>OY294046.1:32351476-32535606 GCA_958510825.1 Brachypterus glaber
GGTCTATGCAACATTTATACCCGCGCAGACCCGTCATTTTCAATAGGGCCCCCCCATGTAACGCTATTTCCCTATACCATTAACATGGGCGTAACACTGCAAAATGACCCCCACCCCCCCAGGAACGTTACGTAATACTTGAACGTTCCCATTCCTGATTTTAAAAATAACTTGTCAGTTTAAGAAAAGTACTAGTCCAGGACAACTTGTCCTTGACAAGTACTCTGCCCTGCTAAAGAGGAACGCGGCATGTACACCTGACACATACGGTTTTCGAGCTTAGTATTATTTTACTACGGAGAATAACGGTATGTACCAATCCTAAGGAATTCTGCGGTAAGTGCATCAACGATGTTACTTGCCGCGTTCTTTCTATGTAAAATTTTGTTTTGAAAAGAGAAACAGGATAAAGCAAAAATACTAAAGAAAGCAAAATTATGGGTATTTTAGTGGCAGTCAGACAAAATTAATAGATAGATACATTTATTGTTTCTAAAGAAACATACATTTCTAATAAGAAGACAAAATTAATATTATTATAAAATATTGATCAGTCAACAAATAAAAAAAAATAATAAAAAAAAATAATAAAAAAAATATATTCTTTAATGTTATACTACTATTGTTACTACTATTGTTTAATAGTATAGGTACTACTATAGTATCTACTAGTAGATATATCTGTTTGAATATAATTAAATAATAATATAATATAAAAACTGCTGCCAACAAAATAATACTTTCCTTTATAAGCCTAGGTTTATTAAAATCACAAATGAAAAAATAAATTTAAAAAATTGAAAAAAAAAATTCAAAAAATTGAAAAAAATTTTAGAAAATTTAAAAATATTAAGAAAATTTCGTTTTTCAAAAAAAAAAATCTTTTTTAAAAAATAGTTTATTTTGTTTATTTTTTTTGAAAATTATTTATGAATAGTATATAATGGAATGCGTAGCACTACATATCTTTACGGCTTGTTATATTATAAGGTATCAAAAATTTATATTGTTACAGAAAATCATAAAAAATATTTGAGAATTTATTTCAAAAATTCACTCGCACGGACAAATTAAATTTTATTTTAAATATAGATACCAGAAATTAACAGATTTTTTAAATACCAAAAAGCCTAAATATAGTTAGTATAGATATTATTTCGTTTATTAAAAAATTAAAATCCACGCCAAACTTTTACATAGAAAGAACGCGGCAAGTAACATCTTCGATGCACTTACCGCAGATTTCCTTAGGATTGGTACATACCGTTATTATCCGTAGTAAAATAATATTAAGCTCGAAAACCGTATGTGTCAGATGTACATGCCGCGTTGCTCTTTAGGAGGGCAGTACTGTTCTTTAACTGACTGCTGTAAATATTTCGATCGCGCAGCCGTAGCGTTTACGTAAATGATATAATACTATTCTTAAGCAGAATGAATAAAGCTACAAGTTTTACGAACATTCGCTATTTTATCTCAAAATGGCTATTTTTGGACTAGTATACTATAGTATAGTGTTCTTGAACTGACCGATTCAATTCCAGTACATTAATTTACATTTCATGTGGACGTGATGTGATATTGTCCCCGGTGAACGTTCACTGGCGGTCAGGTGCCGTGATAACGTCACATCATATGAAATGTGACTCGCAACCTTGTCTATCAAGAAGCAAAAATAGTTAACTGCTAAATATTTGGTTGGATATGGCCAATTGAATTATTTGGTTGTGACAAATAAATTTTATTTCTGTCAAATAAACTATTTTGTTCCCATTAATAAATCATTTTGAAATTAAAATATTTGTTTACATGAACTAAATATTTATTTGACTCAAATAAAATTTGTTACTCACAACCAAATAATTTAATTGGCCATATCCAAATAAATCATTTTTATCAGTGTAGTAATATTTTTAATGTAACTACTCGTATGATGAATGTATTTCAACAGTATACAGGTTTTTTTTTAAGAAGTACATTGTACGAAGTACAATCAAACAAGGAACCCCATTTATAGATTTTATTAGATATTAGACCACTAAAAAAAATTTTGGTCCAAAGTCCAAACCAGTTCAATGAACCGCTATTATTCTGGTCCCTGCAATCAGAAATCTGGTACACTGATAAAAAAGATAATTTAGATTTATTTGGATATGGCCAATTAAATTATTTGGTTATGAGTAATAAATTTTATTTGAGTCAAATAAATATTTAGTTCATGTAAACAAATATTTTAATTTCAAAATGATTTATTAATGGGAACAAAATAGTTTATTTGACAGAAATAAAATTTATTTGTCACAACCAAATAATTCAATTGGCCATATCCAACCAAATATTTTGTACACACAAATAAACTGTTTTATCAGTGTAAGAGCAACCATTGACGTGCTTACCAAAACCCTAAAATCTATTTTTTTTTTTATTTTGTGACTATTATAAGCTCATAATCAGACGCATTTTGCGTGTTCTTAAAGGCCCATAGAGGTTAGTACTTTTTTTTCTTTTGGGTTAGCAACAGGAACCTGTCGACAAATGAATGACGTCTTCCGTGCAAATGTCAACTTCGCTTTTAAGTTCATTTTTCTACGAAATTATGTTTTAAGTTAATTTTTACGTGTTAAGATTATGGCTTGGTTACTTGCAGTGAAAAAGAGAAGAACTAACTATAAAGATATCAAAATATCGTTTGTTCTTTGATTTTAAATATTGCTAAAATTGTAATGCCAACCCAAAACAAAAATCCCTAAATCGGTCATCAATTTAAATGTAAGTTTTTTTTAATTTTAGAGCAAATTAGAATAAATTGTATAAAGCACTCGTTTTATAGCACGTTTTCAGCGCACTACTACATAAGAAGACTCGCCGCAAGCGGATCGTTTCTAAACTTGTACTGGTGCGCTAAAAGCGGGTGGTATGAAACTAGTAATTTAATATAGTATTATGATAACCACAAGTGTTGTTGTTGTTGAACCAGATTTCTGTTTAGAAATTGTTACCGTATTAAATACTGAAAGATTTTGTATATTTGGAACCCCTGGCAACTTTATTCATTGAAAACAAGCAATAACAAAAAACAACTTCATGTTTTACTGTAACAACTTGTATTCAATATCTAAACTTGCTAGTGGTTCCAAATATAAAAACTGGTTTAGTATCTAATACGTTGACAAATTCTCAGCACAGAAACATAGTTGGTCCGTTTTAAATCGATTTGGTTGCCCCAACCAGATATTTTTTTCAGTTACTAAACTATCTAGAAACTAACCCCGTTCTAGGAATGGCTTTGTCACAACTAATTTTAAAATGAGCTTGCTATAGGAAAATTACTCAAGATTGTTACTGTATTAACCGTCTAGTAAATTGGACCTTTCTACAAAGTTAAATTGGATAAAAATATCTAGTGGAACTTGATGAAAAAGCGTGTAATCTAATAGAAAAGCAAATTATTTTCTATACAAGAAGTATATGCCTGTAATTCATTTATTCTGTAATATCGTTTGCTGATAAAAATTAAACCTCTTGGAATATGCAGTTCGATATACTGCCCTCATAAAGAGGAACGCGGCATGTACACGTGACACATACGGTTTTCGAGCTTAGTGTTATTTTACTACGGAGATTGACGGTATGTACCAATCCTAAGGAAATCTGCGATAAGTACATCGAAGATGTTACTTGCCGCGTTCTTTCTATGTGAAATTTTGTTTTGAAAAGAGAAACCGGATAAAGCAAATAAAAAAGAAAGCAAATGTATGGGTATTTTAGTGGCAGGCATACAAAATTAATAGATAGATGGATAAATTTATTGTTTCTAAAGAAATATACGTTTCTTATAAGAAGACAAAATTAATATTATTATAAAATATTGATCAATCAACAAATAAAAAAAAAGAAATAAAAAAAATATATTGTTTAATATTATACTACTATTGTTTAATAGTACTATACTACTATAGTATCTACTAATAGATATATCTGTTTAAATATAATTAAATAATAACATAATAAAAAACTGCTGCTAACAAAATAATACTTTCCCTTATAGACCTAGGTTTATTAAAATCAAAAAAGGAAAAAAAAAATTCAAAATTTTTTTTAAAAAATAGAAAAAAAATTAAAAAAAATAAAAAAAATTCGTTTTTCAAAAAAAGATCTTAAAAAAAATATTAATTTTTTATTTTTTATTTTTTTGAAAATTATTATTTTTTTAAGTATTTGGGAAAATGCAATATACCATTTACTGTGAATAGTATATAATGGAATGCGTTGCACAACACATCTTTACGGCTTGTTATAATATAATATAAGGTGTCAAAAATTTATATTGTTACAGAAAAGCATAAAAATTATTTTATGTTATAATTTATTTCAAAAATTCACTTGCACGCACAAAATAATTATACTTTCAATTCAGTTTTATTTTAAATATAGATACCACAAATTAACTGATTTTTTAAATACCAAAAAGCATAAATATAGTTAGTTTAGATATTATTTCGTTTATTAAAAAATTAAAATACATGCCAAACTTTTACATAGAAAGAACGTGTAACGATATAAATCGTCACTTTGTAATATAGCAAGGGTTAATTAAACTATTCGTTTACTTACGTTATAATTTATGTTTATTTTGTATATAAATAGTTACGTACGTACAGAACTATTTTGTATCTGGGACTATTTTGTAGCAGGAACTGAATTCTAACCATATAAGTCTCTATTCCATAGTTCTACCTGAAAATAACATAAAGAAAACATAATTAGAATATGATTTTTAATAATAAAGAATCATATGACTTATTTCTCTATAATGCATTTGTCTATGGACTTACCTGGTTTTTATATGTTTCAGAGTCTATTGAGGGTTGGATTTCACTGGCTTTCATCTGTAGCTTGTCTCTCCTGGAAAGTTTCGTATACTTATTCCTTCGGGATAATCTAGAATTTGTTGAAAATAGTTTGCTGGAACTGCTCACTTAGATTCAGTATTTTGTTTATACTTAGTTCACAGGACACTTAGTATTCTGTTCGTATTTTTATTAGTTTTGCTGATAAACAATAAGTATTGTTTATATTTGTTTCTTAAAGTAATATTTTGAGGTTAGATATCACTAATACGGATTTATTAGGAAATATTCCTTTAATTAGTTATTATTTTTGGTGTAGTTTCAGCTACCTTTATTAGGAATCCTATACGGTAAAACTGTAGTTGATAATGACTTGCATAGATGTCGCTAATAGTTCAGAAATAGGATTTTATTTACCTGAAGGGTTCATACCGGTTAAGAAGGTCGATTTTCGTTCTTCTTGAAGCAACTTTGATACAAAATGGTGGTGTCGTACTGACGAGTGTTTATTTTCTGTAATCATCGAAGTAATCCTTCATGTATTTTTATTTAAAGTTAGTGAAAATGAATATTTAAACAATGCGGAAGATATTGTAACTGTTATTTTCTACAATTACGCATTTATAACGTTTCGATGGACATCGAAGACTTAGTATGACATGTAAGTTAAGTTTTTCTGTTTCTTAGAATATTTCTAAGATATAATTATTGTTTTAGCACCATTAAGCACCATTAAGCACCATTAATTAATCACCATTTCTATACCATTAATATGGAATTACATTAATTTAAGTTGAAGTTTATTTTGGTATATTTGATATACAAGTTCTCCGCATGGAGTGATGTTCTGTTGGAACATGGTTCTGTAATTTTCGGCATAGATAAATTCTATGTAACTGTCTAGCAGACAATTTTACATTGGACATAATTTTCAAAAGTATATTTTATCCCGGACAACAATTTCGATAATACATTTTATCCTGGAAGATGATTTTTCCAAAGTAGATGGGACAGCCTATATTTTTTTTCTTTCATTTGAGAAATGAATTCATCAGCATAGGGGAGACTTGCACAGATGGAGACGATGGAATTCATACCTCATGGATTTTGCAGAAACCAGCTAAGTACTCATTCTGAAAACTTTTGAAAGCAATATTTCATATTTTTAAATTCTTTTATTTCAATATTCTTATAACTGTAAACTTTATCAGATCTGATATAGTATTGTTTAATACTATATGCCCTTCTGGCTTTTGTTCATTTTTAGGTACTTATTTTTTTTAAAACATTTAATCTCATTTATTAATTATTAAATATCATACTTTTGATTAAATGATTTCTAATTTAAGCATGACTTTTATACACTGCAAGAAATGATTGCTGTTTACATACATTTCTTGGTGCTTGCTGAACTTCATGTTTTCTTTATACATTTAAGTCGAATGATTTCTGAATTTAATAATTTTTATTAAGATTTCTTTAATTATATCTTAATATAATTACACATATTTTTTATATATATTAATACATTACTTGATGTGCTTTCATTAAGTTTATTTATAATAAATTTCTCAAATGAATTATCTTATTTTATTTAAGGGTTATATTTTCTCAAACTGAAAAGCTTAAGTATTTACACTAGGTTGTTACTTACCTAAAGGAGTAAAAGCTAAAGTAACTGGCGCCCCTAACAACATTAATCAATTCTTTCTATTTTTCCCTTGCCCATACCCATTGCTCCGCTGTCAAAACTAGCCGTTGGCAGTGAACGTATTAATTACGGTACAAACGCAACAGGTAACTTCTTCGGTGTACTTACCGCAGATTTCCTTAGGATTGGTACATACCGTTATTCTCCGTAGTAAAATAATACTAAGCTCGAAAACCGTATGTGTCAGGTGTACATGTCGCGTTTCTCTTTTGAAAGGCAGTATAGCAGTTAATAACAAATGAAATAGCTGATTTTTACTCTCTCTCTCTCTCTTACGTAAGATTTTCCAAGACCACCCTGTAAGACATCGTAAGATTTTTGAAAACCCCCTCCACTCCATAAAAATCTTACGTAACTGTGCATTACACCTTATTTGAAACTGATAAAATTAAACTTAGAATATATTATTATTTTAATGGAGGTCTTAGTGATCCTTGTTTAAATTGTAAGTTGAATATAGTAGAAATGGATCTTGTTAAAGACAAAGACACCAATTAATGTACTGTATACTCGATATCAATTGGCACCTGGATGGAATGTGAAAAATTCAAGGTCGTCTATAGTTTACAACCAAAATTTTACCTTTTCTCTTCCCCTTGCCTCAACTCACAGGTGCCAGTTAGTATGACGACTACAGTATGTCGATGTTTCGTCATATATTAAGACATATTCAGGACTTGTATACAATAATTTTTCTTATTATACCATTTCGAAACAGATTTCTATCAAATTATTATATAGAAATCTGTTTCATGAAAAAATAAGAAACTTTGAAAATATCCGTCTGTCCTTCTGTCCATCCGATGTCACGTTTTTTGTAGACACGAATAATCCGATTGACTTTTAGGAACAATTAAGTTCTATGAGGGGAAGATCCCTATTATTTAAAAAAAATCGAAAATAGCTAAAGGTCCGATTGACGAGATTTTTTTAGGAAAAATTACTTTTATTATAAGGATCAATTCTATCAATTTTGACAAAAATCAATGTTTTCTAAAAAATTAATATATATATATATATATATATATATATATATATATATATATATATATATATATACTAGTACGTACTAGTATATACATTAGGGTGGTCCAAAAAAAAATTATTTACTTAATCTTCCATGTGTCGTGGTTAGAACGCCCTTAGAGTAAAAATTTACAGAATAAGGGGTACTTTTAGGGCCCTAAAAACCCTGAAATCACGCAAATTGAGCCTTTATCTTTTTGCCTAATGCTAAAAGTACTTACTTCAATATAAATCTGTGGATGACATTCAATAAAAAATTATTTTTAATATAATTATGCCTGTAAAATTGTTGGTTTTAAAAAATCATATCCTTTTTACCTTTGCAGCTGCAAAATCTTTTTCTTCAGATAGTTCGATTAAAAACATTGAATGTCAGACTGCTTCCTACAAAGTCTTGCAACGCCAGGCGCCATTATCTAGAAAAATATTACGGTAATTACAACACGGCATTTAAGCGCACACTGAAACGATATTATTGTACTCTTTACAGCACCATGTGCCAGAAGAGTATTATAAAATGGTTTCCAAAAATTACCGTAGTGTAATTCCAGCGTTGCTTACCTTACATCTTACGCTTATTTTAACTTTTGGATGTAGGTATAAAATTTACAATTATATTAAAAAACATAATATTTAATACAATATTATTTTTAGTAAATAACAGAGTAACAAAATATATATGGGACGTTTCATGTCAACCGGATCACCTGCGTACTCAAAATTTGGGTTGATCGGTTTTTATGATCGGGGTGTCAAAATGTTCGTCTGGACAAGAGCTTTCAAAAAAATTGCGGCGCGTTAAAAAATTCAATATGGCGGATTAAATATGGCGGCTGTAAACCAGAGAAAAATCGAGAGTTCGAATCAAAAATCTTGTAAAACAAAAAATTGGCGTTCGATTCGATTGGTTTTGGATTTAAATTGTTGGTATTTGACGTCCCCAATAAGTTTGTAAGGTAGGTTTGAGAAATGCAACATGGCGGGTCCAAGATGGCGGCTAAAACCTCGAAATCGTCGAAATTAAAAAAAATATATATCCGATTAATGCCAAATTGGGTTTGTGGGGTTTTCTAAGGTCGCTGATCACGAATCCGAAGTCAGATTTGCAAAATTCAAGATGGCGGACTAAATTTCCGAAAATAAAAAATTTGGTCCGCGATCTAGAATTTTGCAAATCTGACTTCGGATTCGTGATCAGCGACCTCATAAACCCCTGCAAATGAAATTTGGCATTAATCGGATATATTTTTTTTTTAATTTCGACGATTTCGAGGTTTTAGCCGCCATCTTGGATCTGCCATGTTGCATTTCTCCAACATACCTTAATATTTAATCCGCCATATTGAATTTTTCAATACGCCACCATTTTTTTGAAAGCTATTTTCCAGACGAATATTTTGATACCTCGATCATAAAAATCCATTAACCCTAATTTTGGTTACGCAGGTGATCCGGTTGAGATGAAACGTCCCATATTTATAATTAGTATAATAAGTTTAATTTGTGATAAATTTCTAATTTTATATAATGTTGGTTGCGTTAAATTTTGTGACATAGATTTTGCCTTAAGTATATGTATCTTCTGTTTTATTCCAGAATATAAAATCTTTTTAAAACTAAATGTCCATTTGAACATGCTAAAATGTTTTAAATCTTTAACAATTGCTAAGTTATGTATTAAAAGATGAAATATATATTGCTTGCGTTACAAGGGAATTCGTTGCTTACGTTACATTAAGAGGCCTTATATATTTTTTTGCATTATAAACTGACTATCTTGGCAGTGTATTGCATTCTTTCAAAAAAAATCCAATTTTTTTGTTGTAAATTTTTTCGTTTTATTACGTTTTATGTCGTTATAAATCAATTTCGAGCAAAACAAATTATCGGTCGGTCGATCTTTTGGTCGATTGGTCGGTCGATTTATCTTTGTCGGTTGTTCTGCCCGAGAAATTTTGTGGGTGCGATAACTTATGAACGCCTTAAGCTAGCTAATAATAATCTGTATTTTATTTAAAGCCAGTCATGTCATGATTTGCTGGAATAACCCCGTATATAAAAAGTTTTAAGTACAAACACGTTTTATCGAATTCTGAACAACTTCCAAAAAATCTATTCGTCTGTAAAGTTATGTTTGTGCACACCATAGCGAATTTCGGAAAAAAATTGTATCAGTTAATAGTTTTTTTGTTAAGTGATAACAAAACCTATAATAGCTACGATATCTTAAATTATTTCGGAAAAAAATTGTATCTAATTAATAGTTTTTTTTTCTGTCCGATGATAAACAATAACCTAGAATAGCTATGATATCTAAAATATTTTCGGAAAA
Organism: Brachypterus glaber; assembly: GCA_958510825.1. NCBI lineage: Eukaryota > Metazoa > Arthropoda > Insecta > Coleoptera > Kateretidae > Brachypterus > Brachypterus glaber. Next base: position 32,361,396 of record OY294046.1, read on the forward strand.
AATTTTATCTACATAATTATACCATATTTCATTGCATTATTAGTAACTAAAAAAGTTTAGGTTTAGATTTAGTTTAGCTTTGTAAGAAGATCTTCTGGTGGAAAACGACATTTTGCGTAAATTTGAAGTATCGTTATAGATTATGCAATAAACGACATTATTATTATTATTGAAGTATCGTATAAATATTTCTTTGAAAAATTATATTTTTATGTCATATCATTCAGATAGAATATAAACTTTTGCAATTTTTTTATAATTATTAATAAAAATATGATAAAATGTATGTTCTGAGGCTTTGCCCAAATGTAACGAAGAAAAGTGGCAAAAATTTTTCCACAGTATTTTAAGCATAATTGGAAAATACCTTAGAAGTCTCTATATGCTGTTAAATATCCAATACAATTTATTATCACTTATTTATCACATATTTATTATACACTTATTTATTATACACTTATTTGTTATATCACTTAATTATATCACTTTGTTTATATAAAAGTTATGGAGGAATTTTCAAAAAAAAAATACGAAATTTAATTTTTGACAATGATAAGAGAAAAACAATTATACTAGTATTCGCACCAATCATAAAAATCAAAAGTACTAGTTACTAATAATGAAATGAAATAGAGTATAATAGCTTTGTCCAATGATAAAAAATTACCTAGAATACTGCCATCCTAAAGAGGAACGCGGCATGTACACCTGACACGTACGGATTTCGAGCTTAGCATTAATTTACTACGGAGAATAACGGTATGTACCAATCCTAAGGAAATAAGCGGTAAGTGCACCGACGAAGTTACTTGCCGCGTTCTTTCTATGTAAAATATTGTTTTGGAAAGAGAAACAGAATAAAGCAAATATAAAATAATGCAAAATTATAGGTATTTAAGGGCAGTCAGAAAAAATTTATAGTTAGATTTAATTTTTTAAATGTCCTTATTATCCAAAAAAATGTGCGACAAAATTTCTTATAAAGTTACATACCTCATTTCGCGCTTCAGTAGAATCTGGAGAATTATCCGTGATTAATGCCATGTTTTGCAAATTTGTAATTTCCTAAAAAAAGATAATTTAACTATAAATATAATATAATATAATATAATATAGGTATAGGTATCAAAAATTTATATTACCGAAAATAAAAAAAATATATTTTATGTTATAGTTTATTTAATTATTAAAATAAATAATAACTTACACCATCTTCTAAGTTAAGATTTTCAGGAAAAACTTGAACCGGTTGATTTAAAGGTACAAAAAATAACTCTTCAGATGACATAGTTTTAAAAAATATATCGTCGGCTTACAAGTAAAAGGCACTTTTTTGCAAAAATGGGATTTTTATGGCACTGTAATTAATTTTTGATGATCTATGTACAGGTAAACCGAACTAACTTCTAGGTGGACTGCCAAGAGAGTTACCCTCTATACAAAACGCACCAGTTTGATTTTGAATTAAATTTTATTTGGCAGTAGGCACTATGTCACTTAGTGCACTAAGTGCGTTTTACTTGTAGATTATTTCAAATGTTTCTGCACTAAGCGACTTAGTGTTGGTTTGGCGAAACGTGCATTTTTGTAACAATTATTACAAAAATTAAAAAACAACAGCAAAAGTTAAATTTGTTAATATCTCAAAACCATGTTTTTGGACTTAGTGCTCTTTACTTGTAAGCCGACGATATATTCACTTGTACGCACAAAGGAATAATACGTTCAATTAAATTTTATTTTAAATATAGATACCAGAAATTAACAGTTTTTTTAATACCTAAAAAGCATAAATATAGTTAGTTTACTTAGGTATTATTTTGTTTATTAAAAAATTAAAATCCATGCCAAACTATTACCTAGAAAGAACGCGGCAAGTAACTTCGACGGTGCACTTACCGCTTATTTCCTTAGGATTGGTACATACCGTTATTCTCCGTAGTAAAATAATGCTAAGGTCGAAATCCGTACGTGTCAGGTGTACATGCCGCGTTCCTCTTTAGGAGGGCAGAATAGCTATTATATCTTATCCGAAGAATGTATAATAGAATGCGAAGCATTTCGTTTTATTTTCTACTAGATGGTGAGATTTTATGGTGCTGTGAAATAATTTTTTATTAGGAGTTTTATGTTTAATAAACGATATGACAGCTAGGAAATAATTGTTGAAAGAAGGGATTTTTTAATAGTTTAAAACTACATACCAAAAAAATGTTTTGAAATATTTACCAAACTGTTTCCTTACTCGATACTCTCGTTCGGGAAACACTCTTGCAGCTGGACTAAAACAGCTACGTTTAGTCCTGAGGTATACACGCTATTGTTTGCACGACCAAACATAATTTGGGTAGGTACATAAATTTAAAAATTATTCGTCTAAAATCAGGTGTTTTATTTTCGTAATTTAATTTTATCAAGATAACTTTAAATTACGAAAAGTCAGTTTCACGGCTATCGCGATTTCAATTGTTTTTTAATATGGTTGACACAAACGTCGGTGCGAAAAAATATATTATTATATAGGCAATATATTTTAAGTAATTTAAACAATGTTATTTTTAAAGGTTTTCTTTGTTAAAATCAAATAAATTCGTTTGAATCGCTTATTTATTACAAAATATCGGTCGGTCGATCGATCAGTCTGTCCGGGAAATCTTGTGGACACGATAACCTAAGAACGCTTTAAGCTAGAGACTTGAAATTTGGCATACAGGTATGTTACCAAAAGTTCTCGCTCGGGATTGTTTTTGGTGAACATTGGGGTGCGGCAATGCCTCTCTTGGGGAAAAATACATTTTTTTTTACAAAACTTTGAAAATTGCTATATAGGGGTTGGCATTTACATTACATGGATGGGGACTACGTTTGGTGGGTCACGTGATAAGTCAGCAAGCACCCACGCATTGCGTTTCACCGCTGGAAGATGTTTTAACTTAATTTTCTCGATCATTAAATATTTTCCAAAGATGATATAGATAAAATTTTACTGAATATTGTTATTTTCCAGATAAATCTGTGTATAAAATTAAATAAGCACTTCCATTAAATAATTAACGTAGTAAATTATATTAGCTTTATCCTGCTAATCTACCTACGGCCAAACTAACGAGAATTGTCAATTTGCTGCAAGCCGCTTACACGAGAGTCCAATTAGGAAGTTCCACAGTGGCGCAGAAAAAAAAAACTAACAAAAGTCTGTTTTTTTTTTACATAGGGCCATTTTCTGCAACGCTGATTACGAACTAACTAGTAAAAAATTTGAAAAAAAATCTGAAAAATGTTCGATTTAGCTGAAATTTGTTATAAAGGTTTCTTTTGGTAATATTAAGGTGAACCAATACCCAAAAACTCAAAATTTAAAATAGCGGAATACATATGGACGATTTATTTTTTAAATTTTACTGTAAAATTTTCATGATTTTTTATTGGCCCGTTTTTTTTTTTAATTGAATTTTGAAAAAAAAAATATTAAAAATTTGGCATAAGTAATTTTTCTATTAATTATATATTAAAAAAAATACCCTAAAATAGTTACAAGATAAATAAGAAAAGGGTAATTTTGTTTATATCATTATAATTTTTTCCATTCTTAAGTAATTTTTTTACAAAAATTTAAAAATTGCTGTATAGGGATTTTTTAGGTTGCTGATTTCGAATCTGATAATTTAAATTTTCTAAACTCCACCCCCGCAGGGATGAGGGGGTAAATGTTTTCAATATTTTCGTGAAAGTTTGTACATAGAGGTTTTTGAGGTTGCTAAAAATCTTGAAATAATCTTTTTATAAATCCACCCCCTTAGGGGGGGGGTGATTATTGTGAAAATTGGTATATTGGGGTTTTTGAGATGGCTGAAAGTCATCTTATAACAGATTCGTGATCAGCTACCACAAAAACCCACATATACCAATTTCTATAACAGAGTTAATTTTATATATCGTCGGCTTACAAGTAAAAGGCACTAAGTCACTTTTTTGCAAAAATGGGATTTTAATGGCACTGTAATTAATTTTTGATGATCTATGTATAGGTAAACCGAACTAACTTCTAGGTGGACTGCCAAGGGAGTTACCCACTATACAAAACGCACCACTTTGATTTTGATTAAAATTTTATCTGGTAATAGGCACTAAGTCACTTAGTGCACTTAGTGCGTTTTACTTGTAGTTTATTTCAAATGTTTCTGCACTAAGCGACTTTCTAAAAAAGAGTTAATTTATAAAAATATGATTGCTTGAATCATTTATATGATACAATGTTGCGTTATTTATTGTACTGACAAACGCATTCAAATTTTGCCATGTTAAAGTTGATGGAATAGAGACAGAACTTTACCTGTAAAATGACTTTTTACGTGTCCTTTCGATGTGTAGGTAATAATTTAATTTTATTTAATTTTTAGTTTTTTTATTATCAGATAATATTTCAAAACTAAATTTAAAGCCTTCACACTAAGTTCAAAGTCTCGGTGCATTTCTGAGGGGTGTTTTCCGAACTTGCGGCAAACTTTAGTTTTTTTTTTATATTCTTATTATTTATGTAATAACCAACGATTCAAGAGCAAAATTAAAAAAAATCTATGGGTTAGTTTTTTTTAATTTAGATTTTTTTTATAAGACTGCTTAATTTTCTACAAAAAAAGTAAATACCATTTTTTTTAATATTTTACCGTTTTGTCACAATACGCGATTCAAGTTTAAAGTTTATAGATAGATTACGTTTAATTAATAGAAGGGTTTTAATTTTAAATAGTTCTTTTTTATATTATTTTATTGGCTTAGTGCTCTTTACTTGTAAGCCGACGTCGTGGGCCTACTTCAACTACTTCAATTTTTCTTTATTTAACTGCAAATGGGACATTATTGCAATTTGTGGTAGTTTTTTTCCAAAAACAATTATTACAAAAATTAAAAAACAACAATGAAAGTTAAATTTGTCAATATCTCAAAACCATGTTTTTGGACTTAGTGCTCTTTACTTGTAAGCCGACGTTATTATACCAATTTCTATTACAGTCAGAGTTAATTTTACGAATTCGGTCAGCCATATTGGATCCGCCATTTTGAATTTTTTTTAAATCTGATATTAGATTCGTGATCAACCCCAAAAACTTATAATGCAACTATTTTAATTATATTATTTATTTGTTTATGAATAGATTTTTTTTTTAAACTTGGTATGAATATTTTTATGAATAAAACCAATGTTATCTGCAGACTTGGAGTTTATTGGACCTTTTCTTCTATTGTTTAATAATTTTTTTGAAAAACGGCTTTTTTATATTTGGAGGGACTTTTTTTAAAAACAATAGGGTTGTTTTTAAAATTTTCTCCCGGTTCAGAAAGATTTCATGTTATACAAAAATGGGTCATAATTAATGCACCGCATACATAGATCTGTGACCGCATAGTATCAAATTAAAATCCACCAGGTATCCCGTAATATCGCAGCTGGCAACGTCGTTATTGCACATACACCTGAAATTCGCGCGGTCAGTGACGCAGGCGCCAGCGCTAGGTCCTTGCAAGGTCACGCGCACTTCGAACGTCCCCCGTTTTCGTTGTAGTAAACGTATTAGGGTGCGCAGAAAATGTTTTTTTTTATCTCGAATTCGCGATGTTTTTTTGTAAAAATATTAAAAAAGGTTCACAGCTATTTTTTAAATGTAAATTTTTCAAAAAAGAAAACGAGAAACGTAAAAAAATATGTTATTTAATATGGGTATAATTAATATTTAAAAATAAGCAATATAATTCTAAATAAAATATTAAAAGCCCTTTAATTAAAGGGGGCTTAATACAAATAAAAAAGATTATCTTTTACATGGGTATTTATTTATTTATACTCGTTTTGACCTTTTTTTGAATTTTAAAGGTCGTACCCCTCAAAGTTATTCATTGGGGTGAGTAGATTACCACCCTATTTTTAGAGAATTTTAAAAAAATATGATATTTAGAGGTGGTTTTCAAAAATAATCGTTTCTCCAGATTTAATTTTATTTAGGGCCTATTAAAGATAATAAAAATGGTTTTTCCACAGTATGGAAATCTAGGATAAATAGGGAAGAACCCTGATTTTTTTCAATTTTTTTCATCAACAAACGGCCTTGTTGTGACCTTAAAAAGTTAAAATTTTGATGTTATCCCAACTTTAGGGTTCCAGAAATAGCACATTCAATTTTTTTACCCCGGTCACAAAAATGTTGGTAACACTTGCATGTGTCCTGACTTAAAAGCCATACATAAAGATTTTATCCTATATACAGGTTGTCCGAAAAAAAAATGGTTTTTAAAAAAATTACACGATTTTTCTACATTTTTTACACTTTTTATTCCTTTAGGACCCATGTCGAATAAAAAAGATATTGTTTATGCAAAAAAGATTTTTAGAGTAGTAAAGGAATAACCTTTATTTTTTTTTAGAAACATTCAAACATAATCGGCCATGTTGTGACCTTAAGAATATATAATTTTTTTATTATTTTATTAGTTAACTTAACCTTTTTTGCTAAAAACTATATTTTTTATTGGTCCTGGGTCCTAAATCAATAAAAAGTGTAAAAAATATAGAAAAATCGTGTATTTTTTTTTAAAAACATTTTTTTTTGTACACCCTGTATATAGGATCAAATATTTATATGTGGCTTTTAAGTCAGGACACATTTATGTGTAACACTTATAAGTGTTACCAAAAAATGTTTGACCGGGGTAAAAAAAATTGAATGTGCTATTTCTGACACCCTAAAGTTAGGATAACATCAAAATTTTGAATTTTCAAGGTCACACAAGGCCATTTGGTGCAGAAAAAAATTAAAAAAAAACAGGGTTCTCTATTTATCCTAAATCTCCATGCCGTGCAAAAAAAAATATTTATCTTTAATACGCCCTAAAAAAAATAAATCTGGAGAAACGATTACTTTTGCAAAAAACGGCTGTGCGCCACCTCTAAATATTTTTTTTTTAATTCTAAAAAAATAGGGTGGTAATCTACTGACCCCAATGACAAACTTTGGGGGTAAGACCTTTAAAATTAAAAAAAGTCAAAATTCGGGGCACCCTAATGAACCTGTACACAAGGTAGTTTATATATTAGAGTGTTTAGTTTTACAAAAAAAAATTAAAATCCAATTCCAATTCCAATAATGCCATTTTCCATAGGATAGTTTGCCAGCTCAATATAATATAATTTTCGGCCTAGGCAAAACCGTCTCACTCTGTAGTGATGTTTGCGCAGACGCCAACTTTTTTCTTTAATTATCTTTAAAATTTATAAAAAAATTGACTTTACATGTTCAACTGTTCCACGTTAAAAGTTGACATCACACAATAAAAAAACATAAATATTCACTATTCACTTAAAACTTTATTATTAAAGTAATATTTTCACGTGGTGCATATCTACGATAGCGGCTGGTGCAGGAGTAAATCCGCACAAGTGGCCACATCCGTCTCTTACAAAAAACACGCTGCGACTGAAATTTTGAAATCGGTTAACTAAATACTTTTAACTTTTATCTTCTATCAATTTTTCAATGCCATATTATTATCCATTGCTGACTGGAAGAAAAAAAGGATCTGGTTGTGTCAACGAGATCAATAGTTAAATAGAAAACATAGTTATTTATGGTACTAGTGGGTAAAGTAAGATATTGCCCATGAGAAAATTAACCTTCGAGGTGTCAGCCAAGCAGGTTAATAACCTAGAGAGGGCAATATCGGTTTACCCATGAGTGCCATACAAGGTTTTATCCAATAAATAGCTTAGAAATTCATATTTTTATTAAAAATTTTAATGACATTTACAATAAAATAATTTGACAAGTGACAGTTGAGTGGGTAAAATAAATAATTATCCACTCAATAAAGTAAAAGCCACGCGGGGGTTATTATTTAGTTTATCTATTTAAAATAAAGCTGGTAATTGTCTCATTATCTGTATGTACTGGATAAACTATTTTTTTTGTTGGTACAACCAGAAATCTGGTAAGGGCAACCAGACAAGTTTTGTTTCTGGTAACCACCGAGGTAACCACAACAAGTGTTGTTGCCTTTAACAGATTGCCCAACCAGGTCCTTTTTTTTTGGTGTGTAAAACAGTTTATATTAGCTTTTCTAGAAGAGTTTAAAATTATTGTTTTGTGAGCAACAGTATTTTCGTCTACTTGCAAAAATATTTACCAAGGTAGAGAAGATTATTTTGTAGCCGATCGTATTATATCCCCAGGTATACAGGGTGATCAGTAACTGCCATGCCAAAAATATAAAACAAAGTTTTTATAAAGGTTGGTTCGGAAATGGTTATATTAAATGGGAAACAAAAAAAGCACCAATACAATTTTAATGCTGCAGGACGACTCTTCATTAAAAACTAAGCAAACAAGTATTCTTTACCGAAACACCTAAATTTAATTTTAAAAGAGCAATAGCCTTTTAAAAAGTAACATTTTTGGTGGCAAAAAATGTTACTTCCTCTTAATTGAATTTTTTTGAAAACGGTTGCTCCTACAGTTACACTATGTGGCATTTTTTAATGTATTTTTACTCAAGGAATCTATATTTTTTACAAAAAATCCAAAAAAAGTGGACTTGAAAAAGTTTTGGGTCAAAAATGTGTTAACCCTCACAAATTTTGTCCGTCTAGGACCGCCACTGGATAAATAAAAAAAATAATACAAACAAATTGCCCTTATCAATACTAGTATACATGCAAAACCTCGTCAATCTAGCTTAAAGAGTACCAAAGTTATTAATTAGGTCTTATTTCCGGACCAACTCTTATATGAACTTTTTTTGATATTTTTGGATGTAGAATCACCTATTAAATTTTGGCATACCAGTTACTGATCACCCTGTATAAGTGTGCGAGGCTATAACAGTCTTCTCTGCCATATACAGAGCGGTCCAAAAGTCACCGTTCTCAACCCGTTGAAAAGTAAGGATTGGGGGGGGGGGTGACTTGGAGCTCACTGTATATTATTTTGCTTTTCCTTAAGTGCACCCCTTGGGAAAAAATACATTTTTTTTTGAAAAATTTGAAAATTATATAGGGGTTTTTGAGGTTGCTGAAATTGAATCTGATAATAAATTTTTTCTAACTCCACCCCCGAGGTGGTGAGGGGGTAAATATTTTTGAATATTTTCGTCAAAATTGGTATATAGGGGTTTTTGGTCTCATAATATTTTTTTAATAATTTCACCCCCTGAGGGGGGGGGAAACTGGTATATTGGGGTTTTCGAGGTTGCTGAAAGTGAATCTGATTATAATAAAATTCTAACTCCACCCCCAATGGGGCGGGGGGTAGTTTTCGTGAAAATTGGTATATTGGGGTTTTCGAGGTTGCTAAAAGTGAATCTGATAGTAAAAAATTGTAAATCCACCCCCTGAGGGGTGGGGGGTAGTTTTAGTAAAAATTGGTATATTGGGGTTTTTGAGGTTGCTGAAAGTGAATCTGATTATAAAAAATTCTAACTCCACCCCTAAAGGGGGGGTAGTTTTCGTGAAAATTGGTATACTGGGGTTTTCGAGGTTACTAAAAGTGAATCTGATAATAAAAACATTCTTACTCCACCCCTGAGGGGCAAGGGGTAGTTTTCTTGAAAATTTATATATTGGGGTTTTTGATGTCGCTTAAAATGAATATTTTAAATTTTTTTTCTAATTTTACCCCCTGAGGGGTGGGGGGTAGTTTTTGTGAAAATTAGTGTATTGGGGTTTTTAAGGTTGCTGAAAGAGAATCTGATTATAAAAATTCTAACTCCACCCCTAAAGGGGGGGTAGTTTTCGTTAAAATTGGTATACTGGGGTTTTCGAGGTTACTAAAAGTGAATCTGATAATAAAAACATTCTTACTCCACCCCTGAGGGGCAAGAGGTAGTTTTCTTGAAAATTTATATATTGGGGTTTTTGATGTCGCTTAAACTGAATATTTTAACAATTTTTTTCTAATTTTACCCCCTGAGGGGTGGGGGGTAGTTTTTGTGAAAATTAGTGTATTGGGGTTTTTAAGGTTGTTGAAAGAGAATCTGATTATAAAAAATTCTAACTCCACCCCTAAAGGGGGGGTAGTTTTCGTGAAAATTGGTATACTGGGGTTTTCGAGGTTACTAAAAGTGAATCTGATAATAAAAACATTCTTACTCCACCCCTGAGGGGCAAGGGGTAGTTTTCTTGAAAATTTATATATTGGGGTTTTTGATGTCGCTTAAACTGAATATTTTAACAAATTTTTTCTAATTTTACTCCCTGAGGGGTGGGGGGTAGTTTTTGTGAAAATTAGTGTATTGGGGTTTTTAAGGTTGCTGAAAGAGAATCTGATAATAAAAAAGTTCTAACTGCGCCCCCTAAGAGGCGGGGGGTAGTTTTCGTGAAAATTGGTATATATTTTAAGGTTGCTAAAAGTAAATCTAATAATAAAAAATCTATTTTACGCGCGGACGTGTAAAATGGGAAAGCTCTTTTACTGAGCAGTGTATTTTTCATTACTAGCCTGTTTGTTCTTATCATTTAAACAGTTTTATACCAATAATAAACTAAAATGTTTGCTGGATCTTAACTGACATGCGAAAATACAAGTAGCCTTTAAATTTATTGAAAATAAATAAATTTACTTACTAAAAGTTGACTTTATATTTTTAAAATGTGTGAAAACATACGGATAAATAATGTGTCATATTCTAAGTTAATTTATAATGTTAGCTATGTTAGTTTTTTATCCAGTGGCAAAATATTGTTTTGTCAAATAAAAATTATAAGTAATGTCATGTCTTTGCAATTGAAGGAAAATCAATTGTTAATAAAATTATCTCGTACTAGGAGTAGGTCACTCGATTGGTTGTAGCTTAGTCTACTTTGTGTGAGTGTATTTTAGTGGTTGGTGGGGTTGGTTCCGTTTGGTTTGTTTGGTTGGTCAGGCGAAAACTACCAGAAACCCAAAACTGATTGAGTGACCCTGATCAGTAGAGAAAAAGTGATTATTTCCCTTGTTGCTAAAAATTAATTTCACATATTAAAAATATGATATATAGGGTACGTTTTAAAGCTAGTAGTGAAAAATAACTATTTTCTATTTTGCGACTCTTATAAGCTCATAATCACACGCATTTTACGTGTTCTTATAGGCCCATAAGAGGTCTCTACTTTTTTTTCTGTTGGGTTGGCAACATACAAAAGCCTATCTCTTGACGTTTTGCCTGCAAATGTCAATGTCGATTTAAAGTTTATTTTTTTACAAAATTTTGTGGTTGGGATATTTTTTACCGTGTTAAAATTGTGGACTAGTTAATTGCAGTGAAAAAAGAAGAGATGACTGTAACATACAATATATCAAATATCAAAATATCATTTGTTCTTTAAACATAGTGTAAACTGTAATGCCAACCCAAAACAAAAATCCCTAAATCAGTCATCAATTTAAATGTAAGTTTTTTTAATTTTAGAGCAAAATAGAAAAAATTGTATAAAGCACTCGTTTCATAACACGTTTTTAGAGCACTAGTACTTTAGAACTCGCCACAAGCGGCTCGTTTTCTAAACTTGTACTCGTGCGCTAAAAACGTATGTTATGAAACTAGTACTTTAATATACTATTTTTGACCCAGTCTGATATAAATCCGATTGCTTCCGGATATTAACCGGCTTTACTAGAAAATTTGATTCATGAATTCTTTTGGGAGATCGTCGAAGATCGCTTACCTGGCCGGAAAATGGATTGCGGTTCGTTTTCTGAATAACTGATGTCCAGTGATTGGAAGCTATGACGTCACTGCCAAAGCTTTAACGTCAGATATTATCTCTTCAACAGTTTAAGTAACCAGCCGTTACAAATGAGCGAGAATACTTTCTCATGAAAAAAATTATGTCTAGAATAGTATATTCTATAACTAGTATGGAATAGACAATATTCCGCGCGAGCGCAAAGTTTGTCATACGAGCCGGTAGGCGAGTATGGAGGTCCCGCGAGCGCGGAATGACTATTCCATACGTGTTGTAGACTATACTTTTTCTTCGACTGCAAATATGAAACACTGTATGGCTTAAACTGCGGACAAGGTTAAACACAATGTTTTTTGTGACTCGACATTGTAAATGCAACAAAACACATATTTTTAAATAAAGCAATTAATGTTATTTAATAGTTTTATCAAATCAGTACTTAAAAAGATTTTTATTTAATTTTAGCACATATTTACAAATTATAATGCAAAAATTGAAGGTTATGTCAGATTAAACTAAATTGATAAAAACTGGTCAAATATTAAGAAAAACTAATAAACTTTATGTAATTTTAACGCAAAACTTTAAATTGCATTAAATTATTCAATATTTCATGGTAATATATATATATATATATATATATATATATATATATATATATATATATATATATATTTTTTTTTTTGCTAATCTTGCTACAGTTTTCTTTACTTTTATAAACAAGAGTTGGCACTACATGTGCTCATTCTAACACTTGATACGGAATAATCATACCGTATCTAGAGCTAGAATGGATTCATTCATGTTTGAAAAGTGTGTGTATTTGCTTACATTATAAAGCAGTTGTAGAAATTTTTTGTGTAGTTTTATTTAACCTTTTATGTAGTTTCTAAATTTTTTTTCTATGGAGTATAATAAAAAAAATACGACTCAAACAAAAAAAAAAACCCTTTTATTCCCCTCCCCCCAACCGATTTTGAAAAAAAAAACGAACTTGTCCAAGATAATACAAAAATACATCTGCATACCAAATTTCAAGTCGTTATCTTAAAGTGTATACAGACAGACAGACAGACAGACATCATTTTTTTGTTGCTTATTTTGAATTTTCTTGACGTTTCAGGAAAAAAATTAGGTAATTTAAGCAAAGAGAAATGTTTTTCTATCACAATATTTTCTTTTACGAGAAAGTAAAAAAAGTGTACCTAAAAATAAAATTTTACATTAAATTACGTCCTAGACAAAAAATTCTTGGATATAAATTCTTTTCATGAAAAATAAACAACTTTTCTTTTCTTTTAATGTCCGTCTGACGGACGTGTCCGATATCACGATTTTTGAGAACACGATAACTCAAGAACGAATAATCCGATCGACTTGAAATTTTCAGGACCAATCAAGTTCTACGAGGGGAAAAGGTTAAAATCCATATATTTTACTATTTGTCAAAAAAAGCAATTTGTGATTAGAACGAAGTATCTAACTTTTATAGTTTTCTAGATATTGTCGTTTAAGTAGATCACAGACGGGTGTTTCTGGCATATTTTAAAAATTTGAAAAGCGGATATCTCCAAGAATACAAAAGATAAAGGTTTAAAATTTATTCCTGAATCATACAGAGATAGGATATATACAAACCGGATATATCCAAGAGTACAACAGATAAAAGTTTAAAATTTATTCCTGAGATAGGATCTATGTGTAGGCAAAATATAACTCAAAAACTAGATGAAACGTTGCAAGCACCCTGTCAAAACATCGGCACTATTGTACACTAGAGCCATCTAGTTTGCAAATTTCAAACTAGGTGTTTTGTTTGATTTTAAATTCTGTGTCTTTAAAACATTATATTCTAGCAAAAAACTGTATATAACATTTTTTATAGGGCTTAAAAAGAGCTTTTATTTAAAATATAATTTTTTGAAATCGGGTTATAAATATAGATATGCTAAAAAAACCTTTTACTGCTATAAACGCCAATATCTCGAAAACAATGCGTTTTAGGAAAACGTTGTTTATAACATTTTTTGACCAATTTAAAATTATCTTTTATATAAGTGCTAAATTAATTAAATACAATAATAATTGCCTTAATTATAAACGAAAAACGCTAAAAATAGGAGTTTTACCCTGTTTTTACCCCCTTACCCCCAATCGTTTACCCCCAAAATCTAATCAGCTCTTCGGAATACGATAAGAAACAATATGCAAAAAACCGCAAGTCGATATCTCATGTAGAAATGGAGTTAGAGAGTTTACACCCAGACAGACAGACAGAAAGACGGACGCAATTTTTATTTTACTGATTTCGACTGAGAATGGTCTAAAACGTCGAGAAATGTGAAAAAAAAACGTGGTCAAAGATTTTGACTTTTCGGCGAAGATTTCAATACATCGGCACTCTTAGTAGCACTAAGTGCCGATGTAATAAAGAATTGAGGGAAATGGCTGAGTTGGTCTGTCTTGGAATTGCCCAAAAACTTTCTTTAGCATTGGCACTCAAATAACTATTGTTTACTAGCGGCGCGTATAATTTTGCTACTTTGAATATAATCCCTATTTTTAGCACTTATATCATTGTAGATATTATAATCGCATAAGCGATTAAAATTTTTAGATTATTTCTAAATATTGCTGGGTAAACATGTATTACATTGTACACAAAGTTGTAAATTTTAGCAATAAAATATCTCATTAATAATAAAACAATTCAATGTTGTTTCATAAATTTTATATTTAAATTAGCTATAAAATTTATATTACTTACTAATAAATAAATTTATCTTAATTACAAATGCATAGTCCATTTTAAATCGACTTATTTTTTGAAGAAATCCGATCTAATTATTTGGTTACGTTAAAATCGAGGGACAAGTCACAAGGCGGTTTTCGTTCCTTCGAGAGGCGATATCGGGGGGCAATATCGAGGCGATATCGGGGGGCAATATCGAGGCGATTTCGGGCGATCTCGAGACGATATGGGCGATATATCAATTATTGTGATACCGTGTATAACATAAATAACATTGAAAAAAGAAGGATTCAGAGAATGCAAAATTTATGCCTGCGGTTGATCTACGGAGTATGTAGGGGCCTTCATATTACACCATATCTGCAACAATCTGGTTGGCTAAATATGTTTTATAGACGAAAATTGCACAAACTTTACTTATATCAAAAAATAATCCGTACTAGAACGCCACCTTATTTGTATAACAAAATCAGGTTTAGACTTCACGTCCACAGTCTCCGTACTCGCCATAGAGGTTTAATGGATCCACCTTCTCGGCAAACAGTTTTTTAAGAAGTCATTTATATTTGACATTTATCAGTTATATAATAATTTACCGTTATACATAAAGAATAGTTCCCTCTTAAGAGCCAAATATCTAATAAAAAATATGCTTTTGTGCAAAGAAAATAATTAACTTTATTTTTCTTTTTAGTAGCATATGTTCTTATAATGTATTGATATGTAGGTAACTTAAATATTTTTATTATTTTTTAGTTTAATGATCCCTTTACAAAATTGTCATCTTTATTTTGGGGCCAGAGGAAGAATGAGATGCAAATCTTAATCTGGTCCTTTAAACTTACATAAAATTGTAATTTTTTTTTCTATTGTAAATCTTTTTAGTGGTTCAATAAATGTATTATTATGATTATTATATAAAAGGCGATATTAAGGCGATATTTCGTCCCGAAAATGAAGTGACTTGCCCCTCGGTTAAAATAAATTTGGTTATACGTGCCTTGAGGAATTTGTGGCAGATAAATAATTATAATTATAATAATAATTATAATATACTTTTCATTTTAATTTGTCTATACAAATTGTTTATACATGTCATGTATGCCTATAACCATGTCTATATTAAATTATCCCTAGACATAGATTAACTATTTTTGAAAAAGGAAGCTTTTATTCTGCAATATCTAAGTTCAATAAACTTTCTGATAATATTAAGTCAACTCGAAAGTTTACCACCTTTAAAAGAAAAGTTTTTCAGCTTTTGGCTGAATTAGAACCGTATCAGTTAAGTGATTACACTGGATAATATATTATTATTATTATATTATTATTATTACATTGGGTACTTATACTTGTATATTAGGGGCCCAGGACCTAAAGAATTGTTTGGGTCACACCCCTCAAAATTGTCCCTTTGTGAAAAAACAATACTGATTTTTTTTTAGATTTATTAAAACATATTCAGGGGTTTCGCCCGGCCTTTTTTTAAATAGAAAATCATGTGCAGGGTTTTTATTATTTTAAGGATAACTTTGATATTGGACGTTTATGGAACAAAAAAGTTTCTGGATAATAAAGGAATATTCTCAATTTATTATTCTACAAAAATAAAACGGTTTTTTATGGGGTGAAAACGCAAAAAATTGACATGAGGTTAATAAAGGCTAGAAAAAAATGCACAGATTTTTTCCAAAGACTCCTTTTTTCTAGGGTATTGTTCAAAATATCCGAATTCAGGGTTTATATTAACTATTTTGAAAAAAAGTACAGGGTGTCCAAAAAATAATTAAATATCCTAATAAAAGTTAAAAAATGCATTAAATTGCAATAAAATATCAATTTTGTAGCATATAAATAAAATATGTTTTCAAAATGCCTTGTAGTATGTTATATTATGTAATAAAATACATTAAATAAAGTTTTTTTTTTCAAAAAAAGTGTAGGACGTTTATTTTTAAAAATCTGAAAAACAAAATCCACAACACCCAGTTATAAAAATAAACACATTTCAAAGCAATTTGTAGGTACATATTATTATGCTTTTTGGCCAAATATCATCTCTTTTATCGAAATAAAGTGATTTTTTTTACATTTTATGGGATTTGTGATTTTTTTTTGGACATCCTGTTCTTTTTCTTAAAAAAATAAACAGGGCGTTAATAGGTAATAAATAGCAATAGCAATAAATTTCTAAAAAAATGGCACAAGAGAAAAATTTCTAAGTAACCTTTTTGTGGCATAAATAAGCTACATACGTCAATTTTTACAATGTTTTTACCCTGTTATAAAGCCATTTTTTCATGTTAACGGGTATTTTTTTTAATGTTCCCTTATTATTCAAAAATAATTTCCCTTCTCAAAATCGCCTGATTTTAACGTTTTTATATTTAAATAATAATAAAAAGGCTTAACATGGTTTCTCTCAAGAAACCGCCGGGCGCGACCTCGAAATATTTTTTTAAAAATCTGAAAAAAATAGAGGGCTGGTTTTTGACCTAAATGAACATTTATAGGGGACCCAAAAAAAACATTTTTTTAATTTTGACTGGGCACCCTATTGTATATGTCTACTTTAATTTTACTTTTGACATATAAAAAGTAGAACACGAAAAAATTCCACATTAAAAAATTAAATATTATCAATTTTCGTATTTAGTGCTTCTTCTGAACGAGTTTTCATGTACACAGTACAATGTACATTTTATTTTTTTGACAGTATAAGTTAGAAAGAAAGGATTACGTTGCTATAACTGCTTACCAATTTGCTAAGGAATGATAAATGTGAATAAATCACTTTATGAATCTGAAAATAGGCAATTTGTGTCTTTTAAAGTTTTACCAAGAGCACCAATTTACATATAAATGACTAGAACGGCCATAAACCCCTTTTTTTAGAGCCATTCTTTCAAGTTGCAGGTGGAGTACTTGAACTTTTGTTAACTTGCCCTTCTTTTCCTATTAAGAAGCGGATAGAGTTTCCGCCCTTTATTATTCACCAGGTATTATATAGGGAATACCATAATGCAGTCCAAGTCAATGAATTTAAGAAAAAAATCAAAAAAAAAAAAAAATCATCCCACTAATCCTATAAGTTTATTTTATTTAGGAAATCGTCGTGTTGCTTTCTAAATTTTTGCACTTGCCTTAACATTGATAAAGGCTATCATTTCATGTCATTTTTATTTCGTAATTTTATCTAGGGACGTGCGAAATTGGGGGGCAATGTCACTGTTTTGCCACAAACTTTTTTATCTGTAGATTTTTTGAAATTTTCTCAATAGAATATTAATCTTTAATTAAAAATACATAAAAAAGGTACTCTTTATGTAACAGCGTAGGGCTAACCGTTTTCGAGAAAATTGCAATTAAAGAGGCAATTTCACGTTCTGAGCATCAAAAATAAAAATTAAAA
The DNA here is from genome assembly GCA_958510825.1 of Brachypterus glaber. Classification (NCBI taxonomy): domain Eukaryota; kingdom Metazoa; phylum Arthropoda; class Insecta; order Coleoptera; family Kateretidae; genus Brachypterus; species Brachypterus glaber. Next base: position 32,379,270 of record OY294046.1, read on the forward strand.
AATGCACCAATAAAAATTTTAATACTGCAGGGTGATTCTACATTAAAAACTGTGAAAAAAGCTCGTATACATCTAGGTTCGAAAATCGGGTTTTAGAGTACTACGGCCTCTTAAAAAATAACACTTTTTAAGCGACCGTAGTACCCTTAAAAGCGATTTTTGGATATTTGTGTATGGTAACTTTTTTTGATAGTTTTTGATGTAGAATCGCCCTGCAATACTGAAATTTTTATTGGTGCATTTTTTAGTTCCCATTTTTGATATACAAAACGTGAAATTGCTTCTTTAATTGCAATTTTCTCGAAAACGGTTGGCCCTACAGTGCTACATAAAGAGTCCCTTTTTATATACTTTTAATTAAAGATAATACAATGTCAAAAAGTCTACAGATAAAAAAGTTTGGGGCAAAAAAGTGACATTGTCCCCCCATTTTGCACGTCCCTGGATAAAATTACCAAATAAAAACTGCATGAAATGATAGCCTTTATCAATGTTAAGGCATGTGTAAAAATTCGTTACTGTGGTTTGTAGGGTTCCAGGAATATTAAATAAAATCTACTTTTTGGATGTCGTAGCTCCCTTAGGACTCATCCAGACCAACATTTACTGGAAGTTTTTTCATTTTTTTTTAACGTAAAATCACCTTTTAAAATTTTCGAACCTATTTCTGAATAACCCTGTATAAAATACAGCCGGGAGAAAATAATGGAATGAAAATGGTCACTAGCTATTCTGACTTGGAATCCCATGCGAAAGTGGATCTCTAATCTGACATGCCACAATAACTTCAAAGTTAATTTAGTGCACGTTCAAAAAGGCAATCCAAGTTATCAAGGACTGACATATGGTTTCCCTTTTACACTTATTTTGTTGAGGGTTTGGTCTAAATTGAAAATACCCCCATTGACTTGCGATCAATACACTTTTGGTGCTTTTATGTGTCTTCCAAAAAATTATATCTTATTTTCTCCAATCAGATTTACAAAAAAAATTTGTTTACGGCACCAAGAAACTGATTTAGAACTGTGGTGCAAATTAAAAGTTCTTCGATAAAGACTTTTAATTTATTGTAAAGCGATATTTATTCAAAGACGAATAACGAAGCATTTTGAGTTAAAATTTTGTGGAAATTAAAGATCATAAAATTTTGTTTTTTTTTTCAATTAAACGTTTTAAAACGAACAAATAAGCAAAAACTTTATTTTAAATTCTTTTTTGCATAATTACAAGAAGGTTTACCAATCATCCTTTATTTTAAAGGACAGTTCTTTATTTTCTACTTATGTCCTTTGTAGTTTATAAAAACCTTAAAGGACGCTAAATTTTCGTTTTTTTATTTATTCAGTTATAGACTTTTGAAAATTTCAGTATCTCCAAAATAAGGGAATGTTACTAAGCTAAAAAGCAGTAACTCCAAATAATTTTTTTATTATTAAATATATTAAAATGAAATTGGAAGGAAGTAAAGCATTAATAAAACAGTTTCTTTTTGTATTATTATAGTTTTTGTATGACGCTAGGTTTATCAGAAATAACCAACAAAAAAAAAACAACTGCCAACAAAATAAAACTCCTGCGTAAGTCTTGGTTCATTAAAACAATTTTTTTGGATTTTTTTAATTTATTTTTTTAATCTTTTCGTTTTCCAAAAAAATTGTTCTCGCTCAGGGACAAAGCTTTTATTTCTGAGGGTGTTTTTTGTTTTGGTAGGGGCGCCAAGGTGGGGGCCAAATTTTGATTGAAAAAAAAAAGGAATAAAAATTAAAAAAAATTCTACCCCCCACCAAGAAAAAATCCTATCTACGCGCCTGGCCCTAATTACAACGTTCAAACTGGGAAAGCAAAAGAAAATGCAGCACTAAATGACCACTAAACTTAATTTTCCACGACCATTTTCACATTCCCTGCTTTATTAAAATATGTTCACAAAATGAATATTAAATTCCGATAATTCCAATCGATAGACTATTTGACGAACATTTTAATGTGTTTTTAGCCTTAAATAACTTTATGTCTAAAATTTATACTTAGACAGGGCCGGATTTACTTATTTATAACCGCCCTAGGCATCAGATAAAAGTTTACGGGTCAAAAAAATTACTGAAAGAAATATAAAGGTTATTAACTGCACTCATCTCTCCTGCTTAGCAGAAAGGCAATAAAAGAAGATACAGTCGATATTTTTGTGACCAATAAAAATCAAGGGCAATTAATAGGCTTTTAAAAAGGAAAGGTACTGGGCCAGCCGATATTTTGATAAAGCCCCATTACCGTCAGCCGGTACGGGGCCATTATGGTCCCAACGCCGGTGTGCATGCTGGGTTATAAATGGTCGTTTATTTTAACTAATAATTCGGTTAATGATAAACTTGTCTCGTATTTCAAAATGTTGAATATTTAGATTCAAGATATTTAATAAAGCATATTTATTTGATCTATTTATCGTAATAGGAGAACAAGCATGCAATTATCATCTTCTCAACAAGCTTCTCAACATCTATTGTAAACGTATTTTGAGAACAATACCTGTCAAACTTTTAAAAGAGCAAATATAAGCCGTCATAACCTTAAAAAACCGAACTTCATTCAAAGAAATTTCAAAATGTTTAGCAAAATAGGAAAAATTAAAGGTTTATGTAGTATGAGGCCCACATAGAAAAAAATTATTAAATAACTGTGATAGAGATCCATTCTCATATTGGAGTTTTGATAAATCAAAATTAAAAAAATTTTATGTCTACTCCAAAGTTTTTTTTATTGAAGCATTTTATTTATAAAAAATAGCTACAATTGTTTAGTCTCTTGAATTTAGGGTCATCTTCAGGCTAGAAGTACAAAAACATGTAAGGAAATTACCTTATTACAAATTGGTTAAGCTTACCTAAAATAGTCAAAAAATTAAAAACAAACAACACGGACTACATTATAAACATACACCAATGTAGCTTACTGATAATTTTTTTTAAAAAAATAGGTTTACGTAATCTATTGGACATTTAAATAAATTACTTAAAATTTGTTAAAATGATAAAAAGATTTTTAGTATTGATATCTACAGATAAGAGGAATTGATTAATTCTCACAATTAAGAATGAAATCGAACGTATAGATGGCCTAGTTGAAAAACAATAAAACTTCAATAAATTAATTTAAATATTATTAAATTCAAGGGTCGAAACAATTGTAGCTATTTTTTATAAATAAAATGCTTCAATAAAAAAATTTAGAGTAGACATAAAATTTTTTTAATTTTGAAAAAAAATATTTATTTATATTGTTTTCATATACTTAAATTTTAATCTTTTTTTCTTCTTTTTTTTAGGTATGTCCTAACATTACATTATTAGGTAAGTTTTAATTAGGGATAACGCTATATGGGGGGCTCCACCCCCAACCATTTAGTCCACCCGCCGTTTGGAAAATCCACAGGTACTATTTTTTGGGTTGTTAACTTATCACCGGCGTGCAAGTTTGGGAAAATCTCAACCTTATAGGTAAAAATTTGGGAAATTCGCAATCTATAGTTGGGAATTTTTTGTTTCTGCGCCATCTATTGTTGATTATTTAAATCATGTCCACTATCACAACAATCTGACATAAACTTTTTGCATTGTAATTTTTAAATGGTATGAATTTGAATAAAAAATCGTTTTTAAGTATTTATTTGATAAAATTATAATGTTGATTTATTTAAAAATGTGGGTTTGTTGCATTTATAATGTCTAATGTCCGCAGTTTAAAACCATCCAATATCTCATATTTGCAGGCGAAGAAAAAGTATAGTTTATAACACATCTATGAAATAGTCAATCCGCGGTCGCGGAACCATCATTCTCTACTGGCGGCTCGTATGCTAAACTTTCCGGTCGCGCGGAAAATTTCAGCACTTAAAAATTGCCGACACCATTTTAGTTGCGTCTGGCTATATTTGATGCGCTGATTTCGGAACCTTTTTCTGTTTTTCTCGATCAGTTCTTATTTCTGAGATATAGCGTACAGTGTTTTTTTTGCCTATTGTTGTAGTAAAAAAAATGAAGGTCTAATTAATTTTGGTTTTGCAATGGATTGGTCCTCCAATAATAGGGCTCTAAATTACTAAAATCATGGTTTCACACTATGTGAAAAATACGCTGGAGATGTTGGTATAAAATGTAGAACAATGGAAAAAAATGGAATGGTAAACACACTGTAATTTATGGATGATGGACACTCCGTGATATATGTTTTTTTTTATAGGCTTCTAATTTCAAAAAATGAGATTTTTCATATTTTTTCGCTATATTTTCATGAAAATTTTATATGAATACTAAAGATATTGGTCTGATTTTTATAAGCAACAGTAACACACGTGAGGTTTGTAAAACTAAAAAAAGTTTTAGATTGAATCCAGTAAAGGAGATTTTATGGGGAGTTATTGAAAGCAGAACAACAATATTTTGAATTATTTAATGTTTATTTAATGTAATTTTTATGTTTTAAAGCAAGGAGATTTTTTTTTATTTTTCTTTTTGTTTTTTTTTTCATAATAAATTTTATTTATCGTGTTGCTTTTCTAAAAATAAATAAAATACTTCAATATTTTTGTTTATTTTCAATATCCCCCGATAAAATCTCCGCCACTGGATTAAATCTAAAACTTTTTTAATTTTTTTAAACCGCTCATATGTGTTGGTATTGCTTATAAAAACTAGAGTAGTATTTATATAAAACTTTTATCAAAATATATCGAAAAAATGCGAAAAATATGATTTTTTTTAAGTTAGAAGCCTATAAAAAACAAACGAATAAAGATATTTTAAATCCGCTTTTTTGTCTTACAGCCGCATTAATAGAGAACCAATCCACGGCGAAAAAAAATAGACCTTATTTTTTTTACTACAATTACAGGCAAAAACACGACTATATCTCAAAAAAAAAACGAGCTAATCGAGAAAAACCAAAATAGGTTCCGAAATCAGCGCATTAAATATAGCCAGACGCAACTAAAAGGTCCCCGGCAAATAAAAAAAATCTTTTTTTGTAGAGCAGTGTTGTCTATTCCATGCTAGTTATAACTATAAATAGAATATACTATTTTTAGATCTATATTTTGACGTTTTTTAAACGATCCTAGATTGTCCCGTTTATTAATTCCGGCGTTGTACATCAATTACTACGTACTTACATGACTTATTGTAAAACAATTAAAAACCTATTTGAAATTCTGGGCACGGATCAACATAAATAATCGCCAATTAGACAGGTTTAACCTGTTGATAAGGGCGCCAGAATCCGTTTTATTTCATTTCGCATTATTTTCAATGTCGTGCGCAAAATGATAAGCCGTGCTAATCCATGATATAGGAACTTATATTAATTGTATATCCAAGTCCTTTCGGGGACCCTAATTTTAACGGTCAAGCCTATTTGCCACAATGTGCATAGAAACATTAAAAAAATAAATGGAACTAAACCAAAGCCAAAGGGAAATAAAATATTTTTTTAGAAGTTTTTAGATAAGTCAGATAAAACAAAAGAATATTCTTTAATAAATATTTACAATGCACAAGCAAAATATAAAAAAAATAATATTTAAAGTTCAGTGTTTTAAATACAAAAAAAAAACAGAAATTAAAACTTTACTACTGAACAGACCTTTCTCAGAAAGTCATCCGTGCTATGGTATGCTTTGTATAATAACAATTTCTTTTTTTAAACTGTTTTAAAGGAGTTGTTTTAAAGAATAGGGTAGATTGTTATAATAAACTATACCATGGAACTTTTCTTGTTCTTCCTACCATTTTCTTCTTGCGTTTTAAAAATTGTATCTTTTTTAAAATGTCAAAATAATATATTTTAAAAAGTCCAGGTGATTTTTGCGGTATTTGTCGCATACATGTTTCCTAAAAAGGGTCTTAGAGATATAATTAGAGTTCATTTGTATTCCCTAATGCGTTTTTGATTGATATTGACCGATTGACATGAAAAGTTTTCGGTTTGTGTTTCATTCTTTTAACGCATTATTACTAATAGGAAATTAACAGTATTCAGTGTAAACTCAGTTATGACTCATCAATGTTGAAAATAAACACAGAAACATAGGCTTACGGAATAATTTTGCCGAATTATCTTTTCAGAAAACGAAAGTTTTTAATTTTTATTTGTCGATAACTTTTTTCCCACCTTACTCGTTTAAATGGAATCATTAAAAAAAATCAAGATAACAAGAAATGAAAATGTAAATATTTAAAACCTCGCCTCAACGCTAGAGTCGACGCGGCGCCTATGCGAGTACTGGAAATTAAAGTGAAACGACGCGTCGTTCTGATTCTCCTATTTATATATAACTGAGGTTATGATCTCTTTTAACTTTACAATAAACCGAGTTTATTCTGAAAGATTCAAAGGAAATGGAATAATGCTTGAATGTGCTGTACAAATAATATCAGGAAATATTATTTGAAAGAAGATTTTTTTTATAATGGAAATATTAACTGAGAAAAAAAAACAACTGGCTGGGCAACCAGATCAATAGTTAAATACGGGCTAACTATTTTTCTGGTTGCTGCACCAGATATCTGGTAAGTACAAGACAATTTTTTGTGCTTACCAGATCCATAGTCTTAGATGCTTTTAGAGCGTGTTTTAAGAAAATGTACTAACAGTGTTAAAAACTACATTAAAAGTTTTATTTTGCGAACAATTAAGGTACTCTTATCCCAAACTTAAAGTGATAATTTTTATTTGTTTAAAAGTCATAGCATATGAACAGTACCCGGCATATTTCCAGTTGTAGTCCAGTCTTCAGGTCAATAAAAGAGGCCTTACTTGGAAATAATTCAGGGAGTTTTGATTTTGGGTTTATTGGGTAGGGTTTAGGGCCGCAAATAAAAAAAACAATTTTGCGACGTTGAACTCGATTTGGAACTGTTATTTTTTTAACGTGTTTTTCACAAAAAACGGATTTTTTTTCCAGGTAAAGCCTCTTTTATTAACTTGAAGACTGGACTATAACTGGAAATACGCCGGGTACTGCATATAAACGTGGATCCACAAAATTAGTAGTTCTGGGTACTGGGGTCCAGGTTTATTTGCTATAACTTTTTAACAAATAAAGATTATCACTTCGTTTGGAATAAGGGTACCTTATTATACAGAGCGGTCCAAAAGTCATCCCTCTTAACTTTTGAACCAGTTGAGATATCGACTTCAAATTTGGAACTTTTAAATAAGACAACTTAAACTATCTTTTAGCATATATTTAATACTTTCAGCTCTTAAAATGTGGGCAGGGGGACATGGGGGCACATTTTTTTAAATGGAAAGGGGGGTCGTGTAATACATCATTTTAAAGCTTATAAAATTCTCCATTTAGCTCCATATTTTTAAATTAAAAAAAAATTGGGTTTAAAATGGGGTTGAAAATGGGTATTAATGTCAAAATTCCTCTAAAAAAAACAAATTATTTTTTTAAAATGCCTAATTTCATCATAAAAAAATGTTAATTATACTTTTAAACTAATTTTAGTTGACATAAATAAAAATTTATAAAAAAAAAACTTAAAAAATCGAATGTTTTAGCACAAAAAATTGAAAAATCAAAACCTTAAAAAACATTTTTAAAAAATTTAAAAATGTTAGTTTAAATAGATAATTTTATAAGCTTTAAAATGATGTAACACACGACCCCCCTTTCCATTAAAAAAAAGTCCCCCCATGCCCCCCTGCCCACATTTTAAGAGCTGAAAATATCAAATATATGCTAAAAGATAGTTTATGTTGTCTTATTTAAGAGTTCTAAATTTGAAGTCGATATGTCAACTCGTTCAAAAGTTAAAAGGGGGAGGTGACTTTTGGACCGCACTGTATTAGCTAATTCTTCTCAAACGCAAGTTTTTTTTTATATTAAATCATTTTCAAGTTATGTAGTTTTTGGCACTCTTAGTACATTTTATTTAAGACTATTTATAATATAAATTATATGCTTCAGAAGTGGTCGTATATTTTTTAACAGATTTTCCACCCTAAATGTTCTAACACAATTTGTCTCTCACTTGATTTAAGAATATTCCAAGGAAAATGCTTTAAGAATCTTTTAATAAGTATGTAAAAAGCTAACCGTTTTTTTAATTTTAATAGGAAAATAAATCCTTTAAATTCTTTAGTTTTATTACAAAATCGACGGGCAGAATTTCTGCAACCAAAATACCCCACGTGGTACGAAAAAATATCCAGGTCAAAAATATCCTGACGTCTCGGCGCGCCGGGTGTTTTATTGTGGGTAATTGGATATATATTAAGATACAGGGTGTCCATAGATTAGGGAAACAGAAAAATTAGGTAAAAAAGCAGGGAATTTTATCAGGGAAAAATCAAGGAAATTTAAATAATAATAATATTTAATTTATTAATATTAATTACTAATTTATGATATTATTAATAAATTACTAATATTATTAATAAACTAAACTAAAAAACGAAACAGCAATTTTAAATCTCTGTAAAGAAAATAATATGTATTATCAAAAGCATTTATTCTATTTGCGTAAAACCTGCTGCTCATGGTAAAAGGTAAAAAAAAATCCGTCTGTCAGTCCCGAAAAATTGTGACCACTATAACTTAAGCAAGCTTTGAGCTAAACGTTTCAAATTCGGACATTCAAAGGTCTTATAAAGTTCTTGACCTGGATTATATTTGGTATGAATGGGGCTAATGTAAGGAGATGAAGTAGTTAAAAACTATTGGAAACAATATGCTTTTTTTTTCAACAAAATTTCTTTGAACAAAATAATATTTTCAGTTTGCACAAAAAAAATATATATTTTTTTTTTAACAAACTGTTTTTTTTTGTATTGACTGACCCCGGAAATTATTATTTTGTCAGCTTCAGTTTTTTTATTAATCCCCCCAGATATGCGCATATTGGCTTTAAAAACTTTAATTTAAGTTATTAAATTAAAGGAGACTACCGAGATCTCCCTATAGGGAGTGGCTTGTGGGAGGATAACCAACACCTTGTGGTTTAATTAAGTGGATTAACAACCCTTAAAAACACCCCTTTTTGTGTTACTGCGGTTTTGACGATTTTTATTCGTATAAACTAAATTATTTTGAGTTGTGTCATTTTTATTCGTATAAGTAACTGAATTAATTCGAGTTGTGTCCTTTTTTAAAGAGGTCTTGTTATTTTATCCTGCAAACACGGCACTACTCAAAATAAAGCGTTTTTGAATTTTCGACTTTGCAACATAACACTAGGCAACAAATCTCAACTTTTTTTTTGCCCCGATCAGAAAGTAAATTTTTCTTACTAATTCGAGGGCGTAGAAACCGAATCTGACCTTAGAAAAATTTCAGCACCTAAAATTTTTGAGATATAACTCCAGGAAATAATGACTTTTTTTTTCAAAATCTGAAAAAAGAAGAGTAGGATTTTGAAAATTTTAGGGTATATTAAAAAAAAATACGAGGAACTCAAAAATATATGTGCCAAGGACCTACTGTCAGAGTAAGTACGCGAAAAAAAAATAAAAAGCTTAAAATGAAAGTGCAGAGTTTACTTAATTGCCGTTTTGTGGCAAAACTATCAAATCTGCATAAAAATTTTATAGGACTTGAATTTGTAGATTATAAAATTCTCTACAAAAATATTCACACAAATATTTTTTTATTTTGCTTAGTTTGTTCGTAAAAAGTAAATAAAAGAAAAAGATATAAAATTAAAGTACACAGTGTAAATTTTTTTCCCGAGCCCAAAAAATATATTTTTCTTATCAATTTAAAGGCACATAATCCAAATTTGACCTTAAAAAAAATCCAGCACGTCTTACTTTTTAAATTTTAGTACAGGCAATTATGCCAATTTAAAAATAATTTATAAAATAAAATATTGTGCAACCTCCACCCATACTTAGTTTTCTCACATTATCCATTTTTTTTTTAATTTTTTTTTCATACCATCCCTATTTATTCTACCTATGAATTTAAAGTTTCTATATTTTAAGTTGGGTATTTTTTAACTAATATTGAATCGCCGAATCCAAATTTGTCCTTGGAATATTTTTGTCTCCCATGATTTTAGAACAAAAGAGGGATAAAATAATGATTTTTTAACATTTTTATCTCATTTTTCTCAGAAAACTTAGGTAATAGAAATATTCTGAGGCCAGATTCGGTTTCAGCGAGCCAAAATTAGTTAAAAAACATATGACTCCAATCGGGGCAAGAAACCGTGTTGCCTAGTGTAATTTATGTAGGGTTGTTTACTAATTCCATTTATGGTATTAACTCAATAAATGTAAATTTTGAGTTGTGTCACTTTTAAAGCAAGGATGCGATATGGATTAATTTTGTCTTAAAAGTTTAATATGATTTATTAAACTTTTCTCTACCTAAAAAAACATATATTTGTTTTAAATGCTTTTTTTTTAAATTAGCACTAAACCATATACTGTGACACTAAAAATATTTTTAAACTTGGTATTTTTAACACATTTAACAAAATCTGTATTTTTTCAGTAAATATAAGCCCGTTTGTATTTATAAAAAACATCTTATATTATCGCTTGGCTAATAAATAACTTAAAATAGTTTTATTTTTAATATTTTTTTCGATAAATAAAAAAGTATAATATACTATATTATATAATTCATTTAAGAAAAAAATCTTTTATAAGTTTTGGGCTCCGGCTTCCTCTGACGTCACTTATATATAAAAGTATTCTTATTAAGATACTATTAGTACTTTTAATATAAGGTGTCGAAAACAGCCGGAAGTATTTTTTTTTTGGAATTTCAAAAATATCAATAAATTTACTTATTTACAAAAATTTAAAAAAAAATGACACTGTATAAATAGTAGTTTACTTTAAATAATTACAGTTTAATATGTTTAATTAATTTTTATGAAAATGAATAAAAGCTTTCCCTGTTGAAAATGACGGGTCTGGGCGGGTATAAATGGTGCACAAACCGTACTTGAGCGGATGAGATTCACCCGCTCAAGTACGGTTTGTGCATCATTTATACCCGCCCAGACCCGTCATTTTCAATAGGGTTAAAGCTAAATAGCAGATTTTTTTCAAAGATCTTAAAATCTGGGACACCCTGTATAGTATTTCTTGGTTTGGGACACTCCATTTTACCAAAAAAATAGCTTATTTAGCAATACTCTCTTACCAAAACTTTATTTCATAAAAAAAATAATTAAAAACACTTTTTTCCGATCTGGGAACAGTGCGACGCGTCGAGATAATTATGAATTAAAAATAAAAATGCGAATATCTTTAAATTGGGTTAAATTTACTACTATTTACTAATGTTAATGTCACTACGAAACTTTTATAAACGTAGTATATTGCGCTGTAAATAATTAAGGCTAACGGGATCAAAAATTCTAGAGTACGAGGTCAGTCACTTAAGCAGCACATTTTCAAAAAGTATGTTAATTTTTTATTCTCCCCAAGCATTCAACCTAACATTTTAATTATTTTTTTCTTTTCAAAGTCTTATTTTTTATAATTTGTTAAGAAATATAATAAAAAGTTATAATAAATATTACCGGGCTGTTTTTTTGTGGGTTTGTCGGTATGTCTATCAGTCTGCCTTGACTTTGACCCTTTTCACTTAAATAGTTAAAACCTTGTTTATACTAATATCTTTGTGTGGATAACATAGGCCTATTATAGACCTATAATAGGGGGTATTTTTGGGAGGGGTTTGAGGTGTTTAATCATTTGAAACTTTAGTAAGTGAATTTCTTTTTTTTTTGTTTTTGATTATTTACCTGAAAAATAGCATCTGTGGGTTATACTGCCCTTCTAAAGAGAAACGCGGCATGTACACCTGACACGTACGGATTTCGAGCTTAGCATTATTTTACTACGGAGAATAACGGTATGTACAAATCCTAAGGAAATAAGCGGTAAGTGCACCGTCGAAATTACTTGCCGCGTTCTTTCTATGTAAAATTTTGTTTTGGAAAGAGAAACAGAATAAAGCAAATATAAAATAATGCAAAATTATGGGTATTTGAGGGCAGTCAGACAAAATTAATAGATAGATTTAATTTTTTTATTTTATTTATTTTATTTCTTCGAACTTAATAAATAAAAAGTCGTAAAGAGCCCAAATAAGCTTTAGACTTGTCCTAGGGGCTCTCCACTAATTTTGATAACAAATTAAGCCAAAACAAAGTCGAAAATACATATATTGGTTCTAAAGAAATATACATTTCTTATAACAAGACAAAATTAACATTATTATAAAATATTGATCAATCAATAAATAAATAAAAAGAAATTCAAATATACAGAGCGGTCCAAAAGTCACCCCCCCCTCTTAACTTTTGAACGAGTTTAGATATCGACTTCAAATTTAGAACTCTTAAATAAGACTTAAACTATCTTTAAGCATATATTTGATACTTTTAGGTCTTAAAATGTGGGCAGGGGGGCATGGGGCGACATTTTTTTAAATGGAAAGGTGGGTCGTGTGATACATCATTTTAAAGCTTATAAAATTCTCCATTTAACTGTATATTTTTTATTTTTTTTTAAACATTTTTTTTGGGTTTAAAATAGGGTTGAAAATGGGTATTTTTGTCAAAATTTCTCTTAAAAATCCAAACAATTTTTTAAAAATGCCTAATTTCATAATGAAAAAAAGTAAATTATACTTTTCAACTAATTTTAGTTGACATAAATAAAAATTAACAAAAAATAACTTAAAAATTTATTTTTTTAGCAGAAAAAACTGAAAAATCAAAACCTTAAAAAACATGTTTAAAAAATTTAAAAATGTATGGTTATATAGAGAATTTTAAAGGCTTTAAAATGATGTATCACACGACCCCCCTTTCCATTTAAAAAAATTTCCCCCCATGCCCCCCTGCCCACATTTTAAGAGATAAAAGTATCAAATATATGCTTAAAGATAGTTTAAGTTGTCTTATTTAAAAGTTCTAAATTTGAAATCGTTATCTCAACTCGTTCAAAAGTTAAGAGGGGGGGGGGTGACTTTTGGACCGCACTGTATATTGTTTAATAGTAGAGATATCTACTTAAATATAATTAAATAATAATTAATATAAAAAGTGCTGCCAACAAAATAAAAGTTTCTCCTATAAGCCTAGGTTTATTAAAATCAAAAACGAAAAAAAAAAAAAAATGGAAAAAAAATGGAAAAAAAAATCAAAAAAAAAAATAAAAAAAAATAAAAACATAAAAAAATAAAAAAAAATAGAACATTGTTTCAAAAAAAGTTCCTTTTTTCGTAAAAAAAATAAATAAAAAAAATTATTTTTATCCCAAAAAGCCTAGAACTTTGGACTTTACAGAAAATAAAAAAAAATATTTTATGTTATAGTTTATTTAATTATTAAAATAAATAATAACTTACACCATCTTCTAAGTTAAGATTTTCAGGAAAAACTTGAACCGGTTGATTTAAAGGTACAAGAAAAAACTCTTTAGATGACATAGTTTTAAACAATATATATTCACTTGCACGCACAAAAGAATAATACGTTCAATTAAATTTTATTTTAAATATAGATACCAGAAATTAACATTAATACCTAAAAAGCATAAATATTTAGTTTAGTTAGTTATTATTTCGTTTATTAAAAAATTAAAATCCATGCCAAACTTTTACCTAGAAAGAACATACCGTTATTCTCCGTAGTAAAATAATGCTAGGGTCGAAATCCGTACGTGTCAGGTGTACATGCCGCGTTCCTCTTTAGGAGGGCAGGTATACCTAACTTAGGTAACCTATAGGATACTTTTTTCAAGTTTTTTAAAGTTTATACTTTTTTGTTTCTAAAATTTTTTAAGTTTTTTTTTATTTCTTCCGAGATAGATATTTTTATTTGCAAAGAACTCTAAAAATGGTTACTTAAGGTTGTGCAAATTTAAAATCGATGGAAGAAAATGTGCGGCTTTACCTATGGACGTTGGAGTACGAGAATTACAAGACCTACGCGCAACCATTTCAGTTCATTCATAGTTTTTGTAGTAAACTACCGAGCCATCGTGTGGCGCCATCTAACGTCATCGGCCTACGTTAGGCGGCAAACGTCAGGGACCTTGTGCTAAAGGCTTTTGCAGAGAGGAAAGCTCATTGAAGCTCCTAATCGGTAGATGGCGATAAGCGTGCAAATGAGGCATGTAGGTTCAAAAGGTGATAAGTGCAAATTAGATAACTTTTGGAAAACCGCAAAAAACTGTCACTCGTTATAAATCTGAAACTTATGGTATTTTATTCAGTCAAATGGGAGATATGATTGGTACAAAAATTGCAAGAAAATATTAAATATTTTCCGAAATATTTAAAAAATGGTTTTGGGCTTTTCATCCTAACGTTTGAAATTATGCCCTATTGATTTAAACTTTTTCAAAAAAGGTGTTTTTCAAATCAGAGCACTGGAATGGCAAGTTTTTAACCGACTTCCTTTTTGGAGGTTATCAATTCGACGTGTGACTTTGTTTGTTTTTTTTATGTTTGTTCCCGCATAACTTTGGAACGAATGAACGGAATTTAATAAAACCTTTTGCAACATAAAGAGCACATTCATGAGGTGGTCCCATTTTAATTTGGCGCCCGGATAATGCCGGGTAAGCCAGATAATTAAGATAAATCTAATCGTTTTAACGCAATTTCACTTAAAACCGGCTTAATTTGGTTCTAATACCAACCAAATTTTTAGAAATTGGTCGGATAACTAGGATAAGCTGGATAACTTGATTAAGGGGTCACTCAAATATTACGGCAGGCTAAAACTCTTTTAAATGCCGCTAAACTTGATTCTGTGGACCTGTAATATTAAAATAGGAACAGTTTCTAACTACTTATATTCCTAAATGATTTTTTTTTGCTTAAAAAATAGTCATAAAATGTGTTATGACATTGGAAAAAATTAGTTAACACTTCATTTATAAAAAAGAAACATATATTTTTTAGATTTCAACATATTGGGTTTAAATGGGACCATTTCATATCGCAGATTTTCACGTGCACGAAAAATGGTAAAAGAAAATTGAATTCAGATTTATCAAAGGAAAATTTTTCAATTTTATAGAGCTCACGTACAGATTTTCGTGTCACCCTGGTTTTTCTAGATATATCCACAATATGTAACAATTTACTCTGAGAATATTTTGAAAGTTTTAAATCCCAAGATCCTTTTTGATAAAAATTATTATAAAGTATACTTTAAAATAGCGCCATTATTGATTTTCAGTTACAGAATTACTAGATTCTGTTCGAGAATATCATATTCTTGCTCGTTTGATGGAATAGGCACGTGTGGCGACATCTTAATATTTAATGATAACTAAATTATAATTAATTTAAACAATCAAAAATGACACTGACATTTATAGCATGACACTTAGTATGTTTTACTGCATCATTCTGTTGCCACTGGTATACCGTTCAAACCAGTGGTACCATGGTACCACTGGTTTAAACGGAATCATCGTTTTACTGCTGATATTTGACCATTCTCGCCATTCCGACCAAACGGTCGGAAGAGGTCCGAATGAAGAGAATGACATATGTCAAATGTCAAAATAAAAAAAAAATAATTAACGGTTTTCATGTTTATTCTGCGCACAACATTAGGTTACATTTTTGATTCTGCGTTTATAATTAAAAATATGGACGAACTTAAGTACGGAACAACGGAAAACTGTATAGGTTTAACAAAGAAAGTAAGTACATATACCTAGTTACCCTCATACATTTAGGTTTGTTGTACTGCAATAATAAGTACCTACCTACTTTTTAAAAGTTAATTATTTTTTTTGCAAATATTTACTATAGATTAAAATACCTACTTTTTATTATATTAATTAAAATGTCTGAACTAAGTTTGGGTCCAGAATCTAATAGCATTTGTCGGCTATACTGTTCATTTTCACAAATTAGCCTAATAATCTGAAAAATAAGTAAATATCTTTGAATATCACGATCCATTACATGTAATGTACTGCAGTCCTGAAATATATTTTCAGCATACTTAGTTAGGATTTTCAGAAATTAACCAAAACATTTAATAAAATATCGCTCGTCTTCTTCTTCTCTTTTCTTGGCTTTATTTTGACAATTGGCATAATCCGTTTTTGTGCTTAGTTTCATTCTGTTCAAACATTTCCTACTGCAGAATGATGCAGTAAAACACACTGACATTTATAGCATGACACTAGATTAAAGTGTCGACTTGAGAAATATAATAAAAAAGCAATAACATTATCAAGAATTTTTGTATTCGAAGAAAAGTATAGTCTGGAACACACTTCCTTGCGGATCGTGTGTCTAAATTTGTGAAGAATATGCGTAGAATATGTAGAATTAGCGTCATTCTAAACTAAAAAAACGGAATTTCCGATCGATATAAAATTTTGAGGAAAATATCAAGCCCTTTGAAAATTTGAGGGAAAACCCCTGTTGTTTTTTTAAGTATATTAAAAAATAACAAAGTTTTAGGCGTAACACTTTTCAGAAAATATAAAAAATTGAAGGAAAAAGTCTGATAAACAAGAAACTTTCAGAAAACATTGATAATCAATCTTTAAAGTCAGATCAAGCCAGCTCAAAAAACATGAGACCTCAGTTAATGGACAATACAAAAAAAAAACACTTATTAGCAATAAATTTTAGTGGGCACAACTTTTCTTGATTTAGGTTGGGTTTATCAATGTGCAGCTAAATTTAACTGACACAAAATTACCATGGCAACTCCAATGAAAATCCAGAATTTGCTCTGAACTGAGAGTTTAACCATAAGATAAATTTTAACTACACATTGATAAACACAGTCTAATCATTTATACTATCTCTGAGTTATGACTTAAAATGGGTCAATATATTTTATATTTATTTCTCTCCAAGTGTAAAATTCCAAAGTCCAATTTATTTGTAATTCGAGTTTATGACATAAACTTCATGTGCTCTGATATAATTTAACATATTTATTTCTTTAGGATTTGATATTTTCAGTCTACGTTCGTGCCAAATACGTTCTAGTAACTGGAATCTAGTTGGCAACATATCTAGTTCGTATATTTTTTATTTAACCCTTTAAGAACACAAAATGTTTATTTTTTATTATATTTTTAACGTCACTAATGAAAAAATGTATTCTATGGATTATGACCAAAAATATATTTAGAACAAATATAATTTATCCCTGGGTTACGGCTAAAAATGTTGCCACAAATAATTTAGATAGGCATATAATTTAATTTTGAATTTAATTTTAGTAATAATATTTTTGTATTCTTTTGTTGAGCTCTTCACCAGTTGTATTTTTTTGATACAATAAATTACTTACTTTCTTACTTACCTACTTTGTGTTAAATGGCTTTTTAATGGAGCTAGAGCACGTTTAAGGGGCATTTTTTAGAATATTATTCACTTCATAACTCAGGAACGGTTTAACTGATTGACTTGACTTTTTTATAGTAGGATGCAACCAATAAACATTATAATTTTATGACAAAAAGAATTAAATGTTTAACCAGGGGCGGACTTACAGTTTTACATACAAATTAAGAGTCACCCATTATTTACGCCCCTGCTCAAAAAGTTAATTTTAATAAAACGTTAAATGTTTACATTTATTCATTTCATAGTACAGTAAAAATTTTATGTCAATAAGTTAAACTGTTTCTGAGATATAAAGTAATAAATATTCTAAAAATGCCCTTTAAAAGTTCGCTCCCTTAAAAAGCAATTAGCTCAAATGTCCATAAAAACTTTTGTCTCACTTTTTGACGTAAAATCTGAATATCTAAAATATTTTTTAAATATGTCATTTTTTTTTTGTTAAAACAAATGAAAATCGTTTTTCCCAATAACGCATCGATAGATTTTTTTTTAAAATTAGGTCTTAAAAAATGCGAAAGCTCTAAATAATTAAATCATGCAAAAAAAACTTGGGTTATATGTAAGTTGAGCTAAATATTGTTTCCAGACCAGTGTGTTTAGTTACTTAATACAAGTCGTCACAGTAGAAATAACAGAATAACGTTCTTTTACTGCAACAACATAAGTTGCTTGGGAATACATAAATAAATTCGTTCAGCAGTGTTAGTAACAAATCTCAATTTAGTACAAATATCATGATATCAATCAGTACGATAATTAATTTACTTAATTAAGCTTCTTATTATAGTTGAATTATACTTCTTGTCACAAAACTCTTTGTGGAAACTTGAGAGGGGATAAAACTTTCACTAGCTTTATTTGCAATTTTGGCGAGGGTCCAACACAGGACACTTTTTTTACTTAAAATAAGAAACAACGTGTTTATTGGAAGAGCCTACCTTGCTAGACGAGGTACTAGACTCGCAAAATGTGAGTCCAGCATAGTACACACAATGTGTTTTTCAGGATAGGGGACGTCTATAAAGTATTTCACGCCTTTTTTGGCCATTTTAAGCCTTCTCTCAAAGTGTCATACCGACACTGACCCCCTTCCTCTATGTAACGTAAGACCGTAAGACACACACGTAAGACCCTTAAAACGGTTTTCTCCGTGTGCTATTGCGGTCAACATCACCGGCCTAAGCCGATTCAAGCACCGGGGGACCATAGATTTTGATTGTATATGCAGATGGTCTCATTATTTTCATAACTCTGGCTTGGGGCATTCATTACTTCAAGTGGTGCCCTCTCGACATGACAATTCAGTGGACGATTCAATACACGGAGAATTCCATCTGCATGATTTTGCATATTTTTACTCATATTTCCTCGCTTTCGTCCTAACGAGATTTTTTTTTAATTATTATGTACTCTAAAATTATTTTAAAATATCCACCAATACCAACAGTTTTTGTTTTGTTTTTTTTTTAATTAGACACAAAATATACTTTGACGCACGGATTGTGGCTACGGCAAAAATGTTAGGAATGTGTGTGCAAGTGAGAGGCCCGTTGTAGGCACGCACGCCTTATAACGCTTTTGACGGAAAGAAGAGAGCTCGAATGATTCCTCCCCCTTTCTTCGGAGACTTTGTTTCATGCTGAGAACTATAGTATACAGGGTGCCCGTTTTTCGACCTCAGTCATGGGTATCTCGGTTATTATAAGAGATGCAAGATCGGTTAAATTATAAAAAAGTTGCGCACACTCAGAAAATTTCGTTGTATTTTTAATACTGAATGTTATTTGTTAATACATATTTTTTATTTATATCGCCACCTTTGGTTTTTGATACTTTACTTTTGATATTAAATACTACAGTGTGTGTATTTTATACTATATGTTGTCATACTAACAGAGAGACCGTGCTGGTACATTTGGATCCCCACGTAACATGTGTTTATTAATACTAGCATGTTATAATAAAAATTACTGTAATATTTGGTAAAGCATATCACACTTATACTGCCTTCCTAAGCTGAAAGGTCCTATCTGTGTATGTTAAACCTATGTAGATAGGACCTTTCAGCTTAGCACGGCAGTATAGTGTGGTATACTTTGAGTTGTTGTTAAGTTGTAATACTGATCTAGTTTAAAGTATGTTATGTTATTATTAGAGGAAAGGAAGCAAATATGGGCTACCCATTTTATTTTTTCTTGTAAAAAAATAAATAATAGTTTAGTTCCAATACCAAACGTACCCAACGATAGCTATATTAATTAGTCACAACCTGTTATAAATTCATATTGATTAAAACAAATAATAAATTCATTATTTCGTAAATAGTGAGAAGGTGCACTTTTGTGTCGATTTGAAATTGGTCCTAAATATGGGCTGCCCCCAAAATTGTGTAATAAATATTAGATTTGAAGTGGCAATCAATCTTATTGGTTAAAAGTATAAAAGTTATATCTAAAATGAAATAATAAATCAAATAACTCCTAATATAGAACGTGGTATATTAAACATTTTTAAAGCTTTGAAGGTACCCATCTCGTACTGCCTCATCGCTATTATAGCGCGTTCCATATCGCCCTCGTTCCATTTTCTTCTATTCTTGGCTGTTGCTGATCTTTTCTTGGCCTCCTAGAAAAATTCTAGGCTTAAATACATAGTTCTATATAGCCCATAATAGAAACACAGGGATGGCCCATATTGCAAAAATACTCGGTGTATACAACAAAAGAGGTTATGTCTAAAACTCAGTAATTAGAAGAAAACTAATAAGCACACATCAAAGCCCGATTATTTGGCTTTAATTTGTTGCAGAAATGGTTTTGAAAACGTTGTTATCTATCAGGTAACGGAATTTATAAACTTACCTAAAAAAGTTCTGTGGCTTGCTGAAAAGGACGGAAAATAAAAATAAATTCTCAAACGTCAACGAATGTATGAATTAATTAATGAATCTTTACTGTGGAAGTTTAACTTCGCCATTTACGATTTGCGATAGTCGGATGCAGAGAACTGCATCGGATAGCTGAGAAACCCACCTAGCCCATATTACAAGACCTAGCCCACATTTGCTACCCTTCCTCTATTTTTCATTTTAGGTGCGGAGGTGAAAAATTAAAAAGCTTTTTTCCTTGATTGATCTTTAAAATCGGTTAATAAAACAGTTGTCATCATAAACAGAAATAAATCAGAAAAAAAAATAAAATGTTTGTATTTTTTTATATTTTGACAGTCTAACGGTACATTAAAAAAAAAACCTACAACAAATATTATTTGTCAAAAAAAACCTTATAAAACAAAAATTATTTGTCATTTTACAGACTTCAATTTTCTTTTTAAATTTTTTAAATCGGCTAATAAATAAGAAAGTTATGGTTCCGAAAATATAAAAAATACACTTCCCAGTAAAAAAGCTTTTCTATTTTTCAACTCCGCTCGTGAAATGGATTTTTTTAATATCATATATCAGATTCACTTTCAGCAACCTCAAAAACCCAACAATATACCAATTTTCACGAAAACTACCCCCGCCCCTCAGGGGATGGAGTTCGAATTTTGTTATTATTAAATTCACTTTCAGCAGCCTCAAAACCCCCAATATGCCAATTTTCACAAAAACTACCCCCCAACTCTCAGGTGGTGGAGTTAGAAAAAATTGATTATCAGATTCAGTTTTGTAGTCCCCAAAAAGGGAAAGTTCAAGTATTACGTAACGCTCCTGGGGGGGGGGGTCATTTTGGAGTGTTACGCCCTTGTTAATGGTATAGGAAAATAGCGTTACAGGGGGAGGGGGTCCAAAATGATCAAAATTTGTGTTACGTAATACTTGAACGCTCCCAAATCCCTTTATACCCTTTTTGACGAAAATATTGAAAACATTTAAAAATATTTACCCCTTCAACAGCAATATTTCAATTTTTGTGAAAAATGGTGTATTTTCCAAAAATTCTCTAGTTCTACGCCAAAAAATCACGTTTTTCGTCATAAAAAAAATCTTTACAGATGTTTTTCATTTTTGGCTCTTTTTACAGGCATTGGGTCCCTGAATACGCATTATTATTCGTTGATCGAACGGTAAATTTTGGTTATTTTCGTTTGAGGATCACTGTGATATAGCTTCCAAATTCCCGGGGTATTGTTATTATCGTCATCTGATGATTATAGTGTTCTATATCCATAGCAAATTCAATGGATATAAAACACTATAATCCTCACATGACGTTATATTATCCATGGCATTTTAGATGCAAGAGTTACAACACTTAATTCGTTTTTTCTTATGGGCGCTATTTTGGATTTTTACATTTTTGAATGCACTATTTTTTCTGATTATAATAATGGATGATCAAGTTTTACATTTTGAGCGAAATTAAAAAAATAATTTTTGCGCAGAGTGCTTTGGAAAAAACGAAACCGTAAATATTGTCAATGTGACATTGCCACCTACGCGCATGCGTGAGCTCGGCATTTAGATTATCAAAATGTGAGGAGCGGCTAATTGTAAATCTTAATGCCGAGCTGAGGCATGCGCGTATTACACATTGACAGTATTTACGATTTCAAACTTAACCTCCGTTAATTTAATTGCTTCGTTGTTTCCAAAGCACTCTGCGATTTTTTTTGTTTTAATTTGGCTCAAAATGTAAGACTTAATAATCTCGTGTAATACATTATCGTAATCAGAAAAAAAGTGTAGGTATTCAAAAATGTAAAAATAAAAAATAGCGCCTATAAGAAAAAACGAATTACAGATTATCAAACTTAGCGTGAGACTTGAGTGGACACGCCCCCGACATCACGCGGTTGGTTTTACCAGTTCTTAGAGGACCGCGTATCGCCTATTTTTCTTCCTCCGAATACTTTCTCTTACATTTCCACGTCTTATGCCAAGTTTTAACGGGTAATAAGTGTTGTAACCCTCGCATCTAAAATGACATGGAAAATATGATAACAGATTTAGATTTCTTGCAAAAAGTACCTTAACAATGTTTCAATTAAACACGTCTAGCTTTGTCGGTTTTCGCTCAGAAAAATAAAAACGAAACTCGGGATTTTTATATTTTTTGCGATAATTAAAAAAAAAATGTCAGGTCTTTTTTTCTTTCAGATTATTGCTCAACATAAAAATGCGCAACTTTTTTCTAATTTAACCGATCTTGTATCTCTTATAATAACCGATTCTTGAGGTCGAAAAACGGACACCCTGTATATTACGCTCGACTGTAAAAAATGTATTCTCTACCTTGGTATATAATTACTATTTAACTGTGATCTATTTCACATGAATATCTTGAAGATCTAAATTTAAGAATAAAGTACTCTCAACATTCCGGTGAGTTGCTGCGTTTCTGAATTGCTTTGAAGATACAACAATTAAGAACTGAGGTATCGATTTATGGAACACCTGATAAATTTAAGCCTACGTGACACGTCGATTTATTTGGAGGTCAGTACAAAAAAAGCAATCAAAACTTGAGTTGAACTTTAAAAGTTAGTATTTGTTGTTAAGCCCTAAAGACGACTTCTCTTTGCCCTGCTTGTTTTACTGTTGTTTCTGTTAAGCTACGGCAAAAGCACGTATTGGGATAAAGTTTTAGTATGCTCAAAGTGTTTGGACATGTCAATATAATCTTGGTGGGAGGATTGGTGTAGTGGACTACCGCGTCGTACTTGGCGAGTTTACTACAAAAGGCGCCGATTTGCCTTTTTCAGTTAATTAATAATTAAAATTTGGCTAAGGCGTAAGTGAAGCGGACACTCCCTATAAATTTGTTCGATGTCAATTAAAGCCGGTGGTTCCCTCTAGTACTAGCCCACATAAGTCCTGGACTTAGGGGATGCTTAATTAAGTAGAATAGTACGAGGTTAAACAAAAATGTAAAAAATGTAATCGTGCTTAACACTTTCGCTGCCTATCTCATTCGTTCTTCCTTCCTCAGGAGCCAATTACTTCGATCACTATAACGATCGAAGTGGTTGGCTAATATATTAACTTAACTAAATATATTGTGTATTTGGGTTTGTTGTATCATTATGTTGTATCACGCGCCCGCGCGAGATGTGGACCTGACGCAGGAACCATTTCACGCGCTGGAGCGTGATGGGCACGGAAAGTGTTAAGAACTATTTCAGCTAGGAACTTTTAAACTTTGTATTTTTTACCAGATAAGCACCAGTTTTAATAAAGGGCAATGGTCAAATTATTCCAAGAGAAGGGACAGTAAACAAATATCCCCTCCCAAAAAAAACCTATCCCTGCTCTACTAAACCCTGCTACTCCCACAGTTCGTCTGAAAGGCAAAATCATGAAAAAAATTGTCCACAAAAACTGATCTTGTGGCATGATTCCCTATCGTTTTCTGTTTAAAAATATGGATATTAATAATCTATCGTTTAGTTGTTTTTTAAATCAATTTTTTTAACTTCGTCTAAAAATGGAAAAAATTGAAAATTAAAAAAAAAATCATTTTACATAGAATGAAATTAAGTAGTTGTTCTTACAAAATATTCTACGTTGCATCCTAGACTGTTAATAGAATTATTCTATAACTCGGCATTTTTGAAAAAAAATGAGGTCAAATTTGAGAAAGTTTTAAATATAATAAATAAATTAGTATGAATTTTAATATATTTATTTTCGTTTTTGACTAATTTTTTATTGTTGAAAGAAAAATTTATATAATAAACAAACCACTAATGATGATTATCAGTCATCGGCGAATTTCCCCCTTAGCCCCTTACCCCTTCCCTATTTTTACGAAAAACAATCCCAGCCTAGAACTTTGGATAATCAACCTGTAGTCCAAATTTTAAGTCTTTTGCCCGAAGCGTTATCGTGGTCACAAATTTTCCGGACACAGAACGACAGACACAATTTTTTTTTACGGAAATCATATTTTTTGGATAAAAAAAAGTCCAGGAATGTAAAAAAAGCAATAAAAATTTTTCGAAATAATCTTACTTACGCAAGACTTTTCTTGGGGAAAGTAATAAATTGTCATATTAAGATATTGCAAAACAAAATGTACTTTGCCTCTTGCCACACTCCTAGAATTTTGGATTAGTAACCTTTTATCCTTTAAAGTTTTTGGGTCAAAGCGCTCTCAAGTTATCGTAGTAACAACAATTCTAAACAGACGGACCGACCTATAGACATACGTATACATAATCAGTCATCGGCGAATTTCCAGTGCTCGCATAGGCGCCGCGTCGATTCTATCGTTGACGCGAGGTTTTAAATATTTACATTTTTATTTTCTTCAAAAAACACCGATATATTTACATATTTATAGTTAATATGTATATTCAATATTGTTGTGTGTAACAAATTAGTCGTCAAATGTTTCGATTTAGTGACATTTATAAAAATTTTCGTCATAATTCGGCAAAATTATTCCGTAAGCCTATGTTTCTGTGTTTATTTTCAACGTTGATGAGTCATAACTGAATTTATTCCGATTAATGATGATTATACGTAAGTATTAATAAAATGTAAACGTCCATACAATGTATTTTGTTTTAAACTTCTACTTTATTTTTATGTGGCAGAGCAATTTCGTCCCGGCAAAAAATTTTATGTAAAAACTTTATATCGTCCTTCGCTCATCTAAATGTAAAATGGAACATTTTTCCTTATGTTTTCTGCATTTCAAATGTTGGTAATATGGTCTTAAGCAGTGACAAATGGTCCGTCGCGTATACGTACCGTAAGACAGTAATAATTTTATCAAGCCTAGCCATGCTGTGTTATGAAATGGAGATCTGGATGATATGAACAAAACCCCCATAAAATTTAACAATATTATATGGCTGCAGGCAAGGGTCGCTTAGTGCATTGCGTTAATGGTAAAAAAGTTAGATTTAAAAATGGATTCAGAAAACAAAATGGTATACACGTGGATAATTTTTTTTAGACTATTCATTTCAGAAGTAAAGTTATTAGATTGAAGTATTTGCGCCATGTATTTCTAGACCTAGACAATATTTAATTAATATTTTTTTGTAGGTAAATACCATATAGGTTGCCAAACTTTGAATGTAATTTTCTGGTTTGTAAAAAAACTCGGATTTTTTGGCAGGTTTTAATGCGTCACTTTATTATATCGCTAACGTTTCTCCCCTCTTTG
The DNA here is from genome assembly GCA_958510825.1 of Brachypterus glaber. Taxonomy (NCBI): domain Eukaryota; kingdom Metazoa; phylum Arthropoda; class Insecta; order Coleoptera; family Kateretidae; genus Brachypterus; species Brachypterus glaber. The sequence continues at coordinate 32,404,761 of OY294046.1, forward strand.
GGGGCTTTATTAAAGCTGAAAGATAACAACTATTGTTAATAATAATAATGATAATATATAACAAAAATATTTTTTTTGACTGTATTGAATCACATTTTCAGGTAAAATATGTAAATTTTTTACCTAAAAATGATGTGAGCGTAGTCATATATATTATAAAATTGAACATTATGGACAAGGAACCTTTTACAACATAAAAATAAATATTACATTACAATATAAAAATTGGTTTACACCATGTTATAAAACGGACACTGATGGCCTTAGTAATATATATTTTTATCTAATAAGAAAAATTATTAGCTAATTTTTGTGGAGCAGTGGTTACTAACCATGTTGGGGGAGTATGTGTCTCTTTCTCCTTCCACCTCATTAGTGAAACGGCGTGGGAGATACATACCCGTTGACTGGTGTTTTCTTTCTCACTTTTCATCTCATTAGTGAAACGGGGGTGAGATACGTAGTTTTTGTGGAGCAGTGGTTACTAACTGTTGTTTCTTTTTCTCTCTTTTCATCCCATTAGTGAAACGAGGTGTGGGATACGTACCTGTTAACCGGTGTGGCCACAAAAAGCTGCCAACATAAGAAAAACACTATAAATTTTAAAACGGACATCGATTGCCTTATATTTATTTTTATTTTTGTCTAATTCCTGAATTAATAGCTAATTCTTTGTGGAACAGTGGTTACTAACCATGTTGGGGGAGTGTGTTTCTTCTTCTTTTTCATCTCATTAGTGTAACGGGGGGTGAGATGCATATCCTTTAACTGGGGCCTCCTTTTCCCTATTTTCATCTCATCAGTGAAGCAAGGGGGGGGGGGGAGGTATACGTACTCTCTGACCGATGTTACCACAGAGAATTGACTAATGTTGGGTTCGACCCACAAAAATAAACATGTTACATGTTTTTTACTGCGAACGACGTTTTTAACCTACAAATTTTTCGACATGGTGTAATCCAATTTTTATATTGTAATGTAATATTTATTTTTATGTTGTAAAAGGTTCCTTGTCCATAATGTTCAATTTTATAATATATATGACTACGCTCACATAATTTTTAGGTAAGAAATTTACCTAAAAATGTGATTCAATACAGTCAAAAAAAATATTTTTGTTATATATTATCATTATTATTAATAATAGTTGTTATCTTTCAGCTTTGATAAAGCCCCCAAAGAGGGGAGAAACGTTAGCGATATAATAAAGTGACGCATTAAAACCTGCCAAAAAATCCGAGTTTTTTTTTACAAACCAGAAAATTATTATTTTTTTAATTTTGATTAAAATTAGAATATTTATAAGAAGGACAGAAAATAAACGTTTATTCGCAACTGTATATGTAACAGATACATTACATTTATTAATCAAGTTTGGGAAGTACGTGATTTCTTGTCCCACTGTTTTCACGCCTGGACCTGTAATTAAAAATAGAGACCAGTAACCTAATTATTACTGGTCTGCATTTTAAATCATTAATATTTCCGCTAGATGGCGCCACCGATCAAAATATCAAAATGTCTGAACTGTTTGTCATGATAAACACGAATATAATCTAATATATTTTGTTTAAAAAACCTAAATGTACAGTTTTAGTCAATGTTTTTTACTTTTGAAACTGGAAAGGATACTAAATGTTATAAACGATGCCTTGTGAGCTATCAACAAATGTTTTTTTGTGGTTGTTTTTTTTTGGTTACGCGTATGTGAAACTTCAGTTTTATATGATTGTGCTTTTTTGTGAAATGCAGGAAAAATGTTTAAATCAAATATTGTGATAATTATGAAAAAACTAAAAAACAAAGTATTACAGTATTATTTTCTTCATTTATTCAGGTCTCCCGGAAAATGGTACTTTTCCGAGTCGACCTGTAATTTGCTATTACTATTACTATTTGTCTGTTTTTTCAAGCAAGATAGCAAATTAAAAATCGCACAGTAAATATTAACAGGTTTGAATAGTATATCGTCGTGTTACCTTAACTACCTCGTATCTCCAAATTCACAGGTTTTCAGGGGACACAAAAAACCGGTTAACTTTAAAATTCTTATTTTTTTTATTGTAATATAGACAAATATAAGTGTAGTTATTTCTTGTGGACCCTTCAAGCTTAAAAGATTGCAAAATTATTAGTTACGTAAGTCAAAAATTAGAATTATGGAGATACGAGTTAGTTACAGTAACTATTATTTCCAAGTCGTAACCCTTTACTGGAGATACGAGGTTGCTCAATTAAAAACTGTGAAATATTTAAGGCATGTAATTTTTAAATATTTACAATATTTTAGTAAAAAATAGTATATTGGGGTTTTTCAGGTTGCTTTAACTGAATCTGATGATAATTTTTTTTCTAACTTCTCCCATGGGGGTGATTATTTTAAAATGTTTACAATATTTATGTAAAAGTTGGTATATAGGGGTTTTTGAGGTAGCTAAAACTAAATCTCATAATAAAAAAGGTCCAACAAATTGTACCAAACCCTCCCCCTGGAGGCGGGGGTAATTTTCATGAATAAAGGGGTTATTGAGGTTGCTAAAAGTGAATCTGATAATTAAATTTTTCTAACTCCACCCCCACGGGGGAGGGGGTAAATATTTTAAAAATTTTTCAATATTTTCGTAAAAATTGGTACATAGGGGTTTTTGGGGTTCACAAAACTAAATCTGATAACAAAATTTTTCTAACTCCACCCCCTGAGGGACGGAGGGTAGTTTTATTAAAAATTGGTATATTGGAGGTTTTGTGGTTGCTGAAAGTGAATCTGATGATAAGAAAATTCCGACTCCACCGCCTAGATATAAATTTTATAAACATTTTAAGAAAAAAAAACGATAAAAGGGATATTTTTCACCACTGGGGGTGAGATGGAGGGGTGGTAGGTCTTTTTTTACTTCACCAATATATTTTCCGCATCCAAATACATAAGTATGCACAGTTTTATCTTCTTAGATATTTTCACCTACGGGAAATCCCTATTTACTAGGCCTAATATTGGAGATACGAGGTAGTTACAGTTATTTATTTTAAGTAGTAAAGGAGATACGAGATAATTAGTTCCAAATAACTTATAAACCAATTGGAATTTTAAATTAGGACTTTGTTTAGGTCATTACTAATCATGTACAGAATTGATTAGTGCAAAAAAACGAAAATCGAATTTTTGGAGATACTAGGTAGTTAAGGTAACACGACGATATGTTTGTGTATAGAATATAGTTATGTTTCATAAAATAAACTACGCAGTATATTCGCACATCCAATATTCGAATCTGTTTTGAAAATATTCACTGTGCGATTTTTAATTTACTATCTTGCATGAGGAAACATACCATAGATTATTACGTCCAACCACACGTTAGAGGTACTTTGTGCTTGAGACATAGAAGTCTTCAACTTGCTACCATTTAAAGTCCAGTATGTAGTCTGTGTAGAAATTGATGTCGCAGTAATATACATCAACCTACTAACTTTTAAAGTAAATAAAGTCTAAAAATATTTTCTAATCAGTGTACAGGAACGACTCTAGGTAATGACAAGGACGCATCTCCATACTGAACAGTTTATCAATATCACTCTTACGATGATTGAAAAATAGATTCATAAAACAATTAATTAATATTTTTATGACTTTAATTAAAAATTAAATATCCTACGAGATAAACTTTAAGGTGAACAAATAAAATATTTATATATTGTACTAATGTGAAAATGTCAGCGTTCTTGAAAAATAAAGGCACGTGCAATACACTGTAAAAACTAAACTGAATATGAAGTTATTATCCTATACAATTGTACTTTAAGTTTTGTTAAAAACACGCAACATTTCATGTCTGTCCTTAAATATTAAAGTATGTGACTTTAGAACTATAGTGTTTTTAACAAAAATTAAAGTACATTTCTATAGGATCATAACTTCCTATCCGTTTGTAACTGAATATTTAGTTACGAATGATAGGAAGTTATAATGTTAATTTTTCTTAAAACACTATACTTCTAAAGTCATTTACTTTAATATTTAAGGAGGGAAATGTTGCGTGTTTTTAAGAAAAATTAAAGTACAATTGTATAGGACAATAACTTCCGATTTCCTATCCATTTGTAACTGAATATTTAGTTTACTTTTTACAGTGTAGTAAATTACATCGAGACCGGATGAAAACCTCATTTTGCAAAAGGTCCACCTTTACTAAACAATATAATTAAATTAGGGAGCATAAAAGTCAATTTTCCGAAAGTAGAAGAAAACCGATCTCATCAAAAATTGATTTTATCCTGGTAATTGTTTTTTCCACACTTTATACATTTTTACCTAAACTTATTTTTTATGTTATGATCATATTATTTACAGTGCCTGCGCTTTATACGGTAGTTTCGAATATTCAAACAAAATAAAAAGTCGTCCTAGACAAAAAAGTCGCGGATATAAATTTGTTCAATGAAAATAAGCAAGTTTTTTTTTTTAAAGTCCGTCAGTCTTTCCGTACGTCTGTCCGATGTCACGATTTTAATGAACACGATAACTCAAGAACGAATAATGCGATCGACTTGAAAATTTCAGGAAAAATCTAGTTCTACGAGGGATAGGTTCCTATTATTTTTGAAAGTAATCCCCCCAAAAACAAAAAAGTTATAGGGGCTAAAAAATAGAAAAAGGCTGAAAGAACATTCCGATTAATGTAAGGATCAATTCTACCAATTTTAAAAGTAATCCCCCTAAAAACAAAAAGTTATGAGGGGTTAAACTTTTTTAAAAAATAAAAAAAAACATCTTTTCATTTTTTTTTTGTTTTTTCGCAAAGAGAATTTTTTTTTTCAATTTTTTTTCAATTTTTTGTTTTTCGCAAAAAGAAAATTTAATAAAAAAAATAAAACATGAAAAAGTTTTTTTTTTAATTTTTATTTTTACTTATATATATATTTTTTTTGAAAAAAAATTTTTTTCAATTTTTTTTTCTTTTTTCGAGAAATGATCTTTAAAAAAAATGTAATTTTTTTATTTATTTTTTTAACTATTTGGGAAAATGTAATATACCATTTACTGTGAATAATATATAATGGAATGCGTAGCATTACATATCTTCACGGCTTGTTTAAATATACAGTGTAAAATATGTTTCCGTTACGGATAACCTGCAGTTTAATTACCGGTCCAGAATTTTAAAAGAAATTGTAAAGTTACATTTTTACTTACACTTTAGGCTTTAAAAAATTTCACCCTATTTCATTTCGTAATTTTAAAATAATATTGCAATTTTAAAAATTGATTTTACACTGTAAAGGAAAATATGGTAATTTCAGTGCAAATAAAGTAGGTCATATGTTACCAGCAAAGAAAGTGGTAAATTTAAATCAGTACTGTAAATTCGCTGTTATCTGTAAAAATGTGAATTTTTACCTGTAATTTTACAGTAATTTAATCAGCGAATTTAATGAGTATTTCAAGTAGTATTACGTACAAAATTATTGTACCGCACTGTAAATGAAAATATGGTAATTTCACAGCAAATAAAGTAGGTCATATGTGAATTTTTATTTTGGTATTTTTACTGATATTTTTTGTAGAATGTAAGCTATAATTATGGTAATTTTCAACCAATATTGTAAAAGTGCCGGGTTTTTGGACCACATGCATGAATTTTAATGCAAAATTATTGTACCGCACTGTAAATGAAAATATGGTAATTTCACAGCAAATAAAGTAGGTCATATGTTACCAGGGGTAAATTCACTGTTATCTGTAAAAATGTGAATTTTTATTTTGGTAATTTTACTGATATTTTTTGTAGAATGTAAGCTATAATTATGGTAATTTTCACACAATATTGTAAAAGTGCCGGGTTTTTGGACCACAGGCATGAATTTTAATGCAAAATTATTGTACCGACAGGTAAAGAGCTGGGATTTTACTAAACCGAGTAATATTGAGGTTAATTTTAATAAATATTGTAAATTCACGTTCTGACATGGTGAATTTGCTTAAATTATTACAGTTAATACTACAGAAAGATTGACGGACAAATTTAGAGTGTACCTTGTCATCGTAAAGTTAAAGGGTAAACTAAAAAAAATTAAAATTACTATAATATTGTAATTTTAAATCTTAATTCTGGAATAAAAGTTATACATTTTCTATAAAACAATAAAAAAAAATCGGTTTAAATCATATGAATTTACCAATATTATCTTAATATTGCACTCTTATTTTACCCCCATTTTACAGTGTTATGTATTTGATTTTATACAAATAGTTTCTGTCGAGGTTCCTGTTTTTATTTTTAGCGTTAGTGTTCCTTGCCTTTAAAATATGATGTATAAAATGTTCTTCCTGGTAAAAAGTTCAATAATCATTTTCTACCCACTACACAATAGATTAAATTAGAGAGTATCAAAAATCAATTTGTTCTTTGCCCCAAGTGCCGAAAACCGATATCGTCGAAAATAGATTTCACTTACCGTCTGGGACTTTTTTATTTACGAGCCCGTGCTCCCACAACGCCGAAACTAAAAACCTTTCGAACTTGACCCGGTCGACACACACACACAGTCAACTCTTTTGAAACGTCGTAGAACTCTTAAATACCAACTTAACAAGATTAAGAAATTTAATTTTTTAATTTATTAATTTCTTTTATTTTTGTTTACATTAATTTTTTTCCAAAAAAAATCAGTCCAAGCACAAAATGTCCAAGTTATGTCCAAAAAGTTTTATAATTTTTATTTCTTTTTAGCCCTGAAGAAGCCTAAATATTAGGTGAAACGTTTGCTTGATTACGTAATCTAATAAAGTTTTTATTTGCTTTATTTCCGAGTGTTTATCACAAATAACCCTAAAAAAAAGATTAAGAAATTAATGTTTTTAAAATATAGATTTATTGATATGCCGGGTGAGTTTTATTTATGTCTACCCCCAAAATTAAGATTAATCTTTATTTAATAAAAACGAAACTTGGGTGACTTATATAATTTTACGTTGAATATAAAATGGCGGATTTAATTTTTTTGTTTTACTTCCGGTTTCGTCGGAAGTGGCATGAACATGTTTTTTTTAATGGAACACCCTGTATTTTTTTACACTTTTGAATTCAACCGATAATTCTATGTATAAAAAACTGATTTTTTTTATTCTTTTTTTCATTTTCATTTTTATAGTATAAAAACCGAGGGGTCCCGCAATAGGTTTTGGGTGCGTCGTCTCCTTCAAAATCGGAACGATAAAAACGACATAAAAATTAATTTTACCTTCTTTTTACTTACTTAAGCTTAAAAAATTTAAAACTAATATGGATCAGCGACAGCGAATTATAGCTAAAAAAAAAGTCTTTTGCAATACTTCGAAAGATTTCCTAAGACTTCCTATAATTTTCAAAAACTTCCCGGACTTCTCAAAGATTCCCTAAGACTTCTTACGACTTCCTGAGATTTCCTAAGACTTCTTACGACTTCCTGAGATTTCCTGAGACTTCCTCCGACTTCCCAAAGATTTATAGTGACTTCCTAAAGACTTCTAACAACTTTTTTGCAATTCTACGCATGCGTGATTTTTAAATTTAGCCCGCGAATTTTTTATTCAGGGATTTATTGTTAAAGTTAGTTTTCGGATCAGATTATTTAATAAGGACCTAATTTAATAATAATTATAATTATCATAATTATTATCACGGATAATGATTTACAGTGCCCGGGCAATTGCGAGCTATTATTATTCATCTTTTGTCATCTTTTTTAACTTTTATCATAGATTTACTAGCGTTGCGTTCTTGTGGAGTGGGGTCAGCCGTCTTGCAGCTGGTTCTTATCAATGCACTGCAGTGCTGAATTTATGCCCGCTTTTGCCCGAGGTATGATGATCATTCTGTGACTAAGTAAAAACATGAAACAATCGGTTTATTTAGGTTTATATTGTTTTCCGAAAATAGCAGTTCTGAATTGGTTCGGAACGTGCGCAATTGCCATTGAGCACTGCCCAGTTGCAACTGCACCAGTTCCGAACCAGTTTAGAACTGAGATTTTCGACAAAAAAACAAACCCAATGAATTCGTTCACAAAGTACATAAAGGGTTTAGGTGGGGTCGAATACAGCGTTACACCATGTAGAATTTTAGTGAGAAATTATAAGAAACTGCGTTACGAGGTAGAAAGAGGTTACCTCTGGACAAATTTTGCGGAATTTATGGTAGAAACTTGGGCAGACATTTATTTTTTTGTGTAATAAAACTATATCTCCTATTTATTTAAAAGTTAAATTATTTATATATTTAGTTTAGTATAAAGTATAAACCTCGGTATAAACAAAAACATAACTGTTATGCCATATGTCATAGCTTTTATAATATCGTGGCAAATGCTATATACGTTACGCCACGATAATATACAAATAAGTATAAAAGTTCCGATAAAAAGTACAAAAAACACATGTACAACTAAAATAAAAAGAAACTCCATTTTAATATTTAAATAAATTTATATTGTACCGAAAATTGCATGCTTTTTACGATTTTAGGCTTCATCCAGACGCTCGCATAACCATAATACATAACATACATATATTTTTCGTCAGAAATGTATTCTCCCTCTCCCCCACGCCGACCATTGGTATCGAGAACATTCTAAATCAAAAACTAAAAAAAAAGTTACAACAACGCTAAACTGTGTGTACGATTAGTCACTCTGATTTTAATATATTTATTATTTTGTATTGTATTTAGTTATGTTTTCCGAGATTTTTTCTTTGTTTTTATTTTTTTGTTGTGGTTGTCTGATAATTTTGCAAGTGGAATGTCATCTGAAAGAGTACCTATATTTTTTTCTCAGTAAACGTTCCTTTAACTGAATAAGGGGAATGTCATCTTCTAAAAGATGTTCTACTTTCCTTTTTTTATTAATTATTGTTTTTTGTAAAATGAAGTGTGCTGCCGATATGCCGAAAACCACGCCACTTACAAGGCGCATGTGGAGGGGGTAAATTACACCGTGTTTTCCAAGTATTTTTATTAAAATAACGACTAAAGACTTCCCAGACTTCCTGAGACTTCCTGCGACTTCTCAAAGACTTCCCGGACTTTCTGAGATTTCCTAGTGACTTCCTAGACTTCCTGAGACTTCTCAAAAACTTCCCGGACTTCCTGAGACTTCCTAGAGACTTCCCAGACTTCCTGGCCAAGTGCGTCGTCTCCTTCATTATTGCGGGACCCCTCGATAAAAACGACATAAAAATTAATTTTACCTTCTTTTTACTTACTTAAGCTTAAAAAATTTAAAACTAATATGGATCAGCGACAGCGAATTATAGCTAAAAAAAAAGGTTTTTTGCCCTGAACTCCTTTTTTTTATGTCCCTGCAAAACTTAATTTGTATGTATGAGTATTTTTCCGCTATTTTGCTTATACCAAATTTATGATTTACTTTAAAGATTAAGTAAAAAGAAGGTAAATTATTTGTATCTCGTTTTTATACGAAATAAAAAAAAAACGAAAAAGAAACAAAAAGTAAAAAAAACTATCTGTTTTCAGCAGGATTCAAAATTTTTAAAAAATTACATGGAGTCCATTAAAAAAAGCATGTTTGTACCACTTCCGGCTAAACCGAAAGTGAAACAAAAAAATTGAATCCTTCATTTTATAGCCAATATAAAATTATATAAATCACCAAAGTTTCGTTTTTATCGAATGAAGATTAATCTTAATTTTAGGGGTGGACATAAATAAAACTCACCCGGTATTACACTGCTCGACACTCAAAAATTTGCCGACACCATTTTAGTTGCATCTGCCTATACTTGATGCGCTGATTTCTGAATCTTTTTTCGTTTTCCTCAATAAGCTCATTTTTTTTGATGTAGTGTTTTTTTGCTTATAGTTATAGTAAACAAAATAATTAAGGTTCAATTAATTTTGTTGCGGTGGATTGATTCTCTATTAAGCCCCAAGCCAAAAAAAGCTGATCCAAAAAATAAATAAAATATTTCAAACTTTTTGCTACCTTTTTACTCTAGCATTTTTTCCGTATCTTTTAGTGTTTCCGCCTAATGCCTATTGTCTCGTTATCGCTGAACAGAACGATAACGAGAGGTGGCAAAATATCGTATCGTTGTAACGATAACGAGAGGCCTCTCGCCCATAACGAGACCGAAGCGAGAGCGATAAGTATCGTACAGTCAGAGACAGTCGAATGTTGAAGCCACCTAAAATCAGATAAAAATATTTGACGCAAACGTCATTATTTAATTTTTGAATTTAATTATTTTTAAAATGCAAATATATACTTTAATATGCATTATGCAGCATACATTAGCCCATTATAAAAGGCTTTTATCTTTTAAAATCCTATAGCAGGCAGAAATTGCTGCAAAACTATCCTATGTTTATAGCAGATATAAAAATATGAGCTCCTGGTAGTTGCACTAAGTACCTAATTAGGCTTATAGTAAGTATGGTAGTATTTGACTAATACGAGGGGTAATTTAAAAGAAGGCAAAAAGGCCAGCGCTGCTATTAGTAGGACCTGATTTTAATAGTCTTTATATGTTTTGCTTTCCCATTTTTACTTTCTCATAAAGAATTAAAAAAAAAAGCAAACATTTTCTCCCTTTCCCCAAACCGATGTTGCTCAAAAACGAACTTGTCGAAGAAAGTGTTCCTAAGTTATCGTGGATACAGACAGACCGACGAACAGACAGACAGATAGATAGACAGACCGACAGACACCAGACAGACATACAGACCGACAGACAGACCGACCGACAGACAGACGGATATATTTTGTTTGTTTATTTTGATTTTTCTCGACGTGTCAGGAAAAAATAAGATGATTTAGGTAAAAAAATGTTTGCTTTTTTTATCACAATACTTTGTGAGACAGTAAAATGGAAAAGGAAAATATATAAAGACTATTAAAATTGATTTTTAGCACTCAAATCCTACTAACAGCAGCTCTGGCCTTTTTGCCTTCTTTTAAATTACCCCTCGTATTAGTCAGATACTACAGTACTTACTATAAGCCTAATTAGGTCCTTAGTGCAACTGCCAGGAGTTCATATTTTTATATCTGCTATAAAAATAGGAAAATGTTGAAGCAATTACTGCTTGCGATACGATTTAAAAAGATAAAAGCCTTTTATAATGGTCACATATATGCAGCAAAATATCCTTTTATGAAGATATATGCATTTTAGTAATTTTTGACATATCTTTTTAAATGTGACATTTGATTCAAATTCATTTAACTAATATTAGATGGCTGAAATATTCAACTTTTACGCAGGAACGATAAGTATCGTTATGGCGAGAGGTAGGCGATAACGAGAGGCCTCTCGTTAACGTTTGTGCGATAGTTTTTGAAATATCGCATCGTAGTTGCGATACGAGAGGTATTTATTGGCGATAACTATCGCTTTAGGCGGCAACACTAGTTTTTTTTTAGTTTTCGAATTATTTCGAAAAAAGACAATTTTGTTAAAAATTTAAAAAGTACTTTTTGTATTTCAATCAAACTTCTGAAACATATTAGTACTTAAATAAAGTAAATTATAAAAGGATTACTTACTATCAATTTTAATTCTTGTGGTAAAGCCGTTGGTTTTATTGCCGACTTTTTGTCCAAAAAAGCCTGCAACCCATTCTATATTTATCATAACTCCCTTAGTTATTATGCTAGAAACTTTTATAAAAGGTCTTTGAAGATTTCTATACATTGTGCCCGATATTTTTCCGTTTTCCCGTTATTTAACGTTGAATGCTTCGACTTCAATTTTCGGCGGACAAGAGGTGACTTTTAACCAGCCATAACTCGGTTCGAATTACATCTACAGAAATAAAAGAAAAAACAATCTTCTTGTTTTTTTTATGAGCTTTATATTTGTTTATTACAATTTGTTTGTTAAAACGTAAGGTTTTCGAGTTATTTGTTATTTCAAAAAGATGCATTTTTTGGAATAAAAACCGAAAATTTTCAATCACGTATTGACTTATTATAGACAACTTTTTGCTTAGAACTCATTCTATCATTCTATCTATTCCTGCGATTATTTTGAGTATAATAATTTCCACCCTCGAGAATCGGTAACATTCACCCCCAGGGTAAAAGCCCGCATTGGCACTAGGTCACTTTTGTTCCTTGAGACAGCCATCCTCTACTGTTCAAATTTCAGGTCAATCGGTCTTATCCGAAAGATTTCGAAGCCGAAAACCTTAATTTACTGGACTATAAAGGTTTAAAAAAAACACTTATTAAACATTGTTACTATGGTTACGATGAACAATGTTATGTTTCTTTATTGGGCTTATGGTTTGGTTGCTATAAAGTTTTTTGTTAATTCCCAAAAGTTGGATCAAGTGCAATCTTTTCCTTCTTGCTCTCACCGATTCAATTGTTTTCGAGGCATGTATAAACTTTCTTGATCACCTAATTTTGTGAAATTGTTGGCATTCTTAGGAAAGTATAGAAACAAGATTTTTTTAGTATTAATCGAGTATTAATTCAATAAGGGCGTCCACGGGCTCAAAATTATTTAAATCGTTTATTCAGGGTAAGAAAAACTTAACTTCCCTCTATAAAATCTATACCTTTTTTAGTATAGAATTTAAACTATATTCTGTTAAATGTTTTGAGAGAGTTTTATCTATCGCCTTCCAGGCTTTATTTAAATTGGTTTGTGCAGAGTAAATTATCTTGAGGTGTGTGGAAATAAAAAAACACTATAAGGCTTCCTGACAGAAATGTCTCGAGAAGTGTGACGAAGTGTGATAGATTCTGACAATAAATGTTACCATATTTCCAGACAAAAAACGGTATACTAAAACTAACAATAAAGCCGTAACCAAACAATATAAATTACGGTCACTTGTTTTTTGTTTTGTTTTTGTCCATAATATTTCCAAATGCTGTGAAAAATAAGAATTTTCAAGTCTATTAGGATTAATTAATGACTTTCTAATTAACTATTTTTGTGCTTTTTGTTATAAAAATATACCTGCTTTTTATTATAAAAACCTACGAATTAACACAATTCTCATGAAAAATTGCTAAAATTATGTGAAAAAAGGCGCAGATTGCCTTTTTCAGTTAATTAATAATTGAAATTTGGCGAAGGCGTACTTCCTAGATATATTGGTTCGAAAGTCAATTAAAGCCGGTGGTTCCCTCTACTACTAGCCCACACAAGTCCTGGACTTAGGGGATGCTTAATTAAGTAGAATAGTAAGAGGTTAAAAACAAACAAACATAAACAAACATTTATTGGCTTGGTTCATACAAAATCATTGATTTAAGGTACAAAATATAAAAGTTTTACTTGGTTATGTTGACATTCAAAACAAGCCAAATGCTTCATTGTAAACGGGACTTTCTAACGTATTTAGCGGCATATTTAAAAAATATAGCATATTTGGAAATACAATAGAAGCTATAAAGTTTAGTCTTAATAAAGAGATTATCGTTAAACCTAAATTAATATAAAATTATAAAAATTTCCGTTTAATAGGTACTTTCCGTGATAAAAGTAATAATAATTTTAAGTTAAATAGAACATAATATTGCTGTAATTTTATATCGCCATTTGGGAAAATTAAATTGGAAATTGCATATTTAAACCAGAAAATTAAGATAAGAACGCCTTGTATATTTCGAAAAATCTTATCTCAAAAAAATCAATTCACTTCCTTGCACTAAATACCTTTGTACGTGATGAATGACAACATACTGGGTGATCAGTAAGGCATGCCAAAATTTAACAAGTGATTCTCCATCCAAAAATATAAAAAAATGGTTTTAATGGTTGGTCCGGAATGAGCCCCAAGGGAGCTACGTTCCCTTAAAATTTTACCAAAAATAAGGTTTTTAATTAATATTCCTTGTACCCTTTAAGCTAGAGCTACAAGATTTTGCATCAATACTAGTATTATTAAGGGAAATTAGTCTATGTTAATTTATTAGGCGTGCCTAGACGGACAAAATGTGTGAGGCTTAACACATTTTTGCCCCAACCTTTATTCTGTGCATTTATTTTAATTTATTGTAAAAAAATAGATTCCTTGAGTAAAATACTTAATAAATGTCATAGTGTAACACCGTAGAAGCAACCTTTAAAAAAAATGCAATTAAGAGGAAGTAATATTTTGTGCCACCAAAAATGTTACTTTTTAAAAGGCTATTACTTCTTTAATATGAAATTTAGTTGTTTCGGTGAAGAACACTTTTTTTCTTAGTTTTAAATAATCCTCCTGCAGCATTAAAATTTTATTTCCCTATTCAATATATCCATCTTCGAAGGGCCGTAGCTCCCTTAGGGCTCATTTCCGGACCAATCTTTATAAGAACTTTACTGATCACCCTGTATACAAAATCCAATTAACTACTTCCAATGGCGTATCCAAGATTTTTTTTTCGGGAGTGGGGGGGCAAAACATTTTTTCCCTATATCTCGAAAAGAATGAAAAAGTTTTTCATGTTTTTTTTTACTTCTGTTAATTTCCGGCATTTTTTAATTCAATGTAGTAAAACTTTAAAAGTTTTAAAAATTTAAATAACAAAAATTAAGAAAGCCCTAGCGCCGCAGGTGAAAAATTTTACAACTGTGCTGGTCTATTTAAATTTGAAAACGTGGTAAAGTTCTAGTTTTTTTTAGATATTTCTTAGCCTATTTTAATTTTAGAAAATCATCGCGATTTTCGTTTTTTTTTTTCGCGAAACCCTTCGTTCACGAACCAGCTATTGTAATTAGAAACAACACTTATAAATTTCAGATTGATCTGTTAATTGGATTTCGAGAAATCGTGGTCATCGCAAACGATAGAATAAAAAAGCGTTTTGGGGCAAGGGCCATGGTTTTCACAATTTTCCGAATTTTCCAATAAAAATTTTCACAAACACATCAAAACATATACTATTTGATATTTCGCAGGTCGTTCGAATAAAGTTGTGAATACATACCTGAAAAAAATCAATAAAAACCCTTGTTTTACGCGAGCCAGAAGGTATATAACCCCTTAAATAGTGTCTTGTAATATGATAAGACTATGTGCAGCAATGTATCATAATCCTACAATGGTAGCGTTGATTAATCACGTGCCGAGAAGGATGCTATATTGGAAATTAGAGGCAGGCCAGTGCACCCATTCAAACCCAGATGCTTTAATAAGCATTTTAGTATTCACAGTTTACACTGAAAAAATAGGGGTAAATTACACGATAATTAGTAAATTTAAATAGCAATAATAATGCAATTATCTTAATTAACAAAACCTTATTAATTTTACAAACAAAATCGCGTTATTACTACAGTTATTGTGAATTTACCTTAATAAGACTAGCAACGAAGCGGAAGAGCCTGATGCGTGCTCTTCCTTGCACCAGTTAATGCCGTAGCACGTTGTTGTGAGACGCCGGCATATGTTTTTTTTTTATTTAGCTGTATTTTGTTTAATGTTGTTATATTTATAATCGGTAAGTAAGTTATCCTTGTAATTTAGGTGTTGTTTTGTAGTTTTTGTAGGTGTAGGTTACATTTTGGCTAATATATTTATAGTTGTGCCGAGCTGTCGGCAGGTAAATTTTTTAAGACGAATAGGTTTTTATTTGTGTTAATATCGAATAGAGATAGTCTTAGTTATAGTCATTAATCGGAATAAATTCAGTTATGACTCATCAACGTTGAAAATAAACACAGAAACATAGGCTTACGGGATAATTTTGCCGAATTATGAGGAAAATTTTTATAAAGGTCACTAAATCGAAACATTTGACGACTAATTTGTTACACACAACAATATTGAATATACTTATTAACTATAAATATGTAAATATATCGGTGTTTTTCGAAGAAAATAAAAATGTAAATATTAAAACCTCGCGTCAACGATAGAATCGACGCGGCGCCTATGCGAGCACTGGAAATTCGCCGATGACTGGTTATAGTATAGATTCGTATTTACAACGTGCTTTTGAAATTTTTTAATGATCTCTAACCGTTTACGAGATAAAACGGAGGGGACATTTGAAACACCCTGTACCCAGAGACAATTATTCTAGTTTAGTAGTATTATAGTAGTATAGTTTGTTAAAATATTTATGTAATAAAAACACCTTTCAGTTTATAATGTGCTTTATTTGTAGTTTCAACTTCATACCCACACCATTTGTTTTCCATTTTCTTTTCTATACATAGCAGTAAAATTGTAAAATTCAGTTTTAATTTAACAAAAAAAAATTGAATTTTATTATTAATTTTGCAAAATAATTTTAAGTTTCGATAACATTTCGCAAAAATAATTTGAAATTACATTGCGTTAAAAAAAAATATGTAACTTCTTGTTTGTAACTGTAATAGTTATCGTAAATATGTGAAATATTTGTAGTAATAATGTGTAGAATTACAAATAAGTTTAAGCAATAAATTTACAATGTTTTTGTGAATATACTATAAAAGAAATTAAAACTGCCTATGGGAGATTTAACTCAGCGGTCAATGGCATCGATATAGCCTGACACTGATCTAATGATCGTGAGTTCAAACCTCACTGGCGCCGATTGCCTTTTTTAGTTAATTAATAATTGACATTTGGCGAAGGCGTACTCCCTAGATATATTGGTTCGAAAGTCAATTAAAGCCGGTGGTTCCCTCTACTACTAGCCCACACAAGTCCTGGACTTAGGGGATTCTTAATTAAGTAGAATAGTACGAGGTTAAAAACAAACAAACAAAAAACAAACAAACAATAAATGCAAAAAATATAAACAATTTTAAGGATTATTATGTAATATTATCAATGCTATTGTGAATCACAATTTATGATAATTCAAACAAATGTTTTGTAATTTTAGAAAATAATTTAATACGTATTTTTACATAACTAGTAGTAAATAGCTATTTCCCTAACAAGTGCGGAAAAGCCTCTTTACGCATGCGTTAGGAACAATACTTTTTCTACAAGCAGGGTTAAAATAAACTATACTTTTATATTTTATCAAATCTTATTTTTATAATTTTTTAATATTATGAATAAAAATATCAAGAATAACACTACGCAATTAAGAAATTAAACAATATTTATGCGTGCGGAAAAGCTTTCTTTCCATACCCATATGCGTTCGGAAAGAGTGATCTTTCCGCACGCTCGTAGAAAAAATATATTACGCTAATAAATTTAATTTGATAGTGTTTGGCAAAAAATAACCAGCGATACTTATAGTCATTTTACAAAATAATTTTTTCAGTGTACAAGGATTTCGTCTGTCAATCAAAATAACCGCGGTTGTACAAACTAAATCCATTTAATTCTGTTTATTAATTAGTTTCTAAACTGTATTCAGAACGCATAGCACACTTGTTTGTCGATTTCGTCTTGCCTCGCACTTACATTTCATGTAATTTACATCGTGTATGGTTAATAAAAGTTGCTAGGTTCGCAATACTTATTGGTATGCTAATTTTAAAAATCACTTTTTTATACAACCAATTAATTAGGGATCGTACACAAATTAGGGTATAGATACATTACCTAGAGGGAGGGTCTTACGTTTTTTGTGCACGAACCCCTAAGTGCTAGTTTATACAGGGTATCCCAAGTTACTGGTATCACTACTTTTTCTTGCAAACTGTAAGAGTAAGAAAAAAACTTTAACAGCTGTGTCAAAACAATTTTAAAACTATATTTTTAACTGATTATAATTGTGTATGTTAGACCTACCTGTATACATATATATATCTTTGGTGTTTCCGATTGATTTAACAAATTTAAATGTAATTTTACAGTGAACAATTTGCGGGTGAACTAATGAAGGAAAAGCAAAAAAAGCACTTACATATGTGTGTGTGTGTGACAATTCTTCCATCTAGCTAGATTGCTCTGGATCCATCGTGCCTATTGCTGCATGTATGAGGAAAGGCGAATGGAGAAAAGCGCTAATCGCGGTATATTACACTAAAAGCAGTGTATCTATGCCGTACACGTTGAACCGGTGAACTGTCATTTTATATGAATATTGCATATAATTACTGTGGAAAGCGGGTAAAAAATTTTCCGGTGAACTAATGAAGGAAAAGCAAAAAAAGCACTTACATATGTGTGTGTGTGTGTGTGACATTTCTTCCATCTAGCTAGATTCCTCTGGATCCAACGTGCCTATTGCCCATGTATGAGGGAACGAGAATGGAGAAAAACACTAATTGCGGTACATAGAAAAAACGGATTCCTTGAACCAAGGACACGTGTCTTTGGATATGTTCAAAGCCATATTCTGTTGTTTAAAGGCTGGCATTTTCTTGAACCAAAGTCAATATCCTTGAATAAAGAGCGCGGATTTTTATTCCAAAACCCGTGCTCTTCATTCAAGGACATTGACTTTGGTTCAAGAAAATGCCAGCCTTGAAACAAGAGAATATGGCTTTGAACATATACAAAGACACGCGTCCTTGGTTCAAGGAATCCGTTTTTTCTATGTATATTACATTAAAAGCGGTGTATCTATGCCGTACACGTTGAACCGGTGAACTCTGTTATTGCTCGTGACAGACTATACTGTTAGTTCTGTAGTGTTCCACCTAGTACAAGTGGCAGCACCTTAAAGGAGGCAAATCGCCTTTAATAATAATAATATCTTTATTGCCCAACAGAAAAACCAATTACAGGACAATATTATTTAAAAATTTACAAAATTAAAGTTTAAAGTTAATCAACAATGTAATAAAATATCTTATATTATAACAAATACAAATACAATATACCACTGAAATGGTAGAAATTAAAATAAAACATTTTGGCCAATACTCTATAACTATACAATTAATTATTCTACGCACTGAATCAAAGTGGACATCGCAACTCTAAAGACCACTTTACACGGATCAATTTGTACACAAGTTTGATGCTAGGCAAGTTTGCTGCCAGATATAGCATGAGGACAATTGGACATTGATTTGCCTTTTTACGGAGCAAGTTGTACGCAAGTTTGGTGCTATATATTGCAAGGTAAACAGTGCGCCAACCAGACAATTTTGACGTGTCTCTGAGTTTGTTGACAAAAACATAACCTAGCATTTGCTTTTTTAAGGAAGTTTTTTAGTTAGACAGACCGACCTATTATTAATAATAATTATTATTAACATGTGCAGTTGCTACTATATTAGTAAAATGAAATCGATTTGGTAACTTTTTTCCATATTGGTACCACGAAAATAACCATAAAACTTGCGTGAAAATCGCCGAAAAATAGAACATGTTGTAAATAATTTGATGGCACGAAAATGGCTTCAAACTTGCCTGAAGGCATGCGCAGTGACTGAATAATTCTTGCAACAAACTTGCATAGCATCAAACTTGCGTACAAATTGCTCCGTGTAAAGTGGTCTTTACAATATTTATTATAACAAAACATCATATTGAAAATTGGTTCAGTGCGTAGAGTAAAACCTAGTAAATTTTACACGTATCTGCATAAAATTACATTTACATGCAGAATCATATATAATTACATATTAATTTTTTACAGTGTAGGCCTAGGCACCTATATGTGCATATTATATGTACACTATTATAGTGTAATATAATAATTATTAATTATTATTTTTATTTATGCAGTATAATACTGCATAAAATTTTTCATCACGTCAGGATTTTATTGTGTTAATCATAGTAAAACTTCTCGGTTATTGTGAAAGATGTTTCTGGTAATTCAATTTTCATTTTCCTTTCGACTGGATTACTTGGTCTATTTGTTTAAGGTTTCGAGGCGAGCTCAACAAAAAAGAACAGTTTCGTGTGGCGAATTTTCGGTTTACTTGAAACAAGAACCTTGTTGGTTTAAGAAACTAAATGTATATGTGCAGTAGGGCATTTCAAAAATCAAACAAAAATATCATAAAAAAAATCTTTGCCATAATTTATGGTCCCACCTCGGGTTCCACTTTTTTTGAAACTTGGAAAAAACAAAAACATCTATATTTTTTATGAGGAACTATTTTTTTAGTCAAATCTATCTGGTATACGATCTTATAAAAACATCCGAAATAAAAATTTGTGCCAAATTTCAACTTTAAAAACTGAAATTTGGCATAAATATATTTAATTTGGAAATGAAAAAAAATCATTTTTCTCCAGTTTTCAAACGAATGAATTAGCATTATTTTTTTTGTTATTTTTCACGACATGAGAGGGGACTTAAACCTTTAATAATAAGTTACCAGATAACATTAAAATTCTACCGTTTGCGTCATTTAAAGTTAATATTAAAAGAGCTATGCTCAAGAATGCCTTTTATACCATAAACCAATTTATGGAGACTCCATCACTGGAAATTTTTAACAATTAGTTTGTAACTTTGTATTTTATAGATTTTCTTTGTTTATTTTATGTTTGATGTATGAATTGTAATTTTTCTAATAGATTTTGTACTGTATACTGTGTATTTTTTCATTTGTATTTGACTTGCCATATATTGTAAAGTAAAATGGTCAATAAAGATATAAAAAAACGTGTGTTTTTTTTTAATAACCTAATCTGCAGTGCACAGTGCAATATTTTAAATATTTTTTTAATCGTTAACCCATTTAGGACTACCGTCTAAATATTCATACAGATTTACAGATTTTAGTAAGGAGTATTTTAAAATGCATGTAGTTTCCAATTATTATTTATTTATGGCTTATCATATCATTCATGAACATGCAATACCTCCTAAGGGAACGTTCAAGTATTACGTAACGCTCCTAGGGGGAGGGTCATTTTGAAGTGTTACGCCCATGTTAATGGTATACGAAAATAGCGTTACAGGAGGGGGGTTCAAATGATTAAAATTTGCGTTACATAATACTTGAACGTTCCCTATTTGACCAATACGTCCTAACTACATGTAGTATACAATATAAGATAGAATGGTTTATATTTAGGACTAAAACATCTCTAGGGACAATAACATTACATTTTTTTACATTACATTTTGTTTAACCTCGTACTATTCTACTTAATTAAGCATCCCCTAAGTCCAAGACTCGTGTGGGCTAGTAGTAGTGGGAACCACCGACTTTAATTGACTTTCGAACCAATTTATAGGGAGTGTCCGCTTCACTTAGGCCTTCGCCAAATTTTAATTATTAATTAACTGAAAAATGCAAATCGGCGCCGGTGAGAATCTAACTCACGCTATTTGGGTAGTAAACTCGACAAGTACGACGCGGTAGTCCACTACACCAATCCTCCCATAACCTTACACCACTTTATTTATATTGCTATAAATAAAAAACTTATTATTTTTAAATTTAAAAGATGCTTTACCTTAACTGTAATATTTATAAAGAAATATGACCTTTTGTTCACTTTTGGTCTTGATCTATATGTTCTTTTTGAGCAGATAGGTACAAAAGGCTGGGCCGAAAAAAATAATTGTGAGCCACGGGATCGAAATGGCTCGAAAAGGCTTCCCCTTGGCCTTGAAAGTAATCTCCTAAAAATTCAGTAATATGGTGTTATCAGGGCCGGCCCTACAGGCCCCTTAAAATTCTGCATTATTCTAAAAAGTGATATTTTTCCAAGGTAAAAAAATTATTATAACTTTTAATTAAAACTATTTTCTTTATTAGTAATTGTTATTTAAAATAATATAAAATATTGACCCACTTTTTTATCATAACTAGGGGCCAAACGCCTAAATTTGTCCTAAAACTGTGAAAAAAATGTGTTTTTTTTCTTTAATCCCCAAACAAATACAAAAATCAAAAATGAGCCACCACTTGAAAGTTATTTTATACCTTGAAATATATCGTAAAAAAAATTAATTATACTTTAGCCGAAGTTGGGCCCTAATTTTAAAATTTACAGTTTTCTCGAATATTGGCTCCCAATAGTTTTACCTATCATATAAATTGTCTAAAACATTTTACAGTAAATAAAAACGACCTTTCAACATATGTTAAAGCATTTAAAAACAATAAAGGACCCAATTCCCTAAAACTACTGCCTCAAGCCGAGTCCTTTTTGGAATTTTTAATTATTAAAATATAAATGATAAAAAATAAATCAAACTATTTTAATTTACAAAACTAATAAATTTCATACTCGTAAGGGGCCTAGGCCCTAGGTAGCGCCCTAAAAGACCAATTCTATCACTAAAACATTGATGTCAGTTAGAAATGAACAAAGCTTTCATAGGATTATGAAATTAAGGAAAATTAAAACATGTTTTATTTTTTTTAGTCAAAATGATGATTAGGCAAATAACAGTTATGCAAAAAGAGTATAACCCTCACTCTGCTAGTGTCTTAAAATTGCACCTAAAATGGTAAAAATGACAACAAATAAATAATAAATTACATATTTATTTATAGTTACCGTTGTTATTGGCATTATTATTTATATTATTATTATTAAGGTAATATTATATGTTTTGCTAAGGAAAGATGCAGTATATATATTTTTATATTTTGACCTTATTTTCCGTTTCTGATAAGCTTTTTAAAAATCAATACAGTGAGGGTTAGCCCCTTTTTTCAAATCTGATATTATTTAGATTATTATTATTAAGGTAATATTGACATTATATGCTTTGCTAAGGAAAAATCCGGTATAATTGTTTTAATGCTTTGCCCTTATTTTCCTTTTCTGATAGGTTTTAAATCAATACATGGAGGGTTAGACCCTTTTTGCAAATCTAATATTCTTTTTAATCAACTTGGTGATTGCGCCAAATAACTGCCATATCTGAAAGAGCACTGATATGTAATTGCTGCCACTGCTGGTAATTTAACGAAGTAAATACATAACGTTATTTTTATACCTTTTTAGACAAATATTTATTATGTCGAATGAATATTTATATTCAATATGTTTTAAAATTGTTTAATATTAACTACAAGTTATTTTTTATTTTATTTTCGTGGAGATCACCATCTATACATGTATTGACAAAGCAAAAATGAGTAACTAACTTCACCAGTGTTTATAAATTTATAGATGGTGTCAGTTTTGTCGTGGAATATAAAACATACAATTGTTAATAAAATAGGTAACAATTTTCAATAAAATAGTCCTTATACAAACCTCGGCGGAAAATTTCATTTTTCTTTCGGGAATTAGATGACCGCGGGGCTAATGACCCTTGGTCAGCTGATTTTCCCTCAGCAAATGAAACATTTTCCACCTCAATATGTTATATAATATTTTTCTGAAGGCGCTATTTTACAAGCCTCGTACGTCGTCTCGTACATTCGACTTGTCCAGCAAGGACGTTCTTTCAGGCCTCGCTACACAAATATGTAAATATTTTTTATTTTTGTTATTGTTTTATTCAAGACCAAAAGTTTAAAATATTATCATTTTAATTAAAAGCAAAACTAATGAAAATTGAGAGGCAACATTCTTCATCAAACTATTTAAAGTTTGTATAGGTAAACCGATGTGTATGCTCATCCGAAATGACGACGAAACTTTAATCATTACGAACTTACTTTCGGTCCTTTAAAAAGAGTCCTTTTTGTTTTTGTTTAGTATTTTTGATGAAAATGAGCAGTTAAGATTGCCAACGTTAATTGAATTAGGAAAGTTGTCTCGTAATTTCCTTTAATAAAGGTTGAATGTCTTACTCTATTATTAAGACGACCTTTTTAATTAACGTCAACTCTAGCTGCTTTTATATGAAATATAATGGAGTATACCAGTAGTTGCATCTTTTACTTTCTCATAAAAGAAAGTATTGTGGTAAAAAAAAAAACAATTTTTTTGTTTAAATCATCTAGAAACGTCTAGAAAAATTAAAACAAGCAATAAAACCAGCCGCCTCGAATGAGCGAGAATACTTTCTCATAAAAAATTATTTCCAGAAACAATTTATTATATTTTGAGTAGGGGGGGGGGGGTCATGGAAAAAAATAAAGTAAAATTTGTTGTGTAATTTTGTTTTAAGTTTTAGGTGGTATGGGGGGTCCTGGAAAAAAATGATTATTACATTTTTCATGTAATTTTATTTAGGCGGTTTTCAAATTTTTCTTTTATTATGAATAATAAGAAGGCTACGTCTAGATTTTTTTTTACATTTTGTGGAAAAGGAAGTTCTGGAAAAAAAATTATTGTTAAATTTTTTATGTAATTTTATTTTACCTTCTAACTATATGGTTTTTAAATTCATCTTCTGTTGTGAATAATAAAAAATTTACGTCTAGAAACAATTTTTTTACATTTTGAGGGAGGGAGCGCTGGAAAAAAATTACAATAAAATTTTTTGTGTAGTTTTCTTTATGTGGTTTTTAAAACAAAAAAATTAACCCCTCTTTTACCCCCCTTTCCCCCTCCCGATTTCACTCAAATACAAACTTGTCCAAGATAAAATAAAAATACATCTGCATACAAAATATTAAGTCGTTCTTAAGTTATCGTGGATACAGACAGATAGACACACAGACAGAGCGACCGACAGATAGACAGTCATCATTTTTTTGTCGCTGAAATCAAATCTGACCTCAGAATTGCTCCATCCAATCACAATTTTTTTATACAGATGTTTTTAAGTGTCGAAAAAAATTGTGACCTAATGAAGCAATTCTGAGCTCAGTTTCGGCTTTAGCGACCCCGAAAATACAAAAATGCGTTGGTCTAGTCCCTGGCACATGATTTTTTTTTCGTGGCTGTGCACAGCGAACCAAAAAAAAAAAAATATGTGCCAGGGACTAGACTAAAGCATTTTTATATTTTCGGGGTCGCTGAAATCGAATCTAACCTTAAAGTTTCTCCATCAGATCACAATTTTTTATACACTTAAAAAAAAGGGTGCGAAAATTCCTTAAATACAGATGTTTTTAAGGGTCGAAAAAAATTGTGACCTGATAGAGAAATTCTGAGCTCAGTTTCGGTTTCAGCGACCCCGAAAATATAAAAATGCGATGGTCTAGTCTCTGGGACATGATTTTTTTTTATGGCTGTGCACAGCCAAATTAAAAAAAAAAAAATTCAAAAAAAAAAATTCAAAAAAAAAATTATGTGACAGGGACTAGACTAAAGCATTTTTATATTTTCGGGTCGCTGAAACCGAATCTGATCTCAGAATTGCTCCATCAGGTCACAATTTTTTTCAACACTTAAAAAAATCTGAATTTAAGGAATTTTTGCACCTTTTTTTAAGTGTATATTAAAATTGTGGTCTGATGGAGCAATTCTGAGGTCAGATTCGATTTTAGCGACCCCGAAAATATTAAAATGCGTTGGTCTAGTGTCTGGAACATGATATTTTTTTTTGTGTGGCTGTGTTATTTTAATTAAAAAAATCTATAAAACAGAATCTTATTCTAAATACACATATAAAATGGCGTTTTTATTTTTATTACCCCACGAAAATATTTAAGAAAATTAAAAATTATTCCCCCTTCACCAAAGGTGAAGTAACAAACTTTTTATTGACAGAATCATTTTTAGTGACCCTAAAAAAACCTTTGCATACGAATTTTTGGGCAATGTCCTGAAAAATTTGATCATAAATACGGCTTTTGGACTTTTTGTAGGGTATATCTCGAAAACGGTCCAGAAATATAAGTTTTTGTTGGCAGATTCGAATATACATAAGTAAAAAACTGGAAAAAAACGCTCGCTCAAGAAAAAAAAAATAAATTTGTATTGTATAGTAAGTACTATAGTGTAATTATTCATTCTTTTTTGGACGTAATTTTTACTTTATTAGGTAATTTGTTTTAAACTGAACCACTCATAAATTATGAGAAGGAAAGACACATAAAAATTAACACTGCGGTAAAATGTGATATTCCATAATATTTTTCGAGAGAGCAGTGACGTATTAAATAACGTAAATTGAACTTGTCACACCGTGACATATGAAAGCTGCCAATACGACCCAAAATTTTGTTTACATAAAGATTCTGCTATCATATTGTTTTTACGATATGACATAAACTTAAATAAGCCATGAAGATATGTAATGCTACGCATTCCATTATATATTATACAGGATGTCCAGTAAATGATGTCATTCGTTTTAAGGGGTGATTCTACATAGGAAAATATGAAAAAAAGTTCCTATAAACATAGGTCTAATTAGGGATAAAGTGAATAAAGTGGATAAAAAATTCGGTTTTTATTTAATAACTCAGGAACCCTTTGAGATATAGCAACGAGGTTTTGCACGTAAACTATTCTTAATAAGGCCCTTCGTATGTTATTTTCATGTACTTATTTTAACCAGGGGTGTTTAAAACTTTTTCTGTGTATTTTTTTTTGTAATTTTATTTTTGGAATATAATTCTTCAGGTCAAAATATATTTAAAAAAGGTATTTTTGTTCTAATACTGTAGGATTCACCGTTTTTAAGAAAAAAAACATATAAATGTGAAATTTCACGGATTGAGGACGAAAAATTAAGTACTTATATGTTTAAGACCAAAATTTTAAATGATGCAAGGTAGTTCTATATCAAAAACTAAGAAAAAAAGTTTCTATACATGTAGGTCGAAAAATCGCTTCTAAAGCTAATATGGCCCTTTAAAGATGCTGCATTTTTAGGAGACCATAGCTCCCTTAGGATTAATTTTTGGAAGTACCTGTATATGAGTTTTTTTCTTAGTTTTTGATGTACATTTTCGCCTTGCATCATTGAAATTTAGGTTTTCAACATTTTGGTATTCAATTTTTCGTCCTCGAACCGTAAAATTTTACCTTCAAATTAATTTTTCTCGAAAACGGTTAATTCTTTTTTTTTATGTATTTTAACCTGAGGAATCATATTTAAAAAATAAAATTACATAAAAACTAATAGGGCCTCCCAGTTTCGCGCACCTCTGTTTAAAATAAGTTCATAAAGATAGCATACGAAGATGGGCCTTATTAGGGTTAGTGTACATTCAAAACCTCGTTTCTGTACCTCAAAGCGTTTCTGAGTTTAAATAAAAACCGAATTTTTTATCCACTTTTAGATCCCTTAAGACGCATTTTTAGGCATATGTTTATAGGAACTTTTTTTCATATTTTCCTATGTAGAAAACCCCTTAAAATTAATGACATCATTTACTGGACATTTTCCCAAATACAAAAAAAATCTTTGAAAAATGAAAAATAAAAAAATCAAAATTTTTCCTTTTTTTATTTTTATTTTTTATTTTTCAATTTTTTTTTTCATTATCTTTTCGAAAAAAAAAATAAAAAAAAAATAAAAAAAGATTTTTCAACATATCATAAATGATTTTTTTTATTTTTTTTAAGTTTAACCCCCATAACTTTTATGTATTTGGGGGGATTACTTTCAGGATTGGTAGAATTGATTCCTATTTATGATAATAAAAGTAATTTTTCCTGATAAAGTTAATCGGAATTTTCTTTCAGCTTTTTTTGATTTTTTTTTTAAGTTTAACCGCCCAAAACTTTTTGGTTTTTGGGGGGGGTTACTTTCAAAAACAATAGGGATCTTTCCTTCGTAGAACTTGATTTTTCCTGAAAATTTCAAGTTGATAGTATCATTCGTCTCCACAAAACTCGGGACATCGGACGGACAGATAGAGAGACAGACAGACGGACAGACGGAAAGAAAAGTTGCTTATTTTTTCATGAAACAAATTTATATCCAAGATTTTTTAAAATTTTGGAAAATTCGAAACTACCGTATAATATTCTAGCGCGTGCGCTGTGAATAATATAATAACTGTAGAATGCTGCTAGTAACATATAAGCGTTGACAAAAAATCGGATTTTAAGTCAAGCTAACCTAAAAGTTTCATTTTGACATAGCCTTGGGTACATTATTTGTTTTTTTTTTCACGCTGGCTACGTCGGTGCAGCAGACTTATGCAATTTTACCAATTAAATAAGTTAAAAATAAAAGTCTGCACTAAAAAAACGATCTGGTCGGGGCTACAGATAAATATGGACCAACCCTTTTTCTGGTTGTTGCCTCAACCAGATCTTTTTTTTTTCAGCGTGAAATTCATTTTTTTTTAATTTCATCTTGATACATACTTGCATTGCAGCAGCTATTATTCATCTAATATAATTTATATACTAACAAATTAACATTTTTTTTTTGTTTCAGGTAAATATTCCTTAACTACCAACTGTGAGACTTTTTAAGAATAATTCGTGAGTACCTGTGCTTATTAATTACACTGTTTCCACATTGTTTTAAGGTAAACCACTCTAAAAAGAACCTTGTTCTTGCATGCGCGCGATTACCATTAATGAAACAACGAGATGCGTACGCCTGATGTCACTTATACAGTATTTCACTTGGTAATCGCGCGCACACGGCGCCTGTCTGAGTGGATTTAGTTCGATCAACCCTATTTTTTATAAATTCATTTAGGGTGTCCTATAGATCATTTTAACAAAAAAAAATAAAAAATCTACGTTTTTTGTTTAAAAATGAGTATCTAACTATTAATTTTTTAGAGGGTCTGTTTCTAGAATTTCATAGAGTGAAATATATATGCTCTAGGACAATTAGTCGGGATATAAAAGTTTTTAAATACTGCTGGTTTCAGAAAAAGAGCTGAACAAGGAGGTTGCTGCATGAAAATCATGCTGTTTTCGGCCATCTATAAAAACCCTCTTTTGGGGTGTTAACAGATTTTAACCGCCAAGATTTTCAATAAATCTTTAGAAAACACTCTTTTTAAAAATGTTAAAATATTTCATGTTATTTCCTGTTCAGTTTTTTGAAAAAGCCCCCAAACATGACAAAAATCGAAAAAAAAAAATGAATTTTTTGTCCACCGTATTTTTTTTTCTCCTTGTATAATTTTAATTTTAATTTTTATAAACCATGTTTATGTGTTATACTCTTCTATTAAAAGTTTTACAAGGAAAAAATATAGTTAAGAGCGCTATAAGACATATACCAAGCAAATTATAATCGCTTATTTTATAAATATAACAATTATGACATTCAGTGTAAAAAATATATAATATATGATAGTATTTTTTGCGATAATTAGTTAATTAAGTAAAATAAATGTAAAGTAATACTAAGAAAAAAATTGTTTTTGCAAACCCTTTTATTTATTTATATTTCAATACAAAAGTATAGGTATAATAAAAACAAAAGTCAAGAATGTTTGTATACAATATTTGTACATCAATTTTATTATATTTATTATTCCATCAATCTATTTTCTAATCATCGTACAGAGTGATATTGATAGACTGCAGTTTCGGGCTGCTGGCCCTCTTCAGTACCAAGAGTCAACTCTGCACGCTGATTAAGAAAACGTTTTTAGACTTTACTCGCAAAAGGAATATAGCCATTAGATTGATGTAGACTTGTGCGCCATCTATTTCTAGATGTAGACAACTACTCATACCTCTCCTAATCTGGAGACTTTGAATGGTAGCAAGTTGAAGACTTGTGTGTCTCAAGCACATAGTACCACTAACGGGTGGTTAGACGTAAAATTAGTAAGGACAGAAATTTTAATTTTAAACCAAATTATAAAAATATTAATTTATTATTCCATCAATCTATTTTCTAATCATCGTACAGAGTGATATTGATAGACTGCAGTTTCGGGCTGCTGGCCCTCTTCAGTACCAAGAGTCAACTCTGCACGCTGATTAAGAAAACGTTTTTAGACTTTACTCGCAAAAGGAATATAGCCATTAGATTGATGTAGACTTGTGCGCCATCTATTTCTAGATGTAGACAACTACTCATACCTCTCCTAATCTGGAGACTTTGAATGGTAGCAAGTTGAAGACTTGTGTGTCTCAAGCACATAGTACCACTAACGGGTGGTTAGACGTAAAATTAGTAAGGACAGAAATTTTTAATTTTAAACAAAATTATAAAAATATTAATTTATTACTGAAGAGGGCCAGCAGCCCGAAACTGCAGTCTATCAATATCACTCTGTACGATGATTAGAAAATAGATTGATGGAATAATAAATTAATATTTTTATAATTTTGTTTAAAATTAAAAATTTCTGTCCTTATCAATTTTATTGTTTAGCTCTTTTTATTTTCCTACGTATGTGTCATGTTTAAGAGCCCAGCAATATTCTGCCAACATACGCGTTCTTGTCTTGTTTTTATAACTTATAAATTGACTTAAACCCCTTGGTTAATGCCACAAATAGTGGGTCCAGAGTTTTAGGGAAAAACTCCTTATAATATAGTGTAAATTAGCAAATTTAAGTTCATATAGAAAAAAATCATGACGTGATCCGAAAAATTTGATCACAGATTTGAAATCCAGACCCAAAATTAGTTAAAAAAAGTTGGTCACACGCCAGAATTTTTTTTTTGCTGTCGTACCGTGTAATTTACATCCAATAATTTAATTTTCATCCAATAATTTTATATTTTATAGTAAATTTTGTAAATATGAAATCTACTACTGTATATGAAACCTATCAGGGAATGTGCCATAAAACGTAATAGGTTTCATATAGTTTAGTTTAGTTTATTTATTTATCCCATAAGACCTACATGAAACGTGTACAATGTCATGAGTACAGTGAAACAATAGGCATAGGACAAGTCTAAATAATAACAATAATAATAATCTTAAAATAACAAAATTACCTTAATTATTTAAACATTTCAAAACTTAATTATTTAAATACTCTTGTAACTTATAGTTACTATTTTGTATCAGAAAAATACGTAAAGCGTTTTTAAACTTATTAAAGTTATCAATACTTTTTATTGCTTCTGGTAGTTTTCTATACATTTTTGTACCAAGATAAACTGGATTTTTTTCGTACAACACAAGATTGTGCAATGGCAGCCAAAGATCATCCCTACCTCTTGTGTTGTAGTCATAAAAATCAGAATGACTTGTAAACTTTTCAATATTTTGTCTAACAAATAACAATGATTCAAATATAAAAAGAGACGCTACAGTTAGTATATTCAGTTCCTTAAAGAAAGGTTTACATGAAGTTGTTCTGGAGACACCTACAATTGCTCTTAGGGGCTGTCCATATATTACGTAACGCGCCTAGGGGGGGGGTCAGAGAAATTGTTACAGTTTGTGACAGGGGGAGGGGCGGGGTCTAGGTAAACGTTACGTAACGGAATTTAATAAATTTAATGTTTATTTCTAACCTTGGCAGATGTATTTTTATTTCAACATAAATAACTATTTAGTGGCCCATAATTCCCTTTTTCACACAAAAATGCATATTTAAATAATATTGTAATCAGTAAAAAAACTGTTGACATTGATATTAAAAAAAAATCTTACGGCCCTGTCCTTGCGTGATCTTGCCAATGAATCATCGGCGATGATCATTAATCGGAATAAATTCAGTTATGACTCATCAACGTTGAAAATAAACACAGAAACATAGGCTTACGGAATAATTTTGCCGAATTATGAGGGAAATTTTTATAAAGGTCACTAAATCTTAACATTTGACGACTAATTTGTTACACACAACAATATTGAATATACATATTAACTATAAATATGTAAATATATCGGTGTTTTTCGAATAAAATAAAAATGTAAATATTTAAAACCTCGCGTCAACGATAGAATCGACGCGGCGCCTATGCGGGTACTGGAAATTCGCCGATGACTGGCGATGATACATTTTCGCGCGGAATGTGTACTCACAGAAAACCAATGTGTGTACTATTTGGTGTACCTGTGCATAAACAATATACGTGTTATATGTGACACTCAGTGTAAAAAGAGGTACCTAGTATTTTTTCCCTATGCGATATTGATTATGAATATTTTTTAAAAGTTTGAGTAATTTTTTCGTGTAATTTTTTTTTAAGGTTATACTATATTTTAGGTTCATGTTTGTTTTGTCGAGAAAAACGAATCAATAGTGAGAATACAGTTAAATTTATTGCGAAACAAAATTTTTATATTGTTACGCGTTACACAGGGGGGGGGGAGGTGTTGGTAAATGTGACAGTTTGTTACACAGGGGGGAGGGGGGGTCAATTTTTTTGAAAAATTGCGTTACGTAATATATGGACAGCCCCTTATTGCCTTTTTTTGCAAACGAAAAACTCTATCGGATTGACTGGAAAAACCCCAAAATAGTATACCATATTTTATTCGACTATAAACTTGAGCATACCATACCATACCGCAGTAGGTTTTATCCGCTTACGAAATGTGCTATATACCGTAAAAGTTTTCTGTGAGATTTGAAATTCCAGTCGTAGAAAAATTTCTGAATTTCCATTTTAAACGATAATTACAATTAAATATGTACCCTAAATCATGAAAATTTTATTTTAAAAGTACAATAAAAAGAAAATACAATAGTATACCAACATAAATAATTTAGAATGTAAATTTTATAAGTTTTAAAGTTGGAGAATTTCTGAAGTAAAATTTTCATAGCTTTTTCGCCTTCTAGTATTCATACATAAATATAAGTACATATTTTGTGTTTTTGTATACAGAAACAACTGTTTTAGCGAATATGAAGCATACCAGTAAACACAAATGTCTTTTTTTTGTGAAAATAACCGCTGATTAAACGTTTATTGTACGTAAATGCACGTATATGAGTCATTCTACGAACCGTGCCCACGCTTAATTTCTGTGCATCCCACCAATTTATGCTGGTTTTAGCTAATTATATAAAACCTTTTTATATGTTGTTTGGTATCGTTTAAAAGTTTATAAAATTTCGATTTTTAAACCATTTATTTTTTTTTATGTCTTAGTTTTTGTGGAAATTGTGACATTTTTGGTCGAAAAAAATGTGAAAAAATTAATTTTCGGGAAACAAGTACGAAAATTTGGAAGCAAATAAAAAATATTAAAACAACTAGTTTCCCAAAATATTTTATTATAGTGACAACATTATACTATATACATAATCAGACTAAGTTTAAAAAAGATAAAGTTAAATAAAAAAGGTATAAAAATAGGCCATGTATTTTTTCGTATTTTTTTTTTTTTTTGTTAACTTTTAAACAAAAAGTTACATCTGTAGATATATTTTTACGTTTTATACATCATTTGATAGAATATTTTTTGAGTTAAAAAGCTTACATTAAATAAATTTTATTAAATGACATGTTTTTTTATTTTTGAACAAAATTAAAAAAATAATTCGCGCGTGCCTTAATTAACTGTCCTGTTCGTAACGGGGATATCTTTTAAATTTAGGTAAGCTTTACCTTGTAAACTTATATTTTTCATTGGCATATCTTAGCCTGACGCCAGTCAAAAAAAATTAACTTATTATAAATATTTTGTTTTTCAGGAAAAGAATTACACGTAACTTAAAAATTGTAAGATTTTGACTTGTCCTGTCCGGAACGGAAATTAATAACATGACATGTCAACTAAATAATTAACTGAATTACATAAATTAGTACTTTGGGCCAATGCCTTTTACCAAAAATTTTCAATTGTTTTTTTTTATTTTTAATGAAAATATACTTATATGTATTTTTTTTATTTTTTTTTTGAGCAGGTTAGGGAGCGTTCAAGTATTACGTAACATAAAATTTGGCCATTTTTGACCCCCACACCCCCCATGTAACACGGCGTAACATTTTCGACACCCCCCTCCTATTTGTTACGTAACATTTTACAAAAAGTTAATAAAAATAAAAGGAAATTTTGCTTTATGGTTTAAACCGGTTTTTAACCGGTTATTGCTTCCGTGTTTTAACCCAAAACCGGTCTGATGTAATTTCCGAAAGCGGTTAACCGAAAACCAGTTATTGGCTATGGTTTTCCATCTCTAATTGTTTTTGTTTAGAGGATTTAGTTAACTGTTAACCACGCCGTGTGCAATAAAATTTGTAAGGAATCCGTCTCTTTAAGCCTAGATCATTGTTAAAAACGTGATCCAATAAACATTTTATAAGTTTATAATTTTTTAAGTGTTACGTAACATTTTTACTGACACCCCCCCCCCCCTCTGTAACGCGGCGTAACATTTTCGAGACCCCCCTAGCGCGTTACGTAATACTTGAACGCTCCCTTAAGCCATAAAACGGTTAAGTTGGAGACTTTATATTTGGTACACAAGTTTGCCCATAAAGTTGTCGGTTGGGATTTTTTTTTATATAATTTTTTTTAGTTGTTCTGTAATGGTCCTACGCGTAGGAAAATTATTCTGAACAAAACGTTAGATTAAAGTTTTATTACTGCTTATAACTTATCATAAAGCGTGTTTTCCGAGTAAATACATTCCTAAGTGTACTTGTAAAATATTTGAAAAACTTATATATAAAACTTTTTTAAGTAGAGGTATACTACCTACGTCTAAAAGTTTTCAGGTTAGCAGCCATAATTTACTTTTTGCACTTATAAATTATTCCTTAAATATTATGGCAATAAAAAACTTATTTTAGTTATACAAACTATTATTATTATTTTATGAAAAGTCGTTTTATGGGGATGCTATTATGCACTAAACTTACAGGACTTTTTAAGATATAGACTTTAAATTTATTATTAGTGTTATTAGTAGATACCTATTTGAACCAAATAACATTAAATTTTTGTTGGAATATCTGGAATATTTTCTATTAATACACGCGCTTTCGCTTTTGATTTGCAACGCCGGGAAAGTATTGTAGCGTACGCAACAAATTTTTATTCTTATTTTAATGATTGCTAATTTCGTAACACTGAACAGTTTTCTAGCTATTTTTAAATTTTGTTTTTTCATGTTTTGTGATGTAGAATCATCTCCAAAAAGACTTAAAACACCGTGTATAGTACTGTGTACACAGATAAAAATATCCTAATTCAAATTAAGATTATTTAAGCCAATGTTACACATGTTACCCATTACCAAAATTATTGCCCACACCCCAATTAATTTGAAACGTAAACAAAAATTATTCTAACAAGTATGTGGGCATTTTATTGAAATGCTTGTTATAAAATCATAAAATGACCCAATTTGTCCTAAAATCGTCATAAAATAAAATTACTGTCATAAAAGTCATAAAATTTCATAAAAATACTCATACTTTATACTTTAGAGCGACCTGGGAGAGATTTTTTTTTGTTTTTTTTTTCTGACGTTTAGTTTGGTTTAGATGTAGAAGGTACAAAGACCCCTGAAACGAAATGAGTTGAAACGTAAATTTTCGTAAATTAATTTGTTTTTTTTTTAAATAAATTTTACCAAGTTATCTATTAAGTATAACATTTTATTCTCTAGCAAGAAAATAAAAAATACTTGCAAGGACCGGCTTATCGCCCATATCGTCCCATAGTGCAACCTCGAAAAGCTGTAAAGCCTTCTACAGTTCTGCCTTCCTAAGCTGAAAGGTCCTATCTGTGTATGTTAAACCTATATAGATAGGTTGAGTTGTATTAGTAAAGTATAATGAAATTTGTAATCATGTACCACCCGGGGGGAGTCCAAACCGTTTCTGGTTCAAAACCACCACTTCTCGGGGTGGCGGTCTGTCTAGTAATTCTTGTAAGATAACTCAAAAATGCTTTGAGGTAAATTTGGTACATACCTTTCCTTTCTAAAGTTCTCGGTTGGAATTCTTTTTAGTAAAAATCAGGATGGGGCAAATGGGCAAATAACCTATTTTTAAAGGGGTTATATCTAAAGAAATGGATGTTAGAGGCGGGGCCGAATTTAGAGGGAAGCTTCCCCGGACCCGGGTACCAGGAGTTCCGACGTCGACAGTTTATAAGCAAATATGCGGGTCCTTTCCTTGGCACTGGGGCTTTTAACGAGGCTTTTAAATTTTTTTACAGTATTAAATTAACTTCAATTAACAGAATTCGTAAAAAATGTCGCCTGCGGCGTAACTTAGTCGATGGAGGGCTGACGACCATTTTTTTTGTCGTCACTTTTCAAGTTTGTAAAACTTAACGTTAAATAAAAAAAAATTGCCTGAGGTGCTAGAGCTTTCTCGCATTTTTATGAAACTTAAAATTGCAACACTGTTTTAAAATTAAACTACACCATAAAATTCTAAGTTTCCCCGAGGCTTTGACTGGCTCGGTCCGGCCCTGGCTAGAGATAGAGTGCTGTAGAATAAGGATTTAAAATGGAAGATTTCCGCTTTTTTGTTCAAAATTGTCATAAAATCATAAAAAAAATCTGAAAATTATTGGTGGGAGCCGTACACATGTAAGTTTATTTTTATGGAATGAATAGACGGCCAGGAATAAATTTAAAAAAATGCTTTTAGATAATTTTATTTTCATAGACGATAACGCTACTCCCCACAATAAGGGTTAACAATTTGATACAGCATAGCAATGTTTAAAGAATGAACTGGCAAACGCACCTGACATGAGTACTTGTGACGGCCTACACTGATAAAAGAGTTTATTTGGGTAAACTAAATATTTGGTTGGATATGGTCAATTAAATTATTTGGTTGGGACAAATAAATTTTATTTGAGTAAAATAAATATTTAGTTTATATAAACAAATATTTTAATTGCAAAATTATTTATTAATGGGAACAAAATAATTTATTTGGCAGAAATAAAATTTATTTGACTCACATAAAGTTTATTTGTCCCAACCAAATATTTTAATTGGCCATATCCAACCAAATATTTAGTTGACGCAAATAATCAGTTCTATCAGTGTAAGTGCATGTGCTGTGCATGAATATATCAGCACCCTCCACCCCAATTATCCAGATTCCTTGTGAGAACGTGTGGGATATGCTAAAAAGGGTCCTTTTGAATAGAGATAATCACCCGTTTACCCTTCAGGAGCTAATTGTTGCTGCTCAAGAAGCGGTTAACAACCTTTGTGGCATGCACAGTAGTGTTAATGTTTTGCTTGAGAACAGAGGACATACTGGTTATTCACATCTTTGTTTTTAACATTAAAATAT
Organism: Brachypterus glaber; assembly: GCA_958510825.1. Taxonomy (NCBI): domain Eukaryota; kingdom Metazoa; phylum Arthropoda; class Insecta; order Coleoptera; family Kateretidae; genus Brachypterus; species Brachypterus glaber. The sequence continues at coordinate 32,441,498 of OY294046.1, forward strand.
GTTTAAAACGGGGGGGTAGCGGGCTGAAACCGTTACGAAAAAAGTGTCCGAAAATATGTAACGCTCGCATTGAGTTCTCGGCTGGTATCATTGTTGATATCGTAAGCGTCACATACATTTAAAGTTCGCGGATGGGATCATTGAGTTCTCGGCTGGGAGCATTGTTAAATACATTCTACTGTACAAGCAAAGCAAAACCGTGATAACATTAATATGTGACGCTTACGATTATATGAAAGTTCTCGGCTGGGATCATTGAGTTCTCGGCTTGTTGTTATGTGACGCAAGAGTGTCTCAAAATTATGTGACGCAGAAGTTTCCAAAAATTATGTGACGATCCCAACCGAGAACTTTAAATTTATGTGACGCTTACGATATTAAGAAATATGCATGTAAAGAAAACTGTGTCTCGTAACTGGTGGCTTAAAACATATTAATGGTATTACGGTTTTGCTTTACTTGTACAGTCATAGAAAAAAACGGATTCCTTGAACCAAGGACACGTGTCTTTGGATATGTTTGTTTGTTTGTTTGTTTGTTTAACCTCGTACTATTCTACTTAATTAAGCATCCCCTAAGTCCAGGACTTGTGTGGGCTAGTATTAGAGGGAACCACCGACTTATACTGACTTCCGAACCAGTTTCTAGGGAGTGTCCGTTTCACTTATCGCCTTCGACAAATTTCAATTATTAATTAACTGAAAAAGGCAAATCGGCGCCAGTGAGAATCGAACTCACGATAGTAGACTTGCTATGCATACGCGCTAGCCACTACGCTATGCCTTCAAGGCTGGCATTTTCTTGAACCAAAGTCAATGTCCTTGAATAAAGAGCGCGGATTTTTATTCCAAAACACATTTCAAAGCAATCTATATTACATATTATTAAGCTTTTAGCCAAATATCAACTCTTTTATCGAAATAAAGTGTTTTTTTTTACATTTTATGGGATTAGTTATTTTTTTTTTGACGTCCTGTTCTTTTTCTGGCCATAAACTTTTTTTGAAAAAAACACAAAAACGGTGGTCAACATGATTCCGGCCGTTTGGATCGACTGAAAAAAAAAATACAAAACGAGATATTATTCAGTATTGAAGTCGCTAAAGCCCTATCTAGAAGAAAAAAATTAGGCCAAAAAAATAGAAAATGACGGACGTTTTTAAAAAAAATTTCAAACATTTAAAAAATTTAAATATCGGAAATTGTAAAAAAATCAGAAGTGATAAATATATTTCTTTAAATCCGTGAAAATTTGCAATGAAAGATATGTCTAAGAAATCCAATCGTGTTTTTTTGTGAAAGTCATTGCATGTTGCAAATATCCATGTTCAAACAATTTCATGCGCGCCGTAAATTAACAAAGCGCTAGCGCGAAAACGGTTGAGATTTCAAAAAAAGTTACAGAATGTTTTTTGTAGAGAATTGCATAACTGCAAATGGGACGAAGATATTCGCGAAAAACCACATATGTGCCGACTAATTGCAAAATAAAAAATTAAGCTCGCGTCGCACACATGGGGACTTTTCACCCAATGTTTATAATGACCAGTGACCGGCGAACTTCCAGTGCTCGCATAGGCGCCGCGTCGATTCTATTGTTGACGCGAGGTTTTAAATATTTACATTTTTATTTTCTTCGAAAAACAACGATATATTTACATATTTATAGTTAATATGTATATTCAATATTGTTGTGTGTAACAAATTAGTCGTCAAATGTTTCGATTTAGTGACCTTTATAAAAATTTCCCTCATAATTCGGCAAAATTATTCCGTAAGCCTATGTTTTTGTGTTTATTTTCAACGTTGATGAGTCATAACTGAATTTATTCCGATTAATGATAATGACAAGGCGAAGGCGTGCACAAAAATTTAGCGAGATGGTTTTTTAAATCTAATATGACTGGACTATTAAAACAAAATACGTCCCAATAAATAATTATGATTTATGCTGTATATAATTTTTATGTGTTACGTTAAATTCTTGGTTAATGAATGGTATAGATTGTTCTGCGTGTAACATTATGTGTTTAAAAATAGGAAATAAAAATGTTATTCCTGTAATGCATTATACCCGGAATAAAAACTTTATATCTGACAGTGAAAAATATCATTTTTTAAAGTTTTTTTTTGACTATTAATTTTAGACAGAAGGTTAATATTTAAAGCACATTTAAAGCTTCTAGTGGACAGTTTCATTCATAAATCGTAGCATTTCTTTATATTAAAAAGGGCTGTGACACCATTACTCACGAAGGGTCAAAAAATACGCTTTTGAAATATGATTCTAGTCTCAGTAGTCCTTTTAATTTGAATTTTTGGCAAAAGAGAAAGTACACAGAAACCGAACGTAACTTTTTACAGTTTGTGTTTTGGGTCGTCATACTTTTCATTTTATATTCTCATTTGGGAACGTTCAAGTATTCTGTAACGCAAATTTTGATCATTGTTGACCCCCCACCCCCCCTGTAACGCTATTTTCCTATACCATTAACATGGTCGTAACACTCCAAAATGACCCCCACCCCCCTCCCTTTATGATAAATACAAATATAAAATAACTAGTATGACAGATAAAAAACTATTGTGACAGGTAGAATGACCTTTAAATCAAACCATATAATGATATTTTTATCTACGTTCTACTTAGTTTAATACTAAGTGGTGCAAATTTGAGTTTATTAATGATCAAATTAAAACAGTGGTTTTTGAAAATATTATGAAACCTGAAAACTTTTATTTTTCCATTTTGACAGTACTTTTTTCCCTTGTTAATTAAATATCAATGTAATCATTTTTAGTTTTTTTTATGGTTTTTAAAGCTTTGGGCTGTACAACGTAGATAAAATAGTATATGAAATTCGTTTGCGTTTGCGTCTTTTAGTGCACTCGAATGATTCTTCCACTCCGCTTGCGCGCCGTGAAATAGTTATTTATGGTACTAGTGGGTTAACAGGGTTCCCACCAATCCTGGAAAACCTTGAAAACCTGGAAAGTGCATGGAATTTAGATTCCCACCTGGAATACCTGGAATTTAACATTTTTTTCTTAAAAAGCACGTTTTTTTACCTGGAATTTTGTAATAGCACCTGGAATTTAACATACAAAAATATAATAAATAGCTAATTATTGTTAATTGACGTGTGTCAATATCTTTTTAAATCTATCTCTATATTTTTACCAATTTTATACGATTTTACCCCAGTTTTTAATCTTTTTGTACTGTAATATTGTGTATTGTCCCTTGTTATTTATGCCATATTAAAATTAAATCCAAAATATGAGTGATGACTCAGATGAAGAATTCTTCTCAAAATATCCCAACTCACAACATTCAAGGAAAAAAATTAATGATTTTAAAGATAATATCCCATCACAAGACCTAAGAGAAGCTACCTCAAGCAAAACAAACTGTGTAAAAGTGAAAAATAAAGTAATCGAATCAAAAAGTTATCCTATTACTGTGGATGATTCTTCACAAAGTTATTTAGTTGAAGGCAATAAGTATAATTGTGACTTATGTAATAAATCCTTTAAGAATAATCATGGTTTGCAATGCCACAAGGGAAGAATACATCGATCCCAGAAAAATTTAAACAAAATAGAACCACCTAATGAATTTGAAGATGTTAATCAACTACGTCTTCAACTAAGTAAGTTAAAATCTTATACAGCTATAATTAAAAGAATTCCTAAAGGAGCACGTTCTTCAGTTGCTCGACGATTAACATATCTTATAGATAGATGTACCACACTCAACGATATAGTTTCCTGGGGAAACCTATTCCAATTTCCTTACACTGCTTTAAGATTACCAATGAAAAAAACAAAAGAAACATTAACAAATTTTGTTAAACAAAATTGCTTACAATTAACACAGGCTGAAAGTGTTTTTATCTCATCTAAAAAAAATACTAAGCATTCTACCTTAGAAAGCAGAGTAGAGTCAAAAGTTGGAGATGCTGATATTCGGGGTGCAATAAATATTTTGTCTTCCAGTGATACATTGGCACCACAAAATCAGGATACTTTGGAACAATTAAAAACTAAACACCCCAAACCTCTAGAATGTTGCAGTTTCCACAGCCAGTACCCATTTCGGAAGATTTTAACTTTGACGAGGAAACAGTTAGAGCTGCAATTCAAAACTTTCCTAACGGGTCTGCTGGAGGAATTGACAGATTACGCCCTCAGCATTTAAAAGATTTAACTTCACTTAATCTTGGAGAGGATGGATCAAAACTTTTGTCTTCTTTGACTAGACTTATCAATTTAATGTTGTCTGGAAAAATAAATTATAAAGTTACACGCCTTTTTTATGGAGCCTCGCTTATTGCACTTCGAAAAAAAGATGGTGGTATTCGGCCTATTGCTGTTGGTACAACCTTAAGAAGAATAGCAGCTAAGTTAGCGTGTAACTTAGTTCGAGAGCAAATTGGAGAATACCTTCGTCCAGTTCAGGTTGGGTTTGGTACTAAAGGTGGTTGTGAAGCTGTGGTTCATGCGGTTAGAAGCTTTATCGATAAAAACAAATTTACTAATAAAATCGTGCTTAAAATTGATTTTAAGAACGCATTTAATTTCATTGAAAGAGACGTAATGCTACAAGAAGTTTTTACCATGACTCCGAATATATTCCCTTTTTTGTCTCAATGCTACAAGGATATATCTTATTTGTGTTACGGAGATGATACCATTTTGTCTGAAGTCGGTGCTCAGCAAGGAGATCCTGCTGGTTCAATGCTTTTCTGTATGGCTATTCAGCCTATAATTTTTAAATTAACCTCCGAACTTAACGCCTGGTACCTTGATGATGGAACTTTAGGGGGAACTCCAGACGCAGTTCTTTTAAATTTTAATATGTTAATAGAAAGGTGTAATCATTTGGGATTACAAATTAATCCTGATAAATGTGAAATATATTTTTGTTCGAACTACGACAATTCAGTATTACAAGGTTTTCAAGTTCTATCGCCAGGAATCTGTGTGGTCTTATGCTATTGGGAGCACCTTTAGTTTCAGAAGCTACTGAACCAACTTTGGATAAAAAACTGTCAGAATTAAAACTTCTCGTCGATAGGCTTGAGTCAATTAATGCGCATGTTGCATTTTATCTTCTTCAACATTGCCTAGCCATTCCAAAGCTTACCTATATTCTGAGGACCACGCCTCTTTATAATTTTAAAGAAAATATTGATAAGTTTGATGAAGAAATCTTTAAAAGTCTGGAAAAAATCGTCAATATTAGGATGAACGAAACTCAAACTAAAGTGGCATCTTTACCTGTTAAAGAAGGAGGTCTTGGAATAAGAATGGTGAAAGACATATATTTACCAGCTGTTCTTTCTTGCGTTAACTCTGTATCTGGATTTGCCATTTCTTTCCTGTCTCCTAATAAAGAAGACGGCTTATCTTGGATCAGTGGTTATGAGGAAACTTTAGAAGTCTGGAATAACCTTAATTCAAATAAAGTTCCCGATGATCCTTGCCTTCAAAAAAATTGGGACATCATCAACATAGATAGAATTTCTAAAAACCTTCCATTAAATTCAGATGTTGATAAAGCAAGATTTTTGGCTGGCAAGTCTTCTTTCTCTGGAGCTTGGTTAAATGCGCTACCTTGTAAAAACTTGGGAACCTTACTGAACAATAACGTGTTTCGTATTGCTGTTGGTTTGAGACTTGGTTTAAATTTGTGTGAACCCCATTTGTGTATTTGTGGTGATCAAGTAGATAGAAATGGAATTCATGGTCTGTCTTGCCAAAAAAGTGCTGGTCGTCATTCTCGTCATAAGGCATTAAATCTAATTATACATCAAGCTTTATCCAGTGCAAATATCCCTTCAACTCTTGAACCTGTTGGTTTATTCAGAGATGACGGAAAAAGAGCGGATGGCTTGACTCTGGTACCTTGGACACGTGGAGCTCATCTAGTTTGGGATGCCACGTGCTCTGATACACTTGCTTCGTCGTATCTCCACTCGTCTTCAAAACAGTCCAAAATTGTGGCAAATAATGCAGCTACGAAAAAAATACGAAAATATCAACACCTTATTGATGATGGATATATTTTTGTACCTTTCTCTGTCGAGACCCTGGGACCATGGTCTGATGAGGCTGAAAAGTTCATCAGTGCTTTGGGAAAAAAGCTCGCTATTTCTACATTTGAAAGACGTTCAAGAAAATTTTTAGTAGAAAAAATCAGTTTGGCAATTCAAACTGGAAACGCGGCTAGTATTATGGGGACACTGCCATCTACTTTAGACTTGGAAGAACTTTTCTTTTTATAGTTTATTTTACTTTTTTATTTTTTTTTTATTTTGTACTTTAATTTTAAATGTTTTATTAAAATATAATTTGTTTAAGAAAAATTAAATACCCTTAGCACAAAAATTAAAGGATATAAAAAACATCCTAAATTTTTAGGTGATTTTAAGAGCCTGTAACTTGGCGAAAAATGGTCGTAGAGCAATGATAATAGTTATTTATGGTACTAGTGGGTAAAGCAAGGCGAGGCGTCAGCCAAGCAGGTTAATTTTCGAGAGGACAATATCGGTTTACCCATGAGTGCCATACAAGGTTTTATCCAATAAATAGCTTAGAAATTCATATTTTTGTTAAAAATTTTAATGACATTTACAAGAAAATAATTTAACAAGTGACAGTTAAGTGGGTAAAATAAATAATTATCCACTCAATAAAGTAAAATCCACGCGGAGGTTATTATTGAGTTTATCCATTTAAAATAAAGCTGGTAATTGTCTCATTATCTGTATGTATTGGATAAAATAGTATATTACGCACCGGGTACGCGAACCTAGTTTTTAGTACACGAGAGGTTTTTCTTACGAGGCACAGCCTAGTAAACAAAGTACTTTTTGTTTTTTTTTTTTTTTCAAGTATCCCAAAGAAACCATCAAACGTTCAAACAATTTTTTTATCATTGTGATCCGAATGATTGAAATTGTCACTTTTGCTAAAAAGCAATGAAGTTATCAATTTTTCTTGTTTTTTATTAATTTTTTGGAGATTTTTTTTCGAAAAATATTTTATTTTACAAAATTTACAATGCTACGAGGAATAACAATCAATTAATTACCCAAAATGATTTTTTTCGAAAAAAAAAAAATTAAAAAAAAACAATATTTTTATTTTTTTGTTACTTTAATATAATTATTATATACTAAAACTATTTTACTATACCTGGAATTTTAATAATTTTAACCTGGAAAACCTGGAAAATACCTGGAATTTGAATGTAAATTAACCTGCGAGGCGTCAGCCAAGCAGGTTAATTTTCGAGTGCCATACAAGGTTTTATCCAATAAATAGCTTAGGAATTCATATTTTTATTAAAAATTTTAATGACATTTACAAGAAAATAATTTGACAAGTGACAGTTAAGTGGGTAAAATAAATAATTATCCACTCAATAAAGTAAAAGCCACGCGTGGGTTATTATTGAGTTTATCTATTTATAATAAAGCTGGTAATTGTCTCATTATCTGTATGTATTGGATACAAACTTTAATCTATTTACTTTTCATAATAACGTTTTTGTAGTTTTGGTTTGTGTCTTACAATAAGCTTAATTGTAAAACAGTTTTAGTAACTTTTTTATCAACTGTAAAACAGCTTTGGGGATTTTTTATTCATAAGTTGATAAAAAAATTAATTAAAATTGACATGACATATCTAAAAATGTTGGTATTTTATATTCCCAGTATCTAAAGATCTAAAAGCAGGTAAAATAATAATAAATATCTATGTTTTGTGTTGTTTTTTGTGTGATTTTGGGCTGTGTTTGATTTTGTGTCAGTTAAGTTCAAGTTGTTCTCAGGTAAGTCCCAAATAGTAGAATTGGAGGTGCACGGTAGGCAGGATAAAAGCATTTGAGACCCCTCTGTACACTAGAGTACTCGTTAACTCTTTCTCATCCATTATTGTTCAAAATAACTATAAAAATACACTTAAAACTTAAAAAGTTTGTAACTATTATTAATTTGTAATAAAGTTAAAAAAATGAAAATTTTTAAATGTCATTGTCATTGTTACAAATATAAATACATTCAATTCCCCAAATCAGTCATATTGAAATTATTCAAAACTAAAGTACTTTGTAAGCAAAATAAAACGCGCAAATAGATAAAATAGTATAAAGAACTCTTTCCATAAGACACTTGGCGCACTCGACCATTAAAAAACTCGTTTTCCAAACATAGACGGGTGCGCCAAAATAGTGTCTTATGTAACTTGTCCTTTAATATACTATTATTCTCGTGTACTAAAAGCTTAAGTCGCTAACTAATTCCATAATAAACTATTTTGTACGACCTGATGTACACTAAATAAAGAAAAATGCATGTTCACTTTATATTCTCGTTACGATAGTTTTCTATCGCACGAGTACATGGTGTATATTTGAATGAAATGACAACTATGCACACTCATTTATCCAAACGATTACATATAGCTTTCATTTTGACAAAAGGCATTTGACGTTTATAAAAATTTTAAATTTTAAAATTAAACTCAGGTAATTTTTTAAAATATACATTTTTAAAGAGTCTGGTCTGTGAATCGAACGAAAAATGTTGTTCGCAACTCGTTTGCGACAAGTCCTTAGTGCACTCGAATGCTTTTTTAACTTCGCTTCGCGTCGTCAAAAAAACTTTATTCTCGTGAACTAAGGACTAAAAAGTCGCTTATTCGTTACGAAAACTACTAATTAACGTTATCAGTGAAAAAAAAATGCACAAGGATTCTTGTGACTTAGTCTATGGACACGGATAGTCTTAAACAAAGTTAAATGGATTTTAGGTTGGTTTTGGGACTTTTCCAAACAGTTTTTGACAAAAATTGCAATCGCTCACGAAGCGTTTTTAAATAAAGTCATTGTCCATGTCAATGTCCAAAATTACGGTCGTCTTATTTTGGACATTGACAAAGTAGGCGTGTGATTGGTCGTGATTATATTGAGTATCCTGGTAGTACCTATGCTATAGGGTGTGTCATAGAAAAAACTCCGTCTTGTGATGTCAGGAAAAACTTGAAGAAGAAGAATGACTTTATTTAAAAACGGCTTCGTGAGCGATTTCAAATTTTTTGTCCGGGGTGGTTTGACTTTCCATTTAACTTTGTTTTAAGGCTACCCGTGTAGCCTATACACTGAAAGAAATTACATTGAAAAGGTGTATAAAAATGCACTATATAAATGTGTAAATTTTACACCTTTATATAAATGTACATCAACATTGATGTGACACTACACATGTGAGGTGATTTGGACCTACAGTGTGTATTTTTACATCCATACCTTCTGCAACAACACACTCGGAGATCAAGAAAGTGTATTTTTATAAACATACCTTTAGCAACACCCGAAGTGTAAAAATCACACTTCCGATGTACAAGCCAGCCAATCGCGGGCGTTAAGCTAGTCACGTGACTCGAGAAGCCAAAATCCCTGCTTCATCGAGTCTGGTGGCTGTCGACCATTATAATTGTTTACTTTTGTAAGAGCGTATGTATAATTTTGTGTGTGCTAGATTTTTCAAAGAAATAATTGGTAAGTGTTGATTAAAAGTAAATATTTAAAAAGTGTGATTAATACAATATCCTTAAATCATACATTTTATAATATTTTACTTATTTAGGCGGTAACACTGGCCTGCAAATTTCTAGTTGTTAAGACTTGTGTATGTTTTCTGTTTCTATTTTATATTGGTACTTTTTGTAGCGCTGATTGCGAATATACGTTTTATTTTTCTGTTGCGTAGTTTTTCCATAAAACACTATTCATAAATAGAAACATAACAAAATTGTATTCTATTTTTTTTTAATAAATTAAAGGGTTTTAGGTAAAAAGTATATTTACGCGTTGGTGTAAACCTTACACACTGGATGTAAAAATATAATACACACCGAATTTATATTAACGCTTCAAGTGTAAATTCACATCAGCAGCAGCTGCAAGTAAATTACCCATGCACGTCGATGTAAAAATTTATCTCAGTGTAGTCTAATAAAGATACTTTGTTTTTTGCATGGAAGTTTATATGGGAATTTAAAATGAATATGAAGAATGCCAGGAGAAATTCTCAAAAAACCCTCTCCATACTATCGAACGTATTTGTCTTCAAACTTTCAGTCCTGTGCAACTAAAATGCATCCCAGCAGAATAAATGATACATTTAAAGTTCCAGACCATAATTTAAAATCTCGGCTCCCTTATCCATTTTTAGGCATGTTGCTTTAAAATATTAACCTATTGAAAACCAAAGTTAATCCAGGGAATGGGTACTTACTTTTCTCCCCTGAGAATACACCTTCATTTGTATCTCTTTGCTTATAGCAGAATTACATCTCCAAGTCCTTCTAAGGAACCTAGACTTAAATTTAACAGATAAGCGCAGTTGCCACAATGTGTAAATAAATAAATCAAATTAAACCATACCGGAAGGGGAATTAAACTTTTTTCAATAAAAAATACGTAATCTTATCTAATTGCAGTGAGCCAGTGTGCACAGTTAATTTTTGGCGACTTTATATATATATATATATAATATATATATATATATATATATATATATAGTTACTAAACTTTGTTTTCCTAAATCATGGCTAATAAATAAAAATATTTATTTATTTGATTATTTATTCTATACTTTGTTTCTGTCCAAACGAAAAAGACAGAAACAAAGTATAGAATAAATAATCAAATAAATAAATATTTTTATTTATTAGCCATGATTTAGGAAAACAAAGTTTAGTAACTATATATATATATATATATAATATATATATAGTTACTAAACTTTGTTTTCCTAAATCATGGCTAATAAATAAAAATATTTATTTATTTGATTATTTATTCTATACTTTGTTTCTGTCTTTTTCACTTTTAACTAGCTTTAAGGTTCCCATTCCCAACAAAAAAAAACAAGTCTACTAGCCCCCTCTTTTAATATGTATTCAAGCAACTTTAAATAACAAACTTACCATCAGACCGGAACGCCACCAAAAAATCCATACTGTTTGGTTTTATTTTATTTATTATTCATGTTTGTACTTTTTCAAAAGTCCACTGGGCAAGAGAGCCGCGGCTTGGACCCGGCCCACCAACACATGCACTCGGAGGAATTTCCCTTCCGGTCACGGGTAGTCTTAAACAAAGTTAAATGGAAATTCATACCACCCCTGATTTTTTGATTTTAGGTTGTTTTTGGGACATTTCCAAACAGTTTTTGACAAAAATTGAAATCGCTCACGAAGCCCTTTTTAAATAAAGTAATTCATCTTCTTCAAGTATTTCCTGGCATCACAATACGCAGTTTTTTCTATTACACACCCTATAGCATAGGTACTACCCATGATACTCAATATAATCACAACCATTCACACGCCTACTTTGTTAATGTCCAAAAATAAAATAAAATTATTTGCTATAGGGTGTGTCATAGAAAAAACTCCGTATTGTGATATCAGGAAAAACTTGAAGAAGAAGAAGAATGAATTTATTTAAAAACGGCTTCGTGAGCGATTTCAATTTTTGTCAAAAACTTTGAAAATGTCCCAAAAACAATCTAAAGTCAAAAAATCGGGGGTGGTTTGACTTTCTATCTAAGCTTGTTTAAGGCTACCCGTGCGGTAGGGTTTAATTTGATTTTTTTATTTATATTGTGGCAACTGCGCTTAGCCATTAAATTTAAGTCTAGGTTCCTCAAAAGGACTCGGAGATGTAATTCTAGTATAAGCAAAGAGATACAAATGAAGGTGTATCCTTAGGGGAGAAAAGTAAGTACCTATTCCCTGGATTAACTTTGGTTTTCAATAGATTAATATTTTAAAGCAACATGCCTAAAAATGGATAAGGAAACCGAGATTTTAAATTATGTTCTGGAACTTTAAATGTATCATTTATTCTGCTGGGATGCATTTTAGTTGCACAGAACTGAATGTCTCAAGATAAATACGTTCGATATTATGAAGAAGATTTTTGACAGGTGATGAATTAAAATGATAGTTACTAAATTTTGTTTTGCTAAATCATGGCTACTACCTTTTTCAACATAAAAATTTAAAAAACGCTGTAACTTCTGAACGAAGAAAGACAGGACCTACGTTTATATTAACATTTAGTCCTGAAATTAAATATACTTTTCGATTCCAAAGTTTGTAAACAGGCTAATAAATCACCCTGTATATTTAGAAAGGCTAAGAGTGTAAAATATAAAATTTAAGTTATGGTTTGCATATAACTAGCTTAATTTAATGCGTCACTGCCGCAAACTGGTAAAACTGCGAAATTCATTAAACTATGTAAATAGTCAACATAACTTTGTTTTTTTTTTGTAGTATGTGTGGTACACGTTTTTACTTAAAAAAGGACCTGGAGATATAATTAGAGTTTACATCTCTTTGCATATGTCATACTTTCGTTTAATAAGCCCGCCTCTCGATCTCTGTCCCCCGAAGAGTCTTAATTTCTCGCACATTGACGTTGGGGAATGTGGATTTGGCCAAGGGTTCCGCGTGTTGCAACCGGCGCACTGTGAGCTGCCTTCTAATTTTAGTTAACAAACATAAGATTTTTGCTTGTGCTTTGTATTAAATGAAATATATTTTCTTGCTTTTCAGAACATAGTAAAAAATTAAACCGCGCAAACATATTCTTTTTGTAAGGGATTGGGCGCATTTAAAAAACTGCGACAGCAAGAGTTTTTTCTATGTTGTAAAAAGAAACTAAGTATACACTATAAAATTTTACCTCGAGTTGATTTTAGGGAGATAAATAAATGATAGCTTTGTTTCACGTTTTTATGGCTGTTTATTAAGTTGTAGGTACTATAGTTCTCTAAATCCTACTAAATAATTTATCGCTGAAAAAAAAATTGGTAGCATATTTATCGCTGAAAAAATGTTATTAGCATAGTTATTTGTTTTGATGTTCAGATTGGTTCATATTCCAGAAATAGATAACAATCTTTAGATCCTTAAATAAAGCCAGTAAAAACACTTTATTCAAAGTCATTTGGAAATAAGCCAATTACATAAATACGTAAAAGTTGGAAATTATTATTTTACTACCAAAAAAGTTTGAAACACCACATTTCCATCCCTTGGCCGGGAACTGTCTTGTGACTAACTTCACTTGAGATATGTCAAAAACTTTGTAATGTATTAAAATGTTTTGGAAAAAATATTTTTAAGTGCTTATTTTTTTAAAATAACATCAGATACACATTTAAATTGGAATATTTTCGTATTTCTAAAATATATTAAATTTACAACCAATTTAACTGTCATTTTTGAAAGATCACTGATAAGTGCTGCCTCCGCGGTAATTTAATGAAGTAAATATATAACGTTATTGTTATACTTTTTTAGGCAAATTTTTATGATGTCGAATTAATATTTATATTCAATATATTTCTGTGGCTTGGTTGTAAAAGGACAATGTCACTTTTTCCGTATTTTGAGCTTTACCGACAAACTATTTTTGTTCAGATCTATATAACCTAAACAGCTTAAATGTAGACTTTAAGCGATAAGGGCCGACGTGTGTTTTCATAAACATTTCTGTTAAACTGCTAAAACGGCCAATGTTTGACTTAGTGTATCCGTTCAAAATATTTGACATTGGCCATTAGAATCAAGCTACAGATTTATATATTTGAAAATTGTTAATATTAAAAAAAAGTTATTTTTTATTTTATTTTCGTGGAGATTGCCATCTATATATGAATTGATAAAGCAAAAATGTGCAACTAACTTCACCAGTGTTTAAACTTAAAGATAGTGTCAGTGTTGTCGTGGAAAATTAAACATACAATTGTTAATAAAAATAGTCCAAACCAAATAGATAAAAATTGTAAATAAAATAGTATACAAACCTCGGCGAAAAATTAAAGTTTTTCTTCGGAAGTTAGCTGACCGCGGGGCTAACGCCTCTTGGTCAGCTAACTTTCCCTCACGAAATACAAGCGCCTAAATTCAGCTCTCTGTGCAGGATTTTGTTTTGGTTTTTTCTTGGTTTGGTCTTTTTTTTTAATGAGGGGGCCTTGGGTTACGTTAAAGTTGGTTTGGCGTCTGTTTGGTTTGGACTTTTGTGCAAAAAAATGTTTTTTATTTAAAATAACATATTGAAAAACGGTCAGCGCATGCGCGTGCGCATGCGCAGTTTATCAAGAAGTTGCATAAAGAGCTGCACATAGGCGCTCCTCACGAAATGAAACATTTTCCACCTCAGTATGTATATTTTCTCTGTCAGTCTGTCTATCGATGACTTTCCCAACCCATGCAAAATAAAAACCTAAAAAGTTTACCAGAGCTTGTTTATATGAATATTTTTGGCTTTGATTGTATATGGTTAGTATAGGTCACGTTTTTTGTCAAATTTTCTGGCAGGTTTTAGCCTAAAACTTTTATGAATTGATAGAAAAATAAATTAAGCGGATTCCAGACAAATTTTAATATAAAAAATTTGAAAATAAAGAATCAAATGTTTTCCAATTTTTTTCCACTGTGCTTTAATGCACGCGGATTGCGATTGGCTATGTTGATAGCGAGATTTGGGGTGCGAGCAAAAGCGTCACGACGCTTTTCAGTAGTAAGTCAGCGTTGCCGGTTCGTGCCGGATCGACGCCGCGACGCTTACAAGAACTACAGCATCCTATCTTTCGCGATCCGTCTAGACGCGCGCGTCATTTTTTTGTTTTCGTCCATAACATGCGTGCACCTGAACAAAATATCAAACGACTAAATAAATAGTACATTCCATAAAATTTACCGTACCGTAGAAAATAAATTAGAGTGATAGAAATTAAATAGGATAAAACTATTAAAAAATATTAAGGGTTTAAAATTATTTAGGGTTAATATGAATAATAGTACGTGTGAGTGGTGCGGCGAAAAGCAAAAAAAAAATTGTTTTTTTACGTTAATGAACGCAACAAATAATTTTTTTTGCTGCACCACTCACATATACATACATCGCCAAAATTCTTGCCCCCCCCCCCCTTTAATTTGAAAGGTAAACAAAAATTATTCCAACAGATATGTGGGTTCAATTCTACATTTTATTGAAATGCTTTATCACATGTAAGGTTACTTCAATGGAATGAGTACACCTCCAGGAATTAGTACAACTCCAGGAATTAGTACACCTCCAGGAATTAAATTTAAAAAATCATAGGCAATAAATTTTTATTAAAAAAAATCAAAGTCGTCACAAAATGTGAGAAACAAAGATGTCAATAACCAGTATGTCCTCCTCTATTCGAAACAAAACATTAACACGTTGTGCATGCCAATAAAAAGGTTGTTCCTGCGATATGTTGTTTCATTCTTCTTGAGCAGCAACAATTAGCTCCTGAAGGGTGAACGGGGGGTTATCTCTATTCAGAATGACCCTTTCTAGCATATCCCACACGTTCTCATAAGGATTCATGTCAGGTGAGTTTGCTGGCCCGTTTATTCTTTGAACATTCCCTTACTGTAGAAAATTGGTAACCCTTCTTGTGCGATGGGGAGTGGCGTTATCTACCATATAAATAAAATTATCCCCAATTTCGTTTTTCAATGAAAGACGATTGGTTAAATAATGTTTTGGACGTAAATGTTTAGAGGAGGACATACTGGTTATAGACATCTTTGTTTCTCACATTTTGTGACGATTTAGAATAAGAATTAAAATTAATTGATACAATTTTTTAAATTTAATTCCATGAAAAAGTCCAAACCTTACATATAATAAAGCATTTTAATAAAATGCAGAATTGAACCCACATATTTGTTAGAATAATTTTTTTACGTTTCAAATTAATTGGGGGGCCAAGAATTTTGGCGATGTGTGTATTTAATATAGGTAATATTAGATACTTAATATTTTGACACAAAAAAGTCAAAGAGTCTGGACTGTCTATTTTTCTTTCTTTCTTATCCAAGGTTAAATTTACCTGGTTTTGGTTTGTTTTATGTTTTTTAGAAAATCCACAGTATCCATCACAGACAGCTTTAAGCATTTTTAACCTATAAATTAATTAAAAAAGAATATAACAAAACAAAATAAAAAGTACCTGAGAAGTATTTGGTTTGGTCCATTGTAAAACCGGTGGACTTCCGCCAGTCTGCTTGTCCTAAAACCTAAAATCATAATAGTTGGAAAGTGATAAAAAGTGTACCTTTTCAAAAACAATATGATTTTTTCTCTCATAGAGGTTGATTTTAAAAAATGTGACATAAACTGATAGACAGACAGACTTACTGGTATATGGATTACATTTATGCTTTATGACTTTTTCTATACACTGTATAAACTTGTTAAATTTGTAAGAGAAGGGCCTTTGGGAACCTATACTTTAACATCGTACTAGGTCAAAGAGAACAAAGTTAAAAAAAGAACATTTTTAAAGTGGTTTCAATTGTACTTGTCAACACTGACATTTCTTTTTTAAGCAGCATTGTTACTGTGGTCTCTTAACCTTGCAAAAAGTGTTAATTTAAAAGTTTTAACCTATATTTTTTTCAAGAAGGCGAATCTCATTATGCAATTATTTTCTAAACTACTTTTTGGAGATTTTATTTTTATTTTTTTCTTAATAAATTTTACAGTATTGCGTTATAAAACAAATTTCTATAGAGTTATTACTAGAAAACAAATTCTGATGTACAGTAATAATAATATTTTTTTGCCGAGCGAGTTTTTATAAAAAATATCAGTCGCATTCAAACGGAATCGTAGAAAGGTTTCATTGAGAAATTAAAATAATAATAATATAAATATTATTAATATTATTATTATTATTTTGATTTCCCAATGGTTTTTTTTGTTTTTGTTTTTCTTTGCGGCAGTATTTAAATACTTTTCACAAACATTCCTGAATCTTCTAAATGCCGTTAGAAAAATAAGAAAAATTAGCATTAAAATTACTTAGTCTACGGAAAAATTACACAAAAAAGTTTCTTCTTAAAAGATGCGATTAAATTAGCCATAGACCACTCCATTGAGTGTATTCACGTATATACAGCGTTCCAGAACTCGCGTACAGAAATTTGAGGATATATTAAAAACCCCCTGGAAAATATGAAAAAAATGTTAAAAAAAATCCATCTTCGTTCAATTCAAAAATAAGGATTCTTTAAGTGGACCAATACTGTTGCTGATGTTAAATTACCTTTAAAAGTTGAATTTGTAGCTATGAAAGAAAATTTAATTATTGCAGGTAAATATTCTGTAGGTTGACATGGTGATTAATGTGACATAAATATTTATTAATGTCAAAAAACCACCGCCGGATAGAGTGACCCTATAAAAATAGAATATTTGATAGCCTCTGTCGGTTTTGTCAAAATATAATAACCTAAAAAGATTCTAGTTGAAAATCTCAAACAATGCACGCGTCAACAATTAAAATGCAACCATAGATACTAATAAGTAGGGAAAAACTAATGCTTAGGTAATTTAACATCAGCAACAGGATTGGTCAGATTAAATAACTTCCTTTTTAATTAGTATTGAAGATGGATTTTTTTTGAAATTTTTTTCATATTTTCCAGAGGGTTTTTAATATACCCTCAAATTTCTGTACGCGAGTTCTGGAACAGGCTGTAAATTCAGGTATAATTAAGAGAGCATTATGTAGGACCGGTACACGGAAAAAAAAATTATAGCTAGGAGCGCTATAACACACATACCAAGCAAATTATAATCGCTTATTATATAAATACAAGGCTTTCTCTTACAATTATGGCAGTCAGTGTAAAAATTTATATGAAATACTTTAATTGTTTAGTGAATAATAAAATATAACAAATAGTATGGCATTTATAGCTTAAATAGATTTAATTATTGTCCGTGCTAATAATTTTTATAATATAATAAAATTTCTGTAAATTTATAATAGTGCCTGTAATAAATATAATCGTGTCTGTAATATATATAATCGTTTCCAATTTATTTTTAACATTATTAGTTATTGTGTCCCTTATAATCTATAGCTTAAATCACTATAATTTGCCACTGTTACCAAATATCTTATAATGTATAGCGCAGAGCCCACTAATTTCTTTCCGTGTATATACCGCTGTATCTCCAAAAATTTAACGAAGCAGAAGGGGTTAAAGTTTTAATAGGAGCCATTTTCGGGTCTGTGTTTCTGAAAAATACAAAAATCTCGGAACTTCACCCCATTTTTGAATTACCCTGTATTTTTTGTTTACCATTCTTTTGTAGGTGATTAATACGATAAATAAGTTTACAGGACTTTTAATTTCGACTGCGTTTTATTGGTCAATAAATGTCTTCGTAATTTTCTTGGCGTAAATTAGCCCTAATTGTGGGGTAGCGTGGTGGGTTTTAATAAGAAATCGATGATCCAGTAATTCATTGGTTAAATGAATTTATTTTTGGTCGGGACGTACTTAATTAAAGACTTGCACTAAAAGGGTTCTTTGGTAGTCGATGAGGGTTTGCTCTATTTGTGGATGTGTTCGCCCGTTAGTGGCCACTTTAAATCGTTTAGAGTGATCGGTTTTATTACTTTCTATCTACCTAATTATTCTAAAGATCTGTTGCGTCTGAAACTGGCTTGGGTTTATTCAATTGTTTTACGAATTAAGATCTTTGCATCTAGAAAAATTTTTACATAACCTTAAATGTACGAGATATCTAGTATCTAGTTAAAAGATTTATAATCATAATCACTACTTGAATTGGCATTGGCAACACTGTAACCGAATAGCTAGCGCTAGAATTGGCAACAATAGCTACTTACCATTCCACTGAGAACTCAGATTATACTCACTTAATTTTCAAATCTAACCAATCGGGGAGTCTAATACTGGCAAGTTAACTGAGAATAATCTGTACTTAGTTGTATGGGAAGTAGCTCATGTCTATAAAACACTATTATATGATTTACAGGCCAGGCACTGACATCATGAAAGGGGGCTTTCGCTGCAAAAGGTACAGGAGAGTTCTAATTTGGTAGATTTGTACAGTTTGGTGTTCTCATTAATATTCCGACTTTTCGACCTTGAGCGACCGACGCTCGCGTCGCGCCGCCATATTGAAAAAATGGTACCGAAAACCAGTTTTTCGAGAATATCTTCTCTCCAGCCCCACCCAGGTTAAAAATAGCTATTGCAAAAATTAAGGAGCACGAAATTTCCAGCAACTTCTGTAGGAAATTTTTTTCAATCAAATAAACGAGTTACCGCTGAGTCAAGCTCAGCAAATTTCTACAATTCGCAAAATCGCTACATACAGGGTGATCAGTATCTGGCATGCATGCGTGAGGTGCATGAGGTTATTCTACATCCAAAAATATCAAAGAAGTTCCTATAAAGGTTTTTCCGGAAATGAGCATTAAGGCCCTTTAAAATTGTACTAAAAATAAGGTTTTTAATTGCTAGAGCGACGAGTTTTTGCATTTATACTAGTATTAATAATGGCAATTAGTTTATGTAAATTAATTTTTTTGAATTTTTCCAGAGGCGTGCCTAGGCGGGCAAAATGTGTAAGGCAGCCTTACTAAAGCTTAACAGCTTAAAGCTTGATTTTTTGTAAAAAATATAGATTCCTTGAGTAAAAATACATCAAAAATGTCGTATAGTGTAACACTAGGGTGGACCTTATTATTTTATTGTTTTAAAATTTTCATTATGATGTATCTGGAACATCCTGAAAATATCAGGGTAATTAAACTTCTCTAAGGGTCCCAATTGGACCCCTAAAATCGTGAAATTACGCAAAAATCGTTAAAAATGGGATATACTTTTGTAACAGTGGAAAATTAAAAACCCTTAAAATCCTAATTTGTTCCTTTTGAGTGTACAAAATTATGTGCCAAATTTCAAAATGATTCAAAGATTCTATCAGGTGCCTAAAATCCGCCAAAGTCGCCCCTAAAACACCAAATTTGACAAATTTCCACCATAAATGCGTTTCTCAGCTAAAAAAGCATTTAAAAAATATGTAAATCTGGACTTAACTTTTTTTTATTTAATGCACATTAATAATATAAAATAATTTGACAAAAACAAAACAAGCCAAGCGCCAAATAAGAGGCCTTTTTGGGTGCTCTTATTTGGCGCTTAGCTCATTTTGTTTTTGTCAAATTATTTTATACTATTGTGCATTAAATAAAATTAAGTTAAGTCCAGATTGACATATTTTTTAAATGCTTTTTTAGCGTTTCTCACATTTATGGTGAAAACTCGTCAAATTTAGTGTTTTAGGGGCAACTTTGGCGGATTTTCGGCACCTGATAGAATCTTTGGATCATTTTGAAATTTGGCACATAATTTTGTACACTCAAAAAAAAAATAAGGCTTTTAAATTTTACACTGATACCAAAAGTACAGTCCATTTTCAACGATTTTTTACGATTTTTGATTAATTTCACGATTTTAGGCGTCCAATTGGGACCCTTAGAGAAGTTTGATCACTCTTATATTTTTAGAATGTTTTAGATAAACCAGAATGAAAATTTTAAAACAATAAAAAAATGAAGTCCACCCTAGTGTAACACCATAGAAGCAACCATTTAAATTAAAAATGCAAGTAATATTTTGTCCAAACTCCTTTAATATTAAATTTAGTTGTTTCGGTAAAGAATACTTTTTTGCTTAGTTTTAAATGAAGAATCACATTGGAATTTTTTTTCCAATATGGCGGCGCGAACGGCGGTCGCTCAAGGCCGAAAACTCGGAATATTAATGAGGACACCAAACCGTACAAATCTACCAAATTAGAACTCTTCTATACCTTTTGCAAGTCAGAACCTACCCCCTGCCTGGACCATAAGTACACAGTAAAAATTGACATGTTAGCAAAAAACATATCACGAGTGTTAATTTTTACTCTTGTGTGAATGATAATAACACTTGTAAGTCACACACATAGTTTACCAGAAAATGACCATGATTTTCTGAGTGTAAACTGGTAAAAATTATTTCCTCGGTGTAAATTTTGCACTCTAAGTGGTAAATTTTAAACCGAAACTTGTTAAAAATATTTGGATGTATGTAAAGTTTACCACATGCTACGGTTATAATATTTACACTTTGGTGAGCAGCGTTCTGAAAAAGTACACTTTTTTTGAAATTGTCCAGGCCGGTGGACAAAACCGGACAAAACTGGACAAAACGACCAAAATTGGAATAAACTGGACAAAACGACAAAATTGGACAAAACTGGACAAAATCAAAAATATCTGGCAGAAAAGGTCAATAGCCTATTGGAATTTCCAATAAAGATTTTATTATTATTCAAAAATTATCCCTCATAATATCACATGGTCACGGAAAAAATATTTCAACTTCCGACTGGGGTCTGACTAGTCTCTAGTCAACTAGAGGTGTGCGTGTGCGCCGCCGCCGGCATATATAGTGCCCCGCCGCCAAATTTAGGGCGCGGCGCAGAACGCCGTCTGGAAATAACTAAAACGATTCATTTTTAAAATTATTTTAACATTTTTCCTAAAAAAATTCTTAAAAAAATAATTTTAGCAGAGCAACGCCGCGGCGGCGACAACTGGGGTTTGGCACTCCGCCGCTACCGGCTAAAATGTACAAAAACACCGCCGCCGCGAAATTTCGCGGCCCACAACTCGAGGTCTGATATATCCCATCCAGAGCCGGTCTTTGTATAAACCAAGTGAACCCCCTGCTTCAGGGCGCGAGCCTATAGGGGCGCCGCCGGGGGGCGTTTTTTTAGCCTAAGTTTTTGTTTCTTTCGAGGTAGGTTTTTTTTGCTATGGCGCCAAGTTTTGGTAGAAACCGTCAGATTTTTCTCGTGAGGGTATTTTTTTTTTTGGGCGCCAATTTTTTTTTGTATGGGCGCCAAGTTTGGTATAAACCGTCAGGGACAAAGCTTTTTTTCTTGAAAATATTTTTTTGGACGCCATTTTTTTTTAGTGGGGCGCCAAGTTTTGGTTGAAACCGTCAGGAACAAAGCTTTTTTTAAGGTGTTTTTTTCCTAGGGACGCCAAGTTCAAGGCTTGCTTCAGGGCGCCAAAATGCAAAGGCCGGCCCTGATCCCATCTTATACTATTCTTATACACTTTCAAGCGCTGAATCCTAAAAAAAATGGGTCTGAAAATATTAAAAATTATTATTCTTGGCCTTTTAATTTGATTTACCTACCTTGGAAACCAGACCAAATAAATTAAATATAGTGCCGATGAATTCAGCAGCTTACATTTAAGCCTGTGTTGGATTTAGAAAACAAAAAGTTTGCCACTTTCAGTTTTTTGTTGTTTTTATTTGTGCTGTATAACTTTTATTTTATAAATTATAAGTTATGGAAAGACAACAAATTAAAAAAAAAACAATTTTTAAAATTTATAAATGGGGATTATTTTTAATATATAAGTATTTCAAATATAATTTGTCCGAATTTTGTCCATTTTTTTTTTGTTTCTATGTATAAATACGCATTTAATAAAAATAGTTACGTGTTTTAAAATTTAATATTTTATTTTATTTTGATTTTGTTCAATTTTGTCCAATTTTGTCCAGAATTTTTTTGACAAAATCAGTTTTCATTGTTTTGTCCAGTGCGCCAGAATTTGATTATTTCCGTCCAGTTTTGTCCACCCGGACAAAATCAAACAACCCTGTTGGTCAGTATAATAAATACGAACCAGCTTAAGTGTAAAGTGGTGTAAAATTTAACACTCATTTTTTTTAGTGTGTAGAGTACCTTTTCTTGACAGAAAACGTCACATTAACACACTCTATAATTTAGGATCCTAGTTTAACCCCTTACAATGTAAAGCTGCGTAGGTTAAATTCCATTTAATTACATTATAATAATTAAATGAAAGAGGAAACTTGTAAGATATCTATCGGCTAAATACATGTTCGGTGTAAAACCCTACAACTTAAACCCTTGCTACCGTTTTGACGATAAGAAACAGTCCAGATAGGGGGTTTTGCTTAGCTTTGATGTCAAAGCTGACACTTGATAAGAAAATCTCAGGTTAAATACGAATAACCGCTGGCTACAAACTGTTCTAATTACTATTCAACTTAATTACTTTAAATGGATTGTGTTATGCAATAATATGTTAACACATAATTTGAGAGTTGACAGTGGAACTTATTTCGACACTTTTACCTTACACTGAAAAAAAAATCTAAAAATATTAATACAAAACGTTGTTGTGTCAACTTTTAGGTATAGAATACAATTTTTACGATTATTCTAAAACATTATATTGTAGTAAATATAAATATTGTATCGTATACTATAAAATAAATTTATTCATATTATATACAGTGTGTCCCCGGATGGACTTGATAATACCACAAAATGACTATTTTTTTTTTTAATTTTGAAAAACTGATTTTGGACTTCGCCCTGCTTGCTTAAAAACTAATTTTTGTTGAAACAAAATTTTTAAAAATTGTAGGTGGCGCCAGATATCAGTAAAAAAGTAAAAAGCTTTTAGGTAAACTTACTTTTCCGTAACAGATACAAAAAAAAGTTATTTAAAAAATAGATTTATAGTCAAATTTTAATATTTTTTATTTATTTTTATTTTGACAAAAATTAGTTTTTAAGCAAGCAGGGCAAAATCCCAAAGCAGTTTTTCTTAATTCGAAAAAAAAAGGTCATTTTGTGGTATTGTCAAGTCGATCCGGGGACACACTGTATATACTAAACAACTTCATAGTATTTAATTTTACAACAACATTGTTGTACTATAGTGCCGGTATTTTCTGAAGGATTATTAATAAAGATTGCGGAAATCAGCTGATTCTAATAAATGTTTTACCAGAATTTTGAAAGTACGCATTTTGAGCTGAAATTTTCATGTGCATAAGTATACCTAACGATAAGCATGTACATGTACATGTTCATGTAATTACATGTGATCTGTATTTTTTATGTGCACATACATGTTATATGTGAATTTAAAATAAAATGCGTACAATTTGTTGTTGTATATCGAACAACTACACTCGTTTGTAAATACGTAACGCGTTTACTTGTTTGTTGGTGTATTTCCATGCAATATATAGTGATTGGCGCATATACAACTATTTATTGTTGTATTCTATAACCTAATTACGCTATTGATTACGATAGTGTTCTATTTTAAATATCAAATTTTCCAATTAGTTAATTATTAAGCTTTGTTTCAATATTTAAACAAGCCATAAAAATGTTTCCATAATTTTGTTTATCTCCAAACTTACTATTTACAATTTCTTGTTGTATATCGAACAACTACACTCGTTTATAAATACCGAACGCGTTTACTTGTTTGTTATTGTATTACATGCAATATATAGTGATTGGCGCATATACAACTATTTATTGTTGTATTCTATAACCTAATTACGCTATTGATTACGATAGTGTTCTATTTTAAATATCAAATTTTCCAATTAGTTAATTATTAAGCTTTGTTTCAATATTTAAACAAGCCATAAAAATGTTTCCATAATTTTGTTTATCTCCAAACTTACTATTTACAATTTCTTGTTGTATATCGAACAACTACACTCGTTTATAAATACCGAACGCGTTTACTTGGTTGTTATTGTATTACATGCAATATATAGTGATTGGCGCATATGCAACTATTTATTATTGTTTTCTATAACCTAATTACGCTATTGACTACGATAGTGTTCTATTTTAAATATCAAATTTTCCAATTAGTTAATTATTAAGCTTTGTTTCAATATTTAAACAAGCCATAAAAATGTTTCCATAATTTTGTTTATCTCCAAACTTACTATTTACAATTTCTTGTTGTATATCGAACAACTACACTCGTTTATAAATACCGAACGCGTTTACTTGTTTGTTATTGTATTACATGCAATATATAGTGATTGGCGCATATACAACTATTTATTATTGTATTCTATAACCTAATTACGCTATTGACTACGATAGTGTTCTATTTTAAATATCAAATTTTCCAATTAATTAATTATTAAGCTTTGTTTTAATATTTAAACAAGACATAAAAATGTTTCCATAATTTTGTTTATCTCCAAACTTACTATTTTTACACAGAAAAAAAGGATTTCTTCAACCAAGGACACGTGTCTTTCGATATGTTCAAAGCCATAATCTCTTGTTTCAAGGCTAGCATTTCTTTGACCCAAAGTCAATGCCCTTAAATAAAGAGCGCGGATCTTTATTCGAAAACCCGTGCTCTTCATTCAAGGATACTGACTTTCATTCATAGAAACGGTAGCCTTGAAACAATAGAATATGGATTTGAACATATCGAAAGACACGTGTCCTTGGTTGAAAAAAATCCTTTTTTTCTGTGTAAAAATAGTAAGTTTGGAGATAAACAAAATTATGGAAACATTTTTATGTCTTGTTTAAATATTAAAACAAAGCTTAATAATTAATTAATTGGAAAATTTGATATTTAAAATAGAACACTATCGTAGTCAATAGCGTAATTAGGTTATAGAATACAATAATAAATAGTTGTATATGCGCCAATCACTATATATTGCATGTAATACAATAACAAACAAGTAAACGCGTTCGGTATTTATAAACGAGTGTAGTTGTTCGATATACAACAAGAAATTGTACGCATTTTATTTTAAATTCGCATATAACATGTATGTGCACATAAAAACTACAGATCACATGTAATTACATGTACATGTACATGGAATCCAAGGAATCCTTTTTTTTTTGATAAAGATACATCATAAATTCTAAAATAAAGTTTTATTTTTTGTTCATTTACTAGCGGATTTCTTTTTTCCTTTTTTTTATTTACAATTTAAAGAAAAAAGATTAAGCTAGGCTGTAAAAAACTGTAGGACAAATCGTATTATTTAGGGGTAAAATTTACTTAAAAGCAACACAAAAGTGTCTTTGTATTGCATCACACTGGGGGTAAAGAGAATATTTGAATTTGGGGGAAAGTATATTACGATTTAATTTACACGTTTTTTATTGCTAGGGTCAGCCTGTATTGTATGGTTTGTTTGTTTTGTGGGTACGTGGTAAACTAAAAGCAGCGGCGCAGGTTTTCTAAGTGCCTGGGGACATTGGCATCCAGCAATATTTGTTAAGGGAGCCAAACTCTCAACAACATTTTTAATAGTATATTGTTTTGAGAGGAAAAGTAAAGCTTTTTTTTACTAGTCTGTAGAATTTACGGACGACGCGAAGCGGAGTCCGGAAACTACAGACGAGTAAAAAAAGCACTTTTCCTCTGAGTGCAACATACTATTTTTTCTTCAAGCTTCCTATATATATTTTCTAAATATTAATTTTTGAATTTAATTTATTCAGTAATAAAGTGTGTTTTTTTTATTAAAATAGGCCAATAAAACCCTTTCGAAATAAACTTACCTTCCTTAGAACATTTTAAATTTTTTTCGTAGGCTAAATCGTACGCTTTTCGCGATTTCGATGGTAACTCGTCTAATGTAGCATTTGCAATTTCGGAGAGATTTGTAGGTGTATAAACCATATATTCTTCTTCACTAATTTTTAATCAATTTCATGCAAGGTTTTTGCACAAAATCTCGAGTCAACCACCTGTTTACATAATAAACAAACAAGTTTGAAGTATGTCTATCATTAAAGTCAAAGAGTGCTGCCGCCAGTGGTGGTTTTGCTAACTAACTTTTTTTTACGGCGTACAACAATGAACTCATTTTTTTACTATAAAAAAATAGATCACTTCCAACTAGTGTGTTCAGTTATAAAATATGAACATTTTAGTACGCTTGAAGAAAAAATGATTTATTTAATAAAAAGTTAAATAAAAAGTTTAATATAAAGTTCGATATTAAGTTTAATAAAATGTTTAATAAAAAGTTTAATAAAATTAAATACCAGTTCTGAAATTTTGATATTTTTTTTCTAAAGGTTATTTTTAGTTTTCAAAAACATTTTTTGGGCTCCGATTCTTTTTATAAATTTTCTTTATTTTTTGGATTATTCCCATGTATTAACACTCGACAACAGGGCATTGCAGGGGGTGCAAATAAGTAGTAAAAAAACTATTTTTTGCTACAAAGCCTAAAGCAAAGCTTTCCTGTCTCTATTAAGATAAGAACGAAAGCATTAAACACTTCCCTTCGATATCTAGTGTGCTATTTTTTCTCCCTATTTTGTTGTAAAAGCAAGAAAAATCAAATTACGGTTGGAAGAACAAAAGAAAGTATATTTTCGGCTTAAAAGCACCACTACCGTATCTTTAGTTATATTACCTTTTGGTCACTTTAAAACGAGGGAGAACAAATAATAGGATTTGGGGAAAGATAGTTTACGATTTGATTTACACGCACTAAATTGGACGGTTTTAAGGGAATTGACTACACTGGGAAAAGTCATCTGAACTTTAAAAAATGATTTTACAATTTTTTTGATTTTGAGGATATCTTAAAATTAGTACAGAAATATAAAACAAGCCGTGAAGATATTTAATGCTACGCATTCCAGTATATACTATTCACAGTAAATGGTATATTGCATTTTCCCAAATAGAAAATTAGTTTTCAAAAATACATTTTTTTAAGATGGTGTTTAATAACGAAAATAATAATAATCAAAAAAATAATTTAAAAAAAAATCAAACATTTTCAAATTTTTTATTTTCTTTTTGCGAAAAACGAAAAACTAATAAAAAATTGAAATTATAGTTTTTAAAAAGTTCAACCCCCCATAAGTTTTTTGTTCTGGGGGGGATTATTTTTTTTTAAATTGGTTGAATTGATCTCTATAATAAAAGTCATTTTTACTAAAAAAGTTACGTTAATCGAAATTTTCCTTTAGTTTTTTTTATTTTTTTAAGAGTTTAACCCCCCATAACTTTTTGGGGGGATTACTTCCAAGAACATTAGGGATCATCCCCTTATAGATCTTGATTCTTGAAATTCGATGGGATTATTCGTTCTTGAATTATCGTGTCTACAAAAATCGTGCGATCAGACAGACGGACAATTTTTTTTTATGAATTAAATTTATATCCAAGAATTTTTTGTCTTAGACGATTTTTGAAAATTCAAAACTACCGTATAAAACTATACTAGCGCCGGCGATGTGAATAGTATACTATAGCCGTGACATCTTAAAAATGCGAATGGTAAGAATTATCACGGACAAACTTACTATTATCTATCTCTTTTATTACTACGGCGTATCACAAAGCGAGCGCTAAAACGTTGGTTGAAGTAAGATACACCGTACGTCCATAGGAAATGGCGCTCACTCTAAATGAATTTAACAAGAATATCAGAGAACGGCGCGTCGTAACTTAAAATGTGTACCTACAGTCAACATCTCATAGGCGCCGTGTTTTGTAATTTCATTTATTTTTTCTGTGATTTACAAATTATATTATAAATATTAGTATGCCACTGGGTCGAATCCACACTCCAGCCGGTATAGGGTACTACTTGATACGGACCGCATTCGCATTCTCTAAATGACACGACATTAATAATATAATATTCAACGACTAACCGAAAATTAAAAGTTTATCATACTTTTCTTTTTATTTTTTATAATTTTTTAAACATTTGCACGCACATAGAGCTGGTACAATATCTTATGAACATTTAACCCTGAGTGTGCATTAACATTATTCCACCCTGCCCCATCTTAAAAATATTCTGTTTATTAAAATTTAATCTCGAAGGCACTAAATTTCAATAATAATAAAATAAATCCTAAGATGGGGCAGGGTAGAGTTATGTTAATGCGCACCCATGCGTTCATGAGATTTTGTACCAGCTACACTTGTTTTACTTTTGATTTTTTTTTTCAAAAACAATATTCTTTCTTTCATAAATATTGATTTTTGCTTAAAATTTTATATTGATCTGACATTTTTTCAGGGTTGACGAGATGGGGCGTACCAAACACGTATGAGTTAAGGAGCATTATTTCAAAAGTTAACAAATCTAATATATGTGTTAAGGATTTGTAAACTTTTGAAATAATACTCCTCAGTTAGGAAAGAACAATGTTAAAGATAGGCCGTTTTTGGCCCCTTCGTGCAAACGTATAAAACAATCCAATTCCTATAGATTTGGACATGCTGAACACGATCCGACCTTCAAAATTACAGAAACCGTGTGGACGTGTGGTAGACTTTTTTTTTTCGTAAAACGGAAAAAAAAAAGGTTAATTTTGAGCTATTAATCCCAATATATTCTTTATAGATTTGGGCACGCTGAACACGATTCCATTCTCAAAAGTGACAAAAACGGTGTGGACTGTTTTTTTTTCTTCGTAAAAAGATTAAAATAGGTCAATGATGAGCTAACCGGAGCTAACGATACCAGTAAAAATGGTATATTATTCAACGATCGTATAATAATTGCCATTAATAATCATCATTAATATTCAATCAATGAGGGTGAAATTTGCGACACGAGCCGATAGGAGAGTGGCGTAATCACCCGTAGATAAAGTATAGTATTCTACTCGCGTATAGTAGCTATTATTCGGGTAATAACGCCACTCGCCTATGTGCACGTGTCGCAAAATTCACCCTCATTGATTAATAGCAAATATTATACGATCGTTGAATTATATAACATTTTTACTGGTATCGTTCGCTTATAATTGACCTATTTTATAGCTCAAAATCAACCTTTTTTTGCCTTTTTACAAAAAAAAAACAGTCTTCCACACGGTTTCTGTAATTTTGAAGTTCGGCATCGTGTTTAGCATGTCCAAATCTATAAAAATTGGTATGTTTCATACGTTTGCACGAAGGGGACAAAAACATCCTATTTTTAACATTGGTCTTTCACTCTCCAGTTGGGAAAATTATGGATTGATTTCTGTTGTTTAAAAATTTGGGAAGAGTGTTCAGTCTAGGGTAAAAAAGTTGGGAAATCGCAGTTTTGAGTGTAAAGTTGGGAAAATTTAAATATTTAATTAATTGAGAAATTGTTGTTTCGTCCCCCTGCCAAAAATTATTCTAGCGGAATCACTGCATTTTGTTGTTGAGCTATCGTGTGCACAAAACACGTGACAGACGGACGGACAGACAGAGACAGTGTGAAGTTTATCATAAAATAGATAGATATTGTAAATTTTAGTTTTCTTTTTATTTCTAAATTTTCGACGCCCGAAAGAAACATAAAAAGCTGTTTTTTTCCGACAAATATGTAAATTCGCCATACGTTTTAATAAACGAGCAAAACCGCCGCTATTTCTGTAACGGACCCGTTATGCGTCTGGATCGAAGCTCGTTTAAATGTAAAATCAAAACCTTTTTTATTTGCATGCAGATAAGAACTTTTTGATTCTAGTTATACGGGAAATATCCAATAGCTAAAGGCTTTTTCAATAAATGCAGCTTTTTCGAATTTAAAAACTTTACCAATTATAATACTATTGTAAACGTGTAAATCTAAATATGTAAATTTTTATATTTACGATGTTAACCAGAAAAAATTCACAAAGGAAAAATCTAATATGAAGGATTTGGGATGCTGGTGTCAGATACTAGGTGCAAGTAAAAAAAAACTTGAAATAAAAATAATTTAAAAGAATTCAAGATTTTCAAGTTCAACTAGTACTTGTTTTCAAGAAATTAGTATTATGGTCTGTTTCATCAAGCAAGATAGTAAATTAAAAATCGCACAGTGAATATTTTCAAAACAGATTCGAATATAGGATGTGCGAATATACTGCGTAGTTTATTATATAAAACATAACTATATTCTATACACAAACATATACTATTCGAACCTGTTGTAAAAATATTTATTGTGCGATTTTTAATTTACTATCTTGCTTGAAAAAACACACCATAGTAATATTTGTATACTTCGTAAGATATGCAGCTATCAATAATTTGCAGATTTATTGTATAGTATTAAATAAGTTTTTTTTTTATTTTGTGACTCTTATAAGCTCATAAGCACACGAATTTTGCCCATAAGAGGTCTCTACTTTTTTTCTTTTGGGTTGGCAACATACAAAAGCCTATCGCTCAACGAACTAATATCTCTTCTCACTAGAATAGGCATTTCATTCGTTAAAACTGACAGAAACATCGGCAACATAAACATTCGTCTGTCTTACTCGCACATCTTTGTTCTAACAGAGACAACAATACCAGTTACTGGTAACTGTTATTGTTCAGGCCTGAATATACCTACTATTTGTTTACAAACAAACCGATATGTTGGCGATACTTTATTTTAACGGTATGCGTATTCTAGAAAGAAGAGTTATTAGTTCGTTGCTATCGCTTGACGTTTTTGTTGCAAATGTTAACGTCGCTTTAAAGTTTAACTTTCCACAAAATTTTGTGTTTAGGTTATTTTTTACCGTGTTAAAATTGTGGCTTGGTTACTTGCAGTGAAAAATAGAAGACATGACTATAAAATATATCAAAATAATATTTGTTCCTAGAATTTTAAACATGGCGAAAACTGTAATGCCAACTCGAAACAAAAATCCCTAAATCAGTCATCAATTTAAATGTAAGTTTTTTTTAAATTTTAGAGCAAAATAGAAAGATCCAAATTGTATAAAGCACTCGTCGCAAGCGGCTCGTTTCTAAACTTCTACTCGTGCGCTAATACGTATGTTATGAAACAAGTACTTTAATATACTATTTGCTGAGCATAATAATTAGTTACAAATATATAAAATTGTTACGTACGTTACACGAATGCGCGGAATGACCCCATAAAAGTTAATATAAAGTTGTTAAACAATTATCGTATGTCTGATTTTTTGCAGAACCACTCTCTAGAATGATACCAACTGCAAAAAAATATTCTAATTCTTATTAGCATATAAATTGATAATCAAAAAATTGAATTGGATCTTTATCTCAATATTTTGTGGTGTTAATAATACTTTGATTGGTATTTTTAAAAACATGTTTTATGATGTCAATAACTGTAATTGCTAACTTTTAAAAAGTATTCAAGAATTATTCGTTTATCTTTTAAAACTATAAAATATTGTTTTTCTTCAAGCGTACTAAAATATTCATATTTTATAACTGAACACACTAGTTAGAAGTGATCTATTTTTTTACAGTAAAAAAAGTTCATTGTTACGCCCTAAAAAAAAGTTAGTTAGTAAAACCATCACTGGCGGCAGCACTCTTTGACTTTAATGACAGCCATACTTCAAACTTGTTGTTTATTATGTAAACAGGTGGTTGACTCGAGATCCTGTGCAAAAACCTTGTGTGAAATTGATTAAAAATTATTGAAGAAGAATATATGGTTTATACACCTACAAATCTCCGAAATTGCAAATTCTAAATTAGACAAGTTACTATCGAAATCGCGAAAAGTTAAGTTTGTTTCGAAACGGTTTTATTGGCTTATTTTAATAAAAAAACATACTTTATTCCTGAATAAATTAAATTCAAAAATTAACTAGATAAAACGTCGCAAGCACCCTGTCAAAACATCGGCACTATTGTACACTAGAGCCATATAGTTTGCAAATTTCAAACTGAGTGTTTTGTTTGATTTTTAATTCTGTATCTTTAAAACATTATATTCTAGCAAAAAACTGTATATAACATTTTTTATAGGGCTTAAAAAGAGCTTTTACTTAAAATATGATTTTTTTGAAATCGGGGTATAAATATGTGAGATATGCTAAAAAAATCTTTTACTGCTTTAAACGCCAATATCTCGAAAACAATGCGTTTTAAGAAAACGTTGTTTATAACATTTTTTGACCAATTTAAAATTATCTTTTATACAAGTGCTAAATTAACCAAATACAATAATAATTGCCTTAATTATAAACAAAAAACGCTAAAAATAGGAGTTTTACCCTATTTTTACCCCCCTTACCCTCAATCGTTTACCCCTAAAATCTAATCAGCTCTTCGGAATACGATAAGAAACACTATGCAAAAAACCGCAAGTCGATATCTCCTATAGAAATTAAGTTAGAGAGTTTACACCCAGACAGACGGACGCAAATTTTTTTTACTGATTAACGTGGTTAAAGATTTTAACTTTTCGGCGAAGATTTCAATACATCGGCACTCTTAGTAGCACTAAGTGCCGATGTTATATTTAAAATATATATATATATATATATATATATATATATATATATAGGATGCTTGAAGATAAAATAGTATGTTTCACTCAGAAGAAAGGTGATTTTTTTTACTTGTCTGTTGTTTCCGGACTCCGCTTCGCGTCGTAAATTCTACAGACTAGTAAAAAAAGCTTCACTTTTCCAATTAGTAAAAAAATATACTATTTTATATTTGAATTGCTTTATATTCTCATAATCACACGTATTTTGCATGTGCTTATGGGCCCATTATACTTTTTGTTGTGGATAAAAAATGTTGTATTTCAGTAATAACCAGCTGAACAGTTGCAAGCAAATTGTCAAAACATCGGCACTAGGTACTAATTTGAAACGTTATAAAATAGGAAGTTGTGTAAATAGGCAACCATTAATACACCAATTTATTAAAGTTTGAAAGTCTTTATCTCCATGACGTTTTTAGCAAAAACTGTATCAAACATTTTTTGCAGGGCTTGAAAAGAACAAAAAATTAATTGAACGTTAATTATTTCTTTTACTACAACTATAAGCAAAAAAAACACTGTGCGTTATATCTCATAAAAGCGAGCTGATCGAGAAAAACGAAAAAAATTTCGGAAATCGCCGCATCAAATATATCCAGATTTAACTAAAATGGTGTCGGCAAATTTTTGACTGTTGAGCATTGTAATTAACATAATTATAACAAAAAAAAAACGCTAAAAATAGGATTTCGACTCGGAAAGGTATAAAGCGTCGAGAAATATGAAAAAACATGGTCATAGATTTTGACTTTTCGGCGAAGATTGTCATACATCGGCACTCTTAGTAGTAGTAAGTGCCGATGTAATAATATGTTAATGGCGTTTTTAGCAAAAACTTTATCAAACATTTTTTGCAGGGCTTGAAAAGAACAAAAAATTAATTGAACGTTAATTATTTCTTTTACTACAAGCAAAAAACCACTGTGCGTTATATTTTAAAAAAGCGAGCTGATCGAGAAAAACGCAAAAAAAAATCGGAAATCAGCGCATCAAATATATCCAGATGCAACTAAAATGGTGTCGGCAAATTTTTGACTGTTGAGCAATGTAATTAACATAATTATAACAAAAAAAAACGCTAAAAATAGGATTTCGACTCGGAAAGGTATAAAGCGTCGAGAAATATGAAAAAACATGGTCATAGATTTTGACTCTTCGGCGAAGATTGCCATAAATCGGCACTCTTAGTAGTAGTAAGTGCCGATGTAATAATATGTTCATTGTTTTTGTTCATTGTTTTTGTTCATTTATGTGTGGTTGATATTTCAAAATTGACAGCACATTGTAATGAAAAAATTAAAAATAGTTGTATAAATCGGTATTTCAGCTGGACTGTTTTTTCTAGTAATTTTCATAAATCACCCTTTGTTTCGACAAATTCCAACAATAGCTATTCGATGTAGTTAAAATATAAGGGCCGTTCTTTTTTCATAAATTAATTTCTGAGAATATCTAGTGAAGTTGGAGCTAAAGTGGCCTAACTAACAAAATGTAAATATGGGGAAAATCAAGAAAACACGTTTTGACTTATAACTTAAAACAAATTTTTTTGGGCATATGTTAGCATAAAATATAAGAAAAACTTATCTCATTAAAATAACTTTAGTTTTGAGTGCCTTCAATTATTACGCGACACTTTTTAGGAAAAAACTCATAGTCTCTTTTAACACAAAAGTCTATTTTTTTTGTACACAGTATGTGTAAAATACATAGAGAAGGAAAGAGAACCAGTAGTCCAGCCTGCGCAGGATTATTTTGTGACAGAACGGGGCAGCGAAATGACGTAACGCAATATATCTGACCTTGCGCAGTACACATCTCTATCAGCTGTGAAATGCTGTCGGTCGTAAAACAATTCATCACCCCAGTATTCATTTGTCTTATCTCCAAAAATCCCCCAGTAATAATCATAAAAAGTCCAAAAATAGAGATAT
Source organism: Brachypterus glaber (assembly GCA_958510825.1). NCBI lineage: Eukaryota > Metazoa > Arthropoda > Insecta > Coleoptera > Kateretidae > Brachypterus > Brachypterus glaber. The sequence goes on from OY294046.1 coordinate 32,476,494, forward strand.
GGCAAACCAATACTGGGGTGACGAATTATTAGTAGTTTGTTTATACTGTTAGTACTGTCAGATCGTCGTTTGTTTCTGTTCATTTTTCGACTTCTACTGTGTTTTAATTGTTTTTTGCTGCATTTGTTTATAACTTTAAACCTAACCTGTATTGTTGCTTTATGAAGACCAAAGGGTTAATCCCTGGTGTACTCAAAGTAGGTATTTATTGTTTTTTGTTGAATTTTTTACAATTTTTATTGACACACAAAACTAAGGTTAAAAATACTCGTCAAAAACAACAATAGTAGTGCGCATGTGCAAGTTTATCTTAGATGCGCTAGGAACATTTATCACAGTATCCCGCAATGGCTTTGGAGGTCTTTCCTTGTCTATGGTAAAATAATACTTAAACCTAACCTTATAATATAATTTTAATTATTTTAAAGCTATTTCATAAATTTTAGAAATTTCTATTTTCGCCAAAAGTGAAAAAGCTAAAGTGGTCTAACTAACATTGTTTTCAACACTCGTTATTTCCCAAACAAAACCAACTATTGCAACAACTATGTATTAAATGCTGTAGAACTACTTTTATAATATATATCGTCGGCTTACAAGTAAAAGGCACTAAGTCACTTTTTTGCGAAAATGGGATTTTTATGGCACTGCAATTAATTTTTGATGATCTATGTACAGATAAACCGAACTAACTTCTAGGTGGACTGCCAAGAGAGTTACCCACTATACAAAACGCACCAGTTTGATTTTGAATAAAATTTTATCTGGCAATAGGCACTAAGTCACTTAGTGTACTTAGTGCGTTTTACTTGTAAATTATTTTAAATGTTTTTGCACTAAGCGACTTAGTGTTTGTTTGGCGAAACGTGCATTTTTGAAACAATTATTTCAAAAATTAAAAAACAACAGTGAAAGTTAAATTTGTCAATATCTCAAAACCATGTTTTTGGACTTAGTGCTCTTTACTTGTAAGCCGACGATATAATAATACTATAAAATTATTTTTGGGTGTGTCCAAGTATTACGTAACACTTTTTGGTAAATACCTAATAAGCCTATTTTTTACAAAAAAATGTTTTTTTGTTTGTAAAAACAGGGTCGTTTAGTTTAGTAGTGTTACCTAATACTTGGACACACCCAAACATAATTTTATAGTATAGTTTAAAGGTAGTACTACACTATTTTACGAATAATTGTTGCAATAGTTGGTTTTGTTTGGGAAATAACGAGTGTTGGAAACAATGTTAGTTAGACCATTTTAGCTTTTTCACTTTTGGCGAAAATAGAAATTTCTAAAATTTATGTGTGAAAAGCTTTAAAATTAAATTAATTATAATCTTATTTGGTAGGTCTTTTTATGTTCTACGCAACGTTTCTTGTGCGTTTTTAGCATATTGTGACCCTTTTTTTTTGTAAAAAACAGGCTTATTTAGTATACCCCAAAAAGTATTGCGTAATACTTGGGCACACCCAAAAATAATTTTTCGTACGACCTAGTGTACACGAAATAAAGAAAAATGCATGTTCACTATATATCCTCGTTTGGATATATTTCTATCGCACGAGTACATAGTGCATATTTGAATGAAATGACAGCTATGCACACTCATTTATCCAAACGAGTACACATAGCTTTCATTTTGACAAAAGTCGTTTGACGTTTATAAAATCTTGAAATGTCAAAATTAAACACAGGTAATTCTTTTAAATATACATTTTTAAAGAATCTAGACTGTAGATCGAACGAAAAATGTTGTTCGCAACTCGTTTGCGACAAGTCCTTAGTGCACTCGAATGTTTTTTTGACTTCTCTTCGCGTCGTCAAAAAACTTCATTCTTGTGCACTAAGGACTAAAGTCGCTTACTCGTTACGAAAACTACTATTATTATATCATATATAAAGCTCGCTTATGTATATTTTTTGCAAATATTATTTAGAAATAGAAAAATACATATTTAAAATACAATGAGTTAAACCGGTTTTAACAAATTTAAAAAATAAATAAATGTAGAGTTCCTAAATGTTATCGTTTATATTAAGGGGTTTGGGTAGGTTTATAGACCTAAAATGCGTTTAAACTATAAATATATAATGTCTAGTATTGAAATATGGCCGTAACTCATTTTTGCCAAAAATGTTAGTTAGACCAGCTTCACCATCTGATAAATTTCAGATGACAAACACTCTTTTTAAAGTCAACATCTCACTTCTACATTGCCCCTGCTGCAGTTTCCCTCATGTACATGTAAGTTGTCTCATTTGGGGAATATAAAAATTATAACCTTAAACAAGCCGTGAAGATATGTAATGCTACGCATTCCATTCTGTATTATTCACAGTAAATGGTATAGTGCATTTTCCCAAATAATGGTTATATATAATTACACAAGAGGCTGAGAATTATGCGGGAAAAATTCGCTGTTTCCATGAAAATTAGCTGTCTGGAAATAATTACGCCCTGCAGGGGCGATGCCCCTTTTTAAATTGCAAATTATGGTTCTATCAATAGTCAGGTCACTACTGCAGTAGTACTGACTAGCGCGGTACTGCCCTAGGCATGTTCATAAAAGTCAACCTATAAAAACTGGCATTACATTTTATAAAAAGAATATTTTGTGGTATTTTTGGTAAATAATAAAGTAATAACAATAATTATTAATTATAATTTTGTTTAAAATTAAAAATTTCTCTCCTTACAAATAGTAATATATTCATATTTAGTTATTAATTAGTTTCAGGTATGAAATCTTGTTGTAAAAGAGAAATACTGAAAAACAAAATACTACAGCGATTCTCACTAGAATTTTCTTCAGTAGAAAATTTCCGATATATGATCGGTTAGAAATAAAGACATGGTCAGAAATATTGATAAACGATTGGTTGATAAAAACGTTAAAAAATAACAAAAAAAAAATAAAACAAATTTTAATTTTTTTTTAGAATTACTCGTAGAACTTGATTTTCCTGAAAATTTCAAGTCGATCGGATTATTCGTTCTTGAGTTATCGTGTAAACCATCATCAGACAGATGGACTTTTGAAAAAAAAAATAGTTGTTTATTTTTGCATGAAACAAATTTATATCCAGGAATTTTTTGTCTAGGACAGTTTTTGATTTTTTTTGAAAATTCGAAACTACCGTATAATATTATTCTAGCGCTGTGAATAATATAATAACATACATATATTTTGTCATATAAAAAATTATAAGTGGTTGCTAATCACCCAAAAATTGGCGTACGGAGGATTACACAGGATTACGAGGTACATAATACTAAAGTCGAAATATTATGTAAAATTACGCAAGGATTACGCACAGTTTTTACAGGATTACGCAGCCATTCACAAGAAGTTTTTGTCATACAAATCAAATTTATAGGTTCGCTGCTGATAATAAGATTATTTTTTAACGTTTTTATCAACCAATCATTTAACAATATTTCTGAACACGTGTTTATTTCTGTCCAATCATATTACAGTCATATCGGGAAATTTCTACTGTAGAAAATTCTAGTAAGAATCGCTGTAGCATTTTGTTTTTCAGTATTTCGCTTTTGTAACAAAATTTCATACCTAAAACTAATTATTAATTAAACATGAATATATCACTATTTATAATAATTATTATAATTTATAATTATTATTGTTATTACTTTATTATTTACCAAAAAATACCACAAAATATTTTTTTTTTATAAAATGTAATGACACTTTTTCCAGGTTGACTTTTTAATATGAAGAAGCCTAACGCGGTACCGCGCTAGTCAGTAAGTTTCTTTTTTAAATTATTTGAATTAATTAATTAATTAACACGTTCGTGACGACGTGCGCCACCGGTGGTACACGGTTTAATTAAGTTTCTATACGCCTTTAAATCCACTGCTTATCAGTTATACTTACGATATTGGATTTAAGACTAAACATATAATGTATATACATCGGTGTACCAGGGTTTTTGCATTCGGCCAAAAATATGGATTATATACGATTTTAATAAAATACAAACAATTGTATAGTTGAGTTTTACCGATAACACCTTCGTCGCGAACGTGTTAAAAATGGACAAAAAATGTTTTAGTTTAGCAATTGAGAATGAAATTGAGTTAACCAAATCAAAGAATATGCCTGTAAATATATTAAGATAAGTAATTAAACAATTTATATCATTTTGCGATGAAAAAAATATAAAAGTTGGTTTGACATATTATAAATCTTTAAAAAATATTCTACCAAATTACACACGATTCTTCGAATTATCGGGATCAATTCACAGTTTTCATTCAAATTAGCTGTCTAAGGAAATAATTACTCCAGAGGCATCGCCCTGTAACCAAACCAAATGCCCCGGTCGTAATTATTTCCAGACAGCAAATTTTCATGAAAACAGTTAATTTTTCTCGCATAATTCTCAGCCTCTTGTGTTTATATATGAAAATACGTTGTTTCGATTCTCACTTACGGTACAAAGTGAGGTAAGAATATCACCTCAAAATAACGTAAAAAAGCAACAACCTTATAGACTGATATTATACCGGGGTAAACATTATCATTAGTTCTTGATTGGGGGGAAACTCAGACGCAGGGAAACTTTCAAAATATAAACTAGATAAAAACGTAAATGTCAGTGTTTTCATGGTTCATAAATTTAGACCCTCGTCTGTATTTTAACCTTTTTTAACGGCCTGGGGCCGTATTCCAATTTGTGTATTAATCAAATTTTAACAAATTAAAGTAGTTTTATTTTATATTCGAGCAACGCTAAGGGAGAAGAATGTCATGACAAAAAAAGTTATGGTCTTGCAGGATAGGGCAGATAAAAATGTTGAAATTAGAACGTTTTGAGCTAAATGCACACTAAAAATAATGCTGCCAACAAAATAATACTTTCCCCTATAGGCCTAGGCTCATTAAAATCAAAAACAAAAAAATAAAAAAAAATAAAAAATTAAAAAAATTTTAATTTTTTTTTCGTAAAACGAAAAATAAATTGAAAAAAAAATTAAAAAAAAGTTTTTCAAGAAAAGTTTCTTTTTTCGTAAAACGAAAAATAAAAAAAAATGTTTTTAAAAAAAATTGTTTTTACCCCATTTTACCCCCTTACCCCAATCCGATTGTTAACAAAACCAATCCCAGCCTAGAACTTTGGATAATCAACCTGTGGTTCGAATTAAAAGTCTTTAGCCCGAAGCGTTCTTAAGTTATCGTGGTCAAAAATTTCCCGGACAGTGTCGATCTGTGACAGATATTTTTTTTGACGGAAATCATATGTTTTGGATATAAAACATCCAGAAACGTAAAAAAATCAATAATTTTTTTCGATTTTTTTTACTAACGCAAGACTTTCCTTGGGGAAAGTAAAATGAGTGTAAAATTTTACACTCGTTTTACACTTAAACTGTTACGTATTTATTATACTCACAAGAGTGTACATATAATTACCGGAACAGGTGGTTAAAAAAATGTGGTAAACTTACCACCCATTTAAATTCTTTAACAAGTTTCAGTGTAAAATTTATTGGTCTGCAAATTAATTCTCGGCCTTTTTATCTTAATTAGTATTTTATTTATAAAAAACAAGTATAAACTTAATCAACAAAGTATTCTACTTCACTTTCTAAACATTTTTGCCATCTTTCGGGCAGTTTTCGAATTCCAGTTCGAAAAAATTCCACCGGTTTGGACTCGATGAATTCATCTATGCTTTTTTTAACCTCGTCGACTGTCTTAAATTGGGAATCCGCGAGATGGTAGTGGAAAGATCGGAACAGGTGAAAATCCGAAGGGGCTAAGTCTGGTGAATACGCCGCATGTGGGAGAATTTCCCAGCCTAACTCAAAAATGGTATCTCGGGTATTCTTTGCGGTGTGAGGCCAGGCGTTATCTTACAACAGAAATACCGTTCTCGTGCCACGACCTGTAAAAGGTCTTTTATCCTCTAGCTCTCACACTCATCAGCTGATCACAGTAGTGCTCAGAATTTACAGTTTGACCAGATGAAAGCAACGTAGTAGATAACGCCATTATAATCCCACTAAATGCACATCAACAACGTTCTTGCGTGACTGTTCGGTTTTGGGGTGCTTGTTGATGGTTCAACTGAACGTACCAACGATTTTCTTGTTTTAGGGTCGTAAAGAATCCACTTTTTATCAAGTGACGATTTTGTGCAAAAAATCCTTTTCCTAAACCTCGAAAGCAAGGATAGTGATGTGTCATAGCCTTTGATTTTGTTATCGGCAGAGAGTTCATGGGGGATCCACCGAGACACCTTGTGAATCATTCCAAGCTTCTTTAAACGATAGGAAATAGCTTGATGCGTCACTCCGAATGCATTAGCGAGTTCTTGTTGAGTTTGCCAAGGATTTTCCTTTGGACTTTTCTTGGTTGTCCAGGGCGCTCTTCACCTTTGAGGTTTCCCTCTCGAAACCGCTGGAACCACTTTTTGCACGTGCTGTACGATACAGCGTTTTCACCAATAGCAGAACAAATATTTTTTTTTTAATTGGAATGCAAACAGAAGGCAGTGCCTTAAATGTTCTTTTTCGAACGACATCGCGTCTACCGCTAATATTTCGGGTTCTGTGCGTAGTAGAAAAAAGTTTTATAGCTCGATTTAAAGCTTAAAGATTGCGCTACAGAATGCATTTGCCGCGGGAAAATTATTCAAATTTGAATCGCATTTATGATCAGTAGAATTTAGGGGCCGAGATTTAATTTGCAGACCTAATACCATTCAGAATCTGAATTTTAGAGTGTTGACCACTAAATCTGTCCAAATAACAGATTTTAATACACCTTTGCACTGGTTTTAGATTAATTAGTAAACTGTAATATTTTAAAATCATTTATTAACTTTTGGTTATATTTAACAACGGTTGAAAGCAGGATTTGTTCCAGCGAGAAACGTCGCTACGGCCCCTAACATGTCAAAGCAACTTGCTTTGTGCAACTGAAGTTAAACCTGTTGCGGGGAATGCTCTGAATGCGAGAAAGTGGAGGGAGAAAACTAGGGAAAGTTTTTGCTTGAACACAAGTGCTAAATTTACACCCAGGCAATAATTTTTACCATTATTTTATGTGAATTACGAGTGTTAATATCATTCAAGAGTGCTTTTTTACCACTCGTGATTTTTTTTTTTCATTATAACGCCATTTTGCTTTCCCATTTTGAATTGTTTCAAAACTTCGGAAAGCCTTCTATTCGTGCAAAAATTTTGAATTTCTTTTTGCGTATTTTTGCGTTTTATTACGTTTTATGTCGATATAAATCAATTTCGAGCAAAACAAAATTGTCGATCGGTCGGTGGATCGTTCTGTCCGGGAAATCTTGTAAGCACGATAACCTGAGAACGCTTTAAGCTAGAGACTTAAAATTTGGCATACAGGTATGGTGAACATTGTGGTGCGGCAAGGGGGGCAAATTGCGGGAAAAATACATTTTTTTTACATAAATTTGAAAATTGCTATAGTTATACTGGTTTTTAAGGTTGCTGAACTCCACCCCCACAGGGGTGAGGGTTAAATATTTTTAAATATTTACAATATTTTCGTCAAAATTGGGACTTTGGGATCGACGAATATGAATCTGATAATATTTTTTTTCTAATTTCACCACCTGAGGGGTGAGGGTAGTTTTCATGAAAACTGGTATATTGCGGTTTTTGAGGTTTCTAAAAGTGAATCTGATTATAAAAAAATTCTGTCTCCACCCTCAAAGGGGCGTGGGCTAGTTTTCGTGAAAATTGGTATATTGGGGTTTTTCAGGTTGCTGAAAGTGAATATGTTAATAAAAAAATTCTTACTCCACCCCTTGAGGGGCAGGGGGTAGTATTCTTGAAAATTTATATTTTGGGGTTTTTGAGGTCGCTAAAACTGAATCTTATAATAAAACTTTTCTAATTTCAACTCCTGATGGTAGGGGTAGTTTTTGTGAAAATTGGGATATTGGGAGTTTTAAGGTTGCTGAAAGTGAATCTGATAAAAGAGAAATTGTAAATCCACCCCCTGAGGGGTGGTGTTAGTTTTCGTGAAAATCCATCTTACGCGCGGAGGTGAAAATTGGGAAAGCTCTTTTACTGGGCAGTGTATTTACTGTGTATTTCATAGATTCCTTATCCAAAAATCGTGGTGTAAGAAGGGGGTCAAAAGGGGTTAAAAACTGTTATTTGTTTTCGATGACTTTCTTAATATTTTTAAGATGACAAAAATTATTGACGCAAAAGATTTAAATTACTTTATTAAAAAAATCTTTTATGACAATTTTATAATTTTTTATTTATTTATTATAAAAAAAAATACAATATCGAAGAGAATTCTTCGTGGATCGAGGCTATACTATAATATTCCAAATGCAAGCTGGGCAACTAATCACGTTGCCCTAATATATTTAAAGCGGATGAAATAAAAGTCAATGGTTGGCTCGTTGACAAATGAATCGTTGTACGTTTTCAAATAAAAATCTATATATGTCAACTTAGAGTCTTTGTTTATTTTGTTGGGGCATGTTTGATTTGGGACATACGTGATTGTAAACAATTTGTAACTTTTTATTCTGTACAATAGAATTTTAAATTAATTGCAGTTAGTTAAAACCTGATAGCTATGTTTATTTCTGAAATTATATTTTGTTGTTTTATGCTTCTCTTTGTAGATACAAGCAAAATATTGCTGTCAACAAACAAATACTAGTACCTACAGTTTGTAAAAAATAAAAAAAATGTTAAAAAAAGGATAAAATTGTTTAGAAAACAGTTTTATCCCTTCCCGATTTTTATCAAACACACTTCCAGATAACTTTGAATAAGGAAGCTATGGTCTAAATTTGAAGTCTTTAGCTCAAAGCGTTCTCAAATTATGTTAGTCACAATTTTTTTTGAAAAGGCCCACAAACCGTCAAATCGAAATACAGTCAGCCCGACAGACATACATTTAAGTTTCTTTAAAAATTAAACTTATTATAGGTATATTTTGGACCCCGAAAAAAGAAAAATGTCCAAAATAAAAAAAAATTATACCAAAATACAATTCTAAAGAACATTTAAAAAAGTTTTTCCTTTTGTCTGTCTGTATATCACATTTTTTTCCCGGCACGATAACTTAAGAAAGAATAATCCTATGGACTTTTTAGCAAAAATTAATCTTGACACGAAGCCTATTGAAATTGAAAAGAATCCCCGCAAAAGTTATAGAGCATAAAAAAAATCGGAAAAGATAGAAGGAAAAGTTTGACAAAAGTAATTTTTGCATGATAAATGACTTTTATTAAGTTTCACTGGTACCAAATTAAAAAAAAAAAAATCCCCAAAATACAAAAAAGTTATGGGGGGCTAAACTTTTTTAAAATTAAGAAAAATTGAAGGAAACGTGCTATTGACGTATTTTTTTCAGGAAAAAATTTGTTTGAAAACAAAAAAGTTAGAGGGCGCCATTATATATCTTTACAGCTAGTTACTTATTATACTATTCACAGCGTAAATGCTAGAATAGTATTATACGGTAGTTTCGAATTTCCCAAAAAACGTACACTTTTTCGGAAAAAAGTGGGACACTTAAACTTGTTTTGTTTAATTTGAATCATTAAAATTGTCAGTTTTGATGTTTATGTAACTATTTATTTTAAAGTCAAATTGACTTACGTTGTCAAATATTTCTAACCTACATTATGAAAACTTAATTTACACCACCGAAATTCGGCTTACAGGTTCCTTTTTGCGTCCCACTTTATTCCGAAAGAAGTGTAGTATGGTCCATCCAGCCATGCATGATAGTAGTTTAAAAATTCCCGCGATTTTTAGGCCACATGATTGGTTAAAAACACGTACCTTTTAGACTATAACATATTGAGATATTTGTTTACATTTTTTCACAATGAGTGGTCGTTAAAACTATTGTAAAATGTTCTTTTTTTGGATTATTCTTCATACACTCACATATTATACATATTTACATATTGTACAAACGCAAATTATATGGAAAACAAGCAAATTTGTAGGTTACAATGACAACTTAAGGACTATTCAGAGGCTCGCATAACAAGCATAGTACATAAGGATGCGATACCGTGATTGGCCTACAAGATACATGACAACACATCAAGCCAATCACGGCATCGCATTCTTATGTACTATGCTTGTTATGCGAGTCTCTGGATAGGCCCTTAGGTAGAATATGAAGGAAAACAGTACCGATATCTGTTAAAGTTTTGATACACTACGATTTATGCAATCTTCTTTATCTCCATGCATGCATGCATGCAGATTTTCAAGCGCTCTGTTGTGTAAAAGAGGCCGCGTCTCTTACTATCACGCATGACTGGATGGACTATAGACAAAAAAATCTTGGATTCAAATGAAGGGTACAGAGGAATACCCCGGTAGTCCAAAAAAGCTGATTTTGAGTTAAATGATTTTCAGAGTTTTCCAATGTCATAATATGACAGGTGATTGTAACGGACGCGCGTTTGTTGGACTACCGGATAATACATATTAAGTACTTATGTATACTGCTTGTTTTCTGAGTGTATAAGGATATTGACATAAATTGATGGTAGTCAAACAAACACATTTACGAACAAATGTGTAATTACTGCGGGCAGTGTGGCTTTACGGTATTATTATGGGCAGTTAAGATTCATGTAAAGCAATTATTTTTTTACAACATTTTCCCCACATGAGAAAGGTAAATGTCCTGTTTAACGACACGACATTTTACTTATGGCATATAAAAAGCACGTGATACAATTAAAAATATTCTTGAAAAAAATACAAAAATAACTTCGCCCCCATTACCATCAAAAACACCAAACAAACGAAAAAAAACAAACAAAATAATTAGGTCATGTGACGTTGGGCGTGAAAATAGCGAGTTCATATAGGCTATTTCCAAGTCCAGTATTTTTTTGGCCGATTTTCAGGTTTTTTAAAGCTTTTTCTTATCGTTTAAATAGGGGGCTACGCCCCCCCAATAGCATAAAAAAACAAACAAACGAAAAATCCAAAACAAACCAAAGAATTAGGTCGTGTGACGTAGGACGTGAAAATAGTCATTTCGTAAAAAAAACTAAAATATTAAAAAAATAAAGATTGGTTCAAAGAAAGGGTATACTGCGGCCTGTATTACATATTTTGTTGTTTAGTCTTCAGTATAAATATAAACCCAATGTTAGTACACTTCTGGGAAACATTTGTAAACATAATTGCAATTAACTTCTATACAGAATTTTCTCTTTTGGTAATCTTAAGTTATACATATCTCTTACTTAGTGTTAGGGTTAGTTAGGATTAATATTTTCCTCATATATAATTACACAAGAGGCTGAGAATTATGCGGGAAAAATTCGCTGTTTTTATGAAACTTTGCTTTTTTTTTCCTTTCACAGCAAATTAGAATGAATGTGAATTTTTTCCGAAAATTCGAAGAATCATATGTAATTCGGAAAATTATTTTTTAACGATTTATAATATGTCAAACCTACTTTTATATTTTTTTTTTCATCGCAAATTGATATAAATTGTTTTATTACTTATTTTAATATTTTTACAGGCATATTCTTTGATTTGGTTAATTTAATTCCATTCTCAGTTACTAAAATAAAACATTTTTTGTCTATTTTTAAATTGAAAATTATGGTTCTGTCAATAGTTTAGACATTTACTGCAGTACTGACTAGCGCGGTACTGTGCTAGACTTGCAAGCATTTTCATAAAAGTCAACCTATAAAAACTGTCATTACATTTTATAAAATAGTATATTTTATAACTAGTATTAAGAAAAACTAATAAACTTTATGTAATTTTAACGCAAAACTTTAAATTGCATTAAATTATTTAATATTTCATGGTAAAATATATATATATTTGCTAATTTTGCTACAGTTTTCTTTACTTTTATAAAAAAGAGATGGCACTACATGTGCTCATTCTAACACTTGATACGGAATATTCATACCGTATCTAGAGCTAGAACGGATTCATTCTGTGTTTGAAAAGTGTGTGTATTTGCTAAATTCTAAAGTAAATTCTAAAGCAGTCGTAGAAAAAGAATATTTTGAGGTATTTTTTGTTAAACAATAAAGTTATAACAATAATTATAAATAGTAATATATTCATATTTAATTATTAATTAGTTTTAGGTATGAAATATTGTTGTAAAAGAGTAATACTGAAAAACAAAATACTACAGCGAATCTCACTAGAATTTTCTACAGTAGAAAATTTCTAATAAAACTGTAATATGATTGGACTTTTATAAATAAAAAATAAACACGTGGTCAGAAATACTGTTAAATGGTTGGTTGATAAAAACGTTAAAAGATAATCACTGAAATTGTTTGACATAAAACACTAATCGGAATATTAGTCGGATGTATTTTATTTATAGTTTAGTCTATTGTTTATTACAAGGTGGCTCAAAAAAAACCGGACACTTTTTAAACCGTTATAACTTTTTTGCCTTTATACCGATTAGTAAAAAATTTGAAATGAATGGGCTCAAAACACAAGATTCTGTAGGTTATTTTTTAACGTTTTTATCAACCAATCATTTAACAATATTTCTGGTCACGTGTTTATTTCTGTCCAATCATATTATAGCTATATAGGGAATTTCCTACTGTAGAAAATTATAGTGAGAATCGCTGTAGTATTTTTTTATCAGTATTTCTCTTTTACAACAAGATTTCATACCTATAGCTAATTAATAATGAAATATAAATATATTACTATTTATAATTATTGTTATTAATTGATGTAATAAATCTAATGTATATGCCCTTGTTAAAAAATATAATCTACAAAAAAATTGCTTTCATAGGATTAAAGACAATTCCATTTCAGGGGGTGTCCATGTACTGAAACTCACCGGTATGTATATGGTCATATAATAACATAACTAATCATTTTCGCAAAAGAAATATCTAATAAAAAAGACTTTAAGAAATATAAATTCTTGTTCCGATGGAAATATAACCGTAATAAAATTTCTCTCAAGAAAAAAGTTTTAAGCAAAATTTAATAAATCTTAAAACATGACTGTGCTGTAAGTTTAGTAATTTGTCGAAAAAAGGGGCGATAATATTCTTTTTACGAGGATACTATGTCTGTAGTGATGAATTTTTATCACAAACTAGTACAGTCAAAAAAAGAAAGAAAACTGCAAATATTTTAAAAATGTATAACACGTTTTTATTTTATTGGTTGCCTTAAAAGTTACACTTTTTGTTTCGGATATTTGGACAAATTATTTCATACCCACAGGAACATCGGAACGTTCTAGATAGGAATTTATTCCAATTCGTCCAGTTAGGAATTTCGGAATGGGCAATCATAATTGCTTTAAGTAAATATGTGTCTGAACATGGATCCTTGATTTTTTTGCAACATCCTCTTTTTAAATAATTTTAAATATTTACTTCAATTATTACACTGGCCTACAAAAGAAATATTCTCCAAGGACTTTTTCCAAACCTATCATGCCTTAAGTATTTTTGTGTGCTGAAACTTAATTTTCAATTTAAAAAACTTTCTACCGCGTAGATTTCGAGTAAATCCCGGTTTTTACTAAAGATCGATTATACGAGTCCAGAAAAGTAAAGTTCTACAGTTATAATGCAATGCTCAAAATCCAGTGTTGGACTAAGGAGGGGCCGCCAGGGGCGATAACAAATCGAAAAGAAGGTTATTGCCCCTGACCGCCTTCTTAGTTTGACACTAAATTTTGAGCATTGCAATATAACTCTAGAACTCCAAAGCTTAGGACAAAAAGTTAAAGAATCTCTCTTAAAAAAGTTATAAGCGATAGTGAAAAGCATATAATTAAAACCAAGACACCCCACTATTTTGCTCGGTGCCCCCTGAAATCGTAACCGATTTTCAAAAAAATGGCATTTACCTAATCACCACACCCTAGCCCACGATTTAAAGTCCTCAGATGAACCGGAAAAAGTTTACTTTTTTGGGCTCGTATAACCGATCTCTAATAAAAACCGGGATTTACTCGAAATCTACGCGGTTGGAAGTTTTTTAAATTGGAAATTCGGTTTCAGCACACAAAAATACTTAAGGCGTGATAGGTTTAGTCCTTGGAGAAGATTTTTTTTTGTAGACCAGTGTAATTGTGCGTAACGTTCATTAAAAATGAGAGATGAAAGGACATCTATAATGCAGCTAACAAATAACGCCATAGTTGCTTATAGCTGTATTTTTGTATCTATGCAAATATATGGGCTTAAAAAACACCAAATTTAAAGTATGAGACCACGTTTTAAAGGAATATTTTCGTACAATTTACTTTTTAGATCCGCATTTTGATATTTTTCAAGTTTATTTTCACGACTTGTTTTCTTCATCGACTATACCCTTGCCTTCGATTGGGAATTCCGATCGCATCACTCCTTTTTGAATAATCAGCTGTTATTGGCAATACTGGCGGTCTGTCTTTCGCATATTTTAATCGAACCATATTAATATGCATTCGGGCGTAATCAAAGCCCGCAGGAAAGTTTGGTTAACAATTATCAGTTGTCTGGATTCCGGGCTCCGGGAGTTTACTTGTTTAATTTATTCCACTAGTAATAAATATAAGCCGAGTTTTGAATTAGCGGCGATGAATTTTATGATCAGTTATTTTTAAAACTTAACTTAACACGTTGGCTACTAAGAAAATTCCCTCAAAAATCCCCTATTTTAAACCCCTGAAAAAATCTTAAAACAAGAAATTAGTAGTCAAATAGAGAATTTTATGTATTTTTAAAATGTATATGTTTGAGAGTTGCGATGTGATATTACCCTATTTTACTTAACCTATTTTACTTAGAGTCGCCGGTGATACACGTGGAACAAATGGAAAACATATTGAGAGCCACCGGTGCCTCTCGTGGTTAACATGTTAAGGTAAAATGGGCTGCCGATTGACAATAATTTAAAATTTCTTTAAATCGCTATTTTTCACGAACTAATAGCTGATAAAAATTGTTAAAAAGTTACAAGTTTTGTACTACGATGAATATTAAGCGAATTATCGCTAAAAATATTAGTTTTTGTCTCTTTTGCTCCCCTTAACTTTCCCTAATATAACTATGTTATGTGTGACGCAAAGTACATAGACCCCGAATTGTTTGTTAATAGTTTCTGCTTGAGCGTGGAATTTGCTGTTCGATGCGCCTAGCCGAAAAAGTCCAAAAAAATCAAAGCCTAGGTTATTGGACCCATAATATGTGTGGTTCGTAAAAAAATCATTTTGTCCACATTTTTTCATTAACCTTTCTAACTATGGTTCAAAAAGAGACGGACAGACAGACCGACATATTTTTATACTATTTTTTACACTGTCTTTAATTTTGAGCTGGTGAATTAATGCTAAAATCCTTCTTAAATAAATGTATTATTAATAAATTAATGTAAATTGTAGAATCACATAGCATGTGAAATAATAAGGTCTGAGTGAAACTGAAGGATTCCATTTTAAAGAACATTATAATATATAAGAACTTTTTTCTATTAATATACATTATCTTAGCGTTAAGAATGAACATTTATAAACTTAAAAATAAACATTTAGAAACTTAATAGTAAACGTTAAAAAACTTAGTGTAGTTACTATGCTTTAATCAAAACTTAAAAACATTGAAATCAGTGTCAAACATAAAATCAAGTGCTATGAACAACAATGGCAACTTCGACAACATGCCAGGTTGCAACAACATTCCCAGTACCAAAATCATGCCCATTTGTAACAACATACCAAACCTACCGAATAGAAACGTACCAAACAGGATCAATATACCAAATTGTAACAACCCAAATGATAACTTAAATGGTGAAGCGAACCTAAGCAATCATAATAACATACCAAATAGTAACAATTTGCCCATAACACCGAATAGAAACGTTCCAGGCAGTAACAGCATCCCTGTTACACCAAATCGGATTATACCAGGGAGTAACCATCACCCTGTTACACCAAATCGGAACATACCAGGCAGTAACAACCATCCTGTTACACCAAACAGGAATATACCAGGCAGTAATAGCTTGCCTATCACGCCAAATAGAAATATACCAATTAGTAACATGTTGCCTATCACACTTAATAGTAACAACCTGCCTGTCACACCAAATAGGAACATACCAGACATTAACAACCTGCCTATCACTTCAAATAGTAACAACTTGCCTATCACTCCAAACAGAAACACACCAAATATACCAGTTAGGAATATCGTGCCAAATTTCAACAACATGAATGGCGATGTACACGACCAGGACCGTAGTCATATGTTTTTCGCGTTGAGCAATATCAATAACAACATCAACAACAATTCGAACAATGGAAATAATAATGGCTATAGGTTGTTGTCTGCGCAAGGAATGGAAACGTTGCAGACTTTTCTGAGGGAACATGGGAACGAGTGTATCAAGCAATTTGTCAAGGTAAAAAAATAACAAGCCGTGAAGATATGTAATGCCACGCATTCCATTATATATTATTCACAGTAAATTGTATATTGCATTTTCCCAAACATTAAAAAAAAAATCAAAAAAAGATACTTTTTTGAAAAAAAAAAATTTCGAAAAAAACTTAGTAACCTCGATCACAATATTTTTTATAAAAAAACTAATTACAGAAAATTTCCCATGTGTTTTTGGATGGATAACACAACCCTACACGATTTTTATTTATTTAACGACTTAATCCGTCTAGACCCATTTTTTCTGCTGATTTCAAATTAATTTTCAAAAAAACATAATCAGTCTAGACCCATTTTTTTCTGCTGATTTCAAATTCATTTTCAAAAAAAAATCCTATACTTCACATTTCCTACGTTTACTAAAATAATACATACAATTTTAACATTTATGAATATTTTTTTACGAAATTCGGTTTACACATCAAGAACAGCACAATTCAAAATAACTTTTACGATTTTTAGTTTAAGCGATTTTCACTTGTTTTTTATCAAACAAAGTTTCTGTTTTTCCTCTGTCAAATTTACAAAAAATTATTTTTTTCTTCTAACATTTTCCAGTTTAATAGCTTTCTTTTGTTTTTTTGTTTTTCAAAATCGTACGTCTCGAAGCGGTGTAATATTAATTTAGAGACTGCCAAGTCCGAAATTTTAGTATCAATAAAAGGGCATGGGGGATACTACATATTAAATTTATTCTTATTTTAGAAATGTGTTTTTCGCAGTTGGGGGGTTAGGGATTTTTACTGGGGTCGTAGGCAGATACTTTATATTAAATTTCAACTTTCTAGCTAGTTTAGAAGTGTGTTTAATAATTTTTCCCCTATTTGGGGGGTAGGGTTAGGGTTTGGAGAAAAAGTTTCGGATTTTTATTGGGATTATGGGGGATACTCCATCCACATATCAAGTTTAAAGTTTCTAGCTATTTTAGAGGTGTTTCATAATTTTTCCTCAATTGAGGGGGTTAGGGTTGGCGGGCAAGTTTCAGATTTTAACGGTGGTCGTGTGGGGATACTTCATGCACATATCAAATTTTAAATTTTTAGCTATGCCAGAAGTGAGTATGGCAATGTTTTCCCACTTAAAGGGGTGAGGGGGATAGGAGGTCAATTTTCGGATTTTTTTTCTGGGAGCGTGGCGAGATGGTCTATTTCAAGTTTCCAGATATTGTAGAAGTGCGTCTTCAAAAATTGGCAGACAGTGACGCATCATGATAGCATAATTTTTGAAGAGTCCTCAAGGGATGTCATAAAATTGTGTTACCTTGAATGTCGAAATAAAGTTTTTGGTTTAAAACGTCCAATTTCATTCCATAGCCCACTTGCGCAAATCTTTAAATTAATATTGCATCGCTTTTAAAAAATAAAACAAAAACAATTAAACATAAAATGATTTTTGGTATGTAAGAAGAAAAAAATTCAATTTTTAATAAATTTGACAGTGGTAAAATAGAAACGTTTTTTGATATAGTGACAATCGCTTAAACTAAAAATCGTAAAAGTTATTTTTCATTGTGCTGTTCTTGGTATGTAAACCTAATTTCGTAAAAAAATATTTATAAATGTAGGATGAAGAGAATGTTAAAATTTTGTGTATTTTTTTAGTAAATCACCTTGTATCTCGAAAATGTGACTTATAGGAAAAATTTTAAAAACGGATTTGAAATCAGCAGAAAAAATGAGTCTTAACAGACCATATCTCGTTAAATGTATACAAAAAAAGTTTGAATTTGTAGGGTTGTGTAATTTTCGGCACTTAAAAGTTACAGTTACAGTTACTGGGCTTTGCTTTTTCAAAAGCAAAATATTTAATTTCCTACTACTACTACTACTAGAGAAGTAAGCGTATTCGATGGGTGAACCAATACAAAATATTTGTACAAGGTCTTCCGAGATTTTTATGACTATTTAATATAAAAAATCTAAGATTTTTTGGGGTTCTCGATATGATTTTTGAGATTCTTAAAAATCTTAGAAATCTTTTTAAATATTTATATTCAAAAATCTCAGCAAATACCGAGATTTTCGAGATTTTTTAAATTTTTATACCAACTTCCCATAATAATTCTTCTCCCTGGTATATTAGATGATTGATGGTATTTAAGCTATCATTTAGGTTTCCGTTACAGGTTTTATCTGTAGGGTATTTAAAGATTATGTCCAATTCGTTTAGATTACGATTAAGCTTCATACTTTTGGATTTATTTTATGAAATGGCCTATTATTAAGAAAGTTGTTAGATAAAGTAGTATTTAATTTACTTCTTTTAATTAATCAAGTAGTATTTCATTTATTTCTTTTAATTAAGTAGTATTTAATTTATTTCTTCTAATCTGGAAACAGGGGAGGAAAAGACCCTAGACAAGTTTGCACACTCAGAGACTGTTATCGTATTCTATATAATAACGGAGCTAGATGATACAATGTATTATTGCATATCACATGTCATGTGATATCTAATAACACAACATTAGTAACCAATATTATAACACTAGTATAATATACTAATGTTACAGTATTATTTACTAATATTGTGGTATTATACAACACATGACATGTGATAGGCAATAAATCATTGTGTCGTATATCTCCGTTACACGGTTCACCTGGGCGATTTTAAATAAAAATTTCGTGGACCCCTACATTTTTTGGACTAAAACATACCTGATGACATAAGAAATCAATTTCCATTTGAAAGAAAATCGTAAAAGATACACTTTTTTAGAAAGATAAAAAAACGTTTTTTTGAGTAATAGGGTGTGTCAAAAAAATCCGATTTGCGAAATCGAAAACGCTCTCTGGCTCAAAAGTTGCTCCTTAGTAAAAAACTGTGGCCACTCAAAAATGAGCCAAATCGATTAATATTTAGAGGTAGCTCCAAGCACTCAAACTTTGAAAAATATCGGTACCTGTATATTAATAATATAATAATAATAATATAATATAATATTTAGAAACAATACTAATTGTGAGAAAACTAAAAAAAATATATTTCCCCTTCCCTTAAGTTAGAACATAAAGAATTGCCAATTATTTGAAGATTTTGCGAAAATTTATTGAAAATGGGCATATTTAAAAGGACATAACTTCCTTAGGAATGATTTTTTGACCAAGGTGCATATACACTTTTTCTATGTTTTTAATGTTAAATAACCACTCATTACTAAAATATTTGTTTTTTTTTGCTTTATATTTTTTAATTTTTTTATTTTTGGTTCTTCATGCGTAAAAATTTACTCTTAAATGCATTTATCTTTAAAACGGTTAAACCTACGATATTAAACTACAGAAACTTTTTTGTGTATTTTTACATAAAAAAGTATTCCAACTAAAAAATCAAGAAAAAGTACACCGAAAAAAGTTTTAGGCAAAAAACAGAAAATCCACCCGGTTTCTAATCGAATTTTTTTTTTTTACTCAACTTAAGGAAAAAAAATATGTTTTATGTATAGTCATGTAGGTTAACATGTATATATGCTTATATACTAATATATAATTTTGCAGAATTTTTATTTAAAACAATTTTTTATGCACTTTTAAAAACTTGCAAAAATTAAATTTTCGCGAAATCTTCAAATAATTGGCGATTTTTTCATGTTCTAACTTAAGGGGAAGGGGGGATATAATTGTTTTAGTTCTTACATTTAGTATTGTTTCTAAATATTACCAAAGAAACATTTATCAATTTGGCTCATTTTTCAGTGGCCCCTGTTTTTTACTAAGGAGTAACTTTTAAGCCAGAGAGCGTTTTTGATTTTGAAAATCGCGGTTTTTTTACGCACCTTATTACTCAAAACGTTTTTTTATCTGTCTAAAAAAGTGTATCTTTTAAGATTTTCTTTCAAATGGGAATTGATTTCTGATGTCATCAGTTATGTTTTAGTCCAAAAAATGTAGGGGTCCACGAAATTTTTATTTAAAATCGCCCAGGTGAACCGTGGTTATTGTATTAAATATGATAACGATCTCTGTGTGCACTGATAAAACAGTTTATTTGTGTCAACTAAATATTTGGTTGGATATGGCCAATTGAATTATTTGGTTGTGACAAATAAATTTTATTTCTGTCAAATAAACTATTTTGTTCCCATTAATAAATCATTGAGAAATTTAAATATTTATTTACATGAACTAAATATTTATTTGAATGGAATAAAATTTGTTACTTACAACCAAATAATTTAATTGGCCATATCCAAATAAAGCCTTGCCCCTCACCCTATAATTTTAGAAGAAACTTGTTCTGAATTTTGTATTAATTTTTTTTTTCTTTTTCAGGTAATTATTATGATGATGATATGATTATATGATGATAATATTTATATCCGACCGGTTATGTAAGTAAAAACTTTTACTTTTTGCTTAATTTTTTCATACAAGACGTGAACTGAAATCAGCTGTGAAAATATTAACACGTTTTTAATTTTTAGTTTTTTTTCTAAACATTTATTTTTTCAAGTTTTGTTCGTATAAAAATTGCTACTTGTTATTTACCAATATCCAACAATATTCAGTTCCTAATATCTAACTTATATTTTTCCAAGTTTTTAGAATAGTTTACTAGCATTTACAAGAATCATGAGGTTTTCCAGCACATTTATCCTTGTATTTTATTGGCCCAAGGCTTCAACCCTAACTCTGAAATGCCCGGAATTTATTGCATATTTACTTTCCGGTTTAACCGACTCCGGGCTGCACGTGTAATACATATTTCTCTATTTTGATACCTTGACATTTGACAATATGTTTCAATTTTGTTTGCTGGAAATGATAATTTAATAAACTTTTAGTATTGTAATCGTGCAAAAAACAAAAAGACAAGTAGATTCGTAACTTCAAGAGTTATAGTAGTTACTAGCTCAAAAATTGTATTTTTTTTATATGTATACATTTTTGAGGTGTGTAATAATAGTATATTACGCACCGAGTGCACAAGAGTGCTTATTTTTTTACAAGTCGGGGCGAATGAAAAAAATCACACGAAGTGCACTGAAATAGGTTTGCGTCGAGGTGCGTATACTATTTTTCCTACGACCTAATACTTCAATATTCAAAAAACGCAAAAATTATCTTAAAATGAATATTATTAATTTTGACGTTTTTTGTTTGACGTTCACTTGTTTTCTGACAGCCGATATGTAAAATCAGCTGACTGTCACTTTCCAACCGCTGTCATGGCAACGGGTAGAAAATAAGAACTAACTACTAACTAGGTCGTAGGAAATAGCTATTTTCCTAACAAGTGCGGAAAAGCCTCTTTACGCATGCGTTAGGAACAATACTTTTCGTACGAGCAGGGTTAAAATAAAATATACTTTTATATTTTATCAAATAAATCGAAAAAAATCTTATTTTTATAATTTTTCAATAAGAAAATCAATTAACAGGTAAAAAATTTTAACATTTTTATAATATTATGAATAAATATAACAAAATAACACTACGAAATTAAACAATATTTATGCGTGCGGAAAAGGCTTTCTTTTCACACCCATATGCGTGCGGAAAGAGTGATCTTTTCGCACGCTCGTAGGAAAAAGATATTTCGACACATTTGTTGGAAACGTCACTAAACTGTTCTAGGTAAAAATCAACGCTAAAAGTTCCAGTTTTGTGAACAGATGGAAATAGTAGTAAAAACAAAAAGAACTATAAATCACAGTTAGTTCCAGTCTTTGTGAACAGATGTCATTAATAAAAAGTACAAAGAAAAAGAACCCAGATTACAGTGAGTTATGCAACAATTTTAGTACTAGATACATATTATTAACTTGAATTTTAAACTGCATAATATAAAATTAAATTAGGGTTAAAATAAAAAAATTAAATATAAAGAGCTTTTATTGGTTATATTGGCTACTCTGATTACTGTCGATATGGTACCCAACTCGATAGGATGCTCTTAAAAAATTGTCAGCATTTTATTTTTCACATTTTGACAAAAAAAAATTCAGAAAAAAATACACCTGGATACCTGGTTTCTCGTTTATGCATTTTACTCGTATGCAGAATTTCAGATTTTTAGGTTTATAGTTAGGTATAGTTATAACGGCTGTGACAGATGGACCGACGAAAGGGCGGACAACCAAGCGACCCTTTAAGGGTTTCCTTTTTGTTTTTTAAAGTATAGAAGAGAGAAAACTACGGATATATCTATTTTAAGGTCCTCCAAGACGAATAAGATTATTTCCAGAATAAACTCTGGAAATCACAGACGTCTGTGTGTTTGTCTGAAATTCTAAACGATAAATGCCAAAACGTTTATCTGATCAAATTAAAATTTAGTATATAGCCGCCTCTTTGGACCGAAAACGGGTTCTAAAATTTTGGTTAAAATATCTTAAACATAACCCACAAAACTTAATGTTTTTCTTGTTACGTGTATGCGCCTTCGCCAAATTTGTAAAAGAAACAAGCACGGATTTAAATTGTAATTCATAATTTCAGTTCAGAAAAAAGGTATTATAAATTTTCGGAATGAATAAACTCAAGGAAAAACGTTTTTTTTTATTAAAGAACTTTTTAAGTCTTTTCCTGCAGGAAAAATAAAACGTTTATGTTTCTAACCGTTCGACATGTTTAGTTTTGATCCTGTTAAATTTAGTATGGATTAAGGTTTTTGCTGCCCCAACATATTTTGAAGCTTGAAGCTATAGCGCTAGCTTAGTTCTTTTAAGAAACAAACGCTTTATATATAGGGTTATTCTTAGCTAACTAATAGCTGATTTGAAACAGACTTTCCTTATCCAAAGTCCTCGACTGGGATTGTTTTTGGTTTAAATCGGGATGGAGCAGGGGGTGAAAACTTTTTGTTTTTATTTATTTTTTATTTTAACTTTTTTTAAATTTATTTTTTTCAAAACAGTTGGTAAAATAAAACAATTTTTTTTATTTTCTGAAATCTTTTTCCGATTTTGTAATATTTTATTACAAATTATTATTTGACAGAACGCAAATAATGTAAAAATAAATTAAAACTTCTTGAGGTAAAAAATGAATAAATAAAATGTCTTTTTAATGCTGCTGTATAATTATTCAAATAAATAAATAATAAATAAATAAATATGAAGCTGAAGTTTGCTACGATTTTTTGCATCGAAAATTCAAATAGTATATTAAAGCACTTATTCCCTAACACGTTTTTAGCGCACTAGTACTTTAGAAAACTCGCCGCAAGCGGCTTGTTTTCTAAACTTGTACTCGTGTGCTAAAAACGTATATTATGAAACTAGTACTTTAATATACTATTTGAATTTTCGTTGCAAAAAAACGTTGCAAACTTCAGCTTTATTTTTTAATAATGTTATACATTTAAATTTAAATGAATTGAACAAGCAATGTTTTTCGAAAATTATTTCAGTCCCATATTTATAAATCAAAGTGGGTAAAACTTCAGTCGGGCATCAGAGAGAAAGACGAGAAAAGGCTTTGAAGCGGAAAAACCGAAGTTACCCTAAATCGCGCATTTAAATTACCGCAGCGCGTTACAGCGCCTTTATCCGAAGGATTTCTGTAGGCTCAGCGGTTTTAATATGGGTCATTCCTATCAATAATTTATTTGAGGCCTATATTAATTTTTGAAACTATTTTTATCTATCATTAACCGGATGGATTTTTAAAAAGTACCACCCTGAGCATCTCGAGAACAAAGAAAATTATCGAAATTCTGAAAATGAGGGGAAATGGCTTTGGCCCAAAAATTAGCCTATTTTTACTTCTGACTGGGGAAAGCGGAGCACATTTTTTAAAACAGGGAATATAACCATTGTTATACATTGTTAAAAAAACTCTTTTTATTCGGATATTACCCATATATTGGTTGGTTTAGTTTGGTCTATTTAACAAATGTAAACTAATTGCTAAACGAAGATTAGATATAATCCTGTTAGTAAGTTTCGTGTCGTGACTGTACGTACAGATAAAAGCCAATAACACGCTAGGGTTGGTTTTTGTTGTTCTTTTGCTTTTGAAATTTTATTTTACATACAGATAACCCATCGATTTAGTATACACTTAAAAGTAGAATCTCCTACAACTGAATCAGAAGTCGCGACTGGCGTTCTAATCGCAGAACGATTGATCCCGAGTTCATCCGAAAGTAGAGCAGCCATAAGAGAATGCCAATTCTACTGCAAATTGGAGTGAAAACCTACTCTGTACGTGTGTGGTGGCGCCTTCGCCAAAATTTAAAATTTAATTTCAGAATATCAGAACGAAAAAATAACGAATATAGTGAACAACGTGTATTTTTTTTTTAATTAAATATACCATTAATGTACTTTTCAATGATCGTACAGAGGTCCAGAAGCCCGAAACTGCGCAGTTTACCAATATTACTCTGTACGATGACTGAAAAATAGATTGATGGAATATTTCTTTTAATATTTTTAATTAAAATTTAAAAAAAAACCCTGTCCTAAATTTTTTAATTCATCAATTTATTATTTTTTAGTAATAAATACCTAAAGTGGGGTGAAAAAAAAATTATTCCCTTTGGTTAAAAGTTCACTGTATAAAATTTGGCCAAAATTCAAACTAGGTTCCGAAAACAAGTTAAACGTATGCGTCCCGCATAATAACTAAAAAAGCAACACATGAACCTTCCTATTTTGTTTTTAAAACTTATAAATACAAGTAAATAAATTTTTCTTGTTTTTAAACACAAATAACAAGGAGTTCATTTAATTATAACACTAGCTACAATACGACTGCTACATATAGTGCGGTCCAAAAGTCTTAACTTTTAAACGAATTGAGATATAGAATTTAAATTTGAAGACAACTATCATTTTGTATATATTTGACATTTTTAACGTTTAAAAAGTAGTCAGTAGTCGCGTATATATCGTTTTAAAACAAATAAAAATATATATTTGACTATATATTAAATTTTGCTAATTTTTATTTTTTTTTGTTGATTTCTCAACTTTTTTTTCTAAAAGTTGCGTTTTTTTGGAATTATTCCAAACAAAATTTAAATGTGGAGAGAATGAAGAAAACGCGTTTTGACTTATATATAGTTTTGCAAATATTATTTAGAAATAACATATTTAAAATACAATGTTAGTTAAACCATTTTTAACCAATTTAAAAAATAAATAAATGTAGAGTTCCTAAATGTTATCGTTTAAATTAAGGGGTTTGGTCAGGTTTATAGACCTAAAATATGTTTAAACTATAAAAATATAATGTCTACTATTGAAATATGGCTGTAACTCGTTTTCGTCAAAAGTGTTAGTTGGACCACTTTAGCTCCAGCTTGACCAATTTACGTTCTTAGATCATGAAACTAAAGTTAAGAGGGGGACTTGACTTTTAAACCGCTCTGTATATTTACACTGTTAGAATTAACATATTTTTACATTTAAATTGTAAATTTTTCCCATTCGGTTTCTACAACGTTACGACGCGTCGGTATTCGAGACCTAAGTGAATTTGCGGTATCGCATTTAAGCAACACATATCCGAAAAGAGAGAAGTTCATTTAGGTTGTTCGGAGGCGGCAATTTGCATTGCAGAAACAGCAGTAGGCGGTTTCTTAACGCCTAAAAGTCTTGCGGTAACACTTTGTTAAAACTATTGTGAACCTTTATACAGATTAGGGTGCCCAGAGAAAATTAAAAAATTGTTCATAAATGTTCATTTAGGTCAAAAACCAACCCTATTTTTTTTGTCAGATTAAAAAAAAAATATTAGGAGGCCGTGACCGGCGTTTTTTTGAGAGAGAATACATGTTAAGCCTTTTTATTATTATTAAATATAAAAACGTTGAAATCAGGCGATTTTAGAAAGGGAAATTATTTTTGAATAATAAGGGAATATTAAAAAAAAAATATTGATACTACTGTCAACTAGTCAGACTCAACTAGCTGTGATAAGGCAGGGTGTCTTGGCCACAGTGTAATAAAACAATTGATCAAAATGAATGATATTTTTTATTAATTTCATTTGGTATTTATATATTTTCAATTGCTGGCTCGCTGACGCAAATATTTGATGATTCTGCAGACTTGCACTTATGCATCAACTATTTGTACGCTATTTAATAAATTTTACAGGTTTTATATTAATTTAAATTAATTTATATTTGTATTCATATTTGATGTTCTGTCCTTTTGGACAAATATATCCTTTTACATGAAAAAATGGCTTAACCAGGGTAAACACATTAAAAAAATTGACATATGAAGCTTATTTATGCTACAAAAAAGGTTACTTAAAATTTTTTCCAATGAACCATTTTTTTTAGAAATTTATTAATAAGTACCAATTAACGCCTCATATTTATCTTTTTAAGAACAAGAATAGGACTGAAAAAAAAATCGCAAATTCCATAAATTGTAAAAAATCACTTTATTGCGATAAAAGAGATGATATTTGGCCAAAGAGCATAGTAATATGCACAAATTGCTTTGAAATGTGTTGTGGATTTTTTTTTTCAGATTTTTAAAAATAAACGTTCTAAACTTTTTTTTTAAAAAACTTTATTTAATGTGTTTTATTACATAATATAACATACTACAAGGCATTTTGAATTTTTTTTTTAAATTATGTGGTACAAAATTGATATTTTATTGCAATTCAATGCATTTTTTAACTTTTATTGAAATTTAATTATTTTTTGGACACCCTGTACTTTTTTCAAAACAGTAAATATAAACCCTTAATTCGGATATATTGAAGAATACTCTTAAAAAAGGACTCTTTGGAAAAAAATCTAAGTGCATTTTTTTCTAGCCTTTATTAACCTTCACGGTTCGCAAAAAAGGTCAAATAAAATAAAAAATTGCCCAAGAACTTTGAAAATAAAATTTGATTCCTGACCCTTTCCTTAAATAAAAAAAGCAAAAATTAAAAAATTTCAACGACAATTTTTTTTTTATCGCACTTTTTTGTTTTGAGTATTATAGAATAGATACACGATGATTTATAATTTTCCCAATTCACCAATATTCGCTACAGTTTACTTTTTTCTGCTTAAACTTTTTACCTGTAACTCAAAAATTAAATTTTAAATAATATCTAACAAATAGGACCCCCTTGGGGGGCCTTAAAGAGGACGAAAGCCTAAATTTTTAAATTTTTCTGGGTTTATCTTGCATGCTCTATTTATATACCAATATAAGCTATTCTAGTAGTATATTAAATATTTTTTTTAAATAGGGGGGTTTGGGGGGTCTCGAGCTAATATTCAGATTTTTTTTAGAATTTTAACGTACCAAAAATATAATATTATAAATATTTTCTAGATATTGTAAGAGTGTTTAAAATGTCGGTTTGGGGGTTAATTATTATATAATATATATTATTATATATTATATTATATATTGTTATTATTGTTATATATTAATATAAAAAAGATATATAATAATAATATTATTATGTACGCGTACGTGCCAAATTTGGTTTATATTTTCCTGAAAGTTGTTAAAGAAATCTCTTATAAGAGACTTACTTTATCTAATAATTATACATACATAATTATGTACATACATACATAATATTTCTATAATACATTATGCCTAAAAGTCCAACTCCAAACTAAAATCTCTACTTTCGGCTTAAAGAAGAGATATCAGACGATCGGAAGAAAAATAAAAAACATTTTAAAACTTACTTTACCAATCAATTTTTTTTGAAAGGTTTGAAGGGATTTTTTAATTCCAGAGGAAAGACAATAAATTAAAAGCAAATAAAGTAATAAGTGAAAATTATATTTTGTATTAAACAAAATTGAAATATAAAAATACAAAAAAAAAGCAAAAATATTTTTTTTTCTAAAGCTGGGTAAATAAACATAATAGAGAGTAGAGATCTTAAAGTTTTAGGCATAATGTATTATAGAAATTTTATGTACATAATTATGTATATATAATTATTAGATATAGTAAGTCTCTTATAAGAGACTTTATTAACAACTTTCAGGAGAAATATAAACCAAATTTGGCACGTACGCGTACATAATAATATTAATTATTAATTTTTAAGTTACAGGTAAAAAGATTAAGCAGAAAAAAGTAAACTGTAGCAAATATTGGTGAATTGGAAAAATTATAAATCAGCGTGTATCTATTTTATAATACTCAAAACAAAAAAGTGCGATAAAAAAAAATTTTGTCGTTGAAATTTTTTAAATTTTGCTTTTCCTATTTAAGGAAAGGGCCAGGAATGAAATTTTATTTACAAAGTTCTTGGGCAATTTTTTATTTTATTTGACCTTTTTTGCGAACCGTGCCTCAATTTTTATCATTTTTACCACATAAAAAATTCCTTTTATTTTTGTAGAGTGGCATAAAAATTGAGAATATTCCTTTATTAAATATTCCTTTATTATCCAGAAACACTTTTTCATAAACGTTCAATATCAAAGTTTTTATATCCAAAAGTCCAAACCCTTCACATGATTTTCTATTTAAAAAAGCGCCGGGCGGGACCTATAAATATTTAAAAAAAAATCTAAGTTGTTTTTTTACTTAAAGGGACAATTTTGAGGGGTTGGACCCAAACAATTCCGTATAGGTCCTGGGCACCCTAATACAGATGAAAATAGTTATTTACGGTACTAATGAGTATCCTCTTCTTACGAAATATTACAAATAGTTAGTTACAAGATTTTTTATATAGAAACAGCACATGCCAATCACTGCAGTGCACTGGTATACTGTCGATCACAGCTCTGCCATCATAGCTTAAAATAACGTATTAGTCTTTATCATAGGGGGCTCTGAAAGGGCGAAACTAGACAACGTTGTGCATCAATAAATCGGAAAAAAAAGAAAGGTTAAGAATATGTGGATATATTTGACATCTAAATATACATTTCATAATATGAAGCAAAATAAACTTTAATCAGTAATTAATAAATACACTTAATATCACAAGAAAAACAATATTGGCACTAAATATTCTAACCCTGAAGATAATTTAATAACTTCTTTGGTACCTTAAATTAATGTTTCATATTCATCTCTTCGCGTTTTTAAACCTTCCGCTTCTTCTGTAGGCATTCATAGTTTTTCCATTTTAATTTATTCCAGTTTTTTTTTACTTCTGAGTAATCCACTTTAATAGAATATTATTTTTTAGCGATAACTTATTACTTTTTGTTGTCACAATACGGCATATTTTAAAATAAATGTCAAAAACTGTCATAGATTATGCGATTAAGTATGCACGAGTTCAAAACTGCTCTAAATCATTGCCCAATGGTAATTTTCTAAGCCTACTAGATAAATAGTATATTATTTACCAAGTGAGAAGTTTAACATTTTTTACCTGCGTCAAATTGCGGGATGAGCGCGCTAGCGCGAAGCCCGCTAGACGAGGTCTAAAACGTTAAATCTTCTCTCACGTGGAAAATATAGTATTTTTTTCACTACCAGTACTATTAATTAGCTATTTATTTATTTTACTAAAATTTGATGACAAAGCTACTTTCTTTAGTTAATTTATTTACCAAGTGAGAGAAGTTAACCATTTTTGACCTGCGTCAAATTGCGGGGTGAGCGCGCTAGCGCGAAGCCCGCAAGACGCGGTCTAAAACGTTAAATCTTCTCTCACGTGGAAAATATAGTATTTTTTTCACTACCAATACTATTAATTAGCTATTTATTTATTTACTTTACTAAAATTTAATGACAAAGCTACTTTCTTTAGTTAATTTTTCTTCAAGTTCTTCCCTCTTCAATACAACTCTCCCTACTGATTTTAATGAACCGAAAAACCTCACAGTACCCCACATCTTTGTTAGTTTACAAAATTACTAATTACTTTTGTTAAATTTTGTTAATAAATAGGTCATTTTAAAAAATAAAGAAATTTATTTTAAGGTTATATCAACAAAAGACCAAATTATTTGTGCTGCGCAATTTGTGCTGCGCAAGTTGCGCAAGGCTTGGAGCAAGGCATATGCAACCTATAAAACATTGTCGTTTTACGAGTTGAATATCTAATATCTAATATATGGGGGTTGTACCTCTAGTAATCTATGATCTTTACGGTAATCTATGGTTGAATATGATGGACCAATGATTTCCACTTTTCGAAGTGTATTTTGTAAAACATGTTTTATAGGTACTAATTTAATTAATATGTTTTAATTTATCATGCAATAAATAAATTTGGTGCCTAAATACACTTGTAACTAGTGATTTAATAATTATGTGACACGTCAGACGCCAAAACAGCTGAATAAAAATTCATTATTAACCATGGTGCAATTTCATTATTTTTAGAACCTCTGACGTCATAGGTAGAGAAATAATATTTCTACTAATGAAAAGAAAAGTAATAAGATGTGCTTTTAGGCTGGTGTTGAAAAAAAAATAATACGTTATTTTAAGCTATGACAGCAGAGCTGTGCACGGGTGGTGTTACCTTATTGATTTTTTTGTTTATTTTAATTTCAAAACTATATGAACCTAATTCATAGTTTATAAGACAGTTACTGTAACAGAAATACATTGTACCTGTGTGTAATTTAACGTATATAAATCCATATAGCGTTCCTTTAAACAAGACCATCTTATTTTATTTATGGTAAAAGTTATAAAAATGGATATTTTTCAGCCACATATATGCTAAATTTAAATTTCATTTGTGACAACCAAGTCTCCATTGACCAAAAAAGCAAAGAGAAACAAGTCGTGAAGTTATGTAATGCTTCGTATGGCATTGTTTTATCTTAACTGTGTGTGGTGTATTGCGTTCTTTATCTTGTTTTATCCTTAGTAAGGATCAAAGGCATGATTTTGAGCGCCCCCTGACGAAATAAGCTCAAGGCCAGTTGGTAAAATTGAGATCAGATTTCGTAAAATGTATGTTGAAAAAATTGAGGAGTAAAGGGAAACAGGTCAGTAAATTGTTTACTTGGGAAAATTGGAAAGGTTGGGAATTTTTCAGAGGTTCATGGTGAGTACCTTTTTTTTAGTCAGCTAAATTTCACGGTCAGGGGTAAAGCTGTTTTTTTTTATTTGGGTTTCTCAACTTTTACGGGCCTGGTAAGGATCCTAAGTAAGGTACCTGGGTAAGGGTTCCCTAACCCCTTCCGCTTCATTCAGGTTCTTAAGGTATAGGAGCCCATACCAGATTAAATTTTTTATGAAAAATAAATTTAAGAAAACTTAAACTTAAAATTTTGCGCAATAAACTAAATAACCCTTACATCCACGCAGGGATATGCTGGCTCCTACCACGCCCCAAATGAAAGTAGTTTAATACCACTAAAACACAGTGCACCCTTATCTCGTATACGAGTATACTTAAAAATACCCAAATGAGGATAAATGGAGCAAAAGGAGTTAATAAGGATTCTTTAGGCATATAGTTTAAAAAAGTTGTATCGGTTTGAAAAAGAATATTTTTTTAAAAATGTGGATTTTTCCTTTAACTGTTATAATGTTTTGGAAAGATACTCATTTGTTTATTTTTTTTTAATTTTTATGAGCTTTCAGTATTCGATAAAACCCACTTGTATACAGGGTGATCAGTAACTGGCATGCCAAAATTTAAGATTCTACATCCAAAAAAAGTTCCCCTAAAGGTTGGTCCAATAATGAGCCCTAAGGGAGTTACGGCACTTCGAAGAAGACATATTAAATTGGGTGATCAGTAACTGGCATGCCAAAATTTAAGAGGTGATTTTACATCCAAAAAAAGTTCCCATAAAGGTTGGTCTAATAATGAGCCCTTAGGGAGTTACGGCCCTTCGAGGATAGACATATTAAATTGGGAACAAAAAAGCACAAATAATATTTTAATGCTGCAGAATGATTCATCATTTAAAACTTAGCAAACAATTATTCTTCACCGAAACACCTAAATTTAATATTAAAGGAGTAATAGCCTTTTAAAATGTAACAATTTTGGCACTAATATATCTACTCTCCTTATCCCTACTCTCTAATATCGAAGTAGAGTTGTTGGGGAGTAGGGATGTTCTTCTTTCTTCTTTATTTTGGCCTTTTCTCAGTGAGATAATTAGCCAGATCCCTCTTAGTTACTTAATTCACCAAGAGTGGTTCTTGTCTGGCTGGGCACCATGCCCACTCCCGTTTTGATTATAGAAAATTTCCAGTCTTCTGTAAGACCTTTTCTTTTCCTTCTTCCCTTTTCGTGTTTGCTGTTGGTTGTGTTAGCTGTTGACAAGGCTGTTTTTTCTAATTTGTAATTATATTTGTGCATGCGCTAGTATATAAAAAAAAATCTGTACGTATAAAAACTTCTTCACGTGTTAGTTGCTTCCAAATCAAAATTTATCAACATTATAAATGATTAAAAAACATAAAATTCCCTTCTTACTCGAATATGATCACATGTTCGTCATTTTACTGCACATTATCCATACAATCACTATAAAATATATAAAATCGAATCCAGGGCATATCTAAGGTAGCAAATAAATAAACTATACTAAAACACTTGATGCTAAAAATTAAACTCGATTAACGGATTACCTATTTCTTGCCAAAAGTACACGTTGCTCGTTTCACGGGTGAAAAGCAACTGTAGTAGGGATGTTATGGAGTAGAGATGTTACGGAGTAGAGTTGTTGTGGAGTAGGGATTTTAGGGATTAGGGAAATTGAGAGTAGGGATGTTAGTCTCCCACAATTTTGGTTGCACAAAATGTTACTTAATCGCACTTTTTTTGCATCTATAGTGTTATACTATACGACATTTTTTATGTATTTTTACTCAAGGAATCTATATTTTTTACAAAAAATCCAACAAAAAAACTACACATAAAAAAGTTTGGCCCAAATATGTGTTAAGCCTGACATATTTTGTTAGTCTAAGCATGCATCTGAAGAGATTCAAAAAAATAAATTAACATAAACTAATTGCCCATATTAATACCAGTATAAATGCAAAAAAAACCGTCGCTCTAGCTTAAAGGGTACCAAAGTTATTAATTAAAAACCTTATTTTTAATACAATTGTAAAGGCCTTTTTCGTTAAGGGCCGGAGCTTCCTTAGGTCTCATTTTTCACTATAAAATATATAAAATCGAATCCAGAGCATATCTAAGATAGCAAATAAATAAACTATACTAAAACACTTGATGCTAAAAATTAAACGCGATTAACAGATTACCTATTTCTTGCCAAAAGTACACGTTGCTCGTTTCACGGGTGAAAAGCAACTGGAGTAGGGATGTTATGGAGTAGAGATTTTATGGAGTAAAGTTGTTGTGGAGTAGGGATTTTAGGGATTAGGGAAATTGAGAGTAGGGATGTTAGTCTCCCACAATTTTGGTTGCACAAAATGTTACTTAATCGCACTATTTTTGCATCTATAGTGTTATACTATACGACATTTTTTATGTATTTTTACTCAAGGAATCTATATTTTTTAGAAAAAATCCAACAAAAAAACTACACATAAAAAAGTTTGGGCTAAAAATGTGTTAAGCCTGACATATTTTGTTAGTCTAAGCATGCATCTGAAGAGATTCAAAAAAATAAAGTAACATAATCTAATTGCCCATATTAATACCAGTATAAATGCAAAAAAACCGTCGCTCTAGCTTAAAGGGTACCAAAGTTATTAATTAAAAATCTTATTTTTAGTACAATTGTAAAGGCCTTTTTCGTTAAGGGCCGGATCTTCCTTATGTGTCATTTTCGGAGCAACCTTTATGGGAGTTTTTTTTTTCATATTTTTGGATGTAGAATCAACTCTTAAATTTTGGCATGCCAATTACTGATCACCCTGTAGGATAATTAATTTTCATCTAGGGTAATTTTTGACGATTTTGAAAACTTATCTTCATATTTATCTAGCTTTAAAGCTGTGAAGAGCTGTTCTGCGTATAATAAAAGCATGACTTTATTATTTCGTTTATTCTCAAATATGAATAGGAGATATAAAAGATATCATTTTCAAAAACCCGCAAATATATTTGTTGAAATTCTTTAGAATGGTCTTATTTCGGTTGCAAAATGGCAAAATAAATAAAGTCAGTATTACAAATTTTAAAAGGAAATATCCATACTATATTGTAGAATTTCTATTTAAAATTGTATACATTGTGTAATGGATTAACTATATACAGGGTGTTTTTTCTAATAAACACTTTTTCCAACTTTTTGATTTGAAATGTGTATTTTTTCTTGAACCAAATATTAATATTGATGTTTGTTTTTTGGGTTTTTGGCTCTCCAATTGAACATTAAATGAAAACTTTTTACATTTTATTTATACATTTTGGACGTTTCGCCATACCTTGAAGGCATTCTCAACAAAAAATAAATGCTGAGAGTAATCCCCACAAAAACAAAAAAGTTATGGAGGGTAAACTTTTAAAAAAAATCGAAAAAATCTGAAAGAAATTTCCGATTAACGTAACTTTTTAGAAAAAAATACTTTTATTATAATCAATTATTTTCAAAAAAATTTTTTACAAAAATTTTTCGTTTTCGCAAAAAGAAAACCAAAAAATAATTCATAACATTTTGATTTTTTTTTTATTTTTCAAAATTTTTTCCATTTTCGCAAAAAGAAAATTTAAACAAAACTTTTGAAAAATGTTTTTTTTATTTTTATTTTTTTTTTCAAAAATTATTCTTTTTTTAATTTTTTAAAAAATACAGCCTGTTCCAGAACTCGCGTACCGAAATTTCAGGGTATATTAAAAACCCTCTGGAAAATATGAAAAAAATTTAAAAAAAAATCCATCTTTAATACTAATTAAAAAGGAAGCTATTTAATCTGACCAATCCTGTTGCTGATGTTAAATTACCTAAAAATTAGTTTTTCCCTACTTATTAGTAACTATGGTTGCATTTTAATGGTTGACTCGTGCATTGTTTAAGACTTTCAACTTTAGAATCTTTTTAGGTTATTATATTTTGACGAAACCGACAGAGGCTATCAAATATTCTATTTTTATAGGGTCACTCCATCCGGCGGTGGTTTTATGATACCCGTCTTAGACGGCAGCAACAAACTGCCGCTGCAACTCCATTCAGCGCGCTGAATGTAGTGTTTTTTTTAATTAGAAACTCAGATCTTTTAATTGATTTACTGGCTATAAATTCTTAATACAAATTAATAAAATAAAAATACAATAACTGAATTTTATTTATTTATTTCAAAGTAATGAACATAGGAAAAAATTTTATCGGTGGTCCGAAAAGAGAACATTCTAGCTAGAATGTAATTTTAAGATTTGTGCAGAGGGCAAGGAATTTTGGAAGTTTAAACGCAAACAGAAAAGTGGTTGGAGACACTTCGCGAAATGCAAAAACTGTTGATAATAAAGAAGCTGTCATTTAGACTTTTGAAGAATAATCTGGAACAAGCATTAGTATCGTGGCAAGAAATCTTGATATGTCTGTCCTGTGTTTAATGAACTCTAAAAGATAAAGAAACGCATTATTTTTAGCAAACTCGCGTTTAATGTATGAAGCATGCTAAAGAATATGTTCAAAATGACCTCCACCAACGTGAACACATAAAGCAGCTCTTTTTAACAGACTTCTCCTGGCATTAATAATCATATTTGGAGTTACTGACTCAAGCGCTTCATGTATTCAGTCTCCTAGTTCTTCTACAGTGTCTGGCATATTTCTATACACTAAATTTTTTACATGGCCCCATAAAAAGAAGTCCATTGGAGTGAGATCAGGGGATCTAGGAGGCCACCCTCTGGGACCCCCACGGCCTATCCAACTGTTTGGAAAACTGATGTCGAGTTGGCTTCTTGCCGTTTCTGAGAAATGCACTGGACAGCCATCATCACGGAAAAAAAAATATAGCTAGGAGCGCTATAACACACATACCAAGCAAATTATAATCGCTTATTATATAAATACAAGGCTTTCTCTTACAATTATGGCAGTCAGTGTAAAAATTTATATGAAATACTTTAATTGTTTAGTGAATAATAAAATATAACAAATAGTATGGCATTTATAGCTTAAATAGATTTAATTATTGTCCGTGCTAATAATTTTTATAATATAATAAAATTTCTGTAAATTTATAATAGTGCCTGTAATAAATATAATCGTGTCTGTAATATATATAATCGTTTCCAATTTATTTTTAACATTATTAGTTATTGTGTCCTTTATAATCTATAGCTTAAATCACTATAATTTGCCACTGTTACCAAATATCTTATAATGTATAGCGCAGAGCCCACTAATTTCTTTCCGTGATGTTGAAACCAGATGTTATCCACATTTGCCAACCTTTGAAGTGGGATGTCATCAATAAGATTTTCCACTTCATCCCTTAAGAAGTTAGTGTAGGTTTCGCCATTCAATCTGCCAGGAAACTCATGGGGTCCAACCTAAAAACAAATATTTTAAGCATTTTATGGTGGTTTATTTCTCAAAATACCTTACTATAGCATCTCCCAATATTCCGGCCCAAATATTCAAGGAAAACCTTCGTTGGGGATTTCCTTGCCTGAAGGCATGGGGATTTTCGTTTGGACTGTCCCCAAACATGTGAATTCCTTGAATTAAAAAAACCATCTCTTTGAAACCCAGACTCATCCGTAAAAAGAATGCTTTTTACAAAGTTTTCATTTTCTTGATGTTTCTGCAACAGCCATGTGCAAAATTCGACTCGTAAAGGATAGTCCTCCGGTGTCAAGCATTGTACTCGAGTGTAATGAAAGGGATGCATTTTTTCATCTTTTAGAATTCTTTGAACAGAGGTCTTAGACATATCAAGATTTCTAGCCACGATACTAAGGCTTGTTTCAGGTTCTTCTTCAAAAGCCTGAATGACAGCTTCTTCATTATCAACAGTTCTTGCAGTTCGCGGAGCGCCTCCAATGTCTTTTTTGTTTGGAGTTAAATTTCCAGAATTTCTTGCCCTTTTCACCAATCTTAAAATAACATTTTTGCTAAGATGTTCTCTATTGGGAAAACGAATAGAATATTCTACAGATGTAGCTGAAGCACTCCGGCCACACTCGCCATATAAAATTAGCATTTCGCAATACTCTTCTGAAGTAAACATCATGAAAGTTTTTATATTTTTTTATGACATTAATAAATATTTATGAAACATTAATCACCATGTCAACCTACAGAATATGTACCTGCAATAATTAAATTTGCTTCCATAGCTACAAATTCAACCTTTAATGGTAATTTATAATCAGCAACAGTATTGGTCCACTTAAAGCGTTCTTATTTTTGAATTGAACGAAGATGGATTTTTTTTGAAATTTTTTTCATATTTTCCAGAGGGTTTTTAATATACCCTCAAATTTCGGTATGCGAGTTCTGGAACAGGCTGTATCTTAAAAAACATGTACTTTTTTTTTTTTTTTAATATTTTTTTTATTTTTTTTAATTTGGAAAATGCAATATACCATTTACTGTGAATAGTATATAATGAAATGCGTAGCATTACATATCTTAACGGCTTGTTTTAATTTATAATAAAGGTATTTTACAAGGCATTTTATTTAAATGTACGTATTTGATGTAGGTATGTCGGATTATTTCCTTCAAAGCAGATTTATATTTAAAAAATACTACTTATAGAACAGTAATTATATTTATTTTGTAAAGCAGGATTTTTTTGAAAAACATCAAAGTCATAGTTTCTGAATCAGAAATTCTGATAACGCTTTTGTCGTTCTGTAGAATGATTAAAATTCATAAAGTTTGACATTTCATTTTCCTGTATAAAAGAAAATCAAATAGAAGATGCATATTTACACTAATTATTTATGGTATGGTAATGTCAAATAATATATCGATGGCCTAGCGTAAAAATGTATTAAAAGTACCGGTAACGGTTACGGTACTTAGCACATTTGTACGCTAGGCCATCCGGTACTTAGCACATTTGTACGCTAGGCCATCGATATTATGTAACAAGTTTGGAATAACACTTATGCTACACTAGTAAAATATTTGACACACGAGCCGCAGGTAAGTGTGACTGTTTCAAGAGTGTAGAATATGCATTCCAAACGTGTTCCAGACTATTCTGTTTCTTCGACTACATTATTTATTAATAATTGTATTACTTTTTTATTATATCGCTCAAGTCCATACTTGATTCTAGTGTCATGTAGTTATTAAAAGCATTGAGAGGTCGCCACATGTGCCTAATCTATCACAAGAACGAGAATATAATTTTTTCCAAGTATGCCAGAATTTATAATTCTGTTATTAAATATTACTTAAGAATTTTTATTCTAAAGTAGTCGTACGAAAAAACACGATTTTTGCATGCCCTTCCATCGATGCATCAAAACCCAACATTAAAGTTAAAACCAAAACGTCAAAATTTTAACCCCGAATCAGACAATTTTAGGACAAACATTTCTTGGTTGGCTTGAGTTGCTCCTTTGGTTCAAAATACAATAGTTATTTCGTTGGTTTATTACCCACGGGCCGTGTCACTGTCCAGCGTTAGCCTTAATAAGAGGGTCCATGCTAGACGAGTACTGGCTCGACATGGCCGGTATAAGCAGCATCACTCCCAGACATCTTCTTAGATATATTCAAAGAATTGGATGGCTGAGAGGCTAAATTGCTGCGACCAAAGGAAGGTAGTACAATGGGCCCAGCTAAGTGGCCTAAGTGCGTGTAGATAGCTACCCTCCACCCTAATAACCATAACCATAACCATGGGCCGGAGGCTTCTAAAATCCTACCCAGTCGAAAAATTTAACTTTTCGCCCGTGTATTATACAATCTTTTTTATTTGGTTGTTAATAATTTTAATAAATTATTAAAATTGATTTTACAATTGAAATTTTGTGTTTGTGATTTATTTTAGTTGTTGAATCCAGATTAGCCGGTTAACCATATGTTTTAAGGATATGTTATAGAAGAAATATTTATTTATATGAAATTATTATAATACCTGTATCTGGTCAAAAAGAATATATGGTTTAAGACCAAAAGGTCATATTTCTTTATAAATATTACAGTAAGAGTAAAGAATCTTATTTAAAAAAAAAAAACTTAAAAATTAAAAGTTTTATTTAACGGGCCAAAAAGTCCAACTTTTTGCCTGCAAAACATGAACAAAAAGTGACGCTTTTAGAATCAATGGAATAAAAAAATACTCTCATAGAATTTCTATTGTTAATATTATCTTAAGTGCAGAATACGACTAAAGTAGTTTTTTTCAGTTGTAAGCGATACGATAAGTTGTGTATTTCACTTGATTGAAAAGCATTTCTTGAAAGGACGAGAAAATAAATAAAAGGATAACGGTTTAGACGAGAGCAGAAAAGAAAAAAAAATGTCTGACCTTTAAAATTAGCTCTTTAAACCTAATACTATATAGCAAGCTTAAGAAGAGTATAGAGATGTTCCCAGCGCTGTTTATTTATATTCTAAGACGAGAAACGCCGAAAAAGAAGCGAGTGCTATACTGCCCTAAGGAGGAACGCGGGAAATCCAAAATTTTGGAAAAATGAGTTTTTGTTACCAAAAGTCTTAGAATTTAATTTGCTTTTCATTAAAATTATTTAAAAAAATATATTAAGGGCCAAAAGGGCAGTTTTAAGTTCCCAGTTTGCGGCATTTACATAATTTATGTCGATCTACAGAGTCAAAATGCAGCATCTAAATTTTTCCAAGTGTTTTACCGCATACTTTCTCTGTAGTTATAATAACAGAGGAAGAATGAGGCATTGGCTTGTTGGATTTTAAATAATAGTTTCATTTGAATTTTTTTCACCTGATTTTTGTGTAAAATGTCTTTTTTTTTAATTTACAATTTATTTACACTTAAAACTGACTTTAATTAAATGCTATTTTTTATACATACCATAGGTATATTTTTTTTTTAAATATTGTATTTTTTTTAAATAATATCCGTAGAAAACCTTTTTTTTATTAAAAAAAAGGAACTGAATGTTTTTTTTTAATTTTTTAATATTTTCCATTGAAGAATTTAGAGTAAAAAGGGAAAAAACGGAAAAAAGGGAACGTTCAAGTATTACGTAACGCTCCTAGGGGGGGGGTCATTTTGGAGTGTTAAAATGCTAAAATGATGAAAATTTGCGTTATGTAATACTTAAACGTTCCCTAAGAGATTAACGTGTTCTTGTTAAAAAACAGATTAAAATATATATTAGCATGTAACGGCCATAAAAAAAGACAAAAATTCATTTTTCTCGATTTTAACTTTTTTGGAAATGCCGCTTTCCTCCTAAGAGTCAAGTATAAGTATTTTCAATCGTGGTAAATAAATTATTTTTTAAATACTAGAACAACTAGTTTTAATTTTTAATTGTATATTTTTTTATAATGTTAAAAACGGATTATTTAAACCAACAATCAGTCACAATCAGGTTAAATGGATATTTATTTATTTTTATTTATTATATTTATGTACCTAATATCACAAGCTAACAAAAACAAAAGTGGTCTGCGCCATGAATAGGACTATGATATTCCTATGTATTTTTGCGTGCTAAAACCGAATCTGGATACAGTTTAACCCCTCCACGTCTGGATTTTTCTCTACAGCCGCACTATGCTACTAAATGGGAAAAAAATTACCAACATTATTTTACTGTGTATTTTAGTAATTAGTAAGGCATCATAAAAAATATTCTTTTTAATTTTTTTAAATACTATCTATTGAGGAATTTATAGTAAAAAGGAAAAAGAAACGGGAAAAAAGTAACCAAAAGAATTTTATTGTGTATTTCAACTTTAAATGATTAGTAAGACATAAAAAATATATTTTATTTTTTAAATATTTTAATAATAATAAGAATAATAAATTGTTCAATTAAAAATATTAAAAAATCAAAAATCATATTTTTTAGGTCTTACTAATTACATTTGAAGTAGAAATACACAATAAAAAAAATTGGGCTAGGGAACGTTCAAGTATTACGTAACGCAAATTTTGATCATTTTGGACCCCCCCTGTAACGCTATTTTCTTATACCTTTAACATGGGCGTAAGACTCCAAAATGATCCCCCCCTAGGAGCGTTACGTAATACTTGAACGTTCCCTTTTTTCCGTTTTTTTTTCCTTGTTACTCTAAATTCTTCAATGGAAAATATTAAAATTTTTAGAAAAACATATTTTTTATTTCTTACCAATTATTTAAAGTTCAAATACACAATAAAATAATTTTGTACACTTTTTTCCTGTTTCGTAGTATAATGCGGCTGTAGAGAAAAATCCAGACGTGTAGGAGTTAAACTGAGTTCAGATTCGGTTTCAGCGTGCGAAAATACATAGGAATATCATGGTCGTATCCATGGCGCAGACCACTTGTGTTTTTTTTGTGGGCCTGTGTAATTCACCTATAATTTATTTTAATTTAACAGAAATGCGTGTAATAATGTGGCGATAATTTATTATTAAAATATTTCTATATTTTTGTAAATAAATATATTTTAAATTTATACTTTGGGTATAATTTACTGTTATACTTTTATATATAAATAATAAATTGTGCATAAATACAGCCTGTTCCAGAACTCGCGTACCGAAATTTGAGGGTATATTAAAAACCCTCTGGAAAATATGAAAAAAATTTCAAAAAAAATCCATCTTCGTTCAATTCAAAAATAAGAACGCTTTAAGTGGACCAATACTGTTGCTGATTATAAATTACCATTAAAGGTTGAATTTGTAGCTATGGAAGCAAATTTAATTATTGCAGGTACATATTCTGTAGGTTGACATGGTGATTAATGTGACATAAATATTTATTAATGTCATAAAAAAATATCAAAACTTTCATGATGTTTACTTCAGAAGAGTATTGCGAAATGCTAATTTTATATGGCGAGTGTGGCCGGAGTGCTTCAGCTACATCTGTAGAATATTTTATTCGTTTTCCCAATAAAGAACATCCTAGCAGAAATGTTATTTTAAGATTGGTGCAAAGGGCAAGAAATTCTGGAAATTTAACTCCAAACAAAAAAGAGATTGGAGGCGCTCCGCGAACTGCAAGAACTGTTGATAATGAAGAAGCTGTCATTCAGGCTTTTGAAGAAGAACCTGAAACAAGCCTTAGTATCGTGGCTAGAAATCTTGATATGTCTAAGACCTCTGTTCAACGAATTCTAAAAGATGAAAAAATGCATCCCTTTCATTACACTCGAGTACAATGCTTGACACCGGAGGACTATCCTTTACGAGTCGAATTTTGCACATGGCTGTTGCAGAAACATCAAGAAAATGAAAACTTTGTAAAAAGCATTCTTTTTACGGATGAGTCTGGGTTTCAAAGAGATGGTTTTTTTAATTCAAGTAATTCAGTTATTCTATTTTTATTTTATTAATTTGTATTAAGAATTTATAGCCAGTAAATCAATTAAAAGATCTGAGTTTCTAATAAAAAAAAACACTACATTCAGCGCGCTGAATGGAGTTGCAGCGGCAGTTTGTTGCTGCCGTCTAAGACGGATATCATAAAACCACCGCCGGATGGAGTGACCCTATAAAAATAGAATATTTGATAGCCTCTGTCGGTTTTGTCAAAATATAATAACCTAAAAAGATTCTAAAGTTGAAAGTCTTAAACAATGCACGAGTCAACCATTAAAATGCAACCATAGTTACTAATAAGTAGGGAAAAACTAATTTTTAGGTAATTTAACATCAGCAACAGGATTGGTCAGATTAAATAGCTTCCTTTTTAATTAGTATTGAAGATG
Organism: Brachypterus glaber; assembly: GCA_958510825.1. NCBI lineage: Eukaryota > Metazoa > Arthropoda > Insecta > Coleoptera > Kateretidae > Brachypterus > Brachypterus glaber. The sequence goes on from OY294046.1 coordinate 32,519,579, forward strand.
GATTTTTTTTTTAATTTTTTTCATATTTTCCAGAGGGTTTTTAATATACCCTCAAATTTTGGTACGCGAGTTCTGGAACAAGCTGTATATTAATTTTCCTAAAATTTCTATACACTACATCCTTGTTATTTGTGAGCAGTATGACATTCTAAATCTGCCTACTTTTCATCTCCCAGCTACCTTTTTCGAAAGTTGGGATCTATATACAGTGGCCGCCAGAAAAATTGCTTGCTGTCAAAAATTTAAACGTCGTTTTTTATTAATTTTGTATCTTTTGATATAGACTTTTTAAATTAGGTTATATTTATTTTAACTTTTTTAAATAATTAAAATTAAAGTTATTATTTAATATTAAACGTAAACAGATTTTTTTTAACAGAAAACAATTAGTACTTTGTGATAGATCCACCGGTTTCCAAAATAGAATTTGGGCGTCTTGGAACGGAAGAACCAGCGGTTTCACAATAATTGTTTGGAATACTTTCCCATGCCTGTAAAATTTCATCCATCAGTTATGGTCTTGTCTATTCCGGGGTCGAATGTTGTTTTTATTTAATTTTTTAACTAACCACCCCCAGAGATTCTCAATGGGATTGAGATCCGGGCTTCTAGAAGGCCATACTAGACGTTCTACATTGTTGTTTCGGAACCAAGTGACTCGAGCTGTGTGTATTGTACAATTATCTTGCTGAAAGACAGTTATTGTTTTGAAATCTTTGTGTTACGCTAGGTAGCATTACTTCTTCAAGGATTCTTACGTAGTTTTGTGCATTTAACGTACCATCCACAAAGCACAAGACACCTGGACCTTCTGAACTTATCCAAGCAAATGAATTTACAGAAAATCGTCCTAAACTGGTTCTTGCGGTATATCTTTCTTCATATCGGGTGCCTCTCGGCCTGTACACCTTAACCCTACCATCGTATGTTGATTTAAAGGTTTTTTCATCGCTAAACACCACATTGTTCCAGTAATTACCGTTATCTAAGTATTGAATGGCAAAACCTACTCTTTCTTCTTTATGGCAATCCAACAAAAAAGGTTTTTGTGCGGCAAAGTAACTCCCAAGTTCAGTCTAAGCAATTCTTATATTTGCTGTTATATGAGAGGCGGGAAAATGAGTCTCTTCCATGCATTTCGCATCATGTAAAGGATTAGATATGGTTAAATAAAATAACTTGCAAAAATGAATGAGAAATTTAAATGATGTGCCTTCTTACCCAATTTAATATGTACAAAATACGTACATGCAATTTATCTGGCGTCCACTGTATGTATTTAGAATTGAGACAATTTGTTAAACAACATCCTCTACCTATTCCAAATAATTGTTCAAAAACAAATATAATAGAATAATATTACCATTGTTGAACACAATAAAGCCCATCGATCATCTCGGGCACGTTAAAGAAAACCATTTTACGCCTTTAAAAAGGAAAATTCTATTACTTTAATCGACTTAAATGCACTTAATTACATTTGATGGATGCATCGCAATGCATGTGTTTGGAATAAAAGTAATTAACTAGTGCGAGTGTTAATTTAATGTTTTCTCTTTATTGAAAATTACTAAAAGGCATAGCTTTATAAACGGAGAGCGAGATTTTTTTTATTGGTTTTAATAAATTCATTAACTTAACTTTCAAAAAAAAATAATAATGGGTAATTTTTTCATTGGTTGACACTGCCTTCAAATTATAATTTGATAATTATCAATCAATAAATCGATTCTTAAATATCAAGAGTCTCGCAAGACGAGAAAAGAAGCTTCTAGAAGAAGTAGTTAGTTGTCGAGACGCTAGACGAGACAAGATAATTTTTGATAAATGGTCAAGACAAGATCAAGCTTTTCTTTTCTAGAAAATATACAAAAAGTTTGGGGCAAAAAGTAAAAACGCCCCCCCCCCCCCCGATATTACACGCCTCTGATTAAAGTTAGCAAATAAAAATTAGATAATATTATTAGCTCTATCAATGTTAAGGCATGTGTAAAATTTCGTTGCTTTAGTTAGTAGGGTTTCAGAGATAATAATTAAAAATCCTATTTTAGACGGACTCTGAAGAGGGGCGTATTTCCAGACCAACCTTTATAGGAACTATTTTTCATATTTTTGGATTTTAAAACACCCTGTATAGCTGCTATTTCGCACAGTGTTGTATAAATGCTCAAAAGGAAGGCTATTTTAATGGTATAATCGACTGTCCGGATTAACTTACCAAAATCAGTCTTAATGTTCCACCAAGAAATCTAAAAAGACCAAAACCTTCTCCCTGATTTATGATTCCCTATCACCGTACCAATTATGGTTTAAACTCTCCTCTGGATAGAACTATGAAATTGGCTAATGACCTGAACACACTAGATCTCTTTACCCCCTCTCTGTTCGTTTAAATCTTCCCTTTTTAATATATAATTCAGTATGTACTATTATTTGTTCTTTTCTTTTCTTTTTCTTTTACTATATCAAATTTTAACTAAATTCTAGGTGTATTTGTAATATTTTAGCGTAATTAGGTTCTTAATATTATGTATTGTATTGCTTATTTTTATAGTGGGATTTTCCCGTAAATAAATAGATAAATAAATAAAAATAAATGAATTATTATTATACTATTCACAGCGCAAGCGCTAGAATAGTATTTTACGATAGTTTCGAAATTCCCAAAAGTCATAGACAAAAAATTCTTAGATACAAATGTGTTTCATGAAAAAATAAGAGACTTTAAAAATGTCCTTCTGTCTGTCTTCTGTCCGATGTCACGTTTTTTGTAGACACGATAACTCAAGAACGAATTATCCGATCGTATTGAAATAAAGAAAAATCAAGTTCTATGAGGCGAAGATCCCTATTGTCGGATCCTCCAAAAAACAAAAATGTATAAATAAAAATATCATTTTCATTTTTCGCAAAAAGAAAATTAGGAAAAAAAATGCGTAGTATTACATATTAGGGTGGAACGAACCTTATACTTAGGTAATTTTTTTATTTTAAATTCTAATAGTGGAGAAAAGTTGGTCTTTGGGACCAATAAAAAGCCTCTAAAATTTCATTTCGTTCAAACAATATCTTCATCTGCCACAAGCGTCAAATAAATTTTATAAAAATTAGTCATAAAATATCGTATAAATAAATGCAACTCTTTGCTGGCTATGGTTGGAAACTTTTATTTTGTGTTTTTTAGGTTCATTCTTGTTTGACGACAAAATTTAGCGTTTTTTCCTTTAAGTTATGTATTTGTGTCAACTTAACTTTATTTTACCTTACCTTTAAGCGTTCCGTAATTTATGAACAAACCGCTTTATTAGGAGTTTTATGTGCTAGCTAATATAAATATTAAGCATTATTAGTGAAAATATTCGGGAAAAGTTGGGAAAATCTTAGAAAATAGCTTAAAATGAGGATTCTAAAGATAAACTCTAAAATTTCAGCAATGTTTCATGAAAACTCAATACTTATTTTTTCTGATAAATATCAAGGGCTTGGTTCTCAAGGGGCGAGTGTCACATTTTTTGGCAAAATTTAGTTTTAGTGAATTTAAAATCAGTTTTTTAGCTTTCCTATTTTTTTTTTGTTACATCCGCCCTTTGAGAACCAAGCCGCCCATTTTGGTTACGTCGCAGAAACTGCTGGGATTAAATCCGGCACCTTGCTAGTCACAGCGAATTTTTAAACAACATTTTCCTACCACGCCAAAAAGGGTTAAATTTATATATACCATATTTTGTGACTTTTTATAAAATGGGGCAGATAAAGACATTGATTGATCGAAGTGAAATTTTGCAGGCTTATTATTGGTCGCAAGGACCAACTTTTCTTCACTAATAGAATTTAAAATTTTCAAAAACACAATTTCGTTCCACCCTATTACATATCTTTACGGCCCGTTCTAATTTAAATTTTAGTCAGCAAGCCACATTTAATTATTTAATAGTATTATTTAATTAGCGTACACTGTACGCCGTACATCTACAGCTAAAAAGTAAATAATTATTAAAGAAGGAAACGTGGCATTATGCATGATACATGACTAGAATTATGAAATATTTTATCTCTACTTTTAAAATGAAAAAGGAACATTTATTATGCACATTATCCGGCAGATTAAAAACGGAATTAAATTAATCTATTTTGCTTAAATAAATTAGCAGGGGCTTAACGTCTGCTTATCCAAGGTTATGAAAAAAATAGTCCAATTTAATTTTGCAGGCATATAATGTAAAATAAAAACTTTTTGCAAAAAAAAATGAACCGACTTCTGTGTCTCTAAAAAGTAAAAAATAAAAAATACTTAAGTCGGTGCCAATCTCACCATTCCCTAAATTAATTACTAACAAATATTTTTTTATTATTTTAGTGTTTGCTGTGAAATAGGCACCGAATTAAGTATTTTTTATTTTTTACTTTTTAGAGACACAGAACTTGAAGATTTGTAACGTCATCTAAGCTAAATTATAGTCATGTCAAAACTTTTTATTTATTTATCTGTTATTTTAATATGTACTACCGTTTAACTGTTATGGCCCCATATTTTTAAATTACCTCTCGTTTTATTGTAATAAGCTCTGACGAAGCTAAGCCCTGATGATGATCTTTTGATCGAAAGCGCTAGGCCAATTTTAAATATATATGCTGAAATACAAAATCGTTCTACTTTAATTTTTCTTAAAAACAGCATACAAGTTAAAAACAATAATTATTTTTTTTTAAATTATAGTTGTCTTTCCATATCGGCAAGCTGCTGACGTCACAACGCACTGTTAGTTCACTGTGTCGTCATTATCTTAAAGATAAATTTCTAAAAAATGAAAGTAATATTTTTATTTCAGCGCCCAAGAGTCCAACCAACCTTATTTTAAACGAAATACTAAAGAAAATTTTGTTAAACTTTAAGCGTTAAGTAATAATCAAACAACGCCTTTTGGTAAAATCACAACATTTATCATTTTCTCTTGGTATTTTAATATTACAGGTCCAGAGAATCAAGTTCTGCGGCATTTAAAAGATTTTCAGTGTGCCGTTATATTTAAGTGACCCCTTAATCAAGTTATCCAGCTTATTGGACTTATCCTATATTTCTCTAAAAATTTGGCTGCTAGTAGAACCAAATTAAGCTGTTTTTAAGTGAAATTGCGTTAAAATGATTAGATTTATCTTAATTATCCGGCTTACCCGGCATTATCCGAGCGTTAAATTAAAACGGGACCACCTCATGAATGCCCTCTTTAAGTTGTAAAAAGTTTCATCAAATTCCGTTCATTGGTTCCAAAGTTATGCGGGAACAAACATAAAAAACAAAGACACACATGAATTGATAATCTCCTCCTTTTTGGAAATCGGTTAAAAAATTACAAACGGTTGTTGTAGACCGATTCGTTAAAAATTTTCACTGAATTCAGTGAAAATTTTCATGAAGCAATATGTTAGATGCCATGAACGGAGAGCAGTTTTCTGTAAAATTACATAGATGTTCTCATTTTGTGTAATTTTAAATTAATTTACAGCGCTTGACAAATTTTTACCAATCTTATACATTATTTTACAGTAAATTAAATTTGTTTGCACACGTTTACACAAATTTATGAATTAAAAATAGTCAAATACATCAAGTGAGTTTTATTTATGTCCTACCCTAAAACTAAGACAGCGAAATTTCTAAAATATATTTTTTTGTTATTTAAGGGTGGGTAAATGATTTAAGTGGAAAAAGAAGTCATGTGATACATCATTTGAAAGCGTAAAAAATTCTCTATTTAACTATTTAAGTATTTATTGTTTATTTACTGTTTGTTTCTGATAATTATCAAGTTTAGAATTTCTTACTTTAGTGATTTTAAGTAAACTTTTGCTTAAAGTGGACTGTGGAGAAACCTGAGTAGTACCACTATGTGTGTCTTTTTTCAAGGCGTTTACCTATGAGTATAACTCAAAATAGGTCTAACTTGAGTTACATCCTTGTTGCTTGGGAGTGTCGATAAACGAAATTATTGTAATTTTAAATTGGCTATAAAATGGCGGATTTTGTTTGTTTTACTTCCGGTTTCGCCGGAAATTACCTCAATTTGGAACACTCTGTATATTTGTACATAATTCGATTTAGAATTAAATTCTGAGTAGGTATCATTTGTCAATTTTTGACGGAACATGTAATTTTTTAATAAACTTTAAGTCATTTTTTGCCCATAAACTTTGATTAAAATACAATGATATAAGTCTTTTGAGAAAAAAATGTGATTTAATGGTACTACATTAAAAAAATTATTTTTATTGAAAAAAAAAGATTTCCCTACTTTTGAAGAGCTCCAAATTGGTTAATAGTCAAATAAAACGTTGTTTTATATTTTTCCTAAGACAGGGTTCCCACCAATCCTGGAAAACCTTGAAAACCTGGAAAACGCATGGAATTTAGATTCCCATCTGGAATACCTGGAATTTAACATTTTTTTTCTTAAAAAACACGTTTTTTACCTGGAATTTTGTAATAGCACATGGAATTTAACATATAAAATTTGTTTAAGAAAAATTAAATACCCTTAGCACAAAAACTAAAGGATATAAAAAACATCCTAAATTTTTAGGTGATTTTAAAAGCCTATAACTTGGCAAAAAAAGTCCAAACCTAGTTTTTAGTACACGATAGTGCTTTTTTCTTACGAGGCACAGCCGTACTTCTTTGTTTTTTTTTATTGTGATCCGAGTGATTGAAATTGTCACTTGCTAAAAATCAATTAAATGATTAATTTTTCTTGTTTTTTATTCATTTTTTGAAGATTTTTTTTCGAAAAATATTTTATTTTACAAAATTTACAATGCTACGAGGAATAACAATCAATTACCCGAAATGATTTTTTTTTTCGAAAAAAAAAATCGAAAAAAAAAACATTTAATTTTTTGTTACTTTAATATTATTATTATATACTAAAACTATTTTACTATACCTGGAGTTTTAATAATTTTTACCTGGAAAACCTGGAAAATACCTGGAATTTGAATGTAAATCTTTGGTGGAAACCCTGTAAGAAAAATACTAAGATTAATTTTACATATTTCAAAGCTAACTAGATTTGAAATTAAAATTAAACTAAATGACATGAAAAAAAAAAAAAGATTTGCCTGGTTTTGAAGAGCTCCAAATTGGTTAATAGTCAAATTGTTTTATATTTTTCCTAAGAAAAATACTAAGCCAAGATTAATTTTACATATTTCAAAGCTAACTTGATTTGAAATTAAAATTAAAATAAATGATATCTTCTGTCAAAAATTGACAAATGATACATGATTATACTCAGAATTTAATTCTGAATGAAAATATGTGAAAATATACACAGAGCCCCATTCAAAAATCAAAAGTTTAGGTCGTTTTCGGCGAAACCGGAAGTGAAACAAAAAAAAATAAATCCGCCATTTTATAGCCAAAGTAAAATTAATCTTAATGTTAGGGTGGACATAAATAAAACTCACCCGGTATATTAAAATTAATCATTTAAACTAGGGTATTTTCACATTATTTTATATTAATATTTTTACCGTGTATATTAAAATTATTTTTTAAACTAAGGTATTTTTACATTACTTATTTTATATACATTTTTTTACCGTGTAGGGTTTTACAATAGTCGAGAAATGAAACTTCTTGTCGCGATTGTCGAGAGCTCTCGAGAGTCCTGATTTTCGAGATAAGAAATGGGTTGATCTTGTTCATTTTTTGACGATTAACTTCTCTCGTCTAGCGAAAGTCTCGTGTCGCGAGCGCCTTGATTTTCAAGACTCTTAACATTCTGCAGCGTTGGTTGACCTTAGTACTACGCGTGGAAAATTCCAACAGTAGGCCAGACAAATTTTATTTGTTGACAAAGATTGCTTCCTTAACTTGTGTGTGGGAACTTAAATAGAGGTTTTAAATGGTAGCTGCATGCAAAGTACAAATATTTAATGACACTGTTATCCTGACTTTTTCTCGAAATCAAAAAATATCTAGGTAAAATATTTAATTAGTTTTTTCTAGAATTTTAATTAAAATTAACCATTTCGGTTCTTTGTATAAGTATCCATATTTAAGCCGACAAAGATGAACAACAAGTTACTGTTAAGACAAACTTTTAACAAAGCTCTACCACTACTTTCGTGAAAGATTAAATATTAGTTTTACACTTGGCTGCTAAAGATTTGTTCAAATTTGTTTAATGTTTAATGTGCCAAATTTAATTAAACATTGCTTTTGCATATTTTTAATATTTAAAATTTTTTGTAGTCAGTACTTACTTTTTTTTACTTAAGCCAGTAAAGGATCTTGTTTACTAGTATGGTATTATACAAGTCTAGAAATTAAAATTATATAAAATTCTTGACCGGAAGCTTTCCTGTCGCACTTAATTTCTCGCAAAAATATGTTAACTTATGAAAAAAAAACTCAAAATTGACCCCCTACCTCTTAATTGGAAGAAAATTATTAAACAACGTTAGTAAAGAGAACTAAGAACTAATTTTAGTTTTTAAATAATCCGTGCAAAGAACGGGAATTACGGCTAGTCCATTATAAAATAGCAAATGGTTTGGTCCAAACTCTCTTTCTCTCTTTAGGTTGATAAATGAGTCCAGAATATCGCTAGAAATTACAAAACTTTTTTCCTCTTCAATATTTGTCTATAGATATATGCACGAAAAGGAGAAAAAAATAATTTTTTCTCGATTTTGCAATATTTTGTTAAATAAAAAGTGAAGCCTGCGGTTTATTTTATGCGCATAGTGAAAATATAATTTCTAGTGATATTCTGGACCTATTGATCCAAAAATATAGAATCATATCCGATTTGCCCAAGCATGGGTGTTTTAAATCAGATACCGCCTGGTCTATAACCACTGACCAATAAAGAAACAGAAAATAAAGGAACCTAATTCATAAATCTTAATTTCTTTGGCTAAGTACGCACATTTAGTAAATTAAAAGGTTGAGTATGGAGTATTATTTCTTTTTGTGTGTAATAAAACAATTTATTTTTCCTAAGTACTTTCGCTTTTATTGAAAAGCATTATCAAAGGACACTGGAAGCAAAGCGATATTTTTAATTACATTCTTAATAAACAATTTTGATTTTTTACTTACATTTTTGAACTAGTGCCTTTAGAATGGACATTCTTAAATATTATTAATATACATATCACGTTTCTACATTTAATTAGGACATTTTACATTTAAAAACCTCGTGTCGAGTTTGGTCTGTCAAAAATGTCAAAAATGTCAGACCAAACTCGACACGAGGTTTTTAAATGTAAAATGTCCTAATTAAATGTAGAAACGTGATATGTATGTTTATAATATTTAAGAATCTCCATTCTAAAAGCACTAGTTCATAAAGGTAAGTAAAAAATCAAAATTGTTTATTAAGAATGTAATTAAAAATATCGCTTTTCTTCCAGTGTCCTTTGATAATGCTTTTCAATAAAAGCGAAAGTACTTAGGAAAAATAAATTGTTTTATTACACACAAAAAGAAATAATACTCCATACTCAACCTTCTAATTCATAAAATTTTTATTTAAAAAATGGATAATTAATTTCTTCGCCGCGACGCGTCATAAGTACACATTTTTCCATTTACTATTTTCTCGGGCCTTTGTTTGGAAAAATATTACACTGGATTAAATCGGAACGAACGTTTCTGACCAACCGTCTGGAAAATTGAGTAGAGCAGTTGTTAAACGTTAATATTGTTTGATGTTTTCACAAAAAAATCTGTAATTAAAATCTGTTTTGGGCTAATTGCTTAAACGATAGTTTTTAGTTTCCCTAGATTAGATCAAAATATTTTTTTATTATTTACTAAAAATATACTCTAACAATACTCGAAAGTACACGGTAAAAATAAATAACATTAAATTACATAGTCCGTAAATGGTAATATGTTGCCATAGACCGGAATGGTAAAAATTACATAGTCCGTAATGGTAATGTTTTGCATAGACCGGAACAGTAAAAATTACATAGTCCATAATGGTATTTTGCATAGACCGGAACGGTAAAAATTACATAGTCCAGAATGGTAATATTTTGCATAGACCGGAACGCTAAAAATGATATAGTCCAGAATGGTTTGGACTTGAAATTTGAAAAAAAAATATTTACTAATTAGAAAATGTTTGTTCCAAATTATAAGTCTCTATGTCAAAGCTTTTTTGAAATATCGTAGCGTAAAGTTCATTTGGTTTAATAAACCAAACGATTTGCACCCTTAATACGAGTATAAACTGCTTACATCTTTTTTTAAAGATCTATTGGTTGATAAAGATCGTAATTTATAATGAACGTAAATTTTAGGCCACAAATAAAGCATTTAAATATCGTACATAAATAATATTTACATTTTTTTACATTTTTAACACTTTAACCTAGCAGCATGTGTCGCTATCTCTCTAACAATAACAATATTAAACGGTCCGTTTCATGATGCGACGCCTTCTTGGTTATTGTTCAAAGAGCACGCGCGTCTTAAAATAACGTAGCCCGACATTGTAAAATCATGTAAAAATATGTAAATCAATGTAAATATAATTTTTTACATTATTTTACATTATTTTACATTCTTTTACATTATTTTACATTATTTTACATAAATTCATCAATTAAGCATGGTCCAGAATAGTAAATTTACTATTCCGTACTATGTAAATTCATGTATTTTTACATTATTTTACATGCAGTTTTTACAGTGTACCTATACATTTCGTACTCATTCTTTTGGAGAAAAAAGTCGCGTCGAGGTGCGTATACTATTTATCCTACGACCTTACACATAAACATCCAAAAATGCAAAAATTGTCTAAAAATTAATTTGTCAATTTGAGGTTATGTGTTTGACGTTTACTCATTCTCTGATAGAAAATATGTAAAATCAGCTGATTTTCACTTCCCGACCGCTCTTATGGCAACGGGTGGAAAATGAGCACTACCTATATACTAACTAGGTCGTAGGAAAAATATATACCCGTCTCGAAAAAGCATTTTCGGTCCATCTATTCGTTGGTAACTTCGTGTATTATTGTGGCTAACGTCACGGTACAATCCATTTAATTACTTGACAGATGGTAACATAACCTCAAAATAAATTAGAAATTAATATTTTGAATTTAAACGCATTATTTTTATTGTGGTCGTCTAAAAGAAAGTACTTCTTTGCTGGAGTCGCTGTTTTGCGAGCCTCGCCCATTCAAGACAATTTTTCGGGCCTTGCCACAAAAACAACAAACAGATGTTCATAATATTAACATTAGGCGGAAAAAAGTTTTAACTATACCAAAACATAAAACAGCTCTCTTTGAGAGAAGTTTTTCTTACAGTATAGCCGCCTATTACAATAAACTACCTGAAGAGTTTAAAACAATGTCTTTAAGTCAATTTTCAATCAAATTTAAGCGTTTAATACAGAGTGGTGAGTTTTAGTGCGTGTTTTTCTCATAGAGTGTGTTTATTTTCTTTTTCTTTTCTCTTTTGAATATGTTTTATACAATGATTTTGTGTAGATCTATATGATAATTTATTAATTAAGTTATATATTTTGGTCTGTGCGGAAGACCAGGTGTTGCTTTTACTGAAAGATACTAAACCATAATACTTACTATAAATAAAACCAACAACTGAGCGCGGCCGTTTTACCTATATTTTATTAATTGTAAAAAAAAAACTGTATATTTTTGTTTTGGGTAAATAAATGTATTTATTATTATTATTATTATTATTATAACAACTATTTTCGATGTTCGCCATTTTGCGAACTTAAAGTTTAAACAAAAGCTATCCAACGGCTGGCAAAATACTTTCAAAATAATTATTTTGTTGGTTTAAGAAATATCTCTATAAACATAAAATTTATTGAACTATTTGAACTATGTATGTATAATGTACATTGTATAGGTATGAATGCATGTAAATTGTATATGTATAAATTGTATATGTATAAATTTTATATGTATTTAGGTATGTAAATGATAACAGAAGTCGATTTAAAATTTATGCATTAATATCCGTTAGTGTACAGTAGCATTTCTGGTTAAACTAAAATATGGCTGTTGACAGGGTCGTAGCTATGGGGGGGAGAGCCTCCCCCCCACCTATCTTGAAAAAAGTTGCATATTTCACGGATTAAAAACATAAAAGTTGCATTTTTCATGGTTAAAAAAAATAAAATAATAAATTTTTAATTTTGGGAAAAAAAGTTTGGACTTTTATGGCTTAAAAATATAAAAGTTGGGATTTTTAAACCTTAGAATAAATTTTTTTGCATATTTCATGGATTATAAATATAAAAGTTGCATTTTTTTTTCATGGGATGAACATAATAAAATAATACATTTTTAATTTTGGGAAAAAAGTGGTTAATTTCATGTATTAAAAATATAAAAGTTAGGATTTTTAAAAAACTTGCATATTTCATGGATTCAAAATATAAAACTTGCATATTTCATGGGTTAAAAATAATAAAATTATAAATTTTTAATAACTTAACCAGAAGGTGTAATTTGATAACTTTTTTTTTTTTAAAAAGGGTGGGACCTTTTTTTTTAGTCATGAACTTTTTTTTGTCGAGGAAAAAAGTGGGGTTTTTAGGCTAAAAAAAGTTGTAATAATTGGGATTTTGTTTGGAAAGATATATACAGATAAACCTGTTTTTTTACGATCAAATTATTTACTTGCCAGGCGGATTACGCATTCCCCTTATGAATTTGATTGTAAAAATAGTTTTGTCAGATAAAATGAAAATAACTTAAATTTTAAATCGATAATTTGTATCGGTATAAATTGGTACTTTATGAGTTAGACCACTCTGCAAATCAGCCGTTTAATATTTATATTATTTTCGTTTTTATTACTTTTAAGCAATAAAAACGAAAATCATTTTCTTAAACTATCGAAATGTGTTATAAACTAAAATTAATATATATTTATGTCTTCTATGACAATAAAAACATGATATAGTCATAAACTGCTTAATATTAAATAAAACAATAAAATAATAATTTTATGGTTAATTTCAAATAAACATAATAAAACTACTTATTACTACGACATACTGCACCGTAATTTTATTTATTATTATTATTATAAAAATTATGTAGGAGATTCTTCTTAAAACTATTAAATTTTACCTTTTATCTTTTTGGATATATTTGATAATTTTAGCTTTTAAAATGTGGGCATTAGGGAAATTTTGTTAAATAGAAAAGGAGGTCGTCTTCATTTTAAATGTTTTAAAATTCTCTATTTGACTGCATATATTTTTTTTTTTTTTAAGGTTTGAAAATGGGAAATTATGTTAAAATTTCTTTAAAACAATCAAACAATTTTTGAAAACTGGTTAATTTCATGAAGCACATAATTATAGTTTAAAACTAATTTTAAATAACATAATAGTTATCTATATACCAAGGGACTAAACTGGCTGTTTTAGTCCCGGTGCATGAGTGTTTCCTGAGCAAGCGTAGTGAGCAAGGGAAACAGAAATGCAAGGGACTAAAACAGCCACGTTTAGTCCTGAGGAATATAATTTTTTTTTTGCACGACCAAACATAATTCAGGTAGGTAGATAAAATTAAAATTAACAACCATGCGGGTGTTTTATTTTCGTACTTTAATCAAGATGCCTGTGAATTGCGAAAATCAGTTTCCCGGCTATCGCGTATCAATTGTTTTTTAATATGGTTGACACAAACGTCAGTTTGAAAAAATGGACGAAGACGATAAATTTTAAGTAATTTAAACAATGTTATTTCTAAAGGTTTTCTTTGTTAAAATCAAATAAATTCGGTTGAATCGTTAATTTATTACGAAACATCACCAAACCTAATTTTTGTACCAGTAAAGCACATATTATGTATAATGTTTTAATATTATCAAGGTTGCCGTGATTTTTTTTCCTTGGGAGAAAAACGGCAAGTTTAGTTCCGAAAATGAAAGCGGAAAATTTAGTTTTAATCGTGGTCGTGCAAAAATAAAATTTTATAAAAAAATCCTTAAAAATTGTATCTTTTAGCAAAAAAAATTGAAAAATGAAAACCTTAAAAAATTTTAAAATATATCTTCGAATAAAACATTTTGTTTGCTTTAAAATTATTAATTCGAAGACCCCCTTTCCATTAAAAAAAAAAATCCCATGTCCGTATTTTAAAAGATAAAAATACCAAATGTAAGCCAAAAGTTAGTTTAAGTTGTCTTATTTATGTTTTCTAAATTTGGACTTTTCCGTCGATATCTTAACTTGTTCAAAGTTAAGAAGAGGGGGGGAGGTAACTTTTGGTCCGCAGTGTATACTAGTGGTAAATATAAATAAAAAAATAAATGACGAGTTCTGTGGAAACAATTAAAACAAATTCAACTGCAGTTGCTAATTGCACATGAATTTGCATGAATTTTAAGGAGCAAGACAAGAGTAGTAATAAAGGGGTTACATAGGGAAATTAACTCGTAATTTAAAAGTAGCCTTCTTGTTTTATTTTGAACAAGGGCAACTGCTAAAACTACTCTGGAGTACGAATTAAAACTATTCAAGCAAAAGGAAACACTTTATCAGAGAAAAAAAAAAAGAAAACAAACTCTCCATTATTTTAAAACCGCATAGTCAGAGGATTTTGGTTATAACAACACCGTGCTTTTAAAGATTAACTAAATTTTAAGAGACACACGCCGCACTATGTTGTCAATGGGAAACAAAGTGTCCATAAATAGGCAAATTAAATTAAAAAATAAGGATCAAAAACCATTTAAATTTATTCACTATTATAGTTTTATTATAGTTTTTCTAATGTATTTTCTACATTAGAAAAACTTATGAATTTTATTTGCAATAAGTTTGGTAATATGCGTCAATGCAATATGTCGATGCAAAACGGCTGCTCAAAAAACAATTTTGACATGCTTACACAAAAAACATCCTAATTTCCAAACAAACTAATATTTTTGCTTAAAATTTGGAAGAAGCATAGCAAGTATATGCCTTCAAAGATTAATTTGTAAATATATGCCAAAAAACATTTTTTACGTAAAATTCTAGCGATAAACTTGAGGCCCTTCTTTCTACATAAAATTTGAGAATAGTTTTGTTCGTCCATCGTCGTCCATCAGATATTTACGTAAAACCATTCTTAAATATGTAATAGTAATACTGTATAAATATTAGAGTGCCTATTTTGGCCCATTAAAAGAGATAAGTATTTCTTTTTAGATATTTTTTGACGTTTTTGATCATTTTTAAAAATTTCCAGCCGGCTTTTTAAGCTTGAGTACTCATTTCTTAAAAACTATTGGG
The DNA here is from genome assembly GCA_958510825.1 of Brachypterus glaber. Classification (NCBI taxonomy): domain Eukaryota; kingdom Metazoa; phylum Arthropoda; class Insecta; order Coleoptera; family Kateretidae; genus Brachypterus; species Brachypterus glaber. The sequence continues at coordinate 32,534,874 of OY294046.1, forward strand.
CCGGGGAAGCTAAAATTTGGTATGCAGGTAGTCCTTATCCTAAATAAGCGAAATTTAATTATTTAGATCCCCCCGGAAATGGTGTGTAAATATATATAAAATAAGTCAAAAAACGCTCCTTAAATTAACCCTTTTAGTCCTAAGATTTCATTATTAACCTCTTCCGCTCCATTGTATCCACATATGGATATTTGTAGGTATAGCAAAATATACCACAATATCCACAGTTGGATATTTGTTTAAGCGATTTTCCATATATATTTTAATCTGGTATAGGGACCTGTACTTTGAAAAACCGTCTGAAGCGGAAGGGGTTAAAACTAAAATTGTGACTAAACAATTTTTTTGTATGTAGGTATATTAAAGTGTTGCTACCTTCTTTTAAGGATAAAATAATTTTGGACACTTTTTTTTTCATTTGGCGACATAGTGCACCGAGATGCCAAAAACCCCGATTACGAAAAAATGCACCTGCTGCATATACAAAATAAAAAAGCTTAAACTTTAGCTAATCAAAAGCCATTATTAACACGTTGACACTCCCATGAATCATATGTCATTCATGATACGTTTACCCCACACGTCCATGAGGCCTATGTGATTCATTTTCATACCCGTTAACATTAGTTTTATTTTTGAACGCTGTGGCCTAGGTAAGTTCTTTAAAGTGGACGTCTAGCTAAAGTATAGAGAGTTTTTATTTTTTATAGTAGAATTATATTTGACTCATTGG
>OY294046.1:32535806-32818905 GCA_958510825.1 Brachypterus glaber
AATTAAAAAAAACCACCGACTTACACACATACATACATACATAGATAGACTGTTAAACACATTACCGTCCTTTCTTGGTCAGTCGGGTAAAAAGGTATGATGTCTTGAACACATAGTATTTGTTGGCTTTTAAGATGGAATATCACTTATAAGTGTATAAAATATATCCGAAATTAATTAACCTTCCTACCTAGGATGTTTTGGTAATTAAATTAGCATTTATATTGCGTATCAATAAAAATAAATAAACTTAATAAAGGTAAACTGCTTGTAGGCTGCACAGATTGAAAATACATTTTGCAAAAAATATAATATTTATCAAGATGTTAGTAATAGTTAAACTTTTTCAGTTACTTATTTTAGCAACCAAGTGAAAATTGCACTTGTGCAAAAATTATCACATTAATTTTGATCTGATTGGTCTACAAACTAAAAATGCAAGATTTTGATTGGTCTACATGTTGTTTGTGAAATAGTCTTGTTTATTACAGTCAGTTTATTAAATAATATCCCAGCGGACATTGATAACGTGGATTTCCCTAATAGGACCATATTTCACTCCAGGTTATCCGGTTGCTACCGGACTTGTCGCTGTGAAGACATGGCCGCGTTTCCTGTTCTCGTAACCCAAAACAAGAGATAGTAATTTAGTGAATGGTGTCAAGTAATTTTAGAACTAATTTAGGTACATAAGCGGAAATAACTTTTCATTAATAATTACAAGGAAGTCCCGTAAACGCGGTCCACGCCACCTTAGATTTTTACCCTGGAATTTAGAGTCCAGATAATGGCAAAATTTTCTATTAATTACTATAACATACAATTTTAAAATAGTGCTACCTATAGGTATATTTACATAGAACTCATACTTAGTTTTATATAATTTCTGTTAGATGGAAAATATTTGGTGGCCATTTTTACTTCATTATTTTCTCCCAGCTGTATTTTATATGTATGTTATATATAGTTTATATGTAGTTTATCAGTGTACAGTTAAAACTTTATCTAAAAGATAAAGTCTCAGTTAAGAGCAAATTCTGGATTTTGGTTGGAGTTGCTATGGTTATTACGTGTCAGCTAAATTTAGCTGCACTTTGATAAACCTAGGTACATTCAAAATAAGCTATTTAAAAATCGCCAGGTCCTGGATCGGTTCCTTTGGGTGCTAGAAGCCCCAAAAAGGTGAAATGGGGTCCCCGAAAAATTATTTTTAACTTAACAAGTCGAACACATTACATTTATTACATTTTCTATTTTCACAGTTTCACAGTTTTACAATTATTCAGCAGGCCAAGGAATAAAAAACTTTAAAAAGTTCATTTGACATGATTTGTCATATGACAATACTAAAAAGCAATTTCTTTAAAAAGTTAAGTTCAACGTATGTCAGAGACACTTTTTAAAGACTGTTCACCCATTGGCCCCAGAACTATGAAAATAGCTTAATCTGAATGTAATAAATGTATTGTATATGACTGGGCAAGTTAAAAATAGATTTTTTGGTAGCTTATTTGCACAAGTTTTGGAGCTTCTAGCACCCAAAGGAACTGGTTACGGAGCCTAGAGATTTGGTAAAAGCCTAATTTGAATGTACTTTAAGACATATATAAAATACAGCCAGGAGCAGGGCCGGACAAAGCCATTCGGGCCTTTATTTATTATTCCTGGGTCCCCCATTTTTCCAAAAGGTCCTTGCCTCTGAAAAAGAAAAAGCTTTACCCCTGACAGGAAATTTTCGCCGGGCCCCCTTGAAGGCCAGGGCCCGGGGAATCTCCCCCCCTCAATCCGGCCCTGGCCGGGAGAAAATAATAAAATAAAAATGGTCACCAGCTCTCCGACTATAATAAGAATACACTGCCCAGTAAAATCGCTTTTCCATTTTTCACCTCCGCGCGTTAAATAGATTTTTTATTATCAGATTCAATTTTAGCAACCTCAAAAACCCCAATATACAATTTTTCACTAAAACTACCCCCCACTTCTCAGGGGTGGATTTGATTTTTTTTATTATCAGATTTACTTTCAGCAACCTCAAAAACCCCTATATACCAATTTTCACAAACACTACCCCCACCCCTTAGGGGTTGGAATTGGAAAAAATTTATTATCAAATTCAGTTTCGTGGTCCCCAAAAACCCCTGTATACCAATTTTGACGAAAATATTGAAAATATTTACCCCCTCACCCCCTGGGGGTTAAGTTAGAATTTTTCTATTATCGTATTCAAATTTAGGAACCTTAAAAGCCCCTATATAGCAATTTTCAAATTTTTGTGAAAAATTATTATATAAATAGGGTAAATTTGCCCCCCTTGCCCACCCCAATGTTTACCAAAAACAATCCCGAGCAAGAACTTTTGGTAACATACCTGTATGCAAAATTTTAAGTCTATAGCTTTAAGCGTTCTTAATGTATCGTCCAAAGTCCAAACCTAGCAAGATTTCCCTGACAGAACGACCAATCGACCGAGCGACATTTTTTTTTTCTTGAAATTTATTTATATCGACATAAAACGTCACAAAACACAAAAATACTCAAAAAAAAAAAATGAAATTTTTTGCACAAGTAAAAAGCTTTCTGAAATGTTGAAATTTTCAAAATGGGAAAGCAAAATGAAACATTCTCAACTCGAGAGGTGCCATTTGGCCTAGGCCAAATTAGCATCTCGAGAGTTATTTTCTTGTAAAGTTAGAACAGTATTTTATTTACAGTCATATAAAACATAAAATATTTTATAATTAATTATTTTTCTTGGAAATAGAATAAAAACTATTTGTTTATATTTTTTATTCTATTCAAAACGTTTCGGCACCTGGTTTTGGGCCATCATCAGTTAACTAAAAATAAAAAATACAATTATAAAAGTAAATAATATGCAAAAACATTTTTACTTAGGTAATAAATTAAAAATAATGTAAAAATTATATAAATATTATGTGTAAATGTAAATTAGATTTAGTTACTTACAAAATAGAATTAAGAAACAAATGGTAATTATGAATTGTATAAATAATAAAAATAGAAATAAAATATTCTTGTAAAATTAATAACACTGACATAAAATTGACAAATTAAAAAAAAAATAGGTGAGCAAAATTGACAATATTTATTAGGTGTTACGATTTCATGTTGTGTTTTTCTTTGTTTTTTGTGCTTTTTTCTTCCCTTGGCTAAAAAAGAAAAACTTGTTAAAAACTAAAGAGGAATGATAAACTTTCCAACTTTTTATCATGTATAAAAAGAACATTTTATTGTATAATTGTGAATAAAAATTATATCAATATCAGTATTGAAAGGTTTTAAATTCAAAAAATATTCGCTGATTTACCGTTTGCAGACGGCAAAAAAATTCGTGGACTTTTTGCAATATCGTCTAGACATACTATAGAAATGGCATTACATATTTGTATAGATATTTAAGAGCATCTCAATGATTTATCATCCGATCTATACTGCCCAACCTCGGAAAAAAGCCTCAATTACCATTATGATGGTTTGAGAAAAAGGCATTTAACGGTTTTGCAGAGCCTTTCAAATTACACTTTTTGAGTTACAGTACAATACAAATGGGGCTGTGTGGCTTACCCGAGTTAACTCGGACGGACTTATATTGTAGAAAATTAAGTTTTTTTTTTTAATTTTTTTAACTTTATTTGTTATTTCCCTCTACTGTAGATTAAAACTTAAGAAAAAAAATTGTTGAAAAATTAATCACTTTTCCGAAAAAAAGTGGTGCGTCAAGGGGTTAAAGTCAAAGTAAATCTTTCTTCTACACAGAAAAAAATATTGTCCTAAATCAAGAATGTGTCATTTCTGTGGCTTGGTTCTCAAAGGGCGGATGTCACTTTATCAATAGCGGGGTTTTCAAAATATTACTTCAGAAGTGAAAACGCTGCTATTGACAAAGTGACATCCGCCTTTTGAGAACCAAGCCGCAGATTTGGATATAACGAAAAGAACTTATTCTCCTTTAAAGCAAAATTGTGATTTAAATATGAAAGGATAAGAATATGGTATGCATAAAAGAAGAATATATTCTCTTCATTATATACAAAAAATACAACAACAAAATATTCTTAAGACAATATTTTTCTGTGTGCATCACACCGTGTTTAATTTTTAACTCTGTATTTCATTTAACAGAGATAATGACGTAAATCAACAAATAAATTGTTCAGAAAATATTCAGGATAATTTCCATTTAAGTATACACTCGCCATTAAGGCTGGAGCGCTCTACAGGGTGTTACAAATTTCGGGAAAAAAACTTATTGTCAGTCATGCCCAAAATTGAAATTTGAATAAAAGCTGTCATTATGGATGAATAAACCTACTTTTCAACAAAAAAAAATCATTAAAATCAGATTAACGGTTCGCGAGAAACCCAACTTTGAAAATATGATAATTTTGACGCGAAGTGTATTTGACCGATTTACTTAAAATTTTAATTCCGAAATAACAGTATGCAAATGCAAATATGGTAATTTTACAGCAAATAAAGTAGGTCATATGTTGCCAGCAAAGAAAGTGGTAAATTTAAATCAGTACTGTAAATTCACAGTTATCTGTAAAAATGTGAATTTTTATTTTGGTAATTTTACTGCTATCTTTTGTAGAATGTAAGCTATTATTATGGTAATTTTCAAGACTGTGTAAAAGTGCCGGGTTTTTGGACCACATGCATGAATTTTAATGCAAAAAATTATTGTATGACAGGAAAAGAGCTGAGATTTTACTAGACCCAGTAATATTTAGGTTAATTTAATAAATATTGTAAATTCACATTCTGACTGTAAATTTGCTTTAATTATTACAGTTAAAACTACTGTAAGATTGATGGACAAATTTAGAGTGTGGTCACGCTGTTCTAGAAGAACTTTTAAATGACATGACAACTTCCATTTTTTTTTCTTTTTTGGAATTTGTTATATGATCTCTAAACAAAAAAATAAGACCAAAATTTTAAAAATCGTTAGAGCCGTTTTTGAAAAAAATGTGTTTTTTAGAAAATATCTCTGATATTTCACGCTATGTTTGCCCTCGATGTCTCGGATTTTGACCAAACTTGGCATAGAGGTACCACTATGGTGCTTAAGCACTCCATCTAAATTTTTTTCAAAACGGTCCATCCGTTCACGATACCGGGTGTCCCACCAACTAGGTTCTAGACAAGGTTATTTGAAAAGGTATTTTTTTTGTAAAAAATAGCGTTAAATGGGAGCCAAAGAAGATTTTATTGACTTATTCAACCCCCACCCCATTGCTTACTCACTCCCTTGTAACCACCCCACCCTCTGATTTTCAAATAACACCTCCCACCCCCATTTTTATCTAAGAATATGAAATTACATTTCATTTTGAATTAAACCATGTATTATAAATAGTATCTTATTCTTTTAGGGACTTCCAATAACAAATATTATGTAGTAATAATAAAGTCCCACCAGGTTTTAGACGGGCTATATCTCCGTTATTTAAAAAAATAAAAAAGTTAAAAAAATAAATAAAATTAAAAAATCTAAAATAAAATTAAATTGGAGTCAAAGTAGAATTTACTGACACATGCAAATATTTGAATTGATATATCCAAAACCAACCTATAATAACTCTCTTTACTCTCCTGGAACTACCCGCAACTTTGTTTTAAATACCACCCTTCTATTAATAAATAATAATTGTTATTTAGAGCCCCTTAAAATCTAAGATACCACTTATAATAAATGGTTGAATTCAGAATAAAGTGTAATTTCATAGTCTTTAATAAGCATTAGGGGGTGCTATTTGAAAAACAGAACTTGGGGGTAGTTTCAAGGGAGTGGGTAAGCAAGGGGCGGTTTTAAATAAGTCAGTAAAATCTTCTTTGGCTTTGATTTAATGCTATTTTTTGCAAATTTTAATACCTTTTCAAATAACGGAGATAAGCTATATCAAGAACTTGGTGGGACACCCAGTATAGTGAACGGATGGACCGTTTTGAAAAAAAAATTGGATGGAGTGCTTAGGTACCATAGTGGTATTACTATGCCAAGTTTGGTCAAAATCCGAGACATCGAGGGTATGTTAGCTTGAAATATCAGAGATATTTTTTAAAAAACACTTTTTTTTCAAAAACGGCTCTAACGATTTTTAAAATGTTGGTCTTGTTTTTTTAATTAGAGCTCATATAACAAATTCCAAAAAGAAAAAAAAAGTTGTCATGTCATTTAAAAGTTCTTCTAGAATACCGTGTAGTTTAATGTTCAGCTTGCGTCAATACCTTGCCTTCGGATATCCTTATTAGCACAGTTCTTCCTTAGAGAACTTTTTGATGGTTTATTTCATGTTGCTCGCTTGCCGAGAGTATCGAATGACTGTGAGTTATTTCGTTTCATTTCCAGATATTAAAAGAACAAGGATTAATAAAAAAATTATAAATAAAGCTGGATTTATAAATTATTTTAACTAATAAAACTGTATCTCGACTTATGGAGTTAATATGAGCAGCAAATTTAGAGTGTGAGCAGCCGTTTTTAAGGTTTTTAATGTTAAAAAAACTATAATTATATGTATTTTTTTAGTGCGGATAGAAAATATAGTAAATATAGTCGAAACGCAATACGCACACCTGGCATATTCGCCCAAATATAAGTTATTTTATATTTTTTTAGTTAAATATTTATTATTTATGTCGAATGAATATTTATATTCAATATATTTAATATGTGTATATGTTTTAAAATTGTTAATATTAAATAAAAGTTATTTTTTATTTTATTTTCGTGGAGATCGCCATCTGTACATGCATTGATAAAGCAAAAATGTGTAACTAACTTCCCCAATGTTTATAGATTTAAAGATGGTGTCAGTTTTGTGATCAAAAATTAAATACTGTTGTGAAAAAAATAAATATAATTATGAACAAAATAGTATACAACTCGACGGAACATTTAATTTTTCCTTCGGGAATTAGCAGACCGCGGGACCTCGCCCCTTGGTCCGCTAACTTTTCCTCAGGAAATGAAATATTTTCCACCTCGGTTTGTAATATACTATTATTTTCTATTTACTGTGGTTAGCTGTCAAGAAAATATAGAGTGAATAACTAGAGTCGAAACGCATTTACGCCCTCTTGGCATATAACGGGTTCTTCCACTCATATATGGGTTTTAAACCTAATATTCTTTTCGTAAAAAGTCTGCTTACAATTTAAAAATAGTTACCGAAAAGTTCTTTATTCGAATGATTCAACAAATTTTTCAGATGATTCATCAGTTCTTTTGCAAGTGAAACATAATATGAAGATATTATCCTTGACAGTGTAATTTATTTTTCAATCCTAGACAAGGATTATAGTGTTGAGATGCAGTTTCAAAATAAACGAATGTCTGAATAATGTATCTTCGAAATGTATCATCCATTATGGATATATAGCGGATGTACTTACGTTGACATAATTTATCGTAATTGATGCACGTAGTTGACAGTTTAAACTACAATGAAAAACGATTTTATTAATTAATAAACTAATTATCACCTCAATGAAACATTTATAGATTCAAAAAAAAATCTTTAAAATAAAGAATTTATGTATGAAACCAGCTGGCACTTTGTCAAAACATCGGCACTAGGCACTAGTTTGAAACGTTATGAAAAGGAAAGTTGTGTGATCATGTGAATAGGCAACCATTAATACACCTGCATAATTTATTATAGTTTGAAAGTCTGTATCTCCAAAACGTTATATTCTAGCAAAAAACTGTATATAGCATTTTTTATAGGGCTTAAAAAAAGTTTTAATTTTTAATATATATTTTTTTGAAATTGGGTTATAAATAAGCAGGATGCTAAAAAAACGTTTTAGTGCTTTAAACGCCAATATCTCGAAAAAAATCCATATTAGGAAAAATATTTTGTAACGTTTTTTGACCAATTTAAAATTATCTTTCATATAATTGCTTAATTAATAAAATACAACAATAATTACCTTAATTATAACCAAACAAAGGCTAAAAATAAGAGTTTTACCCCATTCTTACCCCCTTACCTCCAATCGTTTACCCCCAAAATATAATCAGCTCTTCGAAATACGATAAAAAACAATATGCAAAAAACCGCTTGTGGATATACTATTTAGAAATTAAGTTATCGAGACAGACAGACAGACAGACAGACAGACAGACGGACGGACGGGCGGACAGACAGACAGACGAATTTTTTTTTACTGATTTCGACTCAGAAAGGTCTAAAATGTGAAAAAAACATGGTCAAAGATTTTGACTTTTCGGCAAAGATTTAAATACATCGGCAGCCTTGTTGGTGCTAAGTGCCTCTGTAAAGATAGTTACTCTAATGAAAGTTTACCCACGAGAAAATTGGCGAGGCACGCCAGAGTCCAGCGGGTTAACTTTGAGTAATATCACGAATACCTTACAATTTTTTGTCCAATACCTGCTTATTTTACTAAAAATATATTTTTCTGACAGCTTTTAAAAATTACTTTAAAATGTTTTGCTTTTGTCTAAATGAGATCACGAGTGATTTAAAAAATTACCGTCACTACTTAAAATTACCACATTAATTACACCGACCAACAAAAAAAGTAACTTCAATTACACTTAACCGGACTATATTTTTCTTGCGTATTTTTGTGTGCTAAAAACAAATGTGACAGTGAAAAAGTTTGCTGACCCCATAATATTTTTAAAAAATGCAATAAAGAATATTGGACGGACTAGCTCAAGATCTTCAAAATTCTATAGCACCTAAACTATTGAATTTTGAAAGTTGTACCTGAAAATACGTTTGATCAGAAAGTCTAGAACTATAATATATCCAAACTTTAGCCAAATCTAACCGAAACCACTTTTGGATAAAAACCGGAACACTTCGTTTTTTTTTAGATATTCAAAGTGCTCTAGCACCTAAACTATTGATTTTTGAGAATTTTACCCCTAGAAACAATGTCAAAAATTGTAACATATTCAAAATTCAGCTAAATCCGACCAAAATTATTTTTTTCTACGATCTAATAGAAAAGAAAAATAATCTATTTCTTAGCATTTTACTTTTCTGCTCGTTACCATGACAGCAAGCGCAAAATTGAATTTTGCGCGCTAGAGTGTAGGCAACCGGCAATTCAATCGTGAAACAGCTGTCAACTTGACAGTGTCAAGTATATGCTACGGGATGTTGTGTTCTGCCATTTTTTTAATATAAAATTATTATTTATCTTTAATCAAATCTCAATTTCGTCTGCTAAATATTTATGTGTTAAGTATTTGTTGTTAAAGAATTATGCAGAGTTACAGTGATGAGGGTTTTTCTTCTAAACCACCAGATTTGCAAAAAATTGTAAGTGCTGCGGCCTTGTAATGTTATAAATTTACTGCCTCAAATTTATTTATTTTAGATCGTAGAAAAAACGTTTTTTGTATTACGAGCGCAAAATGTGATTTCTGCTTTCGTGTGATTGCTGATCTCGGCTAGACGCCTCGACCAGCAAATTCTACGCTCAAGCAGAAATCAGTCACTTTGTGCTCTTAATACAAAAATAACTATTATTCACAAGCATACAGAAAAGCGTCCTTTATATGCATTATAAACAGTTGCAAAATCTATAATTTTGTTATTGTTTACTTCTTTAAAACTTAAAAAAGCTTTTTATTTTTAACCAAGGTTAGAAATTAATTCATATTTAACCTGTTTTTAGCCTCATAGATGGCGAAACAATCGCCTTGTCTGTAAACGGTTGAAGTCTGCGAATAAAATATTTTTGTTTATTTCTACGAAAAACAAGAAATAATATTTATTTATACACGGTGTATTTGAAATAGCGTAGGAAATTTTAACAGGTGATTCTACATAATAAAATATGACAAAAAGTTCCTATAAACATATGTCTAAAAATGCGTCATAAGGGAGCTACGCCCCTTTGAAAGTGGCTAAAAAAATCGGTTTTTATTTAATAACTCAGAAACCCTTTGAGATATATCAACGAGGTTTTGCACGTCAACTAATTCTACCAAGGCCCGTTTTTATGTGTTATTTTCATGTACTTATTTCAACCAGGGGTGTGCTTATCAGTTTTTTGTCCCAAACTTTTTTCTGTGTAACTTTTTTGCAATTTTATTTTTGAAATATGATTCCTCAGGTCAAAATACATAAAAAAGGTACTCTTGTTGTAATACTGTAGGATTAACCGTTTTCGAAAAAAATCATTGAAGGTGAAATTCCACGGTTCGGGGACGAAAAATTAAATACTAAAATGTTCAAAACCAAAATTTTAATGATGCAGGGCGAATGTACATTAAAAACTAAGAAAAAACCTCATATACAGGTACTTCCAAAAATCAATCCTAATGGAGCTATGGTCTCCTAAATATGCACCATTTTTAAAGGGCTATGGTAGCTTTAAAAGCGTTTTTTCGACCTACATGTACGGAAACTTTTTTTCTTAGTTTTTGATGTAGAATAACATTGCATCATTAAAATTTTGGTTTTCGACATTTTAGTATTTAATTTTTCGTCCTCGAACCGTGAAATTTCACCTTCAAATGAACTTTTCTCGAAAACGGTTAATCCTACAGTATTACAACAAGAGTTCCTTTTTTATGTATTTTGACCTGAGGAATCATATTTCAAAAATAAAATTGCAAAAAAGTTACACAGAAAAAAGTTTGGGACAAAAAACTGATAAGGCCCCCTCGTTTCGCACACCGCTGGTTTAAATAAGTACGTGAAAATGACATACAAATATGGGCCTTATTAGGATTAATTCTCGTGCAAAACCTCGTTAATATATCTCAAAGGGTTCCTGAGTTATTAAATAAAAACCGATTTTTTTTAGCCAATTTCAAAGCTTAGCTCCCTTATGACGCATTTTTAGACATATGTTTATAGGAACTTTTGGTCATATTTTATCATGTAGAATCACCTGTTAAAATTTCCTACGCTATTTCAAATACACTCTGTATATTATATGGTTCATTCCGAGACTGATAATAGGACATAACAACGAGCCACTTATTTAAATTATTATTTAGTTGAAATTGTTAGTGACGTAAGAAACCTGCAAAATTTCTGTAGAAGATCATTTAAAATGGTGAATTTTACGAGTTAATGGTTTATGCTTGTAAATAAAAATCTGTTCTAACCACATAACAAAATTACATTTCCAACTGTTGAGATGCTAATTTGGCCTAGGCTGCGCCTCAGCCAAACAGCATCTCTCGAGTTGGAAATGTTTCATTTTCTTATTAGGTTAGAAATGGACTATTTAACTTTCCCTTTAGGGGTTAGCGAGCTTTTCCATTACAAAATTAGTTTTCAGTACCCACAAATACGTAAGAAAAATATAATCTCGTTAATACTATTAATAATAATAGTAATTAAACCTTTTTTGTGGCTCTTTGTTGTGATGAGGTTTTGGACAAACCAATTTTAAAGGGTGATATCAACCAATTTCATCATGATGCATGCATAGTATTTTGGGTCACATATTATGAATACTAAGTGGAATTATAATTTAAATAACTAAGCTACAAATTTATGGATATTGATCACACAAACTTACTTCATAATAATTTCTGTGTGGAATTTAGAGCTTTACGATAACCGCAGAATTACAAAGTTGGTTTAAGCAAGATAATTTTATGGAAGCACAGGTGTTTACTAACCTGTTATGGCACATATAATTTCGTTTAAGCTTTTATCTTTAAAAAGTCATGTAATACACTAAAAAATACAGACCGATATAGAAACAAAGGTAAATAGTCAAAAATAGAGCTAGTCTAGAAGCCAGTAAAAGACAATGCGAGGGGGTAAACTCCCGAAAATTTCGTGAACAGAAGAGTACGCAAGCCAAAGATTATGCAAGATTTCGGAAGAAAACGCAAGATTATGAAAGATTACGCAGATCATACAAGAATTATGCGGGAGATTAACCTCTCGGGACCACGTATTTTTTTGCTCCGCTTTATTTTAAAAAGTCCAAACGAAAATTCTAAAAAAAAGTCTGAAAAAAATAGCTTTAGAATGTAGTCACTAGGCTCTAGTAGTGGTATTAAAAACCACGGAGTTTACCCATTTACGACTGACCTCTGCGCGTGCAGGCCAAATAGGATCCAGTTTTCTGGGTCAGACGCACAGTTTGCTTTCGTATTAAAAAAAATAAAAACAAAAAAGTAATGTCCGGCCGTTACTTTTTTGTATTTAATAATGGGATTAGGCATCTCTACTCTAAATTTCTCTACTCCCTAACATCCCTACTCCATAACATCCCTACTCCACAACAACTCTACTCCGTAACATCTCTACTCCATAACATCTCTACTCCGTAACAACTCTACTCCACACTATAAGGACTTTATTAGCCACTTAATAATAAATGAGCAGTTCAAAGAACAAAGAATCTTCTTCTTCTAGATTATTTTATTTTTTTCGTAGAAAACGTTTATCTTTAAATTCAAATCTAGAACAATCATAAATGAATTATTCTATAAGCCACAATGACCGCGTACTCTTAATATGCACTAATAAGTAAGTAATTAATAAATTAAATTCATATTTGACAGTGACTTAGCATGACAAATATTCATTTGAGTTAAGACAAGTGGCTAATCGAGTGCATATAGTGCGGAGTAGAGTTGTTACGGAGTAGAGATGTTATGGAGTAGAGATGTTACGGAGTAGAGTTGTTGTGGAGTAGGGATGTTATGGAGTAGATATGTTACGGAGTAGGGATGTTAGGGAGTAGAGAAATTTAGAGTAGAGATGTTAGTCTGCCATGGGATTACGGGAGTAAAAGTGATGCATTGCATTTTATGTCATACTAAGTTGTCTTGTTGAACTTCTGCAATTTTTCTGTAACTAATCTAATTTGTCGTAAAAGTTGATACTATATATTTTTTGTCTGTTGGGATGGAGATAAAGAAGACTAAAACCCCCTCCTAGACAGACACATTAAGGTTTCGGTCTGTAACAATATATTTTATAATAGTATATTAAAGTACTAGTTTCATAACATACGTTACTAGTACCAAGTCCAAACTTGTACTCGTGCACTAAAAACGTATTATGAAACGAGTGATTTGTACAATTTTGTCTATTTTGCTCTAAAATTTTAAAATTTAAATTGTCTTGTTGAACTTCTGCAATTTTTCTGTAACTAATCTAATTTGTCGTAAAAGTTGATGCTATATATTTTTTGTCTGTTGGGATGGAGATAAAGAAGACTAAAAACCCCTCCTAGACAGACACATTAAGGTTTCGGTCTGTGACAATATATTTTATAATAGTATATTAAAGTACTAGTTTCATAACATACGTTACTAGTACTTTAGAAAACTCGCCGCAAGCGGCTAGTTTTCTAAACTTGTACTCCTGCACTAAAAACGTATTATGAAACGAGTGATTTGTACAATTTTGTCTATTTTGCTCTAAAATTTTAAAATTTAAATTGATGACTGATTTAGGGATTTTTGTTTTGGGTTGGCATTACAGTTTCGCCATGTTTAAAATTGAGTAATTCCATGATTTATCGCCCTAGCCAAAAGCTCGACCTCTTGAATTTCGCTTAAAAATTTTCTGGTGATACTTGTATATGTCTAGTATATTAAAATCACTTTAAAAAAACTTGAATTAAAACGAAACGAAATGGGGACTCAATATATGAGGCGCTGCATGCCAAAATTATCAGTATTAGACGTTTATTAAAACTTGTGTAACTTTTTTACTTTTTCGCTTGGCCAAATAATTTATAAAAGGTCTCAGCTAGGTGTAATTGTGGTGCAGATTCACAAAGCGTTACCCATATTATAAATAATTGCCCCCTAAGAGCTTATCAAGGAAACTCTGAAGATCTACTTCACCTTAATGAAAATGTTTTGGAATGGATAAGAAACTTAGACATTTGTTTATGATTTACACTATTTTTACATATTTATTATTATTTTTAATATTAATTGTGCCATACGATAAATAAATACCGTTATTTTTTTTTAAATATACTATTTAAAAAATATTTTTAAATATAATTTTTATTCGCCCCTAAACTTGTGCTTAAATATTGTCAAAATTTATAACTTTGATGATAAATATTTTGTGACACTTGTGAGTAAAATTGATTTCCGCCCTCTTTTATTTAATATATGTACTATGACTAATAAAAAATCATAAAAATTTTGTTTCAAAAATTAACCCAATCAATCATAAAATTTTAATTTTCAGCCCCATTTTTAGGTCGGTGGGAATGAATGAAAAATTCTGAAATTTTTACAGAATAACCCCCTATACAGGGTTATTCACAAATAAGTTCGAGAAATTTAAGAGGTGATTCTACGTTAAAAAATATAAAAAAAGTTCCTATAAAGGTTGGTCCGGTAATGAGCCCTAAGGGAGCTACGACCCTCCTAATGGTACATCTAAAGAGTAGTTTTTATTTAATATTTCTGGAACCCTATAAACCACAGTAACGAATTTTTGCACATGCCTTAGCATTGATTTGAATTTTTATTTAGTAATTTTAACCAGGGACGTGAAAAATGGGGGGGCTATGTCACTTTTTTTGCCCCAAACTTTTTTATCCGTAAATTTTTTGACATTTTTTCAATAAAATATTAATTTTTAATTAAAAATACATACAAAAGGTACTCTTTATGTAACACCGTAGAGCCGACCGTTTTCAAGAAAATTGCAATTAAATAGGGAATTTTACGTTCTGATCATCAAAAATGGGGACTAAAAACTGCGCCAATAAAAATTTCAATACTGCAGGGTGATTCTACATTAAAAACTGTAAAAAAAATCTATTTACAACCAAACCAATAAAAATTATTTTTCAAATATTAACCCAATTAAAATCAAAATATGAAAAATCCTGAAAATTTAAATTTTCAACCCTTTCTTTCAGTTGTTGGGAATGAATAATTTATTTTATCCAATTCATACAGATAATAAGACAATTGCCAGCTTTATTTTAAACAGATAAACTCAATAATAACCCCCGCGTGGCTTTTACTTTATTGAGTGGATAATTACCTATTTTATCCACTCAACTGTCACTTGTCAAATTATTTTCTTGTAAATGTCATTAAAATTTTTAATAAAAATATGAATTCCTAAGCTATTTATTGGATAAAACCTTGTATGGCACTCATGGGTAAACCGATATTGCCCTCTCGAAAAATAACCTGCTTGGCTGACGCCTCGCAGGTTAATTTTCTCATGGGCAATATCTTACTTTACCCACTAGTATCATAAATAACTATTGTACTTTGTACAGAACAACCCCCTATATAATATACTGCCCTGCTAAGACAAGTTGTCCTATCTGCAAATTAGATGTTCTGAGATATATTTTATTGTTTTTGTTTGCACTTTTTAAAAACACGTTAAAAAAAATATCGCGTTTATTTCTGCTCTATTTAAAATGAAAAATACGTGATATGCTTTGTTAGTCATTATTATTGTTCCTTCAGCTAACATTTCATATTCTTCTTTAATATTCATCATTTTCTTTTATAAAAACTTTACAGTTAAACTTGACAACACAATTGACACGACCAAACTAGGTCCTATCATGTTGATCGGTCACCATAGAAACAAGTGTCTTAGCCAATAATGTTAAACGTTTGTATAATGAAGCTACTTGTTTTTATGAAATAATTATGCGTGCGGAAAGGACCTTCTTTCCACACGCATATGCGTGCGGAAAGAGACATCTTTCCACACGCTCGTAGAAAAAATATATTTTAAGATGTATGTGTTAAGTCAAAAGAAAATAACCTGTTAAAAATGTTCACCAGCTAATACAGACTCTAATTGTGACACTGTATGCGTCGACTTTGTTCTAAAAGTCCCTCGTCACGAAAACGGTGTTTGTATTCAACAGCGGTGTCATATTGGCGTCGGATCCCATACTCGTGGCACGTTATGCATGCTCCATAATGAAGCCCACTCGGGAAATGCACATATATCCATTAAACTATGTTTCGTCGCATCCGCAACGCATGCGATTAGCATACAGTGCGTGCATTAAGTCTGGAATCACCCGATTAACTTTTTAGTTACAAGTAAAACACAAAAACCCTCGGATAGGTCGATTTTTATTTTTAATTTTGCAAATTATGGTGTAATAAAAGTTATTAAAATTTGCACCCCCTTGCACCCTCACCCCCCAACTTTTTTTTTCAAATAGCAACCTACCCCTTGTGACACTTCGTTGGAAAGGTAATTTAATAAGCTTTCCAACGGTGTATAATAAAGCCTAATTTGGTAAAGGGCTAATGATAAAATGCACAATTTAGTTTATTATAAAGACATGTAAAGTATAACTTTAGTTCACTATAAATGTTCAAATTGATGTCCTTCAGCTCTTTGACAGTGGACAGTAAAAAAACGGGATTAAAATCGATTAAATAGTAAACATAAAATTGGTCAATAAAAAGAAAAAAAAATTGCATTTTTCAACAGGGTATAAAATATTACAATAAGTTTAAAACAACCTTATTTAGATTCTCAGGAAGGTGCCAAGTAGGAAATAGGGCAACAATTACCATATTATGCGTAATATTTCACACAAACAATGTTTAAATAAAACATGCGTTTTTTCATAGACCCTTTAACAAATTAGGCTTTATCATACACTGTTGGAAAGCTTATTAAATTACCTTTCCAATGATGTATCACAAGGGGTAGGTTGCTATTTGAAAAAAAAAGTTGGGGGGTGAGGGTGCAAGGGGGTGCCAATTTTGATAACTTTTTTTAGACCAAAATTTGCAGAATTAAAAATATAAATCGACCTGTCCGAGGATTTTTGTATTTTACTTGTAACTAAAAAGTTATTCGGGTGATTCCAGACTTAATGCACGCACTGTATGCTCTCTTAACGGCAACATGTGAGATTATTTTTCTAAAAATGTTTCACATCCGTAATAAACAAGAATTAAAAACACTTATCACAGAGTTAGAGGGGAAAATGTAGACAACACTTTTTCGGCCTCATTTGGCCTCATCAGCACAGTGTATTCCCTAAAGGCATAGAAATTCCATCCTTAGCCGGCGACGTGCGTCAAATTAGTTGGCTAACTAGCGAAGTAACTAACTGACGAGTAACATCTCTACTCTCAATTTTCCTACATAATATCCCTACTCCACAAGATCCCTACTCTACAACAGCCCTACTTCGTAACATCCATACTCCGTAAAATCTCTACTCCCCAACAACTTTACTTCTCACTATATGCACTCGATAAGCCACTTGACATAACTCAAAAACAAAATATTTGACATGACAGATCATTGTCAAATATGTATTTAGTTTGTTAATTACTCATTTAAGTCTAAAAAATTTAACTTAAAATATTTTGTTGTTCTGGGAAATAATTACACGTAACTTAAAAATTGTAAGATTTTGAATTGTCCTGTCCGTAACGGAAATTTCATAATAACATAATAACAAGACATGTCAACTAAGTATTTAACTGGATTACATAATAGTATATTAAAGTACTAGTTTCATAACATATGTTTTTAGCGCACGAGTACAAGTTTATAAAACGAGCCGCTTTCGGTGAGTTTTCTAAAGTACTAGTGCGCTAAAAACGTGTTATGAAACGAGTGCTTTATACAATTTTTTCTATTTTGCTCTAAAATTTTAAAAAACTCACATTTAAATTGATGACTGATTTAGGGATTTTTGTTTCGAATTGGCATTACAGTTATCGCCATGTTTAAAATTCTAAGAACGAATATTATTTTGATATATTTTATAGTCATTTCTTCTCTTTTCCACTGCAAGTAACCAAGCCACAATTTTAACACGGTAAAACATAACAAAAACACCTTACTCGTTTAAATGGAACCATTAAAAAAATCAAGATAAAAAGAAATAAAAATGTAAATATTTAGAAACTCGCGTCAAAGCTAGAGTCGACGCGGCGCCTATGCGAGTACTGGAAATTCGCCGAGTACTGGTTATGTTAATGTCAAATCGGTGTAATGAGTAGAAGAAGAAGAACACAAAAGAGAAGAAGATTTTTGTGTTTCAGTCAGTTAGTTTGTTCTTAAATTTCCTAGTATTTAATTAACCACAGTTAACTTCATCAAACTTAATTAAAACATTACTACAGGTAAGTTAAAACTTAAATGGTGTAGTGATTCACTACTACACCTTTTCAAGTTGTAAATCAGAAAGTGTGATATTAATTTCAGACAGTGTAATTTGTTATTCAGATTTTTAAAATAAATATCAGAAAGTGTAAATTGTAATTCAGATTTGCAAGTTATATTTCAGAAAGTATAAATTGAAATTCAGATTT
The DNA here is from genome assembly GCA_958510825.1 of Brachypterus glaber. Taxonomy (NCBI): domain Eukaryota; kingdom Metazoa; phylum Arthropoda; class Insecta; order Coleoptera; family Kateretidae; genus Brachypterus; species Brachypterus glaber. The sequence continues at coordinate 32,554,102 of OY294046.1, forward strand.
GTAATATATATTTCAGAAAGCGTAAGTTGAAATTCATAAAGTGTAAATTATATTTCAGAAAATAAAAATTAATTTTCAGAATGTGTTATTTTATTTAAATTTAGATCTGTACATTCAATTTCAGAAAGGGTAAATTAATTTTAGGAAACGGTAATTTGTAAATCAGAAATAATAATTTATATTTCGGAACGTATTATTTTATTCAACAAAATTTAAAAAAAAGTAGTAGTTATGTATTATACATATATTCGGTATTAAATATTGAACAGAAATAAATTAAAATTAAAAAAAAAAAATGTATATTTTACATAAATATTGTTAGGTTGGTAAGTTTTATTTTATTTTGAAGTTTCTCTATAGATAAATTTCTGAAATTTAATTTACTTTCTGAAATACAATTTACTCTGTAATAATAATATAAAGTTATAATTTCTGAAATATAATTTACACTTTCTGAATTTCAACTTACGCTTTCTGAAATATAATTTACACTTTCTGAAATTTAATTTATACTTTCTGAAATATAAATTGCAAATCTGAATTACAATTTACACTTTCTGAAATATAAGTTAATAATCTGAATTACAATTTACACTTTTTGAAATATAACTTGCAAATCTGAATTACAATTTATACTTTCTGAAATTTAACTTGAAATTCTGAATATCAATTTACACTTTCCTTGAAAAGGTGTAGTAAACTTCAACAAAATTTACCTACCGTATCAAACAAAAATTAATACAGAATCAGTTAAATTAAAAATATGATTAAATTGTATAATCAAATTTTAGTTATGTTTAGATTAAAGCAATAATTGCTCCGTCATATTAAAACAGAGCATTGGAAATCGTCCAAAAGCGATAATTGACTTATACCCTTAAAGTGACGGGTGTGCGCTGAACAAACGCCAAATAAAGATATAACACGTTGATTACACAGGCCCACAAAAAAAAATTCTGGGTCTTGGATTCCAATATGATATTCCTATGTATTTTTTCCCGCTGAAACTAAATCCGCAACCCGTTTAACCCCTACACGTCAGGATTTTGACATAACCTCAAAAAACCCCGAAAAACTACTGAAACATCTAAAATCATCTTTGCTATACCACTGTCACCCCCCTGTCCCCAAATGGCTAAATCTAAAACCCCAGAAATCCATAATCCCCTAACCTCATAATACCATAGCCGCATAACCTCATAACCCCCGTAACCTCATTAAGTAGAAAAATCTAGTTTGGGAAAACAGAAAAAATTCTTCAGTTTTTTTGTGGGACATAGGTAAGTAACTCTATAACCCCAAAATCCCCCAACACCATAACCTCAAAATCCCTTCACTTCGTAACCCCATATACTATATCCCCTTAATCCCATTATCCTATTCTGTGGAGAAGTCCGGTTAAAAAAAATAATGAAGTAGACCTTGATTCATGACTTCACTTACAAAACTCTTATGATTTTGAGAACCGGACTTCTCCACAGAATAGGATGATGAGGTTAAGAGGTTATAATATATGGGGTTACGGAGTGAAGGGGTTAGGAGGTGTGATGGGATTTTAGGGTATACAGTTACTTATTTATAACTATATTCTACAAGAAAATTTCACGTAATTGTTCTGTTTTCCCGAACCAGATTTTTCTACTTAATGAGGTTACGGGGTTTTGAGGTTATGGAGTAATGGTATATCGAGGTGAGGGGATTATGGGGTTACGAAATTACGAGTTTGGAGGAAGGGGGTGAAAGTGGTATGGAGTAGATGATTTTAGGGGTTTCAGTAGTTTTTCGGGTGTTTTTTGAGGTTGTCATGTCAAAATCCTGACGTGTAGGGGTTAAACGGGTTACGGATTCGGTTTCAGCGGGAAAAAATACATAGGAATATCATACTGGAATCCAAGACTCACAATTTTTTTTTTGTGGGCTTGTGTTATTTGTCATTTGCAGTAAGGGTCAGTTATTAGTTAATTTTGCTCCAAGCAAAAGCTAATTTGTATAAAACTAAATGAAAGGCCCCAGTTTGCAGTATTTTCATAACGGTTTCGTGTAACATACGTAACATTCGTGACGTTTTTGATAATTATTTTGGTTAATACAAAATTTTATCGCCATTTATTTTCTTTTTTAGTTTCTAATTTTTAAGTAAATAATTTTATATTCGCCCTTTATTACAGCGGCGAACCGTGGGATACGTGTCACCCTTTCAGATGAGATATTTTAATGAATTGGCTGTATTCTTGGGATTTGCTCAATCTCTTAACTGGCTGTTGGTCCTAAATTAAAGGAAATACATTTGAATGACTCTGTATTGGTTTTCATTTCCTTGGGCTGTACTTTGAAAATTATTAAATTGAAAATATTTATTGGGCGTAACCAATTGGGGAAGAATCTGATTTGAATTTTATTAGCTTTGGATAAAGTAGCCAAAGGCAGTTTTGGACAAATTAAAATGAAAATTAAAATAGATTAAGTTTCAGGTTATAAAAGGTACAAACTTATTAACCTTACGTTGCTAAAGACAGAAATTGAATTAATTCAAAAAATGTTCTAGACTCTATTTGTTCAAAAGAGTCCATCAGTTAGATGTACAGGGTTATTCTTTTTTTAAAATTCTAATTTTTGCATACCCTCTGTAATGGCTACTTATATGTAATGTACCAGTTTACATATCGGTAGATCTCAATAAGAGCAGTAATAATACACTAAAAGTCCAAACACATTTTTCAAAATTTTGTGTTATGACACTGTTCTGTAACGGGTGCGATATTAAATATATGTGGCTTATTCGGCCGGATCCGATCGGATCGACAGAAATTTGGCCGGATCTGACCGGATTGAAATTTGTGCCGGATTGCAATTCCTATGTACAGTAGGCCATATATTCCCTAGAAAACTTATAACATACTGCTAAATTTGATAGCCACTGATAATAGTCTGTTGTGCGTGAAGATTTTTTACTTGTTTTTGTGTTTAGTAAGCTGTTTTATAATTTTGCATATAATACACATTTTCTGTTGCACTATGCGTGTTGTCTAACCTGTTGTATCAGTGACCATTGAAATAAAATTTGACAGCCTAAAAGTCGAAAATGTCAAATGAATGTCGATCAAATAGAAGTTATCGCCTTTTATCATCAAAGGGTCCTATGAATCTTTACGCTCATACCATTAAATGGTATTAAATTTTATGCCTTGAGCACATATCAAAGAAAAGTTGGAGGAAAGTTAAAAAAAAATTAAACAGACTCTTTGGAAGTCGTTTTTGCAATTGCAATTTCGAACTGCATTAGAGGGAGAGTTGTAATGGAGCAGGGCTAAATAAAAGCATACGGGACATTTCCTTATTACTTCAAAAGATATCGAACCAGGAATCCACTAGAACGAAATAAGTTGTTAAATACGTGCTCTGGATACAGGATGCAAAAAGCGTACAATGATTGCAGGTAAAAAACTAGATAACAAGTTTGCTTTATAAACTTTTTTTTCAATTACCATTTATATCGCAAGGTAAAGGACACTAGATCAGTGGCATTGTTAATGGATATCTGTTCATAGGGAAAAGAACTAATCATTCTGACACTTTTTTCAGGTTAGAGGTGACAGAAATGTGCCTGAACTGTAAACTAGAATGCGTTAATTTGATGTTTTCTGTTACGAAAAATTTTATAGAAATGGAAAAGCATCAAATGTATTTTTAGCCTTTTTCGGAGATGTCCATTTTCTCTTCTAGTTATAAATGTGTCAAAATATATTTTTAAGTTTATTTATCATTACATATTTTTACAGTGTACATATTTAAAAATAGACTTTTTTGTCCTCGCATATTTTTAAACCTTTTCCTATTCTTCAATTGGGATTAATCATATTCTTCCTCCATTCTGTTATTACCAAATGGAGTTTCAAGTAAATAGAACCCATTTTTTTTCCGACTTATACACTGATAGAAAAATCTAAAAATAGTATAACCAAACGTTGTTGTAACAAATTTGAGGTATATAATACCATTTTTACGATTATTCTAAAACATTGTAACGTTATATTAAATACACTATTAAAATTGTAGATTCATATTATTTAATAACACAAATATGTTGTTGTCAGTAGTAATATCATAAGTGCATGTTGAATTATCGATAATTTTTTTACTGTATTAAAAAAATATTTTGCTTGGAAATTGTTTGAGTGCATTTTTCGTGTCACAAAATTCCGAGCCCGCAGGTCGAGGAATTTTGACGAAAAATGCACGAAAACAATTTACTTAAGAAAAATATTTCTTTATATACAGTAAAAAAATTATGCATAATTTAACATGCACGAATGGTATTTTGAAAGACTATTTCACAAACCAAATAAGGAAGTATATAATTTTACAATGTTTTATGTTGTTTCATATTTAAATTAAAAATTTAAGAACTAAACAACAATATTATTTTACAACTATAATTAAAAATTTAAATCTCAAATTTGCCGTGCTTTTTAAATCCACAATGTTCACTTGTTTGATGTTTAATGTTCTGATTTCCGTAATTCTTTACTGCAAATATATTTTTAATAAATAAGTGTTTAAATTAGTTTTTAGTGGCCTGTTTTTAATACCAAGATTCAATTAAATAAATTAAAATTTATGAATATCAGTGATTTAAAGCTTAGAAAGTACATAAAATCTAATATATTATCTGAAATTAATTAGGGTTTATACCTAGTATGTTTTGATAATAAAATAAGCATTTTATTGCTTATCAATAAAAATAAATCAACTAAAGTTAAGCCTCACAAATTAAAAACACATTTTGCAAAAATATAACATTTATTAAGATGTCAGTGTCAGTTTCTTGCTTCCATAGTAACGAAGTGATAATTGCATATGTGCAAAAATTATCAGATTCATTTTAATCTGATTGGTTAAGAAACTAAAAAAGCAACGTTTTGATTGGCCTATATATTGTTTGTGAAATAGTCACTATAATAGTTTTTTGAGGAAGGATGATTAATAAAGATGGCGACAATCAGCTGATACTAATAAATGTTTTACCAAAATATTGAAAGTAGGCATTTTGGGCTAAAATTTTTATGTGCATAAGTATACCCACCGATAAGCATGTACATGTAATTATATGTGATACGTAGTTTCTATGTGCACATAAATGAATTTAAAATACATCACAGAACACCCACATCACAGCTCAGCGTTGGAAGAATCGTGAGTTTTTAAATATGGACACGCCCTCCAAACCACGCGACTGAATTCACCAGTACGCGTATCGCCTATATTTTTCCTGCTCGGTTAACAGTTTGTTTTTGTAGATCAAACAACTGCACTCATTTGTAAATACTGAACACGTTTACTTTTTTGTTGTTGTATTCTATGCAATATATAGTGGTTGGCGCATATACAACTATTTATTGTTGTATACTATAACCTAATTACGTTATTACCTAAAAAAAATAACTACTTTAGCTTGTTTTTATCCGGAGATCGTGAAGATTTACAGACTGGTTGCTGTTGGGACAACACGTTTTTCTTAATATTGATTCTATCTGAACTTACAAATTTAATTCAATTAAATATACACTACTCCAAAAAATTAAGGGAAAAAATTTAGTTTTTAGTGTTTTTTGGAGACCTGTACCTTTGTAAAAAATGGTCGTATCGAGATGGAAAAAAAAAAGAATTTTAAAGCTACAAGATTCTAGTTTCAAGATCTTTTGGCAGATTTTTTTTTTGAGCTATCGTTATCGCATGATCATAAGAAACAGCGCGAGACAAAAAAAATCCAATTTTTTTTTTAAGTCCACGGGCTCGGTATATATTTTGTTTTTTTTCAGTTAAACCAATATATTCATCATCATCATCATCATCAATCAGTTAGATTGTTTATTCAGCTTTAATTTGTTTTTTTTTTTTGTTTCTGTACGTCAATTTTTTGCTAAGATATACTTTATTCAGTGAAAAAGGATCCGTTTGTCTTTGTTTATCTTAGCAAAAAATTGACATAGAGAAACCAAAAAAAAAACAAATTAAACCTGAATAAACAAGCTAACTGACCTATATATTGGATTAACTGAAAAAAAAATTCCCAAGCCCGTGGACTCTTAAAAAATTTTTTTAAAAAAACACTAAAAAGAAATTCAAAATTTTTTGTTCCCTTAATTTTTTGGAGTAGTGTATTACCTAGAATAAAAAATAAATCAATTTATTCTTTATTTAATTATAGTTGAACAAAAGTGTTAAATGCAACACTGTTTTTCTTCAGAAAGTACCCCCTTGTATAACAATAACATCTATTAAAATCTTCCATTTATAAATGAATATATCCAAACAAGCCGTGAAGATATGTAAATGCTACGCATCCATTATATATTATTTACAATAAATAGTATATTGCATTTCCTAAATATTGAAAAAATATATAAAAAAAATAAAAAAAAGATATTTTTTTTTTTGAAAAACGAAAAAAAAAATATTTTTTTTAATTTTCTTTTTGCGAAAAACGATTTTTTTTTTAATTTAACCCCCCATAATTTTTCTGTTTTTGAGGGGATTAATTTGAAAAACAATAGGAATCTTCCCCTTATAGAACTTGATTTTTTCCTGAAAATTTCGAGTCGATCGGATAATTCGTTCTGAAGTTATCGTGTCTACAAAAATCGTGACATCGGACGGACAGACGGACATTTTCAAATTTTCTTATTTTTTCATGAAACACATTTGTATTCAAGAATTTTTTTCTAGGACGTTTTTTAACGATTTTGGGAAATTCAAAACTACCGTATAATATTATTCTAGAGCAGGCGCTGTGAATAATATTATAATGTATGTAATTTGGTGCACACTGTAGATAAGTCGCCTTCTGTCAAATCTTAAAACCTTTTGATCCTTTCTGTCTTCAGGTGTTCTTGGCAATCATCCACTGCTAATACTTTGTCACGACCTTGTTTCACGAGTGTTTTATTAGCTTTTCACGAGGAAGGGACCCCAGATGAAAAGCATTAGATACCCAGTATTTCAAATAAATTGTCGACACACGTTTTAGCACAAGATTGTCCTAATAAAATGGACTACATACGAGCCAATCTCGTCATAGGTACTTGCAGCCCCATCTAGCGTAAATTATACCCTATTTCATTTCATTATTAGTTACTATTTAGTACTTTTAACTTTATTGATTGGTGCCAATATTAGTTGTTTAAACTAAGGTTGCAACCATGGTATAAATTTTGAAGTTTTTCAAAATTATTTTTCTCGTCACTGTCAGAAATAAAATTTCGTATTTAATTTTTTTTTAAATGCCTCCATAAATGTTATATAAGCAAACAAAGTGGTATAATTTAGTGATAAAATAAATAAGTGTATAATAAATAAGGGGAGCCGGACTTTACAGCGAAAAAACAACCGAGAAGACCATTACTCGCAGTTAATTACCGCGATCTCCATTACCGCGCATGTCCTTTACCGCGAAGACCATTACCGCAAACGGTCTTTACCGCGTATGACTTTTACAGCGAAAATCGTTATACCTTATTTTTATTTTATGTAAGGGTATTTCCGTGGGATTGATGGCATTTTGGTTTGGTTAGTTTTGGTTTTGGTTTGGATTTTTATTGATAAAGTGGAACGTTTACTAAGTGTACCCATATATCTGTGTTTGTTTTTTTTATGTGTGTGTTTTACTAAATTTATATCGATTTGTATAAATCGCTGATTAATAATCATTTTAGTCATGTCGATCGAAATAATGAAAAGTGCTAGGGGCAAAGACCTCGCTGTATATAAACATTTCATATACAGGAAAGAAAAGACTGTTGAAAATAAAAAAAATTGTAAGTGCGTAAGGGAACGTTCAAGTATTACGTAACGCTCCTAGGGGGGTTGTCATTTTGGAGTGTTTTCCACCAGAAGATCTACTTACAAAGCTAAATTACACCTAGTAACTTTTTTAGTTACTAATAATAAATGAAATAGGGTATAGTATGTTTTAACGATATTTATATAAGTTTTAATATATAGCATATACCAAGGTAGAGAAGAATGTTACCAGAATATATTTAACAACAGTACCCGGACTTAAAACCGAAAACGTTGAATGTCTACGGAATAGGCTTCTCGAATCGACGTTGTCAAATTGACGTGGTAAAAGGCGTTGCCGCTGTAACTAATAATTCCCTTTCAAGTGAGAAATTAAAACAAGGTAATAGATTTTTTTGATTAATCGTTTATTCTCTTTATCAGTATTAAAAAAAACTACAGCTACAGCTTTTAAGTGGTCAGGGCAGCAGGTGATTTGTTTTAATAGAATAGAATAGAATAGAATAGGTTTATTTGGTGCTGATGTACATATAATACTTACACAAGTCAATAAAATTACATTCATAATAAATTAATATTTAAACAACTATTTTACATTAGACAATACTCATTAAAGCTAAAATACAGAAATTCATCTATCGAGTAGAAAGCCTGTTGTAATAAAAACTTCTTTATAGTATTTTTAAAATTTGTTTCAGGGAGAACTCTTATACTGCACGGTAAAACATTAAAAAGTTTTAAACCAGTATATTCGTAACTTTTTTGAGATTTTGACAATCTTAAAAAAGTGGAAGTTAAGTTCTGACCATTTCTTGTTGGATATTTGTGACTATCTGTGTATTTGCAATAGTTTTTTTCATTTTGTTTTATATAAACTAGACATTCCAGGATGTACGCACAAGGAAAAGTTAGTATCTTATTTTTAATAAAAGAAGTTTTGCAGTGAGCTCGGTAGTCTAAGCCATCTATGATTCTCAGTGCACGTCTTTGTAGGCCAAAAATTCTGTGGCACATCGCCCCTTGCCCCCAGGCGAGCATACAATATGTCATCCTGGAGTGAAAGAGGGAGTGGTATATGGTTATCAATGTGGACTGAGAAACATGATTACCCAGAGTACGCATACTAAAAATTGTCCTGCGTAATGACGTTGCCAAGGAGTCCATGTGGTTGTCCCAACATAGCTTTGTATCCAAAGTGACCCCGAGAAATTTTATTGAGTCAGCCTTGTTTACACCCTGAGTATTTTTAAGACCAAAAACCATGTTTTGCGTTTTTTCAGCATTTAAACATAGTTGGTTTTCTACAAACCAGCGCTCAGCATTCGACTGTGCAATTTTGTTTTTTGAAATTACTGACTGAAGATCAACATGAGAATTTAAGATAGAAGTATCGTCAGCAAAGAATATGAATTCAGCATCCTCCACAGAGGAAACTAGGTCATTGATATAAATCAAGAAGAGAAGGGGACCTAGTATAGACCCCTGCGGAACGCCTACCGAGATATTCTTTGCCGAGGACTGACCGGTTGTAGTTTTAACAACTTGCCTACGATCATTTAAATAGGAAGTAATAAATTTTATACTTAATTCGTCAAAGTTGTAGCTTTTAAGCTTGTCAATTAGTTTTTGGTGATTTACACAGTCGAATGCTTTGCTCAGGTCACAAAAAACCACAGACAAATATTCTTTTTTTTCAAAACAGTCCAAACATTTATCAATAAAGCGTTGTATAGCTTTAGATGTACTTTTTTTCTTTCTAAAACCAAATTGGCTAGGTGTGAAAAGGTTGTTGGTCTCAAAGTACTCACATATCCGGGTTTTCGCAACTTTTTCGAATACCTTAGATACGACGGGAAGCAGAGAAATTGGCCTGTAGTTGGCGATATCGGTTGCGTCACCCTTTTTGTATATTGGGACAACCAGTGCCTCCTTAAGCTTGTCAGGAAACATTCCTACCTGCAAACATAAATTTATTATTTTAGTCAAAGGTACATATATTAAATTTTTTATAGTTTTTATAATTTGAGCTGAAAAACCAAAAATATCTTTACTTTTCGAATTTTTTAGGGACCCCAATATATCCCTTACCTCAATATTTGTGGCAGGTCTAAAGGAAAAACTAGAATCACAGTTTAATTGTCTAGTTGGGGCAGGGGGTAAGTTGGGCAAAGTTTTAATAATATTATCAGCTATACTTGTAAAATATGTATTCGCCTCATCTGCATTTATTTCACATTTTTTGGGCTCTCCAGTATTTCTTAAACTATTTACCAGTTCCCATGTAGTTTTTGAAGGGTTACTTGAATTTTTAATTAGGTTGTCGTTTTGACCAATTTTAGCCTTTTTTATTTCTAGTTTATACTTTTTATCCAAGAAGTTGCGATGTTTTTTAAGCTCGTTTGAGTTATTTAAGTAACATAACTCACTAATTAAGTGTAGTTCTTCCCGCAAACTTCCTAAATAAGGTGTAAACCAATTATTTATTTTTTTATTTTTTGGCTCCTTATGCGAAACTTCTGGAAAAGAATTATCATAAGCCACCTGCAAAATATTTAGAAAATTGTTAAATTTATTATTAGCATCTATATAATTACTGTCTAAAAAAGACCAGTTTTCAGAAGAAATCGAGTTATAAAACAGATTTAGGCCCTTCTGAGTGATTTTCCTACGCGTGTATATTTTTGGTTTATTATTTTCTATACCATAGCTTAAGTTTATAGACTGACCATGATGGTCTGACATGTATGGTTTTACTACTTTGGTTTTGACAGAGCCATAGTTAAAATTAATAAATATATTGTCTATGCAGTTTTTGTGTCTTGTATTATCAGTAATTGTATAAATAAAACCATAATGGAAAGAGGTTCGTGTTATACTATTATATTTTTTACATTTTTTTAAACATGTTGATTTTTCATTTTGCTAAAAAATGCGTTTTGAGTTTTTTTTTTGAATACTACTTTTTCAAAATTTGGTTTTTGCCCAAATCATCTTATTTTTTCCGGAAACGTCGAGAAAAATCAAAATAAGCAAAAAAAATCGTCTGTCTGTCTGTATCCACGATAACTTCAGAACACTTCAAGCTAGAGACTTGAAATTTGGTAAGCAGATGTATTTTTACATTATCTTGAACAAGTTCGTATTTGAGCAAGATCGGTTATGGGGGAAAGTGTAAAAGACTGAAAAAATATTTGTTTTGGCTTTTTTTCTTATTCACTTTATGACAAAAATTTAAAAACCAGCTAAAAGGTAAATAAAAATTACAAAAAAAATATTATCACCATTTTTATATGGCGCCACCTCTGTCCCCCAAAATAAAAACAAATTTTACTGGACATAATTTTATTATTCACAATAGAGTACCTACTATAAAAATAAAAGTATAAAAAGCACCTTTATAAAGGTTAAAAATACAGAAAAAAATATATAATTTTAGCCTATAACGAGATAGAAAATAAAATTACATTTTTTATCAAAATCCACTACTACTAAAACAATAATAAAAAAGTATAACAAATATTCTGGAAAAACTACGAAAAATTCTGTCAACAAACTTTTAAAACATAGGTTATGTTTTCTTAAAACGCGCCCGGCTTTTTACCAGCTCTACAGAACTCTGCAGTACTTTCCTTGGTAGTTGACTTATTTCCCGTCAGATGTGATAGTGTTTGAAGCCTATTTTTGCCATTAGGATTAGTACACTTTTAAAGCATTGCAGGTATACGGAGTTCAGGTACTTGTGTAGATATATTCTGAATGTTACTATAGACGTGGGTGCTGGGTGCACCTCGGGGTATAATGGACATAAGACTATAATATCACAGCCACACAAAAAAAAGTCAAATACTCTTTTGGAGACCATTGTATTTTGAGGTACTTTATCCGAATTTGAGGTCATATGATTAGTTTTCTGGATAACCTCAAAAAACCTTATACTCATTATACTCGGAAATAACGTTTATTAAGGTTCCGTAGCTCCCGTGTTACTCTTTAAGAGGCTTAAAACTGATTTTCGAAACTAGATGTATACGAGTTTTTTTTTACAGTTTTTAATGTAGAATCATCATCCTGCAGTATTGAAATTTTTATTGGTGCATTATTCAGTTCCTACTTTTGATGCTCATAACGTAAAATTTCCTCTTTAATTGCGTTTTCTTGAAAACGGTTGGCTCTACGGTGTTACATAAAGAGTACCTTTTTATGTATTTTTAAATAAAAATTAATATTTTATTGAGAAAATATCAAAAAATTTACGTATAAAAAAGTGACTTCGCCCCCCCATTTCGCACGTCCTTGGTTAAAATTACCAAATAAAAATTACATGAAATGATAGCATTTATCAATGTTAAGGCATGCGCAAAAATTTGTTACTTTGGTTTATACGGTTTCAGAAATATTAAATAAAAACTGCTTTTTACATCTAACCCTTAGGAGGGTCGTATCTCCCTTAGGGCTCATTTCCGGATCAACCTTTATAGGAACTTTATTCATATTTTTTAACGTAGATTCACCTTTTAAATTTCTCCAACCTATTTCTGAATAACCCTGTACACGTTATTGTAGAGAATTAAACATTATTTCTATTTTTGCACTTTTTTGTCCGTTTTGCCCCCCTTGCCCTACGCTAATGTTAACCATATGTTATGTGACACAAATAGAAAAGGTCCTCAATCGTTTGGTAATAGAATTTTTTAAATCGGACATTCCGTTAAAAAGTTATAGGGTTTACATACAGACAGACAGACAGACCGACATACATTTTTTTAACAACCACATTTTCTCGATGTTTCATAACATTCTAAACCCGAAAATGCAAAAAAAAGTTTTTTCGGTCGATTTTAATAACGGATGTTTCCACACGTAATATAAAGTGGCTGTGTAAATCCAAATTACTTTAAAAAATATAATCTGGTGGGTTTCAAATGTAGCGATCAATCAGTTGTTAGCTGCAGGCTAGATTGTTACTGCTTTTGACACGTAGAATACGTGTAGATACGTAAAAGGGCGTTTTTGAGGCAACTACGCATCCAATCGAATTATAAATACGTTTTGAAATAATGTATAGATTTTTAAATGTTACAGCCCTTCTAGTTTTTTTAATTGCATAATTAAATACCTACATACTTTTTTATCCTATTGTATTTAACGCCTCTTTTTCTATCATAAATCTGTACGAAAAGTTTGATTTTTTGCACTAGTGCCAAAAGTAAAATAATCGACGTTAATTTGTTAACTGATATTAAAATTAATAAAAAATAGTGTATACACTATTATACATAATACATTACATTATACATAATATACGGACGAATACCTACTGTTTTTAGAGGTTTTTAGAGCCCTTGTAAGTAATAACATTTTTTTGAGGGGGGACAAGATAAAATTTAGAAATTTCCCAACTGTAAAAATAAATTGTCCTTCTGGCAAAAAAATTTTATGACTGAAAAAAAGGTCCTTGCGCAATTACCTTTCCGATGCATGTATTTTTTTAATTTCTGAAGGCCTAATTAATTATCTACTTTTTTGCATATAATTTAAAAAATTTCGCTTGCGGCGCTTATTTGGTGTTTTTTTAAATAAATTCATCTTTTATTTTTTATTTGTAAAGTTTACTTTTTTGTCTTAGTGTTTTTTACCCCGGTTTTTTCTATTCGTTGATGTTTTTTTGGGAAAGGGTTGAAATTAATAATACTCAAACTATTTTCTTAAATCATTTACTTTTTTGCATATTATTTTAAAAAATTTCGCCTGCGGCGCTAATATCATGGTTGTTTTCGTATATTTTCTTTCGATTTATGAAGGTCTCACTTGTTTATATTTTTTTTTATTTATGAAGGCTGTATTTGTTTTTTTTTAGTTAATAATTTTATTTTGTTTTTTTTTTTTCATTAAATAAATAGAAAATAAAATACGCCCTATTCGAATAGAAAATCAAATTAAATCAAATCAAATTAATAAAGTCTTTTCTTTTCAGGAAAAAATCAAAAAAATTGCCTGGAAACCCGGGAAAAGTCAGGGAAATTTGTTTATGAAAAATAGTGGCCACCCTGTTATATATACAAATATTTTTTTATTTGGCTTAGTTTGTTCGTAAAAAGTAAATAAATGAAAAAGCAATAAAATTAAAGCACACAGTTTAAACTTTTTTCCCAATCGCAAAAATATATTTTTCTTATCAATTTAAAAGCGCAGGATCCGAAAGTATTTTTTATTTTTTACTTTTGTCTCTAATAGGAGTCGGTTAATTTTTTTTGCGAAAAGTTTTTATTTTTTGTGTTATCCTGTATGTTTTGCTTACCATACTGAGAATTGTTTTATTAAAACCTTCAAATCCATATTTCTACAATTTCTGTTTCGATAACCTTTGGGACTAAACTTTGAGCCTATTTAGCATAAAGGTTTCATAAGTATTAAAAATATGTAAATTTTGCATAGAAAAGGACCCCATTTTTCGTTCTGATGTTCTGATGTTAAAACCCATTTAAATATAATATTTATATCATATTTGAGTTTATTAATTGTTACATTACATGCTTTACGTTACATTATTACATGTTTGTTTAACCTCGTACTATTCAACTTAATTAAGCTTCCCCTAAGGACTTGAGTGAGCTAGTAATAGAGGGAACCACTGGCTTATACTGACTTTCGAACCAGTTTATAGGGAGTGTCCGATTCACTTATCGCCTTCCGTAAATTTCAATTATTAATTACGTGAAAAAGGCAAATCGGCGCCAGTGACAATCGAACTCACGCTAGTAGGCTGCTATGTACACGCGCTAGCCACTACGCTGTACCTCCCATTACATTACATGTTTGTTTGGCAGACTAACATCTCTACTCTAAATTCTCTACTCCGTAACATCTCTACTCCATAACATCTCTACTCCGTAACAACTCTACTCCACACTATATGCACTTTATTAGCCACTTAATAATAAATGAGCAGTTCAAAGAACAAAGAATCTTCTTCTTCTAGATTATTTTATTTTTTTCCTAGAAAACGTTTATCTTTAAATGCAAATCTAGAACAATCATAAATGAATTATTCTAAAAGCATCAATGACCGCGTACTCTTAACATGCACTAATATGTAAGTAATTAATAAACTGAATTCATTTTTGACAGTGACTTAGCATGACAAATATTCTTTTGAGTTAAGACAAGTGGCTAATCGAGTGACTATAGTGTGGAGTAGAGTTGTTACGGAGTAGAGATGTTATGGAGTAGAGATGTTACGGAGTAGAGTTGTTGTGGAGTAGGGATGTTATGGAGTAGGGATGTTAGGGAGTAGAGAAATTTAGAGTAGAGATGTTAGTCTGCCGTTTGTTTAACCTCGTACTATTCTACTTAATTAAAAAGTCCATAACTTGTGTGGGCTAGTAGTAGAGGGAACCACCGGCTTATACTGACTTTCGAACCAGTTTATAGGGAATGCCCGTTTCACTTATCACCTTCGCCAAATTTCAATAACACCGGCACACAAAAAAAAATTGGAGTGCGGCAGACCAGACTAGTTAATTTGGGGTCGCTGAATACGAATCCGAGGTCAAAATTTAAAAATTAGCGTTCAAAATGGCGGATCCAATATGGCGGTTTAGATTTTCTAAAGTAGCTCGGATTTGCTTGAAACTTGGTACTCGGGGGTTTTTGGGGTCGCTAATTACGAATCTGGTGCCAGTTTTCCAAAATTAAAAATAGCGGTCTAATATGACGGATTAAAATTACCGAGAAACTTTAAAAAATCTAATCCGCCATATTGGATCCGCCATCTTGAAATTTGGAAAACTGGCACTAGATTAGTAATCAGCGACCCCGAAAATCTCCAAGTACCAAGTTTCAAGCAAATACGAGCAACTTTTAAAAATCTAATCCGCCATATTGGATCCGCCATTTTTAATTTTGGAAAGCTGGCACTAGATTCGTAATCAGCGACCCCAAAAACCTCCGAGTACCATGTTTCAATCGAATTGGATCAATTTAAAAATTCCGCCATCTTTGGTCCTCCATATTGGATCCTCCATTTTGAATTTTAAGCATGTAGTCAATTGTTTTTTAATTTAAACTTCTGCATCTGAATCGACTGTAAGAATTTCGAAACTAACTCTCGTTTTTTTATTACAGCACAAAATTTACTAATAAAGTATGTTTTTTGAGGTTAGAAAAAAAGTGAACGCTAATTTTAAAAGATTTAAAACAAGGTTTTAAAGCAGCAATTGGTAGCCCTAATAGATTCAGCATTGGTAATACATCATAATAATAAATTGTGTGAGTTTTATTAAAATACTGATTTTATTTAGTAAAGAAAAAGAAAAATATTACTATTTACATGTGAATAAGTTATAAATATTTTAGAACTATAATTTTAAACAGAACCGTTTGTGAACAGCATCTTCTATGCAATTTATGAACAAAATCCCTTAAAAAAACAATTTTAATAGAAAATTTGGATAAAAATATTGAAATTGTCATAGTTAATGTCAAACAATTTTAATGACAATAATTAGCGCAAATGTTTAGTGTACAACAGACTTGATTTCAACAATGTTTTTGCTGTAGCAAAGACATGTTCTGTTTCTAGGAAAATTTCTTGCGGTCTGAAATTGTGGGTTTTATCTGAGTAACTAATTGGATCAAGGAAGCTATGATTAGTGGTTTAAAAATGACTTTCAGTGATATTTTTATCACGCATTGTGCTTTTGATAATTTTTGACATTTAGATTAAAATAACTGTCAATGTACGTCTAACAAATAATTATAAAAGGGTTTAAAAACTGAAAATTTGTTAAAAGTTATAATAAAAGTAATTTTTTTTATTTATAATTTGTTAATAAAATAAAATTTTACCCTACTTTTGTTTTTTAAATAAAATTATGAACAGTATTATGTTAACTCGCCAAAAATATATTTCCACATCGTTTACTGTGAAACACTTATTAAGCACTGTATTATATTGCTTAATTTTTACAAAACATTTGTAGAGGAAAGTCGCCTAATTTCGGATACCATTTACAATGTATTCAATATTTAATACTCGGTATTACTTTTTGATATTTTTTTTATATAACCAGATACAACTTATTATAGCGAACCATGATTTATTATAAATTTTATTACAGTTTATTTTTTCCAGTTTATTTTTTCCAAAAAACACGGTTAAAAAAAATCAGCGCATTTTTGTGCATTTGAAAAAGGGCTCCTAATTTCGGACATATCCGAAAAAAAATTTTTAAGAGTAGATCTGGATCCCATTGCTTATGTTTCTTGTTATTCCTTCACATTTAAGACGTAATTTAATCATTAAGCGATTTTCTACGAAATACTATAGGAACTATAATTTTAGATTCCCAATTGCGAATATCTTAGTATCTTAGGTAATTTTCGTTTTTTCAAAATTGTTTATCTTAGTTTGTTGTATCATTATAAAAATAATAATTAATGGTTGGTTATTCTGAATAATAATTACCTTGCGGATATCCGAAATTGGGAATCAAATGTACAAAAATGGTCTATCCGAAATTAGGCAACTTTCTGCTTTTTAGATTAGAAATTTGTAGAATGTTTACGTTTTTAAATTGCTTAATTATGAATAGTGGATCAACTTAACTTACATCATAACTTACCCAAGACAGAATCACGAACTTTTATAACGATTATTTATAAAATAAACAAGCATAATAATGCAACTGAGCACAAAACTGCCATTTGTAATATAAACGATTTGTGCTGCCATTTAAAGGGGAGAAGCTCTACCGTTATCATATTACAGGACGGATTTAGTTTGACTTTTGGCTTCACATAAAAGTAGGTTTCTGTTTACCTTTGCAGACAGTATCTTAAATACACTACTATCCGAAATTTGGAAACCATCCGAAATTAGGCGCATTTCCTCTAGTTTCCTTTTTAAAGATTTTTCTTGTAATTTCTTCTTGCTTTTAATAATTATTTGGATTTTTTTTAAACGTCAAAATAATGTTTATATTGACAATAAATTTGAAACTTGATAGCAACCTTACATAGGGAATTAAATTTATTCTACCAAGCATACAACAAAAAACAAATAAACATCAACTCAATACGGCGCGCAGTTTATGTCGGTACTCTTCTGCGGAACCACTCAAACTACCCACCTACACTAACAAACCTACCTATCTTAAGTTTATTTTTTTAAGGTATAGTTATTTTAAATCTTTCTGCTTGTAAACAATCCCGAAAATACCATAGCAACGTAAGGTACGCATGCGTCGTAAGCGAAATGACTAGGCCCAATTTACACAACCGTAAAACGTTGACGTACCATTAACAAGAACAAAACAATGGTTTATTCCTCTATATTATTGGAATAAAAGCCATTTTATGGGGAAATTTTGTTTCTATAGGACTACAAAAGTGTTTTTAGCAACAGCTTTATCAATTCTCTTTTTTTACATAAAAACATCATAAAAACAAAGTAAGTAAACAAAAATTATAAATTTTGGTTATGTTGACATTCCAAACAAGCCACATGCTTCAGTGTAAATCGGACTTTATGCAGTATTTAGCGGCAAATTTAAAATAACTATACCTTAAAAAAATTAACTTTTTTTTTAGTGCTCTATTTAAACCTACAAATATTATTCTTAGGGTCCATTACATTTTATGCTAATTGTAAACTAAATCCAATAATTGAAAACATGAGAGCAAAACTCAATTGAATAATCAAATAATTAATAAACAAGCCGTGAAGATATAAAATGATTCGTATTTTATTAGATACTATTCGCAGTTTAATAGTTAAAAAGGATTTTTTAAACGAAAGAGACGTCAGGACGCATCCCCGTATTATACTCTGATGTGACCTCTATAACCTTATTTTAAAAATTTCCAAAATTGGCACGAATAAAACTTTTTTTTTAATTTTTAAGTCATTCTGACAATCTTTGTATTTATCATTTTTTTTTTTTTTAGTTTAGCCCCCAATAAATTTTTTATTTTTAATTTTAAATAAAAGGTAGAACTCGTCTTTTCATTAAACTCGATATTTGGTGCAAGTTTCAAATCGATCGAGACTATTGGTTCTTGAGTTATCGCAAGGACAGACGGACTACAAAGCAAGGGATTTCTTTTTTTTTTTAATTAATAATTTTAGTTAAGGTCGATTCAAGCATAATTATCACTAACTACACTAGACTGAATTAAGAAATTAAAAAATTAAGATAATTAAGAAACATAACCTTAAATTTTATAATAAATTTTCCGTGGTACGCAAAAATAAGGTAAATGCCAAATAGATAATAAGCATGTGTAAATACGACTGAATAAGTAAAAAAAAACAATATCTATTGCGCAGGAAGATTATTACTATATTTTCAGTTGTTGGGACTAAAAATCGTGCTTTAAAACCAACATATCTCCAAAAGTGCCTTTTATTTTCTTATGTAACTACTGTGTTTTTCCTTAACACTAATAATTTTTAAAATACAGAGGTGTCGCCATCTTCATTTTTATTTTTATACTTGGATAACGATTGTTTATAAAGTTTTGCACTAAAGTTTGTGTATTTCAGAATTTCTTTTTATATGGTGTATTTTAAGGTTCTATCATTATTTTATGCTATATTTTATACTTTATCTGAATTGTTGCATACCACGGAAAATTTATTATAGAATTTGAGGTTATGTTCCTTAATTTTATTAATTTATTAATTTCCTAATTCAGTTTAGTGTAGTTAGTGATAATTATGCCTGAATCGACCTTTAACCCTTTCAGGACGGCACCATTTTGCCGCAGAGTGTCACACAGACGGCTGTTTTTCACGTGCCCTGTGGACGAATGTCATATATATCGGCCACAGAAATGTACTTGTGGGACCCTTTATAAAAACGCAAAAAATTACTTTTTTTAATCAAAAAACTTTATTTTAATTCAAAATATATTTTTTTAACTAATAAACATTTAAAAAATATTAAAAGATATAATCAAACTTATCCAAAATATTCCTAAATATAAACATAAAACTCATTTACTTTTAGAAAAAAATGCCTAAAATATTTATTAGAATTTTTCCTTTGTGTGGTAGATCTGGAAACATGGAGTTACACACAAGCCTTTGTCACATTCTTTACACATATATCTGGAGACCTTTCTTTGTTTTTCTTTTGCTGTTGCGTGTGAGCATACAACACATCTTCTAGAGGCAGTTTTTGTCTTTTCAGTTGCTGGAACTAATGTGGGGAAATGCGCGCGCGCCTCTCTTGTTGAGTGTGCGCCATACAGACGAGCGTCACATATATCGGACAGTGGCCGATATATATGGCGCTAGTCTATACGCCAAATTTTCCAGTCATGATATATCAGTCAGTCGGCCCTGAGCCAATTCAATTTTTCAATTCTGGCTAATTTATCATACAGCCGCCTTTAAAGCCTGAAAAAAGTCTGCCCTATATATCGGTCAGCCGTCTCTGTGGCAATTTTCCCACTGTCAGATATATATGTCAACCGTCCTTAAAGGGTTAATAAACGTTAATTTATATTTTTGAGAAATTTTTAAGTTTTAGACGTCACAATGCACTAATCCGCTGAATGCTGGGACGAGTTTATTAAAATGGGTATAAATATCATCAATTTAGCTGTAATAACACCATTTGCATTAATACAAATATACAATTATGAGGTTTGAATAGAATTTCATAGAAATAATTTAAATAATGATGTCGTCAATGCGGACACAATCATTTTGGCCATTGTTATGTTATTGGGACAACGTGAACAACAATCAGTATATCTATTTTAATTATTTGCTTAAATTACATAGGCAGGTAAATAGTCGGTAGTAATATCATAAGTGCATGTTGAATTATCGATAATTTTTTTACTGTATTAAAAAAATATTTAGCTTGGCAATTAAAGTCCAAAAATTATCAGATTCATTTTGATCTGATTGGTCAAGAAACTAAAAATGCAAGTTTTTGATTGGCCTATATATTGTTTGTGAAAAAGTCATATGTAATACACCGACAGAGAGGTATATTTTCACTTGGTGAAAATTTCGTATGTATCGAAAATATGCTGAATCTGGAGGTATATTTGCAGGACTAATTTTTGAACTAATTTTTCTACAATTTAAATCTTTAAATGTAGCTTAAATAAATTAAATTAATTTGATGTTAATTTATTTTGACACAATAAGTTCATGTCTGACATTTCTAATTTTTGAAATAAAAACGATATAAATTCGTTAAATTTTATTAATATTGAATAAAAATAATCTTATAAGACATAAAAATTAGGTACCTCAAATTTGCATTTTAGTTGATATTTTGTTATAATATTACATTTTTGTGTTTAGGGGGATTACTTTCAAAAACAATAGGAATTTTCCCCTCATAGAACTTGATTTTTCCTGAAATATTGATTTCAAGTCGATCGCATTATTCGTTCTTGAGTTATCGTGAAATCGGAGTCCGATGATCCGATGATCGGACAGACGAACATTAAAAAAAAAAGTTGCTTATTTCATGAAACAAATTTGTATCCAAGAATTTTTTGTCTAGGGCAATTTTTGAAAATTTGAAACTACCGTACAGGCGCTGTAAATAATATATGATAATAATTCTCAACCTCAAAAACCATTAAAAATTATTTAGATTACACTGCGCAACACTCAAAAATTTACCGACACCATTTGATATTTGATGCGCTGATTTCGGAACCTGTTTCCGTTTTTCTGGATCAGCTCGTTTTTTTTTTGAGATATAGCGCACAGTGTTTTTTTTTTGCCTATAGTTGTAGTAAAAAAAATAATTAATGTCTAATTAGTTTCTTTTTTGCCGTGGATTGGTTCTCTATTAATAAGGCGCTAACCCAAAAAAAAGCGGATTTTCAAATATCTGTATTCGTTTGTTTTTTTACAGGCTTCTAAATTCAAAAAAAAAAAATATTTTCGTATTTTTTCGCTATATTTTCATGATAATTTTGTATAAATACTAAAGATGTGGCTTTGATTTTTTTAAGCAACACTAACACACATGTAAGGTTTGTAAAAACAAAAAAGGTTTTAGATTAAAGCCAGTAGCGGATATTTTAAGGAGAGTTATTGAAAGCAGAAAAACAATATTTGAATTATTTAATGATGATACTACAACTATTATAGTGATTTTTTTTGCCTATAATAGCTAAAAACCCACTGTGGGCTATATCTCGAAAAAAAAACGAGCTGATCCAGAAAAACGGAAAAAGGTTCCGAAATCAGCGCAACAAATATAGCCAGACGCAACTAAAATCTCCCCGGCAAATAAAAATCTTTTTTTGTAGAGCAGTGTTATTAATTCTATCGCGTTATTTTTAACGTGGCCGTTTAAACAATATTGTTTGCGGCGAAACTATTTTTTTTTCTGGACTCTTCCAACAAATAGGTTTCTTTTAGCCTTGGAAAATAAATAACCTCCACCCTGTACGAATATCTATAATTTATACCTACAAATACATAGTTATTTTGCATAATAATAGACTAATATTAATAGTAAGTATGAATAGCATATGTTTTGTTTTGTTCAATGGAAATCAATTTAAAGTACATGACAATAATTTTCACGTGTTATTCTATTATATTGATAAATCGTAAATTGCTTAATTTTAGTACACGTGAAGTTTGGTAATTTTTTAATAAAAATTACAAGAAACAAAAAATTTAATTTAATTCGTCAATTTTGTTCTACGCATCCTAAGCCAATTTTCGAAATATTTAAATGACTATTTTTTTCAACTATCATAATATCGGTTTAAACCAATAAAAAACAAGACATTACCATAACGACGGGATATTTTCGTCTCGAATATATACCAGAAAATCGAATATATACCAGTTTTCTAGTTCTTTGATATAACAAGCTTGATCATGTAATATTAGAACAAAATATCAACTAAAATGCAAAATTAAGGCAATTTTTATGTCTTATTAGCTTATTTTTATTCAATATTAATAAAATTTAACGAATTTAGATCTTTTTTATTCCAAAAATTAGAAATGTCAAACATGAATTTATTGTGTCAAAAAAATTAATATAAAATTAATTATTATTAATTATTTAGGGTAGGATCACCGGTTTTAGCCACTGCACCGGTTTTAGCCAGTCAGAGTAGTTTTTTGGGTATAGCTAAGAAATAGGAGACTTTAGATCAAAATTATCGTTTAAATCCGATTTGAATGATAAAAGTTGGGACAACAAATATGTTAAATAAGTTTTAACTGTAGCGAAACGAATACAGCGCCTATTTAAAATTTTGATTTTGAAAAAAATGTAATTTCTTATGACTTTTCTTAATAAACCGCCAGAAAAATAATTTTAAATGTCTAATTCAGGTAAAATTAAATTCGTAAAACATTTATATCAAATTAAAGGTAAGTCATTAAACAGTTACTTTATTAATATTTTAAATTTGCATGGCGATAACTGGGACACTATTATGCTTCTCTTTCTAGCTATAGCCACAGAATTGGCTAAAACTGGAACCTAAGTAGTACCAGTTATAGCCAATGTCAAAAAATATCAATATGTCAAAATTACTGTACAAATAATAAAGATTTTAGCGAAAACTACCTTTAAATATTAGCCAATAATACATATAAATTTAAAAAGGAGTATTATACAAAATATAGTCGAGAACGAGCCATCAAAATGACTCAAATGATTCAAGACTGAAGCTGAAAACTAAACATGTCACAATGTGAAATTGTAACATATATGTAAAGTTTTTTGTAAAACTTATAGTGTCTAATATGGTATAAACTACCAGCTGGTTCAGATCCCAAAAAGACTAAACAAATAAATAAAAAATAAATAAAATTAATAAATACAATATAATATAATTATCCAAGAAAAGATGTATGTAAGAAAAAAGGTAATAAAAAACGAATCATTTTAAATATATTTAAAAAAAAACTATAAATTTTAAATGTTCTAAAACTGTTACAAAAATATAAATAATTTATTTTTAACATCTTTTTAGTTTTTTTTTTAATGGTGGCTATATCTGGTGTATTTTTATGGCTAAAACCGGTGCTTGGGTGGCTAAAACTAGAGAATTCGTATTATTTTGTTTGTTTTTTATTTTATAACATATCAGCTGAAGTTATATTGTTTAAACATTTATTTTATAGTAGAGATATATTGTAAGTTTCAGAAAAACCAAAACTTGCAACCTTAACATTATAATGGAACATAATAAAAAGAAATAAAAACAGAATTTTTCTTAAGTTGGCTATAACTGGGGTATCTACCCTACTCAAATTACTTTTGAAGATTTAAATTTTTAAAAAAATGTTTCAAAAAATAGTCCATCAAATACACCTCCAGATTACATAATATGTAATATAACATTTTCATATTATGAAAATTTAACATTTATGATTTTCATTGTATAAAAGAAAATAATTTAAATTTATGAGTCGAATACGATTTGCTTACCTATAAGCTATATTGATATGAAAAATAAAATGTTTATCATATAAAACATAATAAAATCGTAAAATATTCCATTACCTAAATAAAAACTTTTAACATTATTTTATCCAATCTTATTTAAAAGTTTTACAACTAGTAAAATAATGTCCAAAGATTTCTCAAACTTTGAATTTTTTTGTCTCAAGTTTTATTGTGTTTACCCAGTAAATTTACGGTAAAGTTTAAAATTTCATAACTAAATTATCCTGGTAAAACTTTTTAAAAACAATTCTTGAGTTAGTCTCTTCAGCGGTAATTAGTTGATGGTGCAGAACTCCTTGAAAAATTATACGAGTGTAAATTATGTTTGTATTAAATTTTTTTAGAAGTTCTTCTATGAAGCTTTTCCTTATTTTTACATATGATTTTATGTTATTTTTTAGAGTTTTCCATTCTTATAATTTTATTTCAAGCAAAACTGATAGAAAAATTTAAAAATAATAATACAAAACGTTGCTGTTTCAACTTTTAGGTATAGAATACAATTAATTACAGCAGAAATTTTTAATTTTAAACAAAATTATAAAAATATTATTTTATTATTCCATCAATATATTTTCTAATCATCGTACAGATTGATATTGATAGAGTGACAGTTGCGGGCTGCTGCCCCTCTTCAGTACCAAGATTCAACTCTGCACACTGATTAAGAAAACGTTTTTAGACTTAAAAAAATTAAAAAAAAAATGAAATAACATTTGACATTGAAAAAGTTACTTATGTGGTATCAGTGTTTTTAGAAAAGTGTGCAGATTTTTAAAATGTAAGGCGTTTAGATTTCGCACTTAAAATGTGAAAGTTGGCAGCACTTCCGGTAAAACCGGAAGTAGCCAAATGTCGTTTTATATGTCAAAAGTTGAGGTTCCTTAAGTCCATTTTAGGTTCTAAATTTCAAAAATTTTATCTTTAAAAATACAGAGGTTAAGGGGGTGTACATTGTATACCTGTGTCACCCGGTATACACAACTTCATAGTAATTAACCGACTTCCAAAGAGGAGGAGGTTATAAAAAGTCCAAAATGATAAAAATTTGCGTTACGTAATACTTGAAAGTTCCCTAACTTGATTAAGGGCTTACTCAAATATTACAGCAGGCTAAAAATCTTTTAAATGCTGCTAAACTTGATTATGTGGACCTGTAATATTAAAATACCAAGAGAAAATGACAAATTCTGTGATTTTACCAAAAGGCGTTGTTTGATTATTACTTAACGCTTAAAGTTTAACAAGATTTTCTTTAGTATTTCGTTTAAAATAAGGTTGGTTGGACTTTTAAGCGCTGAAATAAAAATACTACTTACTAAATTTATTTTTTTTTAATTTATCTTTAAGATGATGGCGTCACAACGCACTAATAGTTCTGACGTCAGCAGCCTGCCGAGATGGAAGGACAACTATAATCTAGCTTAGATAACGTTATAAATCTACGAG
The DNA here is from genome assembly GCA_958510825.1 of Brachypterus glaber. Lineage (NCBI taxonomy): Eukaryota > Metazoa > Arthropoda > Insecta > Coleoptera > Kateretidae > Brachypterus > Brachypterus glaber. The sequence continues at coordinate 32,579,814 of OY294046.1, forward strand.
TTCTGTGTCTCTAAAAAGTAAAAAATAAAAAATAAATCGGTGCCAATTTCATAGCAATCAATTTAACAAGAAAAATAATTGTTAGTATTTAATTTAGGGAGTGGTGAAATTGACAACGGCTTATTTTTTATTTTTTACTTTTTAGAGTTGGTTCATTTTCTTTGCGAAAAGTTTTTATTTTATTTTACAACATTGTTGTTCTATAGTGTCAGTATTTTATGAAGTATCGTAGAATCAACTGATTTTACCAAAATTTTGAAAGTAGGCGTTTTGGGCTGAAATGTTCATTACTATACCTAAGGATAAGCATATACATGCACATGTGATATGTAGTTTTCCTACGATCCTCTATGAAAATTACATTTAGCACACTCTTTTGTTCTTTAGAAAATGCCTTATATCACACTAGTTTGATATTTTCATCACCCTAGTTTGATATTCATGTATGGAGGGTTGCCTAATTTTATTTAGATATTTATCTAGTAGATTCTACGAATTAATTTGACCTTATTTTTTAAGTCATCTTCTTCCTTTCGCCACATGTGCACAGCCTTTTTTGATGTATTTTTTGTTTTTTAATCCAAATATTTCTGGTTTTCATGTCAAGAATAGAAACTATAGTTATAACGTTACTATTTTGACCATTACTGTCTAGATTTTATAAAAATTACTTAATTTTGATTTAGTTACCTTACATTTTATAAAAAACATCAAAATACACATTATTTTTCTTATGAAATGTAAAACAGTATAATTTTACTGTCTTATATAGCAGCATAACCACAGTAATCAAAACTGCCTTCATTTAGGACAACCCATTAAACAGTTATGTAATATAATAATACCTATATTGTATTAAATATAAAACCAAGAAAACTAAAGGTAAATGAAAATCATATTTCCTGTTTCACATACATATGTAAATTTGTATGCTATTTATTATTATTTTGTGCTTTGCTTTTTTAAAAAATTAATAATAATTAGAAAATTTTAAAATAAGAAACTTCATATTTTTTCGGGATCGTAGTAAAAATAGTGTACATAACTCGTTGGAAAGTGTATTTCATCCACTCGTGGGATTTCCTCACTCGCCTGCCGGCTCGTTCGTAAACCTTTCCACTTGCGTAAAATGTCACTTTCCACACTAGTTATGTAATATACTAATTTTATGTGTACATACACGTTTGTACATACCGAACGCGTTTACTTGTTTGTTGTATTCTATGCAATATACCGGGTGGTTTTTTTTAACCTGAAACTTTTAAATATCTCGAAAACTATACATTTAAAAAAAAAAATTGTGGGACAAAAGTTGTTTATTTTAATGGGGGAAACAAAATGGCGTATTTATTTTTTGCGGATATTTACGTTTTCAAGGTCATTTCAAGGTCAACTTTGTTTTTTTAAACAGAAACATATATTGTTTTTACTGCTGTTTAATTCTTCCTAAAAAAATAAACATCTTTTGTAAAAAACTTTTTTTGATAGGACTTTTAGTTGCAGAGATAACACAGCCACACAAAATTAAAAAAGCTGGATCTCCGACGGACTGGACTAATTAATTCCTATGTTTTTTTTTATTTATCTGATGTCGGAATTTGAAAGTTAGCTCCCATTTTCAACATAACCTAAAAAAACATACTTTTCGCAATTATACAGTGCGTACATTAAGTCAGGAATCACCCGATTTACTTTTCAATTATAAGACTTTTAAAAAAACGCTCGGACAGGTCGATTTTAATTTTTATTTTTTCAAATTTTGGTGTAAAAAAAGTTATCTAAATTTTCACCCCCTTGCACCCTCCCATCACAACTTTTTTTTTCAAATAGCAACCTACCTCTTGTAACACATCGTTGGAAAGGTTATTTAATAAGCTTTCTAACGGTGTATGCCAAAGCCCTATTTAAACAGGGGCTTAGAAAAAAATTAGTGGCTATTTGAAAAAAAAAATTGGAATAAGTGGGTGCAAGTGGGTGAAAATTGTGATAACATTTGGTGTAAACCAAAATTTTCGAAATAAAAAATAAAAATCGACCTGTCTAAGCATTTTTTTCTTTAACTTGTAACTGGGAAGTTAAAAAAAATGCTCATACAGGTGGATTTTTATTTTTAATTTTGCAAATTTTGGTTTACACCAAATGTTATCACAATTTTCACCCCCTTGCACCCACTTATTCCAATTTTTTTTTTTCAAATAGCCACTAATTTTTTTCTAAGCCCCTTTTTAAATAAGGCTTTGGCATACACCGTTAGAAAGCTTATTAAATAACCTTTCCAACGATGCGTCACAAGAGGTAGGTTGCTATTTGAAAAAAAAAAGTTGTGATGGGAGGGTGCAAGGGGGTGAAAATTTTGATAACATTTTTTACACCAAAATTTGAAAAATTAAAAATTAAAATCGACCTGTCCGAGCGTTTTTAAAAAGTCTTATAATTGAAAAGTAAATCAGGTGATTCCAGACTTAATGTACGCACTGTATGATATGTTTTTGAGGTTATATGTAAAACGGGAGGTAACTTTTAAATTCCGACCTCAGATTTGGATTCAGGGGCTCTTTATACATAGGAATTGATTAGTCGAGTCCGTCGGAGATCCAGCTTTTTTAATTTTGTGTGGCTGTGTTATATCTGCAACTAAAAGTCCGATCTAAAAAGTTTTTTACAAAAGATGTTTATTTTTTTGGGGAGAATTAAACAGCAGTAAAAAAATATATGTTTTTAAAAAAAACAAAGTTGACCTTGAAAACGTAAATATCCGTAAAAAATAAATACGCCATTTTGTTTCCCCCATTAAAATAAACAACTTTTGTCTGACATCTTTTTTTCTAAAATGCATGGTATACGAGATATTTGAAAGTTTCAGGTTAAAAAAACACCCGGTATAGCGGTTGGCGCATATACAACTATTTATTGTTGTATACCCTAAATACGCTATTGTTCTATCTATAAAGTTGCTAGTTTGAAGAATAGGTTTTCTTTAATCTTAAGTGTCGCCAAAGACAGCCCAAAGCGGATTAAAAAATCATTTGGCAAACATGTGATTCGAAAATTAAATAACGTAGAAAATTTCCTCAGAGAATTTCGTGACATTTCATTCTGAACTTTATTCCTACTGTACTATTTTAAGTTGTACCGCTTTTAGAGACTGTATTAAAATAAACTTTCGATTAAGACCTAACAGACATTTCCCATCCTCTTATTATAAAACTTTGAACCACTTTAGAATTATTTAGCCTCCTGTCTATCCAAAACTGTTTCTAACGGCAAGATAATGAATTAAAATCATTAAGAAATTAAACACCTGATTATTATTATAAAAGTATTGATTTATACCCTAGTAGTCTAAGAGCTGGTGACCATTTTTATTTCATTATTTGCTCCCAGCTGTATTTTATATATGTCTTAAAGTACATTCAAATTAGCTATTTGCAAATTGCCAGGTCCTGAATCGGGTTCCTTTGGATGATAGAAGCCTCGAAAAGGTGGTGAAATTGGGTCCCCGAAATAGTTATTTATATACCAAGGGACTAAACTGGCTGTTTTAGTCCCGCTGCATGAGTGTTTCCTGAGCGAGCGTAGCAAGCGAGGGAAACAGAAATGCAAGGGTCTAAAACAGCCACGTTTAGTCCTAAGGTATATACACTATTTTTTGCAGGACCAAACATATTTTAAGTAGGTAGACAAAATTAAAATGCCTCTAAAATCGGTTGTTTTAGTTTCGTAATTTAATCAAGATGCCTGTAAATTGCGAAAAGTCAGTTTCACGGCTATCGCGATTTCAATTGTTTTTTAATATGGTTGACACAAACGTCAAAAAAATGGACGAAGATGATAAATTTTAAGCTATGTATAAATTGTTATAACAATGTTATTTTTAAAGGTTTTCTTTGTTAAAATCAAATAAATTGGTTTGAATCGCTAATTTATTACAATACATCACCAAACCTAATTTTTGAACCAGCAAAGTACATAGTAAGTATAATATTTTAATATTATAAAGGTTGCCGTGATTTTTATTCCCTTGGGGGAAAAACGGCAAGTTTAGTCCCGAAAATGAAAGCGTAAAATTAGATTTTAGTCTTGGCCGTGCAAAAAATATATTTTTAACTTACCGAGTCGAACAAATTACATTTATTACATTTAGATTAGTCTATTTTCGCAGTTTTACACAATTATTTAGTAGGCTAAAGGTTGTTAAGAAAGACAGACTTTAAAAACTTTTTCTGACATATGTCTACACTAAAAACTCGAAATAAATTGCATTTAATCAAAATGTCATTTTATAAATTCTCATTTCTTAAAAAAAAATAATTATCACATAATGCAACTTCTTAAAGACTGTTCTTACGCCTGGGCCTCAGAATTATTGTGTATAACTATGAAAATAGCTTAATATGAATGTATTAAAAGAAATGTATATGACTCTGCATTAAAAATAGATTTTTTTGGTAGCTCATTGTTATAGCTTTTGGAGCTTCTGGCACCCAAAGGAACCGGATCCGTAGTCTAGCAATTTGAAAATAACTTAAACTGAATTTACTTTAAGACATATATAAAATATAGCCGGGAACAAATAATGAAAAAAAAAAATGGTCACCAGCTCTCCGACTATAATATACGTACGCGTACTATAAAATTTGGAAAAATTAAAATGTTTAGGATGCCATTATTTTACCTAAAAAAAACCTGTGAAGTTACACTAAAAAGAAATTGATGCTCCCAAGGCCAAAAAAGACGTATTAAAAAAATTATATGATATATTGTTTTTGATACGTCTTTATATACTATATAAAGAACTTTTTTCATATATTATATAAATAACTACCACTTTCAGGTTTAAAACGCGTTAATGGATTTTAACTTTCCGACGATTTGTCGGATTAATCTGAAACTGATCTGAAGCAGTTTCAGATTAATCCCTGAAGATGTTTCTACTAGCAAGAGGCGAAACATCGGAAAGTGAAAATCCAATAAGACGGTCTAAACCCGAAAGTGAAATTTTGTTATATAACGATACGTCCTTTTTAAAGATTTTTTCTTGGTCTTACGGAGCATCAATTTCTTTTCTGATTGTTGTGTAACACATTTATTTTTTAGATAAAAAAGAAAAAATGGCACCCCAAACATTTTAGTTTTTCGAAATTGTTATACTTAGTACGCTACACCCTAGTATTGATATAATACAAAAAATTATTCGCAAGAGGAGACACGAGATCTCCATATTTTTAAGTTTATAAATATATTTATTTATTATTAATTATGAATTAATTAATTTATTATGAATTTATTAATTATTCTTTTTTTTAGTATATACAGAAGTCAATAAAAATGAACTAGTACTTGGTAACGCCAAACCGTGTATAATATACTGTATAGGGTTTTATAGGTATTTTTTTAGGATACCCCGTATATCCAATTAAAAAAAGTATAGTGGTTTTTATGTGGGGAGATATTGGACTACATGCACAATATTTTAAGACAATCAAAAAAATTTTTTTTGTGCCTGTCATTTCGCCTAAAATGAAGCAATGTAGTGCATTGTCGAACTTAAAAGGGCACAGCTCCACCAATTTGAAATAAAACTTTCTAATTTTTTTTTGAGGTTATCCATTTACTATCCCTTTATACCCTGTCGTGTTTAAAAGATTTAAATGAAAAATCCTTCAGCCTTAAAAAAAATAAAGAAGCTTAAGATCATCTCTTTTTAAAAAATGGATGTGAGCGACTTCTAGATTTTTTTCAAACATTCTGAAAAAAATCAGGGATAATACTCTCTTACCTCAATAAACAAATTTAAGGGGTGGGACCTCCAAATTTTTCAATTTAAAATTTTGGAGGGTCACCCTAGTATACAGTCTTAGGTATATGGTGTTAAAAAATCTATTTACGGTGACTTTTGTACAGCAACGTACTAACATGTAACAAAATATGATAATCAGCTAATATAAATTCTGTGGAGCTTTGGCTTTTTGTAGGAGACTTTATTTACCTACCACCGGTTTTTTACATAAGATTAGGTATCTATGGAACCTGAGATTAAATTTAAAAAATATTTGGAATAGGAAATACGATCGTAAGAAAAAACGTAAATCTCTTATTTTTAGCAAAAACATTTATTGCTTAGAACGCTGTTAAAGAGTGGTTCGTTTATCACATCTGGTTAAAAAAAACACATAAAATGTCTATTTCTGCACAAAATTCTATTAAAAAAAAAATCAGAAGCGACATGTTACGTTAAAAATTTAAAACTAGCCGTTTTAGTGTACTAAATGCAGGTTTTATTTAGCTAAATCATATTGATATTTAATTTATTTTCATTAAACTATAACCTGGCCATCAAAAATTTGTAATTCGTAACACGTACTCGCGAAAATATTGGCGAAAAAATCTCGAGGGATAATAATTTAACATTTTACATAAATTTTGAAACGAATTAGTGTCAAAATTTACATATCCATGTGTACGAAATTTGATATTTAAAAGCGGCTATAAATTTCAAAGCTTGAGACAAGGAATTATCCCATACTGAGCGTCCAAAAGTCAAACCCCTCCTCTTAATTTTTGAACGACTTTTTTTTTTGTATATAATTAATATTTTCAGCTCTTAAAATGTGGACAGGGGAGCATGGGAGGATATTTTTTTTATGGAAAGGGGGTGGTGAAATCAAACAATTTTTTAAAAATTACTAATTTCATGAAGAAAAAAGGAAATTATACTTATTAATAAACTAATTCAATCAATATAAATTAAAAAATACAAAAAAAATCTTAAATAATCGCATTTTTTAGCACAAAAAAATTGAAAAATAAAAACCCTAAAACAATTGTTTAAAAAATTAAAAAATATGCAGGCCAATAGAGAATTTTATTTTCTTTGAAATGACCACCCTTTCTATAAAAAACACTTTCCCCCATGCCCACATTTTAAGAGCTGAAAGTATTAAATATATGCTAAAAGATAGTTTAAGTTGTCTTATTAAGAGTTCTAAATTTGAAATCGATATCTCAACTCGTTCAAAAGTTAAGAGGGGGGGGGTGACTTTTGGACCGCACTGTATATGCTATACATTTTAATTACATATTGGTTATTCTTCTCTTTATAGAACGAAATATAAAGGCAGATTTATTTAGAGTTTGACCTGAAGTAAATATGAGAATCATAGTAATAAAGTACGAATAATTTCCTTTTTAACAATGTATTACATTTTAATTTTAATGGATTTTGAACCGGAATATTTGCAGCGTTCGCGGGCAATGTCTTTATTATGCGGACAATGTTTTTATTATCTGGGTAAGAAAATGGGGTATTGTCATTGCCTGGTCATGAAAATCAATGTCCAATGTTTTTGCTTGTAACATGATATCTGACAAACTATTTTAGCATACCTAAATTCTGATTAACTGGTTCTGTCTTATCAGAAGACGGCAAAAACCAAAATCGAGGGACCCTTCACTGTTTTTGGTGCGCCTTCGCAAATTTTACCCCAGTATTTCTTGCGTCTTTCATTTGATTAAAAAAAAAAATATATCAGAAAATCTAAAAATGATCCGATCGATTCGAAATTTTCAGGAAAAACCTAGTTCTAAGGGGAAGATCAATATTCTTTTTAAAAGGAATCCAAAAACAAAAAAGTTATGGGGGGTTAAACTTTTTAAAAAATCGAAAAATGCTAAAGGAAAAGTCCGATTTACAAAAACGGAAAATAATTACCCTACTTTCCCCTCCTCACGTGCGACACTGGATCTGATTTTTATTGTATTGGTAGTCCCCTAAAACATAGGAAACGACACCAAAAATATTTTTCTATCTCAAAAAACAACCGATTTATGACATTTTTCGGCTGTCCAGTTTTTTTGGCCGGGACCGTCCGAAATCGTAACCGATTTACAAAGAACGGTATTTTCGTAATCCGGACACCCTAGCGGAATCCAAAAAAGTATTTTTTTACCTCTGTATAACCCACCCCTACTACTAAGAAAAAAAAACGGGGTGTTCCCAGATTTCGGGGTTTAGATATTTTTACTCCATATACATCCTACAACAATATTATGCAAGAATATTCCGTGTGGTATTTAGTCGAATTTAAATGTTTTAAAACCTACCTTGCAGATCTTTGGCCCGCACTGTAAATGCAAATATGGTAATTTTACAGCAAATAAAGTAGGTCATATGTTGCCAGCAAAGAAAGTGGTAAATTTAAATCAGTACTGTAAATTTACAGTTATCTGTGAAAATGTTAATTTTTATTTTGGTAATTTTACTGCTATTATTATGGTAATTTTCGGGACTGTGTAAAAGTTCTGGGTTTTTGGACCACATGCACGAATTTTAATGCAAAATTATTGTACCGACAGGAAAAGACTGAGATTTTACTAAACCCAGTAATATTGAGGTTAATTTAATAAATATTGTAAATTCATATTCTGACATTGTAAATTTGCTTTAGGTATTACAGTTAAAACTACTCTAAGATTGACGGACAAATTTAGAGTGCAGTGATAACTTATTAAGACATGCTTGCGTCATGCAAAAGAGGCCATTTCTGCCTAGTTTTCAGAGGTCTTCCCCCCATTAGGGGGAAAAGCCCATGAATGGGACATATTATTGAATGGGACAGTGCCTGTTTCTGAGCTATGCTTCGTAATTTTTGGTTTTTGTTACCATGGTTAGATCGCTCTAGATGTGCAGTTGAAAAATCATAAAAATGGCAAAGTTTAGGGCAAAAGAAAACTGTTTGAATTTGGTTTATGTAATAGTCTAGAACAACACAAAACATATACCAAATAGTCGAATATTATAAATAAAGGTAAATATTTTTAGCCTATTTTTTTGATAATATTGTTAGTTTTATTGAATGGGACAATTTGCATATTTCATTCCTATCCATCTCTTTTAGATAAGGAATGACTCTAAAAGGGCAGAAAGTGTCTACCTTTACAACAATTTGATACAGATAGAACTCAAAACAACTAATATTTTATATTGATTTGAAAAAACAGGGTAAAATTATTTAAAGTAAATAAGTAAAAAAGAAATTTAACTGCTATTTTTTGTTATAAAATGACATTATAAGTTTATTGTTATTAGTTATAGTGATAATTTAATTTATTTATTTTATTTATTTATTTAAAGTATAAACTTTTAACAAATCTTTATATTTTCTACAATAAACTAAATATTTTAATTAATAACTATATAAAGGAGTTTAGAAAAATATCACAAGAGTAATTTTTCGCAGAAGGAAATCCTTGTTAGTAATGTTTTACCCCCGTTGTTATTTAAACATAAAGTTGAATAAAAAGTTAGAAGAAGAAAATTATAATATAAAGAAAATAAAAAAAACAATAAAATATACATAATGTTAAATTAATTAATAACAATGCAATAATAATAACAACAACAACAACAACAATAATAATAATAATAATTTAATCAAAAAGGAGATTGATTCTTGTTCTATTATGAAAAATCCAGGATTTAATTCTTTTTTTGAAAGTGTGAATAGACACCATTAGTGATTTACAATTTTCATCCAACAGGTTAAATATTTTATGCAAGAAAAATAGAAAAAATCTTTCGCTTAGTCTGGATGAAGCTCTTAAAACAGTTGCCTTTTTTTGACTCCTCTGGTTTCGTACTTGTGCCACACAGTATCTATTGATATTTTTTTATTGTACCAGTTAACTAAAATTACTTTTATATATATCTGACGAATGTCAAGGAGCCCGGTTTCCTTATGCAAAAGATCTGATGGATAGTCATATGGTTTGTTAAAAATAATTTTATAATTTTCCTTTGAAGGATATTCAACTTTTCGATATGTGTATTATATGCCTCACCCATATTGTAAAAGTGACCCCACTAGACCATGATATACGTTTCTTAAAACTGATTCATTTGCAACTTTTTTTAAAGTTTTAAAAATATACATAAAAGGTCTCAGTTTTTTACATAAATTATCTATTTGAACATTCCATTTTAAATTAGCATCAATATAAATACCTAAATATTTGGCCTCATAGCTTAAAAGTAGATTATTATGTGTACATTTACAATTATTGGAAGTTGTAATGGCAGTAAAGTAGTCACAGTCAAAGTGAGTTTGAATCGTATTAAAAACTGGCAACGAGGATTTAATTTTAGAAAAAGGCATTATTATTGTCTTATTTTGGTTTAGTAATAGGTTATGTTTATCTAGCCAATCTTTAGCTAAAAACAATCCTTTAGCTACTAGTTTTCTGACAATATCCTAAAAAAGACCACTGAATAAAAGAACGGTGTCGTCAGCAAATGCTGTTACTTCACCCAGACCATTAAGCGATAAAAAGGCGTTAATGTAACAGAGAAAAAGAAGTGGACCCAACACAGTACCTTGCGGTACCCCCCTGAGTACACGTTCCTGTTCACTTATCTCCCGGTCTATTTTTACTCTTTGAGTCCTACCACTGAGGTAAGACTTTATTAATTTAAGCTCCGTGCCCCTTATGCCCATGTCTTTTAAAACATCCAATAGCAAATCATGCGGTACCATGTCGAAAGCCTTGGTTAAATCCAGAAACACAGCCATGGTAGGTATACCTGCATCTAAAAGTTCATAGATTCGACAAAGAAGCCCCCGAATTGCGTCACCAGTTTGTTAATAATAGTTATTTTCATTTATTTATTTATTATTTATTATTTTATTTTTATTAATAGCAATTTTGTATTTGTGTCCCATTCAATAATCCCGTGTTCATTAATGGGACAAGTTATGTTTTTTTTTTGAAATGGTAGTAGTTTAGGTAAAAATAATTATGATTCAGGTTTAACACTTGGACGGTGTTCTTTTATTTCCAAATATGGTAACTAAAAAAACAAATACGTATAAAAGATTAAAACTAAAATTTTGGCAGCCGTTTAAAAAAATCCCATTCATGGGTACTTCCCCCTACTACTATTAAGACATCGTAAGATTTTTTCAAATGTCCCTTCCCCCGAAAAATCCTACCTCATTTTTAAACGATCCCTAACTGTAAGAACGAAACTAGTTGCACAACTACCATAAATATTTTAAATTGAATTATTAAGTTTTCTATTATTTTAAAACGGCGGTTTATACTTTTTATGCGGTGCCGTGCTAAATTACGCATGCGCAAGCGTATTCACTTACTGTTTTTCAATATACTATTTTAAATAAAAAACGTAAACCAAGCCCCCCCACATTAAAATAAAAAACACCAAACAATAAAAAATCAAAACAAACTCCGGTACGGAGAGCTGCAATTAGCTGCTTGTTCGTATTTTATTAATAATGACATTGTCATAATATTTTCATAACCTAACAAATTTAAAATTATGACATATACAGTGTGTACTAATAAAAATAAATAAATTTATATACAGAGACGTCAAATAAACGAGTAGGTAAGTAAAAGTGGAGAGAAGTAAAATAGTACAGATTTGAATGAGCAGTGATGTAAAAGAGTAGAGATGTGAGTGCCCCGTGCAAATTATTGGATTGGATGTCTCGATGATTAACTTGTTGCCTCGTCTTACTAGTCTGACTACTCTCGACAATCTTCAGGGCTGGTTTACATTAGTATCACGCGTCTTAACATACCCACATTAGGCCGAACAAGTTTTTATTATTGACAATGATTCTTTATTTGATTCTTTATTTCCATTACTTGTGCGTAGAAAATTTTTAAGTGGTAGTTGTATAAAAAGTACAAAAAAATATCAAGAGTTGAGAAGTCGCATTTTTGATAAATAGTATCTACTCTCAACGCTTCGACATGACTCTTGTCTTGATTTTTTAAATAACAGTCTTGTCTCTTTAACTCATAACTTCGGAGCATTAAATTTTTGATTTATTTTCGAAAATATTTTTTAAATAACTGTAGAATTTGTTATAGATTTTAGAAGTAATTGGTAAAGCCATTATTTTTCTAATATTCACGTAATATTTTTTGAACATTTCGACCTGTAGGTCTTTATAAGGATAACACAGGCCCACAAAAAATTAGTCAATTACCTCTAACCAGACTTTATTTTTCCTATGTATTTTTGTGTACTAAAATCAAATTTCACAGTGAAAAAGTTCGCTGACCCCATAACTTCTGCTAAAAAACTGCAAAAAAGAACTCGGCTCGAGATCTTTAAAGTGCTATACTGCCCTACTACGCTAGAAAGCAGTAACTCCATTTATCGCATAGCAGCGTTTACAAAATATTAAGGTGGGTGAGCCAATTATTGCCATGCTAAGACGTTTTTTTTACTGCATTCAAATTTATTTGTACTCACCTACTACTTTACTACATTAAACATAAACATATCTTTATTCTAATGGTTAAAAAATAAACAAACTGCAGGAGCTTCAAAAAAAATATAATTGCTTTTTAAAAAAGATTGCATACTGACAATATTAGGAATCCATGCCCAAAATATTGCCAGGTCACTGGCAATAATAGTAAAGAACAAACTTACAAAAATTTAACAAACTAATAAGAAAATATTGTGGCACAATAACAATATCAGCTGTTTTTAGGTACAATTAGGGCACTTAAATTACAATTTGTCGTTTTTAGTATTCTGCACGTACTATCGATTATAACTCATATCGGCCTGTTGATTCTCATCGAATAAAAAGCAGAACCAAGATTTAGAACTCTCTAAATTCTTCGTTACTTTCTTTTCTTTTGTCTCTTGTTTTTTATTTTTTTTTTGTTGTCAATTACTTCGCATGGCAATATTAGGAACATAGCTACTTACACACCAATCTCAAAAAATTACGTTTTTCCTTATTTATTGAGTAAAACACTATATGGCCCAAGAAAGTATATATTTGTGCCTACCTTATTACGTTTTTTTCCCGCAATAATCTATGCTACCCAGCTTGATACAGTCAGCACAATTTTACAAGTTTTTATAGTGGAAGAGCACGAGATACAAACTGGGTTTTTGTGTACGCCTTTACCAACTGGATACAGATACATCATATTTCCAGGCATATTTTCGAAATAACAGATATACTGGAAGTGCCATATATGACACAGAGAACGAACTAACAAGTTTAACCCCTTCACAGTGATTGACCTCTATAGAGGCAAAAAAAGTTCGTGCCATTAATGTGTCTGACCGCTATAGAAGCATCTAAAATTATCAGTTTACCATTAGTTTATTTTCCATGATTTTATAACATCACGGGGTTTTTGGGGTCGCTGATTACGAACCTAATTCCAGTTTTCCATAAATAAAAATGGCGGATCCAATATGGCGGATTAAAATTTTAAAAGTTTATGGGAAAATTTAATCCGCCATATTGGATCCGGTATTTTGAATTTTGAAAAACTGGCACCAGGTTCGTAATCAGCGACCCCAAAAACCCCCGAGTACCAGGTTTCAAGCAAATCCGAGCAACTTTAAAAAATCTAATCCGCCATATTGGACCCGCTATTTTGAATGTTGGAAAACTGGCACTAGATTTGTAATCAGCGGCCCCAAAATCCGCCGTGTAACAAGTTTCAAGCAAATCCGAGCAACTTTAAAAAATCTAATCCGCCATATTATACCCGCCATTTTGAAAGCTAACTTTTAAATTTTAACCTCGGATTCAGATTCAGCGACCTAAATACATACAATATGATAATATCATGTTTAAAAAAAAAATTAGCACATTTTTGGCACGAAAACTTTTTCACTGCACTGCGAAGGGGTTAAGAGGGGTTGGAAATATTAGAAACATTGGCAATAATTGGCTCACCTACCTTACATCAGAGTTGACGTTAAAACGTTGCTAGGCGACAAATGGAGTTACTCCTTTCTAGCGTAGTAGGGCAGTATAAACCACTGAATTTTGAGAGTTGTACCAGAAGAACTTTTTCGTTTTCAGCGCTCAAAAATACGCAAGAAAAATATAGTGTAGTTAATAGTAATTCAACCTAATATTTTTGTGGGCCGGTGTAATTAAGTAGTGAAATTTGGAATAATAAACCACATTTAAGCATTATTACATTATTAAACTTCTTTGAGATCTATTGTACACTCTTAAGCACTTAGTGATGATAAATTAACCAAATATGTTTTAACAAATCGCACTATATTTAGCATAAAAGCTGTTTTATTTTCCATAATAAATCGCCCAAGGAAGGGTCGAATATCTATTACATACATCAACTCAATTGCCTCTACAATTCCGCATACTTACCGCTTTTGATTAATGATGATTACCTTTTTAATGAAAATATATATTCTTTGAAAAAAAAGTTACTTCATTATTCTATAATTTTAATTTTAATGGCGAACTGAAGTAAATTTTGTGATAAAGTGGAAAAAAACCTTTAAAACGGTGTCTCACACTCTAAGTTTGATGCTCTGTAAGCGAGATATTTGGCGATCTGAAGTAAATTTTGTAAAACCCATAGTGATACACTTAATTAAGCAACCTGGGGATCAATTCTGAACATGGATGTGATGTGATAAATGTCGAGCGAATGATATTATTATATCACGCTTTTTTTACACATTTCAATATTTCGGTATTTACGAATTCAGTTCGTTGCCAAGAGTTTTCGCTAATCAAAAACCTAACAGTTGTTGTTATAAATGCATTTAAATTTAAATGGAACGAAAACGAGGAACGTTTATAATTTTTTTTTATGAAATATGTAACGTGATTAAATGGATTTGTCCATTGTAAAGATACGTGGGAGAGGAAAGTTTTAAGGAGAATATACGGACCCGTGCAGGAAAATGAAATCTGGAGGATAAGAAGAAACGACGAGGGAACTGTTTAAGGAAAGTTGTTTATCGACACAAATAAAAAGTAAGAGGATCAGCTGGCTAGGCCATGTACAAAGGTTGGAAAATTATAGATGCACCAAAAAAATTCTTAACATTAAAGAGGAAGGAAAACGAAGAAAGGGAAGACCAAGAAAAAGATGGCTAGATACGGTAAAAAAGGATTTGGAAGAACTGGGTATTGAAAACTGAAAAAAAAAGCTATGCACAGAAAAGAATGGGCAAAGGTAGTACAAAAATCAAAGGAGTTTATACCTTCATAATCCAGAGGGTTATAGATGTGGTTGACCACCGCTCTATGTAAAAAAAAGGCTCGGAAACCCTTACGGGAGGCTATGACCCTAAATGGGTTGGACAGCCAATGTTATATATAAAGATTTACGTGGAGGCTTGTCGTTTTGGGTTTCATGTAAGGTTATTAAATGGATTTGTCCATTGTAAAAATTTACGTGGAGGCGTCGTTTTGGGTTTCAGCGTCTTGGAGATCTCCTAAGACCACTATGGCATCCAATACTTCATTTAAATCCATGAACATACGTCTGGTCCTCGGTGATGTGGAAGTATCAGAATACCGCTTTCACTGGTTTTCGCTGAAGTGATATGATATTATCATATCAACTAAATGAGAATCGCTACCCTGAGGAGCAATTCACATCTAATGTGAATATGATGGTCTATCATCACCGGTGAATAAGATCAATCAGCCTATCGAAAATAACTGCTCTGAAGTTGGCGTTCACTGGCGATCAATTGTCGTGATGTGACCACATCACATCACGTGGAATCTGTTGGTTTGTTACACAACTGTTAAATGCCGAAGAATACTCCAGTCATATTAGATTTAAAAACAAGTAGTTAGGGGGAAATTCCGACTTGTCTAAATTTTTGTGTAAGCCTTCGCTTTGTCACTATAAACATTGGGTGATGTGTGTGTGACATGTGTTCGACCCGAGCTTAATTCTTTATTTTGCAATAAGTCGGCACGCGTGTGTTTTCGCGAATATCTCAGTCTATGCCGAATAAGATTATATGTCTGTATAATATAGTATATATAGTATATAATTTAATTCGGCATAGTTATGTATTAAACAAACTCACCAAAAATTAGAAATAATTTAAAATTCCTGTTGTCCGACCCTGTTATTGTAATGAAAGTATCAACTCTGGCGAAGGCGTACACACTGATAGAATTATAGCGTTATTAATACAATAACATAGTGTTATATATGCTCCAATCATAAATTCTACTAACTAATAGTAACTATGACATAAGATAACATTTGTTGTTGTATTTATTACAATTTTATGTTGTTTACCTCTTAATTCTACAACTGGTTGTTAACAACCAGCTACAATTGTATCGTATAACATATTTACTTTATAACGTATTACAAAACATGGTTGGCACAAAAATTTAAACAACTCGGAAATATTCCCTAACAAAATCCTAATATGACTGGACTAATTATATTACACTAGAATGCAAAGCATAAAACATTTTCATGGCTTCTTTAATTAATAATACTTATAAATCACAAACCTATTAAACACTTTAAATAGTAAAATTTAACATTGAAATTATGAAATTAGTTTTAGTTTGTGCTAAAGCAACTAAGTGACACAAATCATTATTAAAGTTACACGTTTCTCTCATAATTTACTTGAAATAATATTATCCTTCACAATTTATTTATGATGCTATTATAATGGGCGGCAGCTTCAATTTAAAAACTTATTAAACATTATCTATAAAGATATTTATGTTCTTTTAAGAAATAACTACGTAAAAGGATTTTTATACAACACCTTAATATTAGCAAAATAAACAGGTGTTGAATAAAACATTCTACAGTATGCGTGAATAGGACAGTAAACTGTTATCTACCTTAACCCGACACTTTTCCGCTTCATGGTCACTCCAAGACTATTTTTGTAGTGGTTGGTATTTTCTTGTTGCTAATTTTTACTATGTATAAAATGACGGTTTTGTTTGACATTTAATAATAAATTTACATTTTGAGCTATTATTTGACAATTTTTTACTTTATATCAAATGCTTGTAGGCCTTTTATAGTTAAGTAATCTCCTTAACTTTTCCAGTTATTTAAATTAAAACAAACTCGGCAAATTGTAGATCCTACCAATTTATTTAAAGCAAAATAGATGTTGAACTAAAACCAAATACCACTAAAATAAAAAGTTAATGGTGCGAGGCCCTAAGTAAATTAAAGTTCCTTATAATGTAATTATCATTATTTGCGAAGTTCCGTGAAAATGATCCTAAATTCAACTTGACAAATTTTCATTTACATGTAAAAAACTATTTTATTCGAGGTTTTATTGAACATAACGATTTTTTTTATTTTGTTCTTTTTACTTTTGCCAGTTTTTGTTATAGGCAGAAGTACGACTTTGGCTTAGTTTACACCGTAGGTACCAAACACTTGGTCCGGGTACCAAATTTAAATTTTAACCAATCACAGGGAATGACGCATGCGCATTTGCAGTTATGACATAATTTGATTCGCGGACCAAGGGTTTGGTACCTACGGTGTAAACTAAGCCTATCAGTATCAAAACGGACGTCATCACAAAATAGGACTTAAATACTCTTGTATTTGGTAGTTTGCTTTTAGTAATAATCCACAACAGAAAACTACCTTGCTTAAATGGGTGAAAGGCAAAATAAGACGGTATTAGGTAAACTTTTTCCTGTATTTTAATTTTTTGCCATCTACATCTACCTGAAACAGAAAAAATTACATACGTGCAGTCCGTCGCTATAATTGATCTAGCAAGCGGGGACATCATTATTCTGTGGAAATGCCATAGAACTAAAGAGTTAGATAGTTTCACGCGTATATCATGGTTTTTCTGAACATCGTTGCCCCCTCTAGAGTTTTTCTCTCCAAAAAAGGTATAAAATTGACCATAGCGCCCCCTATGCGTTAAAATAAAAAAATAAATAAATAAATTATAGTCACTCATGAGGGTCAAATGTAGTCCAAATTTTAAATCAATATATATTAAAATAATGTTATACACGGAAAGAAATTAGTGGGCTCTGCGCTATACATTATAAGATATTTGGTAACAGTGGCAAATTATAGTGATTTAAGCTATAGATTATAAGGGACACAATAACTAATAATGTTAAAAATAAATTGGAAACGATTATATATATTACAGACACGATTATATTTATTACAGGCACTATTATAAATTTACAGAAATTTTATTATATTATAAAAATTATTAGCACGGACAATAATTAAATCTATTTAAGCTATAAATGCTATACTATTTGTTATATTTTATTATTCACTAAACAATTAAAGTATTTCATATACATTTTTACACTGACTGCCATAATTGTAAGAGAAAGCCTTGTATTTATATAATAAGCGATTATAATTTGCTTGGTATGTGTGTTATAGCGCTCCTAGCTATAATTTTTTTTTCCGTGTACAAGAATTAAAAAATTGGGGCTTTATTGACAAGGCAGGATGTTTTGGTAGCTGGCAATAGGATAAACTTTCATGTAGGAACACACAAAAACAATCAGAAATTTCCAAACATCGTTGCAAAAATATACCCCAAAATCGTGTGAAAGAACGGCGAAATTGTAGTTAAAACGATTCTACCCTGAGCATGCGCATCTTTTGTATTTTCTTAAGTGGATATTACCAGAGCACTGTGGCCGTTGGGAATGAGTGTTTTAGAAACTCTTTATATTCCGACAATTTTTAAACCAGAAGTTTAAAGATATGAATGGTTTCCACTTTGTTTTGATTAGCTTCCATGCAGAAAACACGGGGCCTTTTCTTGTGAAAGTTCACATTTAGCCTAGACCACCCTTCATGTATTTCATTCCTCACTAACGTACTTTGATGCATAAAAAGGGTACCCGTCGGAAAATGCAAATGTTAGGTTTAATTAATTATCTTGGCTGTCTTGTTTAAAATGCCATTTTAAGGATTTGAGCCAACCTCTTGTTTACCGCTGCGTCAACAAAACAAATTATGTATTATAATACATAATACAATATAATTATATATCAATCTATAATAATTTAGTTAATTTATTTAAGTTATTATACTCTTTACAGGAGAGTAGAGTAAAAAGAGTATAATACGATTTATCTAGCGTAATTTTATACAGGGTGTCCAGACTTATGCTGCCCCCATAGTTTTCTCGGAAATTGTAAGAATTAAAAAAAAAAAAATCTACACGTTTTCTAATTTGATGAAAGGAAGAACTTAATAGTTATTTATGGTACTAGTGGGTAAAGTAAGATATTGCCCATGAGTGCCATACAAGGTTTTATCCAATAAGTAGCTTAGGAATTCATATTTTTATTAAAAATTTTAATGACATTTACAAGAAAATAATTTGACAAGTGACAGTTGGGTAAAAAACCACTCGGGGGTTATTATTTAAAATAAAGCTGGTAACTGTCTTATTATCTGTATGTATTGGATAAAAATATTTTCATGTATACAGGGTTTCGTGAAGGCTGGCAGCATAAACTTTATTTTTTGTTTAATGGAATGACCCATATTTTATTGCAGCAATTTGTTTGGCATAACAATTGTTTAATTTTGATACCATTAAGTATGGATCAAAAATTTATTGTTTTCGAGAACATATTTTTTTTTCCTAAAAAAAGTCCAGTTTTTTGCCATTTGTAAAATCTGCTATTACATCCTTAAATTTGATCCAATAAAAGTCCAAACTTGGCCAGGTTGTTAAATAAGGATGTATTTAAATAAATTTAAAACAAAGTCCAACTGTAATACAGGGCGTTCAAAATTTAAAGTCAAACTTTATAATTTTCAAACATAAAAAACTTTTTTTTTTTTCAAATGGCACCCCGCATATTTTACAAGTGCATTAAACGCAGAATTAAATTCTACATTCAAAAGAACTTTTTATTTAGGTCTAGTGGTTTTCGAGATATTTTAAAATTAAAATTAAAAAAAAACAGGGTGGTTCAGAAACTGAAAAAACTTTTAGAAGTGATTCTACATCCAAAAATATGAAAAAAAAGTTTCTATAAAGGTTGGTCCGGAAATGAGCCCTAAGGGAGCTACGGCCCTCCTAAGGGTGCGTGTAAAAAAGAATTTTTATTTAATATTTTTGGAATCTTGTGAACCACAGTATAGAATTTTTGCACATGCCCGGATATTGATAAAGGCTGTTATCTTATGTAATTTTAATTTGGTAACTTTAAACAGGGGCGTGCGAAATGTTCGGAGCAAAAAATTGACAACGCCCCCCCACCCAATCTCGAAAACAATCAATTTTTGATCCATACTAAATGGTATCAAAATTAAACAATTGTCATGCCAAATAAATTGCTGCAATAAAATATGTGTCATTCCATTAAAAAAAAAGTTTATGCTGCCAGCCTTCACGAAACATCCTGTATACATGAAAATATTTTTAAGTTCTTCCTTTCGTCAAATCATAAAACGTGTAGATTTATTTTTTTAAATTCTTACAATTTCCGAGACAACTATGGGGGCAGTCTGGGGACACCCTGTATATTTTATATATAATTGTTTTTTATTAAATTATGAACAACTTTTAAAAATCCGTCCGTCCGTCTGTCAGTCCGTCTGTCCGTGTTTTTTTTTGCCCATACGATAATAATTATTATAGAACAGAATGTGCATTCATTAGATTAAAACATTCAGGAATACAAGTTCTATGAGCGGAAGAACTCGCAACTTTTACTTATTTTAAATAAAATTCATTTATAAACAAAAAATATATAGGGGCTCCACTAAAAAATGTCATACATTTTTGATTAAAGTGTTGTTTTACGTATACAGATAATCTACCAATTTTGTATACATTTAAAAGTAGAATTTTTATCCTCTGCACACTTCTGCATAGTTTATCTATGTGCGGCTAAAATTTATCTAGCTGATAAAGTTTTAGTTAACGTTTAATTTTGACGTTTCATTGAAATTTTTATGGTATTTATTTACTAGTTTATTTTACCTGAAAATTGATAAACCGTTAGCCCAATCATTTTAGATTTTTTCATGAAAAAAAATTACAAGGTAAAACTTTGACGCAGTTAAATGTTAATTTAATTAATTAATTATGGGAAATGTCTACCATCTTGAATTTTGTATTTTTGTCTATTGCGTGCAACTGGCGTCCTAAAAGCGCAACAGTGTGTACCGATTTCACCCGAAAGTCGACCAAAACGACCACTAGAGAATACAAATTCTACTTTGGAGTATATACACAACGGATGGATGATCTGTATAAAATTTAACTTATTTTTAGTTTACAGGTATAATAAGCACAAAATTTGTTTAAAAATTAAAATAATTTTTAAGTATCAAATATCTTTTAACAACGCAGGTATTTAGATATTACACTATCCCACAAAACGAAATTTTTGAAGCATACTTTTTTTTCTAACATAACCTATCTTAAAGCATTTTTTCTCCTGATTCTGACTCTTTTTTCAGATTTGGGCTACGACCGCACAGTTTTTATATACAGAGTGTTTTAGAAAAAAAAAAACACCTTTTTCCAAATGACTGTATAATTTATTTTTATGAATATTTTTTAATCAAATTCGGGTCACTTATAAAAAAGGATGTGCTTTTAAGACTTTGGAAGATTTTTTTAAATATCGACCCCCATTTTTTTTACACTGAAAAAAAATTTTTTTTTGTTCTCTGCCATTTGTGTTCTTCATACTTAATTTCATCCAAAACTATTTTCATATGAATGAAGCACTGAAAATTAATATAGCTCCACTTCTAGAAGCTCCCCATTAAAAATTCAAAAGCAAAATGAAGCCAGATAAATAGAGAATGTTTTAATATGGGTAACGTAAAATCCATCTTTTAAAAATTTGACAGCAAAAAAAAAAAATTTTTTCAGTGTAAAAAAAATGTTTTCGTTTGGACTTCGACTTTGGAGTTCGACATTTAAACAAATCTTCCAAAGTCTTAAAAGCACATCTTTTTTTATAAGTGGCCCGAATTTGAATCAAAAATATTCATAAAAGCAAATTCTACAGACATTTTCAAAATATATATATTTTTTCTAAAACATCCTGTATATAAAAACTGTGCGGTCGTAGCCCAAATCTAAAAACAGATTTGAAATCAGAAGAAAAAATGCTTCAAGATAAGATGTGTCAGAAAAAAAGTATATTTTCTCTGTGGACAGTGTTATCAAAAATATTATCCTTGAATTTGGTCTCTGTCTCTGCGCGGAATTGCTTAAAAACAAGAAACGAAATTAAGCCATTCTTTAAACAATATTACACTGTCTAGACAATTCAGATTCACAGTGTTCGCAACTTTTTCGTCTTAAAGCTAACAGATCTAATTTAAACTGGATCCTCTGCCAGACGAATTTAAACCAACACCAAATACTTATTACTGTTAAGGAAGATTTAATCTCTTACACAGGAAAATTTCCCTCGTGTATAAAAATCTACATGAGGTGTGGGATTTTCTCTGAATTATAGCAAAATTTTCACAGCAGCTTAAAATTGCACATTGAAAATTCAACTGCAATGACCCGTCATGACGTATTTTTATTAAAGGATGACGGATCCTAAACGTATTACTTTTAAGGCAAAAATCAATCATATGACTAAATTTTCAGTTTTCAGATCATCAGGTTATGATACTTTTTTTCTGGTTTCTTAATAACACTAGGCAACAAATCTCAACTTTTTTTTTTGTCCAGATCGGAAATTAAATATTTCTTACTAATTTGAGGGCGTAGAATCCGAATCTGGCCTTAAAAAATTCCAGCATCTTACATTTTTGAGACATAACTCCAAGAAATAAGGACGTTTTTTTTTTTCAAAATCTTTAAAAAAGGAGTAGAATTAAATAAATACGAGGAATTCAAAAATCCATATGCAAAGGACCTACTGTCACAGTAAGTAAGCGAAAAAAAAAATAAAAAGCTTAAAATTAAAGTGCAGAGTTAACTTAATTCCTCATTTGTGGCAAAACTATCAAATATGTATAAAAAAATTTATAGGACTTAATTTGTAGATTATAAAATTCTCTACACTAATATTTATACAAATATTTTTTTATTTTGCTTAGTTTGTTCGTAAAAAGTAAATAAATGAAAAAGCAATAAAATGAAAGCACACACTGTATACTTTTTTCCCAATCGCAAAACATATATAGTTTTTTATCAATTTAAAGGCGCAGAATCTGAATTTGACCTTAAAGAATATCTAGTACGTCTTATTTTTTAAATTTTAGTACAGGCAATTATGCCAATTTAAAAATAATTTATAAAACACAGTATTGCTTATTATTATTATTTTTTTTTCGATGTTTTAAAGGTTTTACATCACAAAAATATCACTTCATTACTTAAGTACGGTCCTTACGTATCTTATTTTTAGTTTATTTTTGACCCCCTAGTGATGCTTTTTGGCGTTTTTTAGCATGAGTACGTGGCACTAAATTTGTTCCTTTATACACACCTCTACTCACCCCCACCCCTACTTAGTTGTGTCACAGGATATTTTTTTTAATATTGTTTTCCGTAGTATCCCTACTTATTCTACCTATGAATTTAGTTTCCATACCCTAAGTTGGGTGTTTTTTAACTAATATTAAGTCGCCGAATTTGTCCTCAGAATATTTTTATTTCCCATGATTTTAGAACAAAAGAGGGCTAAAATAATGAGTTTTTACCATTTTTGTCTCATTATTTCTCAGAAACCTGGGGTAGTACAAACATTCTGAGGTCAGATTCCGTCTCAGTGACCCAAAATTAAATGAAAAACGTTTCAGGGCCAGAAACAGTGTTGCCTAGTGTAATTTGCGGTCGTCTGTTTTTTTAGCTAGATTCGAATTTAGCACCCTCGATTTCAATACCTGTAAAAACATCAAATAACAATAATTATTTTGATTCCGCGACAACAGTTTTCAGTGATGTTTTTACAGCAACTCTTTGTGTAGATATAATCATGTAGGTATTAAAGTGAACAAACGTGAATAATGTTTTGCCAGTTTTGGAAAACATAAAAGAAATGTTTTCATTCAGTGTCAGACTCTTGTTAAATGGTTTTGTATAAAAAATGCAAGAATATAGTACATTAAAAAAAAAGTCTAGAAACAATCCAATATATTGCAATAGTTAAATATTAGGCCAAAAAAATCATTTTTTTAAGGTAATGTTTAAAATTAAAGTAATAAAATTTATGTATCTGAAAAATTGCAAATTCCCTGAAAAAGTTCAGAAACAATCCAATATATTGCAATAGTTAAATATTAGGCCAAAAAAATCATTTTTTTTAAGGTAATGTTTAAAATTAAAGTAATAATATTTATGTATCTGAAAAATTGCAAATTCCCTGAAGTTTTAAGTTTTAAAGAGGCGCATTTAGGGGGCCTAGCTCCCCAAATGGATAATTATCAAATTTATTGTAAAATAAATATCGTAATTTGTCCCTCCTAATGCCCTTTCGATATATTAAAACTAAATCATAAAATCACAGTTTTATCCCTATTATTTTTTTAATTAATTATCATCAATAACATGGTTATTTTAATTTTCAGGAATTTGCGGCGCTTACCAAAGAACTGAATGCCGCTAGAGAACATCTTCTCGAACGGGAGGAAGAAATAAGCGAGCTCAAAGCGGAAAGGAATAACACGAGGGTAAGTGCACTATCGCTTCTTGTTGTTTTACAAGGCGAATACATTATTTACACTTTACTAGATACTATTTAATTATATAGCAGATTATTCTAAAAGTTTTTAATTCTTTAAATTATTAAATAGACAGCGGGGTTTTGCGATTCATTGAGTTACATTCGTGACTTGATGTTATGTCCTCGCAACGTAAGAAGCTGTATCTTTATCTTTGTATAGTCATAAATAGCAAAATTCGGTTGTGTTAATGAATTGACTAGTTATACAGGGTGTATTTGAAATAGCGTAGGATATTTTAACAGGTGATTCTACATGATAAAATATGACAAAAAGTTCCTATAAACATTTGTCTAAAAATGCGTCATAAGGGAGCTAAGCCCCTTTGAAATTGGCTAAAAAAATCGGTTTTTATTTAATAACTCAGGAACCCTTTGAGATATGTTAACGAGGTTTTGCACGTGAATTAATCCTAATAAGGCTCATCTTTGTATGTAATTTTCACGTACTTATTTAAACCAGGGGTGTGCGAAATGGGGAGGCCTTATCAGTTTTTTGTCCCAAACTTTTTTCTTTGTAACTTTTTTGCAATTTTATTTTTGAAATATGATTCCTCAGGTCAAAATACATAAAAAAGGAACTCTTGTTGTAATACTGTAGGATTAACCGTTTTCGAGAAAAGTTCATTTAAAGGTGAAATTTCACGGTTCGAGGACGAAAAATTAAATACTAAAATGTCGAAAACCAAAATTTTAAAGATGCAATGTTATTCTACATCAAAAACTAAGAAAAAAAGTTTCCATACATGTAGGTCGAAAAAACGCTTTTAAAGCTACCATAGCCCTTTAAAAATGGTGCATATTTAGGAGACCATAGCTCCATTAGGATTGATTTTTGGAAGTACCTGTATATAAGGTTTTTTTCTTAGTTTTTAATGTACATTCGCCCTGCATCATTAAAATTTTGGTTTTCAACATTTTAGTATTTAATTTTTCGTCCTCGAACCGTGGAATTTCACCTTCAAATGAATTTTTCTCCAAACGGTTAATCCTACAGTATTACAACAAGAGTGCCTTTTTATGTATTTTGACCTGAGGAATCATATTTCAAAAATAAAATTTCAAAAAAGTTACACAGAAAAAAGTTTGGGACAAAAAACTAATAAGCCCCCCCCCCCGTTTCGCACACCCCTGGTTGAAATAAGTACATGAAAATAACACATAAAAACGGGCCTTGGTAGGATTAGTTGACGTGCAAAACCTCGTTGATATATCTCAAAGGGTTCCTGAGTTATTATATAAAACTATTTTTTTAGCCACTTTCAAAGGGGCGTAGCTCCCTTATGACGCATTTTTAGACATATGTTTATAGGAACTTTTTGTCATATTTTATGATGTAGAATCATGTTGAAATTGCCGACGCTATTTCAAATACACCATGTATAAATAACAGTGAGGACTACTTACTTTCTCAAGAAGGTTTGCCTTGCGGGACGGAGGTCCGTCTTCCGCGGAGGTTAGGCCTTCTTAAACTGTCCTAATGAACTGGGTTATTACACAGCACTACTCCTTAGATAATTCCAACCGTAAACTTTTGGTGAGAAACCTGTATTCCTTTTAAGACCAGCTTAAAACTTTACTGAGTTCTCGTGCTTACAAGTTTTCCCGGACAGGCAAACCGATCGATTCGAAAAAAATTTACTTGTCAATACAGTTTTTTCGTTGTATTTTAGGATATAATAAAATGTAAAAAATACTGTCAACGAACTAAAGCGGTTAGTCATTAGACTAATAAAGTTTTAAGAAATTGAGATTCGTACAAAATGTGAAATGGTCGCAAGAAACCATAAAATTTTGACATTGCATGTTATGCCCCCGGATGGCTATAAAGACGTCTAGATTATGATTTACTGATGATCGGATGTTATAGTTTTACACCGAAAAAGCTGTTTTAGCAATTTTTACCGAAAAATTTAAAATTATGTTTTTTGTTATGTCTAAAAAGACAAGAAAAACTAAATGTGAGTGGTGCAGCGAAATGGCATATTAGCAACAAAAAAAAAAACGATTTTTTTATTTTTGCAGTTTTCGATGCATTGTACGTAAAACGTAAAAAAAAAACGTAAAAAAAAATAAATCGATTTTTTTTTGCTAATATACCTTTTCGCCGCACCACTCAAAAATAATGAACTAAGCGCAATGCCTATGACTCGCAGTGAAGTAAAATAAACGAGTGGTCTGATCCATGTACCTTTGCGTAATAAAAGTTTGAGAATAGCATGATTTTTGTTTAATTTCTTTGTTTTTCATGTGAAATGAAAATTGTAATCCAAGTGAATATTCTTAGTTTAAACAGATGCTTCAGGTTATGCAGTTGGTGCCATTTTGTCTCAAGTTGAGACTCTCAACAGTATCCAAATTTCAAAAGTCAATAAACACGTTATAATAATACTATTTTAATTCTTAAACCATGCTTGACGTGTATAATCTAAATAAGTGAATTTTTGACTAAAGTAATATAATTTCAAGAGATATATTTGATTTAAAACTTTTTATGTGTCTAGGAAAGAGAGACGGTGATAAATTGCGCAATTTTTAGCTACCATCTAGCTACATGATTTAATGTGTTCACGTTGATAAATTTTTATATTTCTACCAATTTATTTTCAACTGGCTTTTCCTTTTACAAAGGATAATTTAATAGTGGATTAAATTGCTCGATTTTAACGCAAAAAGTCTATAGTTAAATGGTGGTAAAATATTCGTTTAGTTGTTATTCTGAAGTTGTTAAAATCTAATGTTAATAACATTGTAAACCAGAGTTTTTCAGAGATTATAATCTTCCCTTTAATAATTATTAAAGGGTATTATTTTTTTTTTTCATTTAATTTAAACCTGTCAAAATGTAATGGGTTAGTGTTTTTACTCGTTTTAAATTACCCTCTGAAAAAAAATTGTACTACTTTTTTAAACTGTCTAAAAATGTTTATAAAATATTACCAAAATGACACCTCAATAGTCACACTTTTCCGTAGGTCACACTTTGGCGGGTTGTCCTTATTTTTTTTTAATAACTGCTAATTATAATAATAACCGTTAGTATATGCAAAAAATATATGCTTACTGACTGGACTAAATACGCAAATCATATTATGCGAGAAATTTTACATAATATGCCTTGGAAGAATAACTTTCTGGTATGTTTATGGATACTTAGTTGGCAAACTTATGGTATTTACGATTTTAGACGTACGTTGTGTAATATAATCGGTGTGTATACACACATTGTGCAGAATTTCAAAGCTATTTTCATAACTATAACAGAACTATTCAAGAATTATATAACACTGAGAGGGCAAACCGTTTGTTTCAGTATTGAATACTATTGTTTTTTTTTTGTTTAAGTTGATATATTTGTATAGAAATCTTTTAAATCATGTAGAAAAAATACAGAACTGAAAACTTTACGGATTTATCCACAGTTTGACAACAAGTTTTCGCATGCGCACGATTACTACTAATGAAATATCGAGATATATACTTCACTTTATTTTATTGTAGAGTGCCTTAATGGGATGTTAACTGACGTCTTCTTGACAGAAATCATCACATTAAGGCACTCTATCGTATTGGAATAGCGCGCATGCGAAAACGAGTTTTTTACTTTTAGATTAGGGGCTGCCATATATTACGTAACGCGCCTAGGGGGGGGGGAGGGGGTCAGAGAAATTGTTACAGTTTGTGACAGGGGGGAGGGGGGGGTCTAGGTAAACGTTACGTAACGGAATTTAATAAATTTAATGTTTATTTCCTAAGCTTGGCAGATGTATTTTTATTTCAACATAAATTACTATTTAGTGGCCCATAATTCCCCTTTTCGCACAAAAATTGACGAAACTATGCATATTTAAATAATATTGTAATCAGTAAAAAAAACTTTTGACATTGATATTAAAAAAAAATCTTACGGCCCTGTTCTTGCGTGATCTTGCCGATGAATCATCGGCGATGATACATTTTCGCGCGGAATGTGTACTCACAGAACACCAATGTGTGTACTATTTTGTGTACCTGTGCATAAACAATATACGTGTTATATGTGACACTCAGTGTTAAAAGAGGTATCTAGTATTTTTTTCCCTGTGTGATATTGATTATGAATATGAAAAGTTTGAGTGATTTTTTCGTTTAAGTACATTAAGTGCTATATGTATTATTATAATAAATATGTATTATTTTTACACTGTCTTTTTACCGTCTTGCATTATGCGGAATTCTGTATCAAGATATGTAAGAAAAAAAAATACAAATTTTTATATTGTTACGCGTTACACAGGGGGGAGGGGGGGTGTTGGTAAATGTGACAGTTTGTTACACAGGGGGGGAGGGGGTCAATTTTTTTGAAAAATTGCGTTACTTAATATATGGACAGTCCCTTATATTTAACAAAAAGAAATTTTTGAAATACACCAACATAATGATTCTCATAACACAACATCACTTTTTAATTTAACAGCTAGTTGCCATAATTTTTTCAATTTTATTAGCATTAATGCTATGTTATGTGAACATGTTATGTTATGGATCATTGCCAGTATTGTGTACATTTTATGAATTGGCACCTCTGTGGAATGTGAAAACTTCAAGGTCACCTATACTTTACGTGCTATATTTTTATATATTTTTTATATTTAACTGGTTGCATAAATTAAATTGCATAACTCGGCAACGTTGGCATTTAACAATATTTAGCCTTTCTACCCCAATTTAACTATTTGAAATCCCGTTAAGCTGAAAATGTCTAAAATAAACATTATGATTATACGTATTTTCATCAGAAGCTCTTTATTTGTAAACGGAAATCACTCAAACTTGCTTTTGCGTTTTGAATATTAGCATGTTTGAAGGTATAATATTGACAGTAACAACAACTAAAGAAAACAATCTATTAACATGGTTAAATATTTTATTCACAAGCATACAGGAAAACGTCATTTATGTATATCATCGTGTTATCTTAACTACCTCGTATCTCCAAATTCACAGGTTTTCAGGGGACACAAAAAACCGGTTAACTTTAAAATTCTTATTTTTTTTATTGTAATATAGAGAAATATAAGTGTAGTTATTTGTTCTGGACCCTTCAAGCATAAAAGATTGCAAAATTATTAGTTACGTGAGTCAAAAATTAGAATTATGGAGATATATTTACAATATTTTAGTAAAAAATAGTATATTGTACCAAACCTTCCCTCTTGCGGGGGTAATTTTCGTGAATAAAGGTGTTACTGAGGTTGCTAAAAGTGAATCTGATAATTAAATTTTTTTAACTCCACCCTATGGGGGAGGGGTAATTATTGCTTTCCGATTTTGAAAATTTTCAAAAGTTAGGGAAGCCTTGTATTGGTGAAAAAATTTTCAAAATTGTTTTTAGCGTCTTTTTGAGTTTTATGACGTTTTTTATCAATATAAATGAATTTCGAGCAAAAAAAAAATTGTCAGTCGATCGGTCGGTCGGTCGATCGGTCGGTCTGTCCGGAAAATATTATAATCACGATAACTTAAGTACGCTTTAAGCTAAAAACTTGAAATTTAGCATACATGTATTTTACCAAAAGTTCTCGCTCGGGATTGTTTTTGGCGAACATTGGGCAAGGGGTCAAATAGGGAAAAACACCTTCGGGGGTGAAGTTATTATCAGATTCAGTTTAAGCTACCTCGAAAACCCCCACATACAAATTTACACGAAAATATTGTAAATATTTAAAAAAAAAGTACACCCCGTAATACGAGGGTGGATTAACGTTTTTTTTTTTATAAAATTTAGCTTAAGCGACCTTAGAAGCCTCTAGATATAAATTTTATAAACATTTTAAGAAAAAAAAAACGATAAAAGGGATATTTTTTACCACTGGGGGTGTGATGGAGGGGTGGTAGGTCTTGTTTTACTTCACCAATATACTTTCCGCATCCAAATACATAAGTATGCAAAGTTTTATCTTCTTAGATATTTTCACCTACGGGAAATTCTTTATTTGCTAGGCCTAATATTGAAGGATACGAGGTAGTTACAGTTATTTATTTTAAGTAGTAAAGGAGATACGAGGTAATTAGTTCCACATAAATAGGACTTTCTTTAGGTCATTACTAATCATGTACAGAATTGATTAGTGCATAAAACCGAAAATCGAATTTTTGGAGATACGAGGTAGTTAAGGTAACACGACGATATGCATTATAAAAAGTTGCAAAATCTATCATTTTTGTTTACTTCTTTTAAAGTTAAAAAAGCTTTTCATTTTTAACCAAGGTTGTAAGTGATTTCATATATAACCTGTTTTTTGGCTTTTGGTTATACCTCATAGATGGCGAAACTATCGCCTTGTCTGTAAACAGCTGTAGTTTTCGAATAAAATAAGCTAAGATTTTTGTTTATTTCTAGGAAAAACAATAAAAAATAATATTTATTTATATATTATATGGTTCATACCGAGACTGCTAATAGGACATAACAACGAGGCAATTATTTAAATTATTATTTAGTTGAAATTTATAGTGACGTTAGAAATCTGCAAAATTTCTGTAGACGATTATTTAAAATTGTGAATTTTACGAGGTAATGTGTTATTAATTTATGCTTGTAAATAAAATTCTGTTCTAATCACATAAGAAAATGACATGTCCAACTAGGTACGTTTCATTTTTTTATTAGGTTAGAATTATACTATATTTGATAAAGGATAATAACTTTGTGCTTAATACAAAAAAAATGTTTAAATTAAGAATTATTTCATCATTTTGGATTAGTAGTAAAAAAAGTCCAAAAGAGTCACACTGTCCAGTTTAAAATACTACTTTGAATGCAAATATCTATTTATTGAATTGATTTTGCCTTAAGAGGGCCTTGATGAAGACAATTTAAGCACGTAAAAAAAACATTTTTATATTAGGATTCAAATATTATTTTAACATGTGATATTCTTAAAAATATTCTCATTTTTTTCTTCTTTAAAATAAAGTAATTTACTGTACACTGCAGGAAATAGATTAGAATGTCCACTTAGTTGTTTCGATAATTGATTTTCTTCAATTGAATTTGTATTTTTCTTTTATTTACTAAAACAAACGTGCAATGAACTTCCTTACTCTTCACAACACTCGAGCTAGAAGAATGCTGGTGTTCTGCAAAAAACTAAAACTCTAGATAAAAGATAAACACTTTTTCGTTTGGACTTTTTGGACTTTTCTCGTTATTTTACATTCAAACTTTTTCCTGCGCTGCTGCAGATCAAGTTTTACTCTTCATTTACCATTTTTTGCATTTAGTTTTTGAACTTCTTCACTTCTATTTTTGCTGTTTTTTTAAACTTCAACATCAAGTCGCGCCTCACTATGCTGTCAACGGGGAAAATTGTGTCTATAAATAGGCAAATGAAATTAAGAAATAAGGATTAAAAACTATTTAAAGTTATTCACTATACTTTTCTACATTGGAAAATCCATTTATTTCATTTTCAATAAATTTGCAAATATGCGCCAATGCGCAATATTCATGTCGATGCACAACGGTTGCTCAAAAACCTGTTTTGACATGCTTACAGAAAAAAACATCCTTATATCTAAACAAACTAATATTTTTGCTTAAAATTTTGAAGAAGCATAGCAAGTATATGCCTTTAAAGATTTATTTTTAAATATATACCAAAAAACATTTTTTACGTAAAATTATACCTATGTCTTTAAAGATTTATTTATAAATTCTTAAATATGTAATAATAATACTGCATAAATATTAGAGTTTCCATTTTGGCCCATAGGAAGATATAAGCATTTTACTTGCGACATTTTTTGACGTTGTTGACATTTTTTTTTTAATTTTTATCAAAAATTTCCAGCCGGCTTTTTAGGCTTGAGTACTCATTTTTTTTATTTATTAGGCTGGGGAAGCTAAAATTTGATATGCATGTAGTTTTTACCTTAGGGAACGTTCAAGTATTACGTAACCCAAAATTTGGCCAACCAAAAGCCAACGTTCTTTTAAATCCTAGGCTGTAACACTATGAAGAGTGTTCTGTGGAAAACGAAGCATTACATGTCTTCATGGCTTCTTTTAGTCATTAACTTCGTTGCATTTTATTCTCAAATCCATTAGGCATGTTTGTTTTTCCTTTTCAACTCGTATTTAAAGATTCTTTAAAACAAGAAGCATCAGGAAGTTGCAGTAATCCTTTAGAATATGTAAACTTGGCCCAGGATCTATATAAGTAAAAAATTGGATCAAAGCAGCTGTAATAAGTGGTATAAAAATGACTTATAGTGACATTTTTATTAATCATTGTGCTTTTGATAATTTTTCACATTTACATAGGTTAAATTTTATAATAAAATATTTTTAAAAATCCTAAGTTTGTTTAAAATTATAACAAATGTAATTTTTTTTTTATTTACAATGTGCTATTAAAATAAAATTTCACATTACATAAGATGGTGATAAACGAGGTGATACCTTAAATTATATTTTTTTAATTAAATTATGGACCGGTATTATTTTAATTTTTCGAAAAAAATCTGGCTCACTGTTTTAAAGTTTACCATGATACTTTTAATGTGCACCGCATTATAGTAATAATTTTCACTATAGGCGAGCGCGCTCTCAACTTTACGCTTTAACCTTCGTAACTCAGGATGCGTGCAAGTGAGAGGCACAATAGCCTATAGTTATTGCGACGGTTATATATTCTTCATTCTAACAAAAAAAAAAATGATTGATGCTTTAATTTCGTTTTTTAGGACGTTTATTGTTTTATGTATCATGTTATTCTCGCTTTTCAAAAATTTATTTGTATTCATTTAAATGTATATAAGACAGTCAAACTTACATTACAGGAAATTAAACTTTTTCTGCCAGCATAAAACAAGATGCAAATGAGCATCAACTGATATAGATTCTGTACATATAAAGCAATTATTCAGCCATCAGATCACATTATAGTTGTTTATAGGCGTATTTTTTTATCTAATCTGCTTACAGAGCGTCAAATTTGAAGTGTGAGACACTTAAAAAAAATGATACTTTATTCCCTATTGAGCCCCATAAAATTTACTTTAGGCTCCTATTATCAGGTTTAAATAAAAAAAAATTGAATAAATAGCTCGTGATTTTTTTTTTCGTTCTTAAGTACCAGTCCACTGCCCTTATAGTTGAATTCAGCAATTTAGAACTAAATGACGAACATTTATTATATAAAGATATATCTCGTTACACAGCACTAGTCCCTTATTCCCAGTGGTCGAAGAAAGCTAATGTACCATGTTTAATGGCGGAGAAACTTAAGCCAGACCATTTACGAATTTCATTGGGCCTTACACGTAGTATATTACGTGAGATATTAAGGTAAAAGTGGACATAAGCACCTAACATGAATTTTTTATTGAGTTACGCCCCAACGAAATCAGAATTTTATATAGCAGTTTACCTCCTGGAAGCATATTTATAACCAGGGTCCAAATAGGAGTCGGCAATTACATACGTGGTCTGAAATGGGTAGGGGTGAAAAACACCCTGTTGCATCAATTACGATTTTTTTTGGTAAGAAAACTACCGTAAAACCTTGCAACTCTGCCCAGAGGGTACAACTTTGCCCATCTTTAAGGTAATGTATATATTTTTTCTTTAAACGTGGGAATATAGTAGAAAGGTTTGATGTTAACAGTTCGATTTCTAGAAGTGTCGAGACGCGCTCAGTACTTTAACATCTGACCTGCTGTTGTGTTGTGCTTCAAAATCACGTAAGAAAATATCGGCGATATTTTGGCGGTTTTTAGTAATGAAGGCTAAGGTTTGCTGTGAATTTATTTATTACAATATGTCTTAAAAATGAAATTTGGTAAAGGTATTCCTTTAAATGTTATTACCAAAATAGCGATATAATATTTTAGCTATTATTAAGGGGCGGCCTTTGCAAACGAAAAGTTAATTAAAATTATATATTTTTATTTTAAAAATTAGGCCTGTTTGGTGTTATAATTTTTTAGCAAGAAACATGCTTGTTTATGTTCAAATTCTAAGAGAAGTCGTTTACTTTTTATTAGTTATAAGCTTTAGTGATATGATACACTTGTCATAGAATATTTTTTTTTATTTATGCAGTTTTTTTTAATACAAAAATATGTTTCTCACTTTTTATTTTTTTTATTGCACCTCTATACGGTAAAAATGTACTAGGTATTGTTAGAATTGCCTCACAGTAATTTTTTTTTTGTATTGTGGGCAAATCTGCAGTTTTGGATGCAACTTTGCCCACCCCTTTTTTATATTTTTTCTCGTAATTATTGTTAAGTTATAAATTATACACTTTGAATTAATTAACTTGGAATCAATCATTTGGATTAATTACTATTACCGATCTTTTTTACAAACATGTTATTAGCAATAAACCATATTTACCTGTTCAAAGTTGCAAGGTTTTACGGTACACAGAGAAAATAGATTTGACTTTATATACAATTTTTTTGTTATACGATCAATTTTAAGCGAGGTATGAGCCCCGTTCTTAGGGGAGAAAACTGATAAGAAAACGACATAGATCTCGTTTTAAAAATTGTAATAAATAAAATTATATCTACTTCGCAAATCGGAAATGTTATTTCTTTCTATTGGGGTAACTTCAGACACTTTTAGCAAAACCCTCCGAACCAAAGTTCAATTCCACAACTTGTGCACAAAACCCCATAACTTGTTCACAAGGGCTTTGGTTCAGAGTCCTTTGCGAAAAAGTGTCCAAACGAAGTCGCCCACATCGTCCGAAGTCACCCCACTTGACTGTACTAAACCGGTCTGGATTATTATTGACATATAAAGTAGGTAACTATGCTCACTGAGGCAATTCTTAGTTTAAAATGTTTAAAAAAGCTTTTAAGGTTACAATAAAACCGTTCCGTCGAACGGATGCCAGAGTTGTTCGTTTAGTTTTATTTCTCGTTTCATTGTTCCACCAGTACAATATTTTCTACATAATATGGACCGTTCTAGTTTTAAGATTTATTAGAGGAAATTAAGAATATCTGATACATTTCAAATGTCAAATTTTTTAACGCAGGGCATGCTGCAGCACATTCGGTTGGTTTCTCAAAAATTCTAACCTTAAATATGTTTTCTTTGTCAAATACCAAATCATTTTCTTAGATTGATGATAGGAGCAAGACACTAAATTTTTGCCAAGTGGCGGAAAACTATCACAATTGTTTTCGTCCGTCAATAAAGTGACAAAAAATCCTATTTTGCTTGAAAATTCTGCTAACTGTGAATCTAAATTTGCCAATTGATAAGCCGACTGGACAATTTTGAAGATTTCTAGAGAGAATTTATTAAATTAATTATTTGGGACTAAATTTTCCAACTAGGAAAATCATTAAGGGAGTAGGATGTCCTCCCATATGCCCCCTTAGACACGTTCCTAGGTTAAACTTAACTAGTAAATTCAACGAAAATCGTTACTAGTATACTAGATTAAATTATTTACATGTTTTTATAAATACAGAAAATACACTGCCCAGTAAAAGAGCTTTCCCATTTTACACCTCCGCGTGTGAAATTGATTTTTTATTATTAGATTTACTTTTAGCAAATATTTTTAATATACCAATTTTCACGAACACTACCCCCGTCTCTTAGGGGGTGGAGTTAGAACTTTTTTATTATCAGATTCTCTTTCAGCAACCCTAAAAACCCCAATACACCAATTTTCACAAAAACTACCCCCCACCCCTCAGGGGGTGAAATTAGAATTTATTAAAAGATTCAGTTTTAACGACCTCAAAACCCCCAATATACAAATTTTCAAGAACACTACCCCCTGCCCCTCAGGGGAAGAAGTAAGATTTTTTTAATTATCAGATTCACTTTCAGCAACCTGAAAAACGCCAATATACCAATTTTCACAAAAACTACCCCCTCAGGGGGTGGATTTGGAATTTTTTTATAATCATATTCACTTTTAGCAACCTCAAAAACCCCAATATACCAATTTTCACGAAAACCACCCTCCACCCCTCAGGGGATTAAATTAGAAAAAAATTATTATCAGATTCATATTCGCCAACCCCAATATTTAAAAATGTTTACCCCCTCACCTCCTCGGGGGTGGAGTTTGGACTTTTAAGAAAAAGAAAAAATAAATTATTGTCAGATTCAATTTCAGCAACCTCAAATACACGGTGTATTTGAAATAGCGTCGGAAATTTTAACAGGTGATTCTACATGATAAAATATGACAAAAAGTTCCTATAAACATATGTCTAAAAATGCGTCATAAGGGAGCTACGCCCCTTTGAAATTGGCTAAAAAAATCGGTTTTTATTTAATAACTCAGGAACCCTTTGAGATATGTTAACGAGGTTTTGCACGTGAATTAATCCTAATAAGGCCCATCTTTGTATGTAATTTTCACGTACTTATATAAACCAGGGGTGTGCGAAACGGGGGGGCCTTATCAGTTTTTTGTCCCAAACTTTTTTCTGTGTAACTATTTTGCAATTTTATTTTTGAAATATGATTCCTCAGGTCAAAATACATAAAAAATGTACTCTTGTTGTAATACTGTAGGATTAACCGTTTTCGAGAAAAGTTCATTTGAAGGTGAAATTTCACAGTTCGGGGACGAAAAATTTAATACTAAAATGTCGAAAACCAAAATTTTAATGATGCAATGTTATTCTACATCAAAAACTAAGAAAAAAAGTTTCCACACATGTAGGTCGAAAAAACGCTTTTAAAGCTACCATACACAGTTGTCCCCGAGCTCGCTTGGGTTAAAAAAAATTCGAACCAAAAGTTAAGGTTGGATCCTTGTAGTAATCGGTTTGGAGATAATATATCCACCAACAGCCAAATCCAGAAAATTCGCTTTTGGCAGATAATGGTAACTCTTCTTTGAAGAGGTACATCTTTTACACCAATGATAATAGAAACCTGTTCAAGTGTATTTAGTTAGTATTTTTGACGCAGATTCCAAATATCTTTTCAAAAGTAAGCTATCTATTTTTGTTACGGAGAAAAACATAAATAAAAAAATGGAAAATTGAAATTTAGGGTACTTTTAAGCATTTACTTTTATTTAATTTTAGTAAATATATGACTCTAAAGTATAAATGAAGAAAATCTGTTTCTTTAACTTAATAAAAATGCTAATTAGAACTTAATTTATTAACCATTTTAAATTTGTGAACCTTTAGAAAAATCGATTGATTTTGATTATATTTTATTTTGTTGAGTAGTGTGAAAATTGCAATCCTTCAAAGTTTGACTTTTTAAATCATTTTATGGAATAAGTAAATCAGTGGTTATAAAACGGTTTAGAACATTGAATATAGTTCCTCCATCCGGCGGCGGTTCTAGGGAACCACGGCACTATGATACCAAATGTGTACTTGTTTGAGAATGATGCGAAACTCTCAACAAAATGAGGGTGCTAGGACACGAGGGTGTTGAAGGCAATGAGGCAGCAGACTCTCGTGCTAGAGAAGGGGCATGCACTCAATTTACTGGCCCTAAACCTTTAACAAAAGCCACCTGGTAAAGTCTACCAAAAAATGGGAAATCAAAATCATAGTTCGATATTGTAAAGACCAAAACTTAAGACAGGCCAAAATATTTATAAAATATGAACCTGAAAAAACAAGAAAAGTGAACTCAGCATTCCGGCAATAAAAACCAGTCATTGCCCTCTAAGATAACGCTTAAAAATTGACACCTGCTGTATATGCTCAGAAGCACCAGAAAAGGCCGAACACATTATCTGCTTTTGCAAAGTCATTGTTTGCAAAAAGCTACTATATCGAACAGGTATATCCAAAATCTGCAGATATATCCCAAGTAGCCCCAAAAATACTTTTGTTCTTCTTGGGAAGCCTAAAGTTATATGTAGATTAAATTATGAAGGGGATTCACAATAGATCTCATTGGTCGCAATGACTTGAAAGGTACTATGTTGCCTCACAACCCCATTTGTATTGAATTGTATGATGTTTAAATATAACTTAATATTTTAAGGAGAGGCGTTCTTAGTAGTATCTGGCGAGCCTGCCTATTAAAATCTGTTCGAACCCACTATGTTAAGCAACAATACGAAAAATGTAATTTATTATTAATAATCGATAAAATATAATACATACAGTTGTGTTTAACCATATTATAATTTTTTGTCTCCATTTTCCAATTTCATTGCTGACTTTTGACTTATTTATGTGTATTTGTATACATTCTAAAGATGAATAAACGAATTGAATTGAATTTAAAATATAATACAAAACGAGGAAGCCGAGGAAACATTAGGGAAAATAAATATATATCCCCAATGTCAGAACGTGTAGATTTAGGAAATAGTTAGAATGTAAATTGAATATAAATGAATTTCTAGTCTAATAAATTATCACAAATCAGTTAGTGATCACCGTTTTATTTCACCCTCTCTGATCAGCTGAAGGACTAGAAAGTCTTCTCCATCCTGCTTATTCAGAGAGTTACCTGATGTAAAATATAACTTACAAGTCTGGGTATATTGCTTGGATTTGTAATAATTATATTAAAAAAATAAAAAAATACAGACAATAAAACGATTTTTTTTAAATAAAATTATTATGCTTTAATTTGCAAAAACTACTGTGCCAAACAAAATATATTATTATTTTATAAGATGTTAAAATATAAAACATAATAACTAACGTTAAATTATATTTAATAAAAAATGGAAAAAAATAAATTTAAATTAAAATAAAATATTTAATCTTATTGCAATACATGTATTAATAAATAAAAAAAACTTTAGACAAGTCTATGCTGGCTACACATATTTTAAATCATTACTTAAAACAAAGATAGGGTTGTCAGAGTTTTATATAAATAAAACTTAACTTATTGAGAACCAC
Organism: Brachypterus glaber; assembly: GCA_958510825.1. Classification (NCBI taxonomy): domain Eukaryota; kingdom Metazoa; phylum Arthropoda; class Insecta; order Coleoptera; family Kateretidae; genus Brachypterus; species Brachypterus glaber. Next base: position 32,619,185 of record OY294046.1, read on the forward strand.
TGCTTTAAAAAAGGACACTACCCAACAGACCGTAATTTCATCAATGATACTGTAAAAATAGCAGTTACTTTTTCAGGTTCTTAAGTTCAGAAAAAAAATAATATTTATAACTGTTAGTAGCGTATATATTTAGTTAAAAACATGAAATTTATTCAGGTTTAGTCGAAAGTATTATATTTGCTAAAATGTAATAAATAAAAATGCTTAAAAGTGCCCTAAATTTCAATTTTACATTTTTTTAAGAACGTTTTTCTCTGTAAACAAAAATGATAGCTTAATTTTGAAAAGATATTAAAAATCTGCGTCAAAAATACTAACTAAATACACTTGAACAGTTTTCTATTATCATTGGTGTAAAAGATGTACCTCTTCAAAGAAGAGTTACCATTATCTGCCAAAAGCGAATTTTCTGGATTTGGCTGTTGGTGGATATATTATCTCCAAACCGATTACTACAAGGATCCAACCTTAACTTTTGGTTCGAATTTTTTTTAACCCAAGGGTTCTCGGGGACTACTGTGCATAGCCCTTTAAAAATGGTGCATATTTAGGAGACCATAGCTCCATAGGATTGATTTTTGGAAGTACCTGTATATGAGGTTTTTTTCTTAGTTTTTAATGTACATTCGCCCTGCATCATTAAAATTTTGGTTTTCAACATTTTAGTATTTAATTTTTCGTCCTCGAACCGTGGAATTTCACCTTCAAACAAACTTTTCTCAAAAACGGTTAATCCTACAGTATTACAACAAGAGTACCTTTTTTATGTATTTTGACCTGAGGAATCATATTTCAAAAATAAAATTGCAAAAAAGTTACACAGAAAAAAGTTTGGGACAAAAAACTGATAAGCCCCCCCCCCCGTTTCGCCCACCCCTGGTTGAAATAAGTATATGAAAATAATACACACAAACGGGCCTGGATAGGATTAGTTGACGTGCAAAACCTAGTTGATATATCTCAAAGGGTTCCTGAGTTATTAAATAAAAACAGATTTTTTTACCAACTTTTAAAGGGGCGTAGCTCCCTTATGACGCATTTTTAGACATATGTTTATAGGAACGTTTTGTCATATTTTATGATGTAGAATCATCTGTTAAAATTTCCGACGCTATTTCAAATACACCGTGTATATAGCAATATATAGAGCAATTTTCAAATTTCTAAAAAAATGTATTTTTCCCCTTGCCACACCCCAATGGTCACTAAAAGCAATCCCGAGCTAGAACTTTTGGTAACATACCCGTATGTCAAATTTCAAGTCTCTAGCCTAAAGCCTTCTTAAGTTATCGTGCCCACAAGATTTCCCGGACAGACCGACCGACTGAGCGACATTTTTTTTTTGAAGGATTGATTTATATCGACATAAAGCGTCATAAAACGCAAAAATACACAAAAAAAATTTGAAATTTTTTGCACGAATACAAGGCTAGGGAATCCAGGTTTCGGGATCCCGATCCCGAAATCCCGAAAATTTAAAAAAGTTCGGGATCCCGATCCCGATCCCGAAATTTAAAAATGTCTCATTTCATCAGAAATTAAATAAACTTAAGACGATATTATCTCTCCATATACATTTTTGGAGAGATAATATCGTCTTAAGTTTATGTAAAACTACCTCCAATATGAGCAAGGATCATCAAAAATATAATTTTTTTTTTCATCAGAAATTAATTATCTTATATTAAATAAATAAAATTATAAAATTTAAACCAAAAACTTTTATTAAAATAACCAGTATTAACCATATTTTATTTAAATTTATATTTTACTAAATTAAGAAAAATAAAAAATAAAATAAACACTAATAAAAGTAAGAAATTTTTTTTATATACAAATTGTTTGTGTGCATCACGAAAAAAAAAACAAATATTCAGTAAAATATTTATTATTTAAAAAAAAAACAAACTTTTTAAAAGTTAAAACAAATAAATTAAATAAAAAGATAAAAAAAACAAACTTTTAAAAAGGTAAAATAAATAAATTAAATAAAAAGTTAAAAAAACATACTTTTTAAAAGTTAAAATAAATAAATTAAATAAAAAGTTACATCTATAACTACCGAGTTGGTAGTACCAACAAAACAAAACAAACAACATTAAAATATAAATTCATATAAAAAAAATTATAAAAGTAATTATAAACAAACTTAAAAATTTTAAATTAAAATTATGTTTTTTATTATCTTAAGAAACATATCTTTTAAAAAAATGGCCATGAGCGACCTCTAGATTTTTTCAAACCTTCTGAAAAAATTCAGGTATAATACTCTTAACCCTACCACCATTTTCACCATCGTAAACAAAAACTATTATACGCAAATCACAATTACATATCGAGTAACCCGATTCGAGTTGAATAAATAAATTCTAATTTTTCGGGATTTTCGGGATTTTTTTCGTGATTTTCGGTATTTTTCGGGATTTCGGGATTCAAAAATCTTCGGGATATCCCGAACTTTCGGGATCCCGAATTTCGGGACTGGAAACCCTATACAAGGCTTTCCGAAATTTTGAAAATTTTCAAATGGGAAAGCATAATTAAATTCGCCATTTTATAACCAATTTAAAATTATATAAATCACCAAAGTTTCGTTTTAATCGAATGAGGATTAATCATAATTTTGGGGTGGACCTAAATAAAACTCACCCGGTATACGTACTTTCAAAAACATTTGGAAGATTTACAATTTTGGCGAAGGCGCTATCTAAGGATTTTGCAATAAACCTGACTTTTTTTAATTGAAACCAACTGTGAGAGTCTTTTTGAATAATAAATTTTGGTGAAACAAAGAGATAGAACTGGGTGAAACTAATACATTTTGCGATAAAAAGGTTAACCGGTGCTTGTATTAAAATATAAAAAAAAAACGTAGGATGCACGGTTTTATTTTGGGAACATTTAGAACATTGGAATAATCCCAGCTATACCACTCTACTTACATGCAAAATTCATAATACTTTTATATTTTTAAATTGTTTTATTCGAAAACAAATGATTTTTAAACTTGGACAAAGCTTTTATCGGATTATTGAAAAAGTTAAATGGCAAAAATAAACATTGAATTCTAGAGATTACTTTCTATTTTTATTATTGGCAAACCACTGTTTTTGTGTGTTTAAGGTTTAAAGGATTTTTATTATTGGAAAAACCAATGTTTTTGTGTCTTTAAGGTTTAAAAGTTAATATTTACCGTCAGTATTTATTTAAAGCTAATAAGATTATTAAGAAAGTTTAGATTTTGAAAAACAAAGATACTACTTTCACCAAAACAATACTTGGGGGTCATGCTTAAAATACGTAACGCTGGGAAAACCGGGAAAAGTCAAGGAATTTTGTGGAAAGTCAGGGAAAATTTTGAAAATAGGTAAAATTTAAGAAAATTTATATAAAATTTTAATAAAAAAAAAGTTATCTAATGATTGCCAGATAATTTAAATCGATTTGCCTGTTAAAAACCAAATTTGCTAAACAAGTTTTTTTGCAATAATTTGTAATATTTTCACCTACAAAATTGTACCAAAACTCATACACTTCATACCCCGTTTCTGGCGTTATTAAGGGCTGTAGAGATTTCATATTTTGGCTACCCCCCTAATAGGGGGTGTGTTAGGGGGGTAGCCAAAATATAAAATATCAACTGGCTATAATAACGCGGGAAGTGTATGAATTTTGGTACAATTTGCGTTACGTGATACTTGAACGTTCCTACACTTTAAACTAGATCAATAAACCAAATTAAAGTTTACCTTATATATCTGTGACGTAGTTTACCAAATTTTACAGTAATTTTAACTGCAACATGCTAGTGTTAATAAAAACACGTTGCTTCGGCCCATGGGGTTCCAAATAAGCCAGCATGTTGTGTTGTTTTACTATAAGATATAGTATACAATACTAAAATTTGTATTTAATATCACGTGTAATTAAATACCCAAGGACGCGATATATTTAAAAAATATGTATTTACAAATAGTATTACAGTAATTAAGGTACAATAACATATTATGCGTGTACGTAATATAAATCAGTGTAACGAAAAGCGAAACTCTACTTAAGAATAAGGAAAAATTACAAAAAGTTCGACAAAGAAGGAGTGGGGATCCAAAATTGGCAAACATTGATGGCGTAATATTTGAACAGTCCCTAACATTATATTCCTTATAAGGGATGTCATTAAACTATGTTACATTAAATATCAAAATAAAGTTTTAAACGTTAAATTCCATTTCCTACGACCTAGTTAGTAGTTAGTGCCTATTTCCTACCCTGCGTCTATGACAACGGGGAGGAAGTGACGATAATTTAACATATTTGCTGTCAAAAAATTATTAAACGTCAAACACATAACCTCAAATTGACTAACTAATTTTTAGATAATTTTTCCGTTTTTTTTTATGTTTAGGTGTTGGGTCGTAGGAAAAATAGTATACGCACCTCGACGCAAGGCCTTTCAGTACACATCAATTGCTTTGTTTACTCGGCTGCTTTTCGTAAAAAGAAACTAACTCTAGTGTACTAAAAAACTAGGTTCGCCTACTCGGTGCGTATTCCATAGCCCACTTGTGCAAGTAATATCCTTTAATTGATGTTAAAATTTTGGACTTGACAGTCTTTAAATTAATATAGCACCGGTTCCAGACGTACGATTTTGAAAAATAAAAAAAAAAGAAAGCTAATTAAATAGAAAATTTTTTATGTACGTTAGAAGAAAAAAATTCATTTTTTTAAATTTGGCAGAGGAAAGACAGAAACTTTTATCGATAAAAAACAAGTGACAATCGCTTAATTTAAAAATCGTAAACATTATTTTTAATTGTGCTGTTCTTGATGCGTAAACCGAATTTTGTAAAAAAATATTCATAAATGTAAAGCGGAGAGAATGTTAAAATTTTGTGTATTTTTTTAGTAAATCACCCTGTATCTCGAAACTGTGACGTATAGGAAAATTTTTGAAAATGGATTTGAACTCAGCAGAAAAAAATCGTCTAAACAGACTATGTCTCGAAAAATGTATATAAAAAAAGTTTGAATTTGTAGGGTTGTGTTATCAGAGTAGAGTCGATAGTTGGGTAGTCCCCAAAGTGGGCAGTGCCCATTGGGCAAAGTAACCAACATTGACATCTCCCAAACCTAATGGTAAGAAGAGTTAATTTATAAATAAGAGTTTAGTTACTCCAAACCCAAAACCCGTAAGCGCAAAATAAAGAGGAAGCAGGAAGCACCATTATTCGTGACACAAAGAACCCGAATTGGTGACAATATAATTAAAAAAAAATGGCTGCTGTGTCGTTTTTTTGTTTTTTTTTGAATAATTTTATGTATTTTTATATATTAATATATATTAATATATTTTTTCATGACCTATTTTTGCAGTACCGTATGCAAAGATAGACTTGTTTGTCATACCTTGCATATGTTTGAACTTTTTTTGTTCTCCGGTTGGATTAATCATATTCTTTCTTCATTCTGTTATTACCAAATAGAGTTTTAAATAAATGGAAGCCATTTTCTTCAGACTTTTAATACACCTTTTCTTTGAAAATGTGCGCACATGTAATTTGTGACATCTAATGCCAAAACATAGTTACCAACTAACAAATAACAATTTTTACCAAATTTTATTTTCTCCAGAACAGGAAACGTCACATTGAGGCTTTCTAGTCTAAAACTAATAAAAAAGTGTTAAATAAAATACGCTCTATTCGAATAGATAATCATATTTAAAAAAAGTCGTTTTTTTTTGTCATACTTATTGGTCAGGGAAAAAAAATTGCCTGGAAAATCGGGAAAACTCATGTAAATTTATTTCTAAAAAATAGTGGCCACCCTGGGAGTAGTGCTTAGCGTTACGATGCCTTATAAAAAAATCGTTAAGTAATTTTTGCACGATCGGGTAATTTGAAGTGTTTACTAGCCTAATTATGACAGTAGTACGGCATGTTTACAAAGTGCTGATCGGTAAGTAAATTACTTACCGATCGGGAGGCGGTAGGTAAATAATAATCTAATTTTTAATTTTTAAAGCTTTAAATTAGTTTTTATTAAAGTTAAATATAAAATTCAAATTGGAACAACTGTTAAACGCTATTGGAATATTTAGGTTTCTTTTTCACTGCACCATGTTTTGAAATTTGTTCAACTATTTTCATACTGTTATTTGGATTTTTCGGGTATAATTGCAAAACATCTTAAGATGTTTTTTTTTATATTCCACGCACCTTAAGCTCCAAATTGTCTCTAAGTTCATGATCTTGACGAATTTTTTACAAAAAATGCTTATTTTACAAAGATATTAATTGGCACACAGGACAAACGTTAAAAAAAATAGAAATTTAGCATTGTTTATTATACGTAGCAACCCTTGTTAGGATTAAATTTTATCAAAGTTACTGAATTGATTTTTACAAAAAATAAATTTTACGTTTTAGTTTCACTTTTATAAATCTTATTGATGTTTATTTTGTTGGATTGTGCAAACATCACGGCCATTAAGTGCTTTACCGGTTTCGGATAGTATTGGAGATTTCGACTTAGTCTCAATCTCCAAAATAATCCTCAACCGGTAAAATACACTTACTTCTCTTAATACTTAAATAACTATAATGTACGATTCATTATGGTCAAATTTTATAAACTAAAATTAGCACTGTTCAAAATTTAATAACTCCTAGTAATTTTTATAAAACGAAAATGGACAAGTTTTGATATGTATTACTCAAATGCGCTTATGACAGAAAAATCGTTTTTTATTAAATTTTTACTTCGGCACTATTCTAATAGGGAGCTGATTAAAATTATATTAAATTTTTTAAAAATGTTGACCATGTGTTTTACGTTTTTATCGTCTTTTTATGTATAGTTTAGAGAACTCTGTAGAACGCTGACGCGTGACAGCAGCACACAGTGTGGTTGTTTTTTTTTTTAACTACACTTGGGGTAGCTGGGAAAAAAAAATGGCTAGGGCTAGGGCTAGGGTGTGATAGGGAGCTGCCTCAAAGCAGTCTTGGTTTGGATCACTGGATCAGGTTTTGCTTTGTCTAGTTGGTGTGTTAGTGTGTTTTGGTGGTTGGTCGGTTTGGGCTTTTTTAGGCGAAAACTTCCAGGGACCCAATTTTTGAAATCGTAGGAATTCATTCTCTTTAGAAATTTTTCTCTGCATAAGTTTCTCATGCGAATTGACAAATCGAGAGAAATGTAATTTTTTAACATCATCGGAATCATATTCCTATGAGAATCGCTGTTAGACGTAGGTCGCAGATTTTTTTCTTGACAACCAATAGAAATCGCTGATTTTATTAAAATTTTTGGCTTCACTGATATAAACTATTTTGCTTTCCTCTTTTGAAAAGTTTCAAAATTTTGGAAAAGCCCTTTCTTGTTTTATATGTCAAATCTTTCTGTCAAGTTTGTTTTGGTTGAGCTTGTTTATATTTTGTGAGTAAGTAAATTATGCCTTTTTTAGAAAAAAAAATGATAAAAGTATAATATTTTATTAACATAATATGAAAATAACCATTATTATTAACATGGTAAGAGTAAACGTGAGTAATATTTGTAATTGTATTATTTTAGCTAAAAATGGAAGAAAAGTTAGAAAAAAGCATGTTTATGTCCAGTTTACTCTTACCATGTTAATAATTCTTCTAGTATTTGAAAAACTTCTTTGGTCAGACGAAAATTTTTAATAAATGCTTTCCGACCCAAACTTGCCAAGGGGTTTTGGTCCCTGGCAAAATAGTTTCTTTCCACAGCTGCATCTTCGGCATTGTTCAGATTTTCTAAGACTAGTCCCGGCAAGTAAGCCATTTTAATCTATATTATATGACAAAATATTTAAAAGAAACTGACAATTAATGCAAATTCTCCTGAGAATTATTAATTTCCTATAAAAAATACCATAGGTATTTTATCTGTCAAAATCGAGAGAACTATTTCCTAGTGAAAATTTCAAAAATATCAAAATTTAAAATTAAGAGAAATTTACGTCATTTGACCGAAAATTTCTCTTGAGAATTAATTCCCATGATTTGAAAAATGGGGTCCCAGAAACCCAAACGGCTAACCACGAAAACACTAGATAAAGTAACAACTGATCGAGTGACCCTATGTTTTTGAACTGTAAAGTTAATAAACGCTATAGTTGCTTGCAACTCTTCATCTGGTTTGTAATTAACTTGGACAAGCTGCAAATATTTGATGTAGGTAGTAAAATTTTACTCTAAAATTACGTATTAAATTATTAATTTTATTCTGTCGAACCTAATTCAACTGTTTTGTTGTTTAAATGCATTTGTGCATATTTTTAAAATTTTAATTATTTAATTCTGATATATTTTAAGTTTAAATATTTCTGAATAACTAATTTCGATTTTATGATCACAGAATAATTATAAAGATATGGATAGTATGGAAAACTTTTTATGCTAAATTTTGTGAATTGTTGTCTACCACCCAGATAGCACAGGTTTATAGTAAGTAAGTAAGTAAGTAAGTTGGATATCCCCAGAATATCCTGTTTGGGGTTTCCGATATCTCCAGGATATACGATTTCGTCTATAGATATCCGTGGGACATCCTCATGATATACTTACTTACTAAACGGGAACCGTATATCCCAAGGATATGCCGAACGTATGTACTGAGGATATACTGTACGCCTGTCCTAAATATAGCTACTAATTATTTACACCTGTCAAATAGTATTGCTTTTATTGTTTTTTATTATGAAATATTGCTATTAGCAGCTTGCATCTAGGTGCAAGTTATTTAAATTTAACCTAATAGTTTCACAAAAAAATAATAAAAACAATACTATTAGTCACTTTTAATAATATTACATAATTAGTAACTTACTTATTTACGAAATATATTTCCCGTTTTCCATGGGTAATACTGACAAAATTGTCCAACAGAGGAAAACAAAATATAAATATTTAATAATAACTGTGGAAAAAACTTACACACATAAACAGACCACAAACACCGATAATAACATCCGCCATTAAAGTCACGAATATCCCAGGGACCTCCGAAAGGACATACACGGGACATCCCCTCGGGACCTGGGATGTACGAAGGACATACCGTATATCCTTGGGATATACGGGCAATATATCCTCACGATATACCTTTCGGGATATCATTGGGATATACGACTAATGTCCCGGGACATGCGACATTGAAAGGACATTGAGAGGATATCCGAGGGATATTGTTGTCTGTATGGGCATAGATAAACCAAAAGTGCTTTTTTCGGGGCGGAGACCTCTTTTGTTTTACTTGCGCTAAATGTGTATGAAATTTACTCCAAAAAAAGAGTATAAAATGAATATTCAATATTTAATTAAAACCGTTTAAAATAGTATACTTTTTCTAAGACCATAAATAAAAACAAAAATCAAAATATTTGTCTAAAAAAATCCATACAAATCTAAAAAAAAAAACATACGTCCTACGGTCAGCAGACTTTTGTGACAATATATTTTCTGTAGCAAACTTGGCCAATTCAGCTAAATCTCGTGGTGTATTAGTAAAAAAACAAAATTTATAGTATTATAGCAAATTAACGCTTTCTTTTGTTTAGTTAGCTTCAAACACTACTTAGTATTTTTAAAGGATAAAAATAATAATAAATATTTAAATTTGAAACGGGTACCTTTTCTAGACGGGTGTATTTTAAACTAATCGTAAAAGTTTATTAAACTTTTACGAAGTTACTTAAATTAAGTCTATCAGAAATGTTCTTGTTTCTGTTTTGCACGGATTCGTTTCTTTTTCTCTATTTTTGACCATTTCCCTTTGTTTTTTCTTTCTAGCTTTATAGGATTGTTTTTTGACAAGGCCATTATCAGATATAAATATATTTTAAAACAACAAAATTTTATTTTACCTATGATTGAAATTTTACAGTGTCAAAATTTGACATCTAATTAAAAATGTAAAAATATATCAGCCTTTATTAAAATGCCTATATCTCGGAAACTAATAGTCCTACGATAAAAATGATCACGTGTCTTTGTAGGGAATTAAACATTATTTTCATTTATGCAAAAAAATTGTCCTACTATAATTAATAAGTGAGATATCGCTAAAAATTAGAGTTTTTTTCCATTTTGCCCCCCTTGCTCTACGCTAATATTAACCATATTTGATGTGACGCAAATAGAAAAGGTTTTAAATCCTTTGGTAAAACAATTTGTTAAATCAGACGTTCCGGTCAAAAGTTATAAGGTTTAAATACAGACAGACAGACAGACATTTTTTTAACACAGACTTTTTTCACATTTTCTCGACGTTTCATCACATTCTAAAGCAAAAAATGCAAAAAAACGGGTTATTTCACCCGTAAATACACAAAACTAAATAGTTAAAAATTGAGAAAACTTGACAAAAAAAAACTAAAAAAATGTTTTTTGGATATTGTTTAAGTTGTAAAAAAAAGTTTTTTACGGTTAACCACAAGCTGAACCGAAGTATTATTCGATCATGTTTATAAATGTCAACTTGACTGTTTAATGCTTCCTAACTTTTAAAAATGGTTCGTTCTAAAAATGTTACAACGATTAAATTCCAAGCTCTAAATATTTTTCATAGACAAGGAAAGACCTCCAAAGCCGTTGCGGAATACTGTGATAAATGTGCCTAGCGCATCTGAGATAAACGTGCACATGCGCACTACTATTGTTGTTTTTGACAAGTATTTTTAACCTTAGTTTTGTGTGTCAAATAAAAATTGTAAAAAATTCAACAAAAAACAATAAATATCTACGAAGAAACGTCGAAATAGTTTTTTAAAATTATTATATAAGAATTTTCGATGTGTGTGAGTTTCTGGATTTTGTACACCTACTTTGAGTACACCAGGGATTGACCTTGTGCTCTTCATAAAGCAACAATACAGGTTAGGTTTAAAGTTATAAACAAATGCAGCAAAAAAACAATTAAAACACAGTAGAAGTCGAAAAATGAACAGAAACAAACGACGATCTGACAGTACTGACAGTATAAAGAAACTACTAATAATTCGTCACCCCAGTTTTGGTTTACCATATCTCTATTTTAGGACATTTTAAGATTTTTACTGGGGGATTTTTGGAGATAAGACAAATGAATACTGGGGTGATGAATTGTTTTACGACCGACAGCATTTCACAGCTGATAGAGATGCGTACTGCGCAAGGTCACATATATTGCGTTACGTCATTTCGCTGCCCCGTTCTGTCACAAAATAATTCTGCGCAGGCTGGACTAATGGTTCTCTTTCCATCTCTATGATATTTTTACGGCCTTTTAGTCCCTTTGTATTTGATAGTTATATTTAAGTTTGGAATTTCGAATTTTCTATATTATATTATTTTTATGTATGAAATAAAATTTTATTGTTATTTCAATAAAATATACGCCAAAGATACTTAAAATCAGTATCAGATATAACTTTTATCATATAAGCGTTTAAAATCTAGTTTATTTCTGTAAAAAAACAAATAGTGTTATTTCTCTGCTGTTTTCTAGAAAACTATTTAAAATTTAAATTTAATGTCATGCGGCATTAAACAAAGAATGTTTTTACTTTAGCTACAATTTTAGCTTAGTAAACTTTTATTTTTTTTTTAGTGACAACTTTTTAAAAAATGTATATAGGGGTTTTTGACAAAGGAGTTAAACGTTCTACTATACAAGTAAAGAAAAACCGTGATAACATTACATAATATGTTTTAAGCCTCCAGTTAAACATATTAATGGATTATTAGCCGAGAACTCAATGATCCCACCCGAGAACTCAATTATCCCACCCGAGAACTCAATGATCCCACCCGAGAACTCAATGATCCAATCCGAGAACTCAATGATCCAAGCCTAGAACTCAGATCCCATCCGAGAACTCAATGATCCCATCCGAGAACTCAATGCGAGCGTCACATATTTTGGGACACTTTTTCGTAACGGTTTTTTTCTTAACGGTTTTTTTCGTAACGGTTTTTTTCGTAACGGTTTTTTCGTAACGGTTTTTTCGTAACGGTTTTTTTTCGTAATGGTTCATATTAAATATGAATATAAGTTTTTAAGACATTTGAGACCAAAATAACTCAAGAACGATAAAAGATAAAACTTTTAGTAAGAACTTCTTAAGATTTGGAGATCTGTTGCACCGATGTTGCCAGCGGTAAAAAAAAACAATTGATTGTACCCATGTCTTAATTAAACATTTTAGGTTGGCTTGGCTTGAATGCAGATTGTTATTCAATGCTGAGATGCTAGCTGCAGACTTTCAACAATTATTTAGGATTATGTAACTTTTTCTAGATGCAAGAATGTCAAAACAATTGATATCACCATACCATGCGCAAAAGATATATTGCTTCTTTGATTTTAAAAATGAACGCCTTTTCCTATCATAATTGTTGTTTATTTTAAGAAATTAAAAATTTCCAAGTTTAAAATTTAAGCCTGACCATTTTTCTTTTAATTTTCAGTTATTATTGGAACACCTAGAATGTCTTGTTTCGCGGCACGAGCGGTCCCTGAGGATGACCGTGGTGAAGAGGCAGGCGGCCGCTCAGTCGGGCGTGTCCAGCGAAGTAGAAGTTTTGAAGGCACTTAAAAGTTTATTCGAACACCATAAAGCTTTAGATGAAAAGGTAAGTGTATGGAACTTAAATAAAAGATGCAACTTAAATAAAAGATGCAACAGGCGCCCACTTCGGTCGTTCGCCCCGCCATTACTGCCATACCGGGTGAGTTTCAGTCCATGATCTCCCCAAAAATGAATTTGTCTTCAATCCGATCAAAGCAAATTTTGTAGCTTATATTTCTTAACAAAGGCTACAAAATGGCGTATAATTTTTTTGTGTACCTCCGGTTTCGCCGGAAACTAAGTCAGTTTATTTTTTTATAATGTCACCCCCTGTATATTATGGCATTTTTTAATTATGAAAACAATTTTACATCTAAACAAGAAGAACATTTAATTATTTTTTTACTTAAGTCCAAACCTTAATTGGAAAAAAACTTAATTGACTTAATTGCCGGAAAAAAACCGAATTGATAGAAAAAAAGTACGCCATTTTGTAGCCCTTGCAATAGCGCACCAAAAGTTAAGAGTGTCCAAGTTGGTTTTCATTTGAAAAAATTAAGTTATAAAGTAAAAACAGTTTCTAAATATTTAAAGTACCAGAAAAAATACCAAATTTTGGTTTTTACATATCAAAGCAAATTTTGTAGCTTATATTTCTTAACAAGGGCTACAAAATGGCGTATAATTTTTTTTTGTACCTCCGGTTTCGCCGGAAACAAAGTCAGTTTAATTTTTTATAATGACACCCCCTGTATATTATGGCATTTTTGAATTATGAAAATAATTTTACATCTAAACAAGAAGAACATTTAATTATTTTTTTAAAAAGTCCAAACCTTAATTGGCTTAATTTCCGGAAAAAAACTTAATTGACTTAATTGCCGGAAAAAACGGAATTGATAGAAAAAAAAGTACTCCATTTTGTAGCCCTTGCAATAGCGCACCAAAAGTTAAGAGTGTCCAAGTTGGTTTTCATTTGAAAAAATTAAGTTATAAAGTAAAAACAGTTTTTAAATATTTAAAGTACACGAAAAAATACCAAATTTTGGTTAGTAAATTAGATTTTATTTATAAAAAAATAAATCTTGTAAAAACGTACTAAAAAAAAATAAAATGCTTTTAAATGATTTTTTTTAATGTAAATTTGTTTTCTAGATCTATAAATGCAAAAATATACAGGGGTGTCATTAAAAAAATTAACTTATTTTGTAGCCATTGTTGAGAAATACAGGCTTTAAAAAAATTGCTTTGATCGGATTGAAAACAACCTAATTTTAGGGGATGTCCATGGACTGAAACTCACCCGGTATACTGCATACGCTACATAAAATTAATGTTTTCTCGACAGAATGCCCTAAACCAAAATATACCACTAACAAAATTTCTTGGTTTAAAATACCTACTGCCCCACTAAGCAACAAGATTGTATCGGTCTTATCTGCATTTTTGTTGTTTAGGGATAATCGACTTTTTACAAGAAACGGCAGCAATTTCGCAATATACATATATAAATATATCTAAGTGAATAAATCTGTCAAAATATAATATATGACTTTTTTTGGTAGCATGTTGAAGTAGGGTGCAAAGAAAATAAGAAGTGGAAAACTCAAATTGTCAGATACGACCTTCTTGCTTTGAACGGCAGAATATTCCGACAAAAAGAGGCGCAACAAAATATATTCGGTGATAAAATTTCCGACGATAGACACCCAACAAACCTTCCAAAATCATAATAATATCTAGGATTTTGAGTCTTTTTTTATATTTGTTTTATAGGTTAGAGAAAGACTGAGAGTAGCATTGGAGAGAAACTCAACCCTTGAAGAAGAATTAGCATCAACCAAAGAAGAGGTGAGCAAAAAAAGATAAAAAAGTTTAGTCTTATGGTAGACTTGAACGAGAGGATACTAGTCAACTATCCTGATAAAATTTTTCAATATTTAATTACTGAAATTTCAGTATTTGCACTAATTGCAATAACTTTGGAATGATCGTATATAGAGACGTAAAATTTGGATGATTACACAGGCATTTTGGAGTGTTAAGTCCATGTTAATGGGAAAATAGCGTTATAGGGGGGGGATCCAAAATGATCAAAGTTTGCGTTACGTAATACTTGAACGTTCCCAAAGCCCTAGCACCGCAGGCGAAGATTTTTACAAATCCGACGGTCTATTTTAATTTTAAACCAGTCTTCAAAATTACAATTAATTAAATTTAAAATTTCACAAAAATACAAGAAACTCTAGCGCCGCAGGTGAAAATTTTTGCGAATTTCACTCTTAAGTTCTACAAAACCGAAAAAAAACCCTAGTGCCATAGGCGATTTTTTTAAATTCTTAAACAGTGCCGCAGGCGAAAATTGTTACGCTTAAGTTATACACTCTCAAATTAAAAAAAAAAAACGTAGAAGACCCCAGTGCCACAGGCGCAAATTTTTACAAACTCGATGGTCTATTTTAGTTTTTAAGCAGTTTTATTATTCTAAATTTCACAAAAATTCAAGAAAGACCTAGCTCTATTTTTACGAATTTTACGCTTAAGTTTTACAATCTTAACTAAAAAAAAACGTACAAAAGCCCTAGTGCAACAGGCGAAAATTTTTACGAACTTAATGATCTATTTTAATTTTTAAACAGTTTTATTATTCAAAACGCTAGTGTCGCAGGTATTGACAATTCCAAATTTCAGAAAAATATAATATCCAAAATTTTTACAAATTTAAACGTCTATGGTCCACTTGAACGCAATATATACCTTAAAAAAAGCTCGTTTTGGCGCCCCTTACTGCTTTTTCTGGGAAGGAGGCTTCAACTTCTCTGATTATATCATGAAAATGTGTATTTAGAAAAAGATGTTAACATGTTTTCCTAAAAATTTTACAATTATTTTATCCTGGGAGTCCCCCCGACTGCGTTAACTTTGTCAAAATGGCGTAAAAACTTTTTTTTTCTTATTACGTAATACAAAATACACAATAACTTTTTAATAATTTAAACTAGAGACTTCTTATTTAAGGCTTATTACACAAATGCTTAAAGTCCGTGCCGAATTTGAAGGCCGTATACAAGCATTTACAAGTTATTGCGACACTGGCAAAAAATTTCAATATATTTATATATTTATAACTTTTTAGTTACAACAATATAAACAAGGATCTAATGTACCTGCAGTAGAAGATAAACCCAAAGAAAATGGACAAGTTGATATAGGGGACCAAGTAATTTTGAATAATAAGGTGAGCAGTTTTCTCTTTTTTTCTTTTCGTGAAAAGCATGTCGTGCTTTTTCGTCATTTTTCTGACATTTCACAAAACTTTTCGCTTTTCAGTCAATATTACAGTGGGGACCTGACATTCTTTGTAACATGTTCTTTTTACGCTTTTAAATTATACGTTATGTATTAAATTTATACGTACCGTTAATTGACTTAATCGTCTTTTTTGTTCCCGAGATATCAAAGTTTAATAATTAATCTAGAAATAATTGTGACTTCATGACGCGTCATCCACATTCCGAGGCGCAATAAAAACCATAATTTAGCCATCAGATGACGTCACAAATGCGTAGTTTTAATTATAAATATCTCGTCTTACAGCGATCAAATTTAAAGTGTGGAATACCGTTAAAAAGCGGTTTTTCTTACTGTATTACGAACGTTACAGAATTTAGTTCAGGTCCTCATTTGTTTGGCAGTAAATTTTTCTTTTTCTATTGTAAAATTATACGTGTATTTTCTATCAGTAATTTATCTTCTATTAAATAAATAGTACAATTTATCTTTTCCCGTCTTTAAATAGCTTTCCTTTCAGTCTTATTTAAATAAATATTATTTATCAAAAGATACATATACATTTGTACTTTGTATTTTTAATTTACAAAATATTGGGGTGGGATATATTTATACAGGTTGATCAGTAACTGGCATGCCAAAATTTAAGAGGTGATTCTACATACAGAAAGATGAAAAAAAGTTCCCATAAAGATTGGTCCGGAAATGAGCCCTAAGGGAGCTATAGACCTACGAAGATGGACATTAAATGGGGAAGAAAAAAAGCAACAAAACAATTTCAATGCTACAAGGTGATTCTTTATTTAAAATCAAGCAAGAAAGTATTCTTCATGAAAACACCTAAATTTAATATTAAACGTGTAATAGCCTTTTAAAAAGTAACATTTTTGGTGGCACAAAATGTTCCTTCCTAAGATCCAAGTTGATTTTGTTTAACAGTTGTAAGTTTTACACTAGATTTTATTTTTATGTATTTTTACTCAAGGAATCTATATTTTTTACAAAAAAAAAAACACATAAAAAAGTGTGGGACAAAAAGCCTCACATATTTTGTCCGTCTGTGCACGCCTCCGGATAGAATCAAAAAAAAAATTAACATAAACTAATTGCCCTTATTAATACTAGTAGCTCTAGCTCGAATGGTACCAGAGTTATTATTTAAAAACCTTATCTTTAGTAAAATTTTAAAGGACCGTAGCTCCCTTAGGGTTCATTTCCCGACCAACCTTTTAGAAACTTTTTTTGATAGTTGTTAAATTTTGGCGTACCAGTTACTGATCACCCTTATAAGCGATAGCTATCTTTATATGGGGTTGTTCATCTGTTTGGTTGTTTAACCAAATAACGTAATTTTGAAACTTTTTTCCGGCCACATTCAGATTCAGCAATCAAAAATATGAAAAAATACAATTTTTAGCGTTTTGAGCTAATTTTTCTTATAAACCTGACGTTATGTATAATTTCTGCATTTACATTCGGATTCAACGGCCCAAAATCCTGTTTGTCACAGTAAACTTATTTTTTTGTGTTGCTGTTATATTTTAATTCTTTGTCCCACCTAATATAATTCCACAAACAAAACCATTATTATACTAAAGTAATGTAAATATTATTGTATATTGTAAATGTAAATTACATCAACGATAACTTATCTTATGGTAATGGAACATGACATTCGTACTATTAATCATATTTTCACATTTTCATTCATATCAAGATTTTGCTGAATAACTACAAACACATAATTAGTTATTAATACTACAACACTATTAACATATCACTATAATAACAATTAATTTGTGTAGAGAAACCCAGTTTTTTTTATGATAATAATCTAAAATTTATGATTTAATTACACAGGGCAACAAAATGAAAGTTTTATTTTTTCCTTGTCATAGAAGTATACACTAATGGTGTTCAAAAATAGAATTTGGTCTTAAAAAATCCAGTACATCACATTTTTGTGGTCGGAATCGTACTAAGCGATTTAAAACCTTTTATAAATATAGGGCCAAGCTTCAGTTGGAATATGATTTTTTTTTTGGTCGTGGGTTACAAAAAATAATAAAATATTAACTTTTCAGCTGTTTCTTAAAAATCCTACGCTATGAAAAGATTCTGCTACCAGATTCTAATTCAGTTACTTAAAATTAGTAAAAAACTCAATATTAAATATGCAAAAGGCGGCTTGCTCTGTGTAATTAAATAATACCTTTTTCATACGTAAAATTTATTTATTCTGCGACCATTACAGAAAATACACTTTATCACATAAGTCAAAAATCCCCTACATTTAGACTTCGTCATATGGCTCTGCAATCTAAATTAAATAACTAGCCGTGAATACCTGTTTTTAAGTCAAAGAGTAACTATAGAATTAAGAAAGATAATATAGTTGGTTTAGTTGGTTTGGTGCTAAGAAGTGAAAAATATGTTCTTAATATTCCTAGTATAACGACCATATTTACTTTTTACTTTCTAATTTTTTTTTTTTTTGCTTAAATCATCTTATTTTTCCCTGAAACGTCGAGAAAAATCAGAATAAGCAACAAAAAAGTAATGTCTGTCTATCGGTCGGTCTGTTTGTCTGTCTGTACCCACGGTAACTTAAGAACGCTTTGAGCTAGCGAAATTTGGTATTCAGATGTATTTTGATATTATCTTGGACAAATTCGTATTTCAGAAAAATCGATTGGGGAAAGGGTCGTATTTTTCTTATTATTTATAATTCAAGAAAAATTTGAAAACCATATAAAAGGCTAAATAAAATTACACAAAAATGTAATTCTTATTTTTTTCCCAGTTCTCCCTTCCCCAAAATGTAAATAATTGTTTCTGAACATAACTTTTTTTATATTCACAATAGAAGAAAAATTTTAAAACCATATAAAAGGTAAAATAAAATTACAAAGAAATGCAATTCTAATTTTTTCCAGCCCCCTCTCCCCTAAAAAGTAAAAAAAAAATCTAAACATAAGTTTCTTATTATTCATAATAGAAGAAAAATTTAAAAACCATATAAAAGGTAAAATAAAATTACATAAAAGATGTAATTATCATTTTTTCCAGCGCCAACCTCCTCTCCCCAAAATGTAATAAATTGTTTCTGGACATAACTTTTTTTAGTATTCACAATAAGAGAAAACGTTAGAAACCACATAAAAGTTAAAATAAAATTATAGAAAAAGTTTTAACATTTTTTTTCCATGACTTCCCTCTCCCCAAAATGTAATAAATTGTTTCTGAACATAACTTTTTTGTATAAGAAAGTATTCGAGATGGCTGGTTTTAGTTACTTTTCCGTAGATCTACTTCGCAGAGCTATATAATAAAGTCTATATTTATTGATAATCAGTATCCACAAAACTATTCAATACAAAAACCAAAAGGCATTTTTGCGCATCCCGCGCATACCCTATTAACCACCCAGATTGCATGTTTATATTAGATGTTGTCATTTGTGGCATGTTGTTGTATGGTATTTAGGCATCGGCGAAACCGCGGCTGACTAATGGTGGAGTAGAGAGCGAAACGGACCCCGGAGCAGCTAGGATAGCTGATCTGCAAACCGCCCTTGAGCAGCAAGTGAGTTTTTTCTTATTTGTCTGCATATTTTGTTCTAATGTTTATACAGCAATGCTCATTTGGGCCTATATTATCTGCTATACATTTTATTCTGTATATAATAATAACAACGCCAGAAAACGAGTGATTAGTCGTGTACGAATCACCCTGTATAGTTCAATATTTAATATAAGCAGTTCTGAGTTCTTTGCCAAATGTTAAGTATTCATTTACCGGGGGCTCGAGAAAGTTAGAATTGAATAGAGTTTTATTAAATAAAATTGTTACTATACGATATTTTATTCACAACCATTTAGTAATTTCCTAATTAAATATATACATAAAAGTTGGAAAATAAATTATTAACTGCAACTTCTCAAAAAGTTAGAAACACTCCATTTCCCTCCCTTGGTCGGGAAGGCCCCTGTAGCTAACTTTACGTATGTCACTTGTCAAAAACTTGAATTTATCGACCTAAATTTTATGACAAAACAGTTTTAAATGCATTTATTTTCTTATTTATTCATTTATTCATGATTTATTTTTATAAAAGAACATCACATATAAATTTAAGTTATATTTTTTTGGCATTTATGAGTGTCAAACAGAGAATAACTTTTAAAGTCCGAATTTTTGAATATAAAATTAAAAATAATTTAGCCCCAAACGATTTATGTAAAAAATTAAAACGTAGCAATGAAGTCCACACACACACAAGGCTACATCTCAAAAATATAGCAAAACATTGTTTTGCAACGGACTAGTCAGCTTTAATAGTTTACCTATAGAAATAAAAAATTGTGATAATTTTACTAGATATAAGAATTTATTGAAAACATTTATTGTTAATAAGTACTGATGTTTTTATGTACTTAATTACATTGTTTTAGTTTTAAATAACATGTAATAGTTATACTAAATAAATATTATTATTATTATTATTATTATTATTATTATTATTATTATTATTATTTATGAAAAATAAACAGTGACTACTTCCAACTTTATAGGTTATTATATTACTATTTTTGGTTTAGTTAAACGTAATAAACTTTAGTTAAAAAGAAAAATGCATTACAGTATAAGGTACCTAACTTAAGTTAATTGATATAACAAATAACCAAAAATAGTTTTAAAGTAAGATTATAAGTATATAAATTTTAACCAGGGGCGTGCAAAATGGATGGGGGATGTCACTTTTTTGCCCCAAATATCTTATCCGTAGATTTTTTGACAACCAAACCAATAAAAATTTCAATACTTTAAGGTGAGTCTACATTAAAAACTGTGAAAAAAACTCGTATACATATAGGTTCGAAGATCAGTTTTAAGAGTTTACAGCCTCTTAAAGAGTAGCACTTTTTAAGGGACTGTAGCTCCCTTAAAAGCGGTTTGTAGATATTTGTGTATGGGAACTTTTTAATAGAGAACCAATCCACGGTAAAAAAAATAATTAGACCTTCATTATTTTTTTGACTAAAACTATAGGCAAAAAAAACACTGTGCGCTATACTGCCCTACTATGTTAGCAATGTTTTCACGTCAACTCTGATGTAATATTGTGAAAATGCTTCTATTCGACAAATGGAGTTACTGGTTTCTAGCGTAGTAGGGCAGTATAACTCAAAAAAACGAGCTGATCGATCGAAATCGAGAAACACGAAAAAAGGTTCCAAAATCAGCGCATCAAATATAGCCAGATGCAACTAAAAGGTCCCCGGAAAAAAAGTCTTTTTTTGTAGAGCAGTGTTATTATACGCTCGTTAAATAATATAGTATTATTATGTAATATGTAATAATATACTGTTATTATGTAATATTATGTATTTTTAAAAACTTTAAATTTTTCGAGCCCCCGATAAATGAATACCAAAAGTCCGGCCTCCGATTAAAACGTATTTAAAAATGGGACAAAATCAAATATTAAAAAAAAATATATGAAAATAAAATTTGCCGCATATGATACTAAAGCAGATTTTAAATTATTAGTAAACACGTATTTTGTAATATTACTATTATGATAATGAAGGAATATTAAATACACCACCTACAAAATTATAGAGTGGTAATTCTAATTAGTGCATAATATGAATTATTATTATTTTGATTAATCTAATAATAAAAAATCAAATGAGCAGTGGTGATGTTGACAAATTAAATATATATATATATATATATATATATATATATATATATATATATATATATATATATATATATATATTTATATATATGTAAGTAGAATAGTATTTTATGTTTAATGTTTCTTTTGTAGAAATAGTCATTTTCATTAAAACAATGGCGTTTTTTAATTTTTATATCGCACCCGTATTTACTGTAAGACTATTTTTTAGAAAAATGCGAAAAAAAAAACGAAATTACAACTTTTCAAACATAATTACCCCTTGTTCAATACACAATTTTCGTCGAGTTATTCATATAAACAAGCCTTGGTAAAATTTTTAAACCTTTAGTATTCAAGAGTCGAAAGTTATTGTGTAGCGAGAACGACAGACCGACAATTTTTTTTAATTGATTTCTGCAAATAGGCAAAAAAATACTTTTCAGTCGATGAAAATTTTTTTTCTTTAGGAGAAAGTAGAAGTCTATTTATGCAATAATTTGACTAAGTAAACTATCTAAAAATTTAACCTACAAAATGAAAGGTCATTGGTTAAATTCTTACAGTTACAGTTTTCTCAAATTATTTTATAAGTAGACCTTAAAAAATCACATTTTCCTACGACCACCTATAAAAACGACAAATTTCACACGTTTAGAGACTAAAAAAGTGTAATATTTCATACGTGCGAAATAATATCACACATGTGTGGAAAAGAAAAGCTGTCATGTTTTTTTTTTCAAAATATTTCCCATTTTATTAGACGTCTTTTCCTTACATTTTTATGTATCTGGATATATTTTTTTACTTTTCTACGATTTTGTTAGTAACGATAATTCTAAATTATAAATCATTTTAATCGAGGGGTTTATTTATTGGACAATCCTTGTACACCTATCCAACAATCATCTACAATCTTCCACAATCATCTGAAATCTTTCCACAATCTTTAACAATCTTCTTTAAAATTTTGTACAATCTTTTTGACAATCATTGACAATCTTCCACAATCCTTTGATTCCCACTATCCTTGTACACTTTTTTTCAATAAATAAACCCCTCGGGTTTAATTTTGATGAAATAACAATTTAAATGAAGAAAACCTTACTAATGTTAACTGTCAAAATCTAATCTAAGGAAACATTAAAGAGAACAAGGGAAACTTGAATTGATTTATAAAGGTTGACGCATAGAAAATCGGAAATTTCACCATATCTGTAGCTTAATTATTTATGTTTCGGTGACTTAATTTTATTTAATCCAATATTTTTAAATAATGATTGTTTTATTTATACCTATTTATTTACATAAAATAATATTTATTTTAAATAATTTTATTTTCATTGAGGTCGTAGGAAAAATAGTGTAACTAGCTACACGTTGTAATATATATTTCTTTTTTTTTTTAATTTAGACTGCTGAAATCAATACGTGGCAAAAACGAGTAGCTGACATGCAAAGTCGAGTGATGGACCTGGAGGAAAACCTGTCGAAAGCACAAAAAGAGCTGCTGAAATCACAAGACGCCAACTCGAAGCTTCAAAGAGACCTGCGGGAGAACGTGGCACAAAAGGAAGACCAGGAGGAGAGGATAGCTACGCTGGAGAAGAGGTACCTGAACGCGCAAAGGGAGTCGACTTCGTTGCACGATTTGAACGAAAAGTTGGAACAGGAGTTACAACATAAAGAGGCTCAACTGAAGGTATAACTATTTTTTTTATGCAGCACCATCATAGAAACACTTGTTTTTAGCACTTTAAATATCAAAAGTTTAGTTTTTTCCACTAGTGACTAAAAAATGTTTTGCTTACTCTTTTTCGTATTAATCTTTTTGTCATATTTGGATTGGTGTAGTGGACTACTGCGTCGTACTTGACGAGTTTACTACCCAAATAGGGTGAGTTCGATTCTCACCGGCGCGCCGATTTGCCTTTTCAGTTAATTAATAATTAAAATTTGGCGAAGGCGTAAGTGAAGCGGACACTCCCTATAAATTGGTTCGAAAGTCAATTAAAGCCGGTGGTTCCCTCTACTACTAGCCCACACAAGTCCTTTACTTAGGGGATGCTTAATTAAGTAGAATAGTACGAGGTTAAACAAACATTTAATGTAATGTAATATGTAATACATACATTAAATGTATTAATAAAGTTCGGGAAGTACGTGATTTCTTGTCCCACTGTTTTCCACGCCTGGACCTGACCTGTAATGAAATAAGAGACCAGTAAACTAATTATTACTGGTCTGCAATTTAAATTACTAATTTACGCTAGATGGCGCCACCGATTAAAATATCATTATTAATTCTTAAAGCAAGATGGCTGAACTGCTGTTGTCATGATAAACACGAATATAATTTAATACATTTGGTTTAAAAAAATAATTTGGGTTACGCGTATGTGGAACTTCAGTTTTATATAATTGTGCTTTTCTTGTGAAATGCAGGAAAAAATATTTGTGGTAAATATGAAAAGAACTAAAAAACTAAGTATTATATTATTATTTTCTTCATTTGAATTCAAACATCTAGGTTTCAAAAAAAATAGTACTTTATTTTTAAATAAAAACAGTTGCGAATAAAAAATTATACAGATCTCCCGGAAAATGCTACTATTCAATGACAGAATTACTAGTCGGAGAGCTGGTAACCATTTTCATTTCATTATTTTCCCCCCGCTGTATTTTATATATGTCTTAACGCACATTCAAATTAACTTATTTTGAAATCGCCAGGTCCTGGATCCGGTTCCCTTGGGTGCTAGAAGATTTAAAAGTTTTGAAAATGAGTTAACCTTAAAATCCATTTTTAACTTTCCGAATCATATACCTATATTAAGTTTATTATATTTAGATTAAGCTATTTTCATAGTTAATAACTATTAGTTATACATTCGGTCAAGTAAGAGCGCGTCTCGCATTTTATATTTAAGAATATATTTATACTATTTGTTTTTTTACATTTAATTACAGTTAATGAAGGATAGATCAATGCAAATAACTAAGTAACTTGTCCAGTCTCCATTTGCACCAGTAATCGCCTGGCATCGTTGAGGCATACTTTGAACGAGATTTTTTGCATATTCCTTCGGCAAAGACCATATCATATTGTCCGAATTTCTCGTGATAGCTGCTTTAATGTGTATACCTTTTTCCCGCGAAGCTTGTGCTTAATGAATGACCACACATTCTTAATGGGGTTGGCGACGGGCGATTGGGACGGCCAATCCAGCGTGATAATGTCGGATGTCCTCTTCCACTGGCTACATAACCTGCTCCGATGTTTGGGGTCGTTATCCTCTTGGAGGATCCACTGCTTATTTTTATCGCCATACCAACGTTTGGCAGTCGGTATAAGCGTTAAACTTGTACGTAAAGAGAAATAAAAATCCAAAACCTTTTTCCGAGAGACAACCCCAAACAGGAGTCTTTACAGGGTGTTTCACGATTCGCTGGACCAATCGGTTGGTGGAGGATATCCAGGCCCGGGGGGTGATAAAGTAACCCCAAAAGGAAGCTTTATCGGTAAAAATAACGTTGCTCAAGTCTCGATCGATGTTTCCCTTGGCCCACGCGAGTCGTTTTTCTCTCTGTATTTTACTCAACAAAGGTTTCTTTATTCTACTTCGCCACTGATATGTACAAACCTTTTTGCATCAGTTTTTTTGCCCCTTGGCGCAGGGTTAATTGAAGATTCTGCAAAAACATGTTTAAAATTATTTTTTCGTCAACAGTCGTCAGCATTTTTCATTTTCGAGTATCGTTTCACCCACTTGTTGACGAATGTCTTTGACTTTCCCATATACTTTGCAGCCGCTGTATGCGTCATTTTTGGACCTTTCGGGTGCAGACAGAGAAAGACAGTCTCGAACCGTGATGCGTACTCAGCACTCATGTTTTAAAACGTGCTGAGTCACTAAAAATAAGGTTCAGAAAAAGTCTCTATGTACAAAGCATTGTCGGTTAGGAAGTAAAGTATATCCCCGAAAAAAAAGTAGGGCTCTCTCTTACCGACTACACGTTATAGGCGACACGCTCTTACTTGACCTTGACTGTACATAATAATTTTGGGGTCAATGGGTTTAAACTATCTTTAAAAAGTGCCAAATGCATGTCATGTTCATTTTTTTAAGAAATAAGAATTTATTCATATTTATAAAATGACTTTTTGATTATATGAAATTTTTTAGAATTGACAGGTGTCAAATAAACTTTTTAAAGACTGTTTTTATCCTTTGGCCTGCAGAATATTTGTGAAACTGTAAAAATAGCCTAATCTGAATGTAATTAATGTAATGTGTTTGACTCGGTAAGTTAAAAGTAGATTTTTATCATTTCACCACCTTTTTGTAGCTTCTAGCGCACGAAGGAACCAAATCCAGGACTTAGCGATTTGGAAAGCTTAATTTGAATGTACTTTAAGACATAAGTATATAAAAATACATCCGGGAAAAAATAATGAAATGAAAATGGTCATCAACTCTTAGACTATACAGGAATCTGGTATACTGTGTTAAAATATTACATTTTTACCTAAATAGTGATTTAAAAGAATGTAAAAATGTTACGTATGTTACACAGAATGACCTTGAACGACTTTCATTTTTTTTTTCAGTTGCATGAAGAGAAGATCGCAGCCATCCAGGAGAAATTAGAACTGGCTGAGCAGAAACTGGCTCAGTATTCGAAGTTGCCTGAGATGGAGGAACAGTTGAAAGCGCGGATGGAGGCGCTGAATCAGGTGAGACCTCAGGTACGAGACTCTCAGCTCACTTCATATTTATTAATGTTTTTTATATAGCTACTAGCACTGTTTCTCGTTTCCCACCTTCTCTTCTTCTATTTCTTTGTATTTTTTTTACTAAGGCATATCGTGAGTGCACTGTCTATTTTATACACTGTAACAAGGATTGTGTAAATTTACAATACACTAGGTGAGACCCATCTAGTGTATGGTAAATTTTCTCTTGCGATGTAAATATTGTATAATTATTTATTATATCTAATGTTATAATACCATACGGAAAATGTAATAATTTTATTTTTCTACGATCCTCTATGAAAATGACATTTAGCACACTCTTTTGTTCTTTACAAAACGCCTCATATCGCACTAGTTTGATATTTTTATATCACACTCGTGTGATATTTATTTATGGAGGTTTGCCTAATTTTATTTAGATATTTACCTCGTAGATTCTACGAATTTTATTCACCTTGTTTAATAAACCATTTTCCACCTTTCACGACAGCCTTTTATATCTTTTAAGTGTTTTAATCCAAATATTTCTGTTTTTCATGTCAAAAATAGAAACTATTGTTATAACGTTACTATTTTGACCATTACTGTCTAGTCTAGACAGTCTAGATCTTATAAAAATTACTTAATTTTTTATTTAGTTACCTACTCACTCGTCTAGCGGCTCGTTCGTAAACCTTCCCACTCGCGTGAAATATGTCACTTTCCACACTAGTTATGTAATATACTATATACAATTTGTATAAATATATTGTAAAGATACATTAGTATCGAAAAACCACTTTATAATATCATATTATTAATATGGTAAAATTCTCCAAAAATTTATAATTTATATTTACTTTAAAAAATGGCAATTAAAGTAAATATACATATTTTGAGTATTTTTACCATATTATTTTAATAAAAAGTAAAAAATAGAAGTGATTTTTTGTAATCTAATATAACTTTACAATATATTTATACAAATATTACGATTGTCGTATTATTATTATATTAGATATAATAAAATTTTACACATTACTCACATCGCACGAGAAAACTTACCATGCACCAGATTGTAGTGTATACACTGCTAAAAATTACAATTACAACATGTATTGTTTTTTTTACAGTGTACTGTTAAATTTTTTTAATTTTCTCTGATTTTCCCTTTATTAAATTATGTATTTATTTTAAAATTTAAAATAACTACAATTTTAAACTTTTAGGAATAACTTTAGTTAGAATTTAAAAGTTCACAAAAATTTTACGTGATGACACTACTAGCAGACGTATCTCGAGTACTATAGATATAAATCTACTGGTCACCGCAATTGTACTTTTTATGTAGTTATGTTATAACTGCTGCTCTGCGCGTTAAAACTTTAGCGGTAGCGTAGTCATATGTACAGTTCTGGCAATTAATAGAATAGTATAGTGCACGGAGTCCGTCTGCCATCTCGGCAGATTTTTTTTGGCTTTTAAATATGGCCCCCGTTAAAGTCGTTAATTGTTGTGTAACGTTTTTGCGCTCACTAAACATAATACCCTTTTAGTATCCATATCCATAAAAACATTATTTTTCTACACATTTTTTATGTGAACCTAGCTAATCTTAAAAAAAAAATTTAAACGACTATTAAATAAATTTTATTCAGAAATACCAGTCTTATTATTTTTTTGAAAATTCTTTAAAAAATATACATTCTTTCATTAAATTCTTTGAACAGTGTGATTTTGGATCGATAATAGAATTATTAATATAATTGTTATATGGCTCTACTTAAAGGTAACCTGATAAATTTTGGTCCAAAAATAAAAAGTATAAAAACTATTAGAATTAATAGTAGTTTTAGTACCTTTAGGACCTATTACAAAAAAAACTGGACCAAAAAAGCTTTTGATGTAATAGATGGGAATAGCAGTAGTTACAAGTGAGCCTTGAGTCAAAATATGTTTTTTTTTACAAAAGTCACGGTTTTATTAAAATCTTTAGGGTCAACTGGGGCTAATGTGATACAGTCAAAATAATGGGGCTATTATGATACAGCTAGCTCAAAAATATTTACAGTCTACAAATTAAAGTAAGAAAAATTCGTGAAGTAGAGAATTATATACTTAATTATAAATCATATTCACTTTTGCAAAAATCTAAAACATTTGGAAAATAAAAAAATGTTTCTACTTTACTTTCTACTTTGCTTAGTAAAATTTTATTTTTTTAGTGACGATTTAAAAAAAAAACATCAAATTAATTTGCTGTATCTAACTTAAAAAAAAAGGATGGCTGTAAAATTTGCATGGAAAAAATGATAAAAAACAATAGCATACTAACTCAACGTATTTTAAATCTATCTCCAACACAGAATTAAAGAGTTGTATCACAATAGCCTCTTACTGAATCCACAATAGCCCCAAACGTGGGGCTATTTTTATATAGAGAACCCCATTGATTACAAGGAATTTTTTGAGATCTTTAAAAATAAAATTTATATTTTTTTTGTAAAAGTTTTAATTTTTGTATCATAATAGCCCTAGTGAACCTAATTGGTTTAAGGCACTTGTTAATGTTGTATGCTAGATGCATGAAAGTTTATTTGTTTATAATAAAATGGGTAACAAAAACCAACAAAAAATAATTATTTACACAAGATGGCGCAACGGTCTATTTTCTTTTTGAAACTGACTGAAAGAGTCAAAAGAAACTCGTTTTTGTAGTTTCTAAAAATAAAATTTCGTCAAATTGACAACGCCGTAGTTTGTAATAAAAGTGGCAACGTCTATTTACAATATATAATATAAACAAATAAACTTACTGTATGTAAATAGATTAATTTAATTCTAGCTAAACAAATACAAAAAGTGGGTCGATTTTATTTTTTTACTAAAATAATTATAATGATTAAAAGTTTTGTTTAGTTTCTTTGAAAACGTAAATAAAATTATAAGTTGGATCTTTTCAAAACATTCTTTTACATCATAATCATCTTTTTGCTCACATTATTATAGTGTGTTTTTTTTGCACTTGTCTTGTTTAGCTAGATATTAAGGTAAATTTAGCCCGTTTAAGTTTTAATTTTTAAGTTACATGTAAAATCTTAAGATAAAACTTGGCAAATTTAATTCGAGGCTGGTCAGTTCTTTTTAATTTTTAGGGCATACACTAATCAGGTTCTAGTTTACAAGAAATGTATGACCTATAAATTGACTTACCTTAAAAGTATCTTTGGGGGTAATTTCAGCGTTGCTTACATTACATCTTACGCCTATTTTAACTTTTAAATGTATAAATTTTTCAATTACATTAAAAGACATAATATTTAAATACAAGATTAATTTTTAGTAAATAACAAAGTAATAAAACATATTTATAATTAGTATAATAAGTTTAATTTGTGATAAATTTATAATCCTATGTAATGTTGCTTACGTTACATTTTGTGACATAGATTTTGACTTAGGTATCTTTACATTTCTGCTCTATTTCAGAATATAAAATCTTTTTAAAAGTAAATATGCATTTAAAAATGTTTAAGAAATCAGGATAAAATGTTTTATATCTTTAACAATTGCTGAATTATGTATTAAAAGATAAAATATCTGTTGCTTACGTTACAAGGGAATTCGTTGCTTACGTTACATTTAAAGTCCCTATATTTTTTGCATTATAAACTGACTATCTTGACAATGTATTGCAATACCAAGGGTGTACTTCGACTGGTACACTTTCAGTTTTTGTCCCAGGTATTGCTTTCCCATTATTAATGATTTCAAAATTTTGGAAAAGCCTTGTATTCATGCAAAAAAATTCAAAAAAAAAAAAATTGCGTGCTTTTTCGACTTTCGTCGACGTTTTATGTTAATATAAATTAATTTCCAGAAAAAAAAAATTGTTGGTCGGTGAATCGGTCGGTCGATCTTTTGGTCAATCGCTAATAATAATCTGTATTTTATTTAAAGCAAGTCATGTCACGATTTGCTGGAATAACCCTAGGGTGCCTAGGGCCCTTTGACATTTCTTGAAAACTAAAACTGTGTCTGTGATTGGTGGGCGTTTTGTAAACATGATTGTTGAATTACTCAAACAAATTAAAACCTAAAACTGGGAACATTTACATCTTAATCCTTTGTACATAAATGTCTTCTTCTTCTTCTTCCAGAATATTGTACTCGTGTAAGAATCCTCGAAAAATAAACTGTTTAAAAAAATGCTATTTTATAGGCACAAGAACGGCACGGTTCGGCGGAAGATCGTATTCAACGATTGGAGAACAATCTGGACGAGAAGAACGCAGAATTGGTCCGCCTTAATCAAAGACTTAAAATGAACGAAGATCACAACTCTCGGCTTTCTGCAACGGTAGATAAGTTATTGTCTGAATCGAACGATAGGTTACAAGATCATCTTAAAGAACGAATGCACGCATTGCAGGTAGGTGCTTTATAGGCCCTAAAAACATCGCCGTCTGTGTATCGATGTATCATATACTGTTTTTTATTCGATTGTAATATCTTATAAATAATTTTAATTTTTTGATTTCACATTTTAACAATTTTCAAAATTTTCAATATTCGTGCAAAAATTTTCATTTTCATTGCGTATTTTCACGTTTTATGACGTTTTATGACGTTTTATGATGATCAGAGTGGATACTTTCATTACAATAACAGGGTCAAACAACAGGAATTTTAAATTATTTCTAATTTTTGGTGAGTTTGTTTAATACATACCTATGCCGAATAAGATTATGTCTGTATACAGACATATAATCTTATTCGGTATCTATTAAACAAACTGACCAAAAATAAAAAATAATTTAAAATTCCTGTTGCCTGACCCTGTTATTGTAATGAAAGTATCAACTCTGATGATATAAATCAATTTTGAGCAGAAAAAAATTATCGGTCGGTCGGTCGTTCTGTCCGGAAAATCTTGTAAGCACGATAAAGTAAGAACGCTTTAAGCTAGAGACTTGAAATTTGGCATACAGGTATATTACCAAAAGTTCTTGCTCGGGACTTTGGTTGCTAAAATTGAATCTGATACTTAATTTTTTCTAACTTTACCCCTGCGGGGGTGAGGGGGTAAATATTTTTAAATGTTTTCAATATTTTCGTCAAAATTTTTTAAATGTTTTAAATATTTTCGTCAGAATTGGTATATAGGGGTTTTTGGGGTCGAAAAAACTGAATCTGTTAATATTTTTTTTCTAATTCCACCCCCCGAAGGGCGGGGGTAGTTTTCTTGAAAGTTGGTATATTGGGATTTTTGAGGTTGCTGAAAGCTATTCTGATAATAAAAAAAATTCTAACTCCACCCCCTGAAGGGCGGGGGGTAGTTTTTATGAAAATTGGTATGATGGAGTTTTTAAGGTTGCTGAAAGTGAATCTGATAATTAAAAAAAATCTAACCCTCTGAGGGGCGGGGGGTAGTTTTCGTGAAAATTGGTGTATTGGGGTTTTTGAGGTTGCTAAAAGTGAATCTGATCATAAAAAAAACATTTCACGCGCGGGTGAGAAAAATGGGAAAGCTCTTTTATTGGGCACTGTATTTTAATTAAAAATTCCACCTTTAAAAAATGTATTTTTGTATTTTTGAGTGTTTTTAACGATTTTCGTTCTGATGTTTTAGGAGAAAAACAGCTTGACGCAGGAACTAGAAAAGACGAGAAAAATAGCGGAAGATTTAGAATGCCAAAAGGGCGATATCGTTAAAGAGTTATCAAAATCTAGGTTAGAAATAGACAATGTGAAAAGGCAAATGTTACAGCAAGAAATATCCTACAACATCCAACAAACGGACGCACTGACTCGATCATTATCACCCAATGCTGTTGATCCTAATAGGTTTGTATAAACTGATCGAAAAAAATTAAGGATATTTTGGTTTCTCTGGGAAAGAATAATCCAAAAAACAAAAAATGGCCCGCCGCTGTCTCATCTTGTTTACCTGTACATACATTATATATGTATGATACATACATATTGAACATGTCTGGGACATGCTTGGTAGGGCAGTAATTGATCGTCAACCATATTTTCATGACGTAATGAAACTAGCAAGTTCTTCCGGATTTATGGGATATCTTGGACCAAACTCAGTTAAATCGCCTTATTTTAAGTATGTCTCGGCGAGTTGAAGCGTTTATCCATCAGAGGTAGAATTACTCGGAATTAATAAATTTTCAGTTTTTAAAAATAATTTCTGTTTTGTTACATTAAGGAAAACATATTTTTAAATCCCGAATATAAATATTTTTGTAATGATTTAATTTATTTGTTTTTTTTTAAATGATTAGAGAATATGGACTTTTTATGATTTTTTTCCTAAACTATATTTTTCCCAGAGGAAACACCATTCTTAACAATATTCTTAACTTTTTTCGATCAGTTTAGTTGAATTATATGTCCAAGTCCTTTTGGGGATCATACATTTGAATGTAACGATTTTTCGACGTTGCCAAGTTGACGAGATCGTACCTTAATGTAAAACTTTCTGTCAAGAAAAAGAGTGTAGACGAAAAATCTGGTAAACAATTGCCGATTTTTTGTGGAGCAGCGGTTACTAGCCAAGTAAGGGGAATATGTATTTCTCTATTTCTCTCTCTTTTTAACTTATCAATTAAACAGAGAAAGAGTAAAATACTGGTTAACCGGCGTTACCACAAAAAATTGACTATTGTAATTTGATAGTTGGTGACTATGTTTTGACATTAGATGTCACAATTACATGAGCTATAATTTTCAAAAAAAAAATTAAATATTTGTACATGTCGGAAGAAAATGGGTTTCATTTATTTGAAACTCAATTTTGTAATAACAGAATGGAGAAAGATTAATCACAACTAAAGAATAGGAAAAGATTAAAAATATATACACATTTATAACTAAAAGAGACACATTTATAACTAAAAGAGAAATTTTCCCTAGTTTTTTTTTAATGACGCCACTTTTACTTGACAGAGAACGTCACAATAAGGCACTCTACTTTTTTACAAGGATTTTATTATATAATACATTGCATACCGGGTGTCCCAAATAAGAAACTTCACTCGTTTATGGACTTTTATTCCAAATATTAAAATGAAACTTATACCATACATAATTATCAATTCTAATAAATGATCCATAATTAAAAAAATCCTCCACTATGTTTTGTTTTCAAGTTACATTAACATGTCATATTATTTACTTTTAGCTTTTGTACTTTCATTTTTAAAAATTCTTATTTTCTTACTGAAAAAAAGTTGATCCAAAATTTTTAGTTTAACGATTTTTCCTCGGATTTTTCCGTGTGTAAAAATAATAATGCCATAATTTAATCATTCATGAAATATTTTTTAGTTAAAGTTTGATAAACTACCTCCAACCAAATGTAAATATAGGGAAAAGTACGTAAATACTTTAAAGTATCCTAATCTTAACCTTTTAATTAAATTATTATTTTTTTCCAAACCAAAAACCAAGAAGGGATCATTCTCAAAATCTTCACAAAAGACAGTGGATGATTTTTTTGTATTATGGATCTACAAATAATTATGTTTGGTCTAATTCAATTTCAATATTTCGAAAATAAAGTCAATAAACCAATGATCTTTCTTAGTTGGAACACCCGGTATAAACAAAAACAAAAGTCCAAAAAAGTAATATTACTATTTTTTGCAATATTATTTTTGTTTGTATCGGGTCACAGTGGGGAAATTGAATTTCTAGAAGGACAAAATTCTAAATTCAGTATTAACTTAAAACAATCTGTTGATAACAAGAAAAATAGTTACAAAAATCTAAAGCTTAAGGGGAAAATTTTTAAGGGGTTAAAATTTTTAAAT
Source organism: Brachypterus glaber (assembly GCA_958510825.1). NCBI lineage: Eukaryota > Metazoa > Arthropoda > Insecta > Coleoptera > Kateretidae > Brachypterus > Brachypterus glaber. Next base: position 32,653,306 of record OY294046.1, read on the forward strand.
TTTAATAATAAAATAAATAAAACCAACTCTAAATAATCTGCTGATAACGGTAAATTAATTTTAAAAATCTGAAGCTTAAGGGCGGGATTTTTTTTGGGGGGGGGGGGGTGTTAAATATTGTAAATTTCAACAAAAAATCTAAAAGAAATAAATTTTTAAGTTTTGACCGAAAATTCGTAATCTGCGACCCCAGCCTACTGATATCGATTTTGGTTCGAATCGGCCAGAAACGGCACAAGTCGTCCGCCATATTGGCAAAAGTTTTGACCAAAAAATTGGTCATCATCTTTGACCCCGAAAACCCCCCGATACCAATTTTGGGTCAATGTGAAAGCATAACTTTAAAATCTACAATGTGACGCTAATACGTTTTTGCTCGACCACACACATATAAGCGTGTTAAAATAATATGCAACTTTATGCGGCTAAATTTAGTATGGTTTTATTGTTGTAAATAAACTATCCGAGAATTAAAAATGTATTACCGAAATCAACAGAAATCAAATTGTAGATCAAGCAAAATAAAATATTTCCATACATTTGTCAAATAAAATAAAAGTTAATATCAAAGTTAAAATAATTTCGTTAAATAAAAAATAAAGCCAGCGATTTAAAGTACATACATTGATCTTAATAATGTATAGCACAGAAAACTTAATATTACTTTTAAACATCGATACTGTACCACTCAATGCAGCCAACAAAATCATATTTTTTTTTACTTGCACATATGCCGAATTTAAGCTTTATAAAAATATAAACATGTAATATCGAAGGACTTCTCAGTCATTTTATTAAACTTTAAACAGTTTATTTTCAGGTACAGGGTGGCCCAAAAAAAAACGGACACTTTTTAAACCGTTATAACTTTTTGCCGTTTGAGCGATCTTTACTTACTTTGAAATAAATAGGCTCAAAACAAACTCAAGATTCGGTGTATTATTTATTTAAATTATTATTATACATTTTTGTAATAAATCTTTTTCTGAAGGGGTTAGTTTAGACCCATGGGTATTAGAGCAAAATGTAAAAAATGATAACTTTTCGTCTGTATTATGTTAAGTGGTCTATATTCAATAGTTTTGTGTGTTTACCTTTTAATTTAAAATTGTTATTTATTTTTTATAATTATTTTTCCAAAAGACTACAGATCTAAGTAATTTTGACATGTCTCAAAAAATAGTATGTCAAATTAAAAATATTGAAAATCAATTATCAAAAAACTAAGAAAAACGTATTAAAACTGCATTGTGGTGGATATATATTTTAAAGAAGATGAACAATAAAGAATGAATATATGTAAAAACAAAATTGTATAGAAAAATATAGTAAAAGTATAGTTTTTGCCAAAAAGGAAAAAATGTGCTTAACTTAAAATAAAGGATGATGAGATTTTTTGTAAACCAATATGGAATTATTACTACAAATAACCAACCAAGACCCTGTACCATAATGTGATTTTATATTATTGTTAAACAATAAGACAGTGTTAAATAAATTATTTGTAATAAAAATATATTTCTTCTTTAAATTCTTTCTTCGTTTAGCAAATACTTAAATCTTGTTTTATTTTAGTGGTTTATTATTTCTCAGTTTAATGTAGTAAAATTTTTGAATATCCATACGCCATTTATAATTTTTGTGTTATTTAATACACATTTTTCTTAAAATATACATCTAGAATTCAGATTTCACATTTTCCCCCTTGATTTTTAAAGTAATTCGACATTTTTTCAGTTTTTTGCTCATTTTAAATACTTTTTAAATTAAGAGATTATTTTTTGAGAGATGTCAGATAAATAACACGCCTACTGAATCGGTTTTTTTTTACGTTTAAAAATCAATTTACTGCAATATGTAACCCTTCGGAAAAATAGGAATAAAAAATAAACTACAAGTTTAAATTAAAATTTAAACATACTCATCTATTGAAGAAAGATCCCAGAACATAGGTCAGAAAGTTTCATATTTTACATTTCGCTCTAATCCCCAACGCTTTAAAACAACCTCTTCGGAAAAAGCTTTATTACTGAACAATATGATAATACTTTAAATAAATAAAATTATTTTCCAAATCTTACATGTTTTTAGTAGATTCATTTCAAATTTGGTATAAATCGGTCAAAAGGCAAAAAAGTTATAACGGTTTAAAAAGTGTCCGGTTTTTTTTGGGCCACCCTGTAGAAATACCTTATTTAAAAGTTGGTTTTGCTATTTTTGTCCTGCTAGATTTGAAAACTTCCCCACCGTGCGGGTGTTCCAACTAAGACAGATCACTCGTTTATTATTATAATAATTTTTTTTTTAGTTTTTCAAGAAGCGCTAGTCATTCCAGTTTTGATACCCATTCCTTACCTCGTAGACCGAATAAGTGTAGAACGCCGATAGACGAAGAACCCAAAATGCCTTTCGGATCGAGATCGATGGCGGAGCACGAATGGGAAAAACTGCAGCAGGCTCACGTCCTAGCCAACGTTCAGCAAGCCTTTGATGTTTCCAGCGACGTTGAAGGTTTGTATGGTTTTAGTTTTCGTTTTTTTTTTTTACTTTCCACTGACCCTAGAATTGAAGTTTTGCTACGACAATCTTTTTTTTACGTTTTTATTAAACAGCATTTAACTGTCTTGAGATGCCAACATCCAAATGTAATTTTTGCAGACCTATTAAATAGCGCCAATTTTAAATTTCCCCACTTTTATTGTATTGTTATTTCGAGCGACTTTGGAGAAAGTTTTCCAGATTTTGATGTATGTATCCGTTTTAGGGTCTGTACATTTCCAAAAATCCATGTCATACAGTTTTAACATAATGTCAATGTTAACCTTATAAATTCCCAATTTAAAACAGCAATTCTATAAAAAAAATGCTGATTTTTATGATCATAATATTTTTGTTTTTGTATTAATAATAGTTATTTATAGTAAAGTAGATCTTTATGTCCTGAGGGTGACGATCCTACAAACCCGAGGGCCTTTGGCCCGAGGGTTTGTAAGTCGCTCGGGGGCATAAACATCTATTAATACCCGCGGTACATACAAACTTTGTTACTGCAACAAAAAAAAAATGGATAAATCAATATATTTAAAAAAAAAAACCGAAAAATCAATTTGATTTTAACACTATTGTTGCTAGGGAAATGCTGTATTAATAAGGTAATCAAAAACTGTTTTTTGTGTTTTTATGCCCGCGCGGGCCATACAGTGCACTTTATACCCGCGCGGGCCATAAAATTCACTTTATGCCCGCTCGGTCCATAAAATTCACTTTATGCCCGCGCGGTCCATAAAATGCACTTTATGCCCGCACAGGCCCAAATATGCACTTAATTCCCGCACGGGCATAAAGTACACTATTATGTAGTTGCTAACTAAGCAATAAAAACACAATAATGAACTACGATGACATAAAGAAATTTAATTTATCTTAAAAAACATTCTTACTCCAGGTGACGACGATAGTCTGTTCAGTACCGCCGACATGTTATCGCCGTCCGGGCACACCGACGCTCAAACCCTCGCCATGATGCTCCAGGACCAGTTGGACGCCATCAACAACGAGATCCGGCTAATCCAGGAGGAGAAACAAAACACGGAGGCCCGGGCCGAGGAGCTGGAGTCGCGGGTGGGCAGCATGGAGCAGATGAACCTGCTAGCCCGGGGCCGGAGTCTGGACCGGCAAAGTCCACCTGTAAGCGGTAGATCTACACCTAAGTCACATCACTCGCCCCAAAGGGACTATTTGCATAAGTATCATACGGTGAGCTGGGTTATTTATACATACAGGGTGTATTTGAAATAGGGTCCAAAATTTTAAGGCGTCATTCTACATCAGAAAATATGAAAAAAAGTTCCTATAAACATGTCTAAAAGTGCACTGTAAGGGAGCTAAGCTCCTTTCAAAGTGACTAAAAAATTCAATTTTTATTTAATAACTCAGGAACCCTTTGAGATATAGCAACGAAGTTTTGTACGTGAACTAATCTTAATAAGGCCCATCTTCGTATGTTGTTTTGATTTACTTATTTTAACCAGGGGTGTGGGAAACGGGGGGCCTTATCAGTTTTTTGTCCCAAACTTTTTTCTGTGTACCTTTTTTGTATTTTTTAATATGATTCTTTAGATCAAAATACATAAAAAAAGTACTTGTTGTAATACCGTTTTCGAGAAAAAATAATTTGAAGGTGAAATTTCACGGTTCGAGGACGAAAAATTAAATACTAAAATGTTGAAAACCGAAATTTCAATGATGCAGCGTAAATGTACATCAAAAACTATCATAAGAAAAAACCTCACATACAGATACTTCCAAAAATCAATTTTTAAAGGGCATAAGCTACTAAGCTAAGCTACTAAGCTAAAAAGTCGCTTTTAAATTTAACAGCGACTTTTCGACCTACATGTATAGAAACTTTTTTTCTTAGTTTTTGATATAGAGTAACCCTTTATCATTGAAGTTTTGGTTTTCAACATCTTAGTATTTAATTTTTTGTCCTCGAATCATGAAATGTCGTCTTCAAATAAATTTTTCTCGAAAACGGTTAATCCTACAGTATTACAACAAGAGCACCTATTTATGTATTTTGACCTGAGGAATCATATTCCAAAAATAACATTACAAAAAAGTTACACAGAAAAAAGTTTGGGACAAAAAACGCCCCCGTTTCGCGCACCCCTGGTTAAAATAGGTAAATGAAAACAACATACGAAGATGAGCCTTATTAAGATTAGTTCACGAGCAAACCCTCGTTGCTATATCTCAAATTACTCCTGAGTTATTAAATAAAAACCGAATAATTTAGCCACTTTCAAAGGGACAGCTCCCTTACGACGCATTTTTAGACATATGTTTATAGGAACTTTTTGTCATATTTTATGATGTAGAATCACCCCCTTAAAGTTTCGGACCCTATTTCAAATACACCGTGGATCCTTACGCTTCCTCTACTGACAAATAGACGAATTTTGAATTTAAATCGCATATTATTGCTGTCTTGGATTTTTCATTTCATGAAATGCTTTACTTTTACCCATATTATTTCAGATTTTAGTGTTCTAATTCATTTGCAAACGCCCAGTTACTTAAATTACCAGGTATCAAAATTAGTTAGATGGGTTCGACAGCGAATAATGTAACTAGAAAAAACTGTCAAAGTAATAGTATAATATTAAATGAGTGTATAATAATTGCTAATAATCAATGAGGGTGAATTTAGGAACACTAGCCGATAGACGAGTGGCCTAATCACCCGAATGATTAATAGCGATTATACGCTAGTAGAATACTATACTTTATCCATGGCCGTTTTAAAGTTTAAACGGTTTATTTTTACAGACCCGTGATTATTAGGCCTATTAATCACGGTCGTGGATAAAAAAAGTTTTATATAAGTTCTACTTATATAAAAGTATAAGCTTAGTATTAAGCACAAATTTGGGTTTGATCCTTTTCACATTAAAATACTAGTGCTTTTTCACGATATTATAAAACCCTAATGTTTTTGTTTTATCATTTTGACAGTAATTTTTTTTCTTGTCAAAATAGTATATAAAATTTATGGAAAACCTTTTATTCTCGTGCACTTAAATCTTAAGTTAGAAGATGGAAGAGTGGTTGGTTTTCTTTTATTAAACTGTCTAAATAAACTTTTTTGTAGTTATTTAAAATAAAATTCTTCTTAATACACACCTCGCCAAAATTCTTGGCCCCCATCGATTTGAAAGGTAAACTAAAATTATTCTAACAAATATGTGGGTTCAATTCTACATTTTATTGACATGATTTATCACATCCAAAAGGACAGGAATTAAATTTTAAAAATTGTATTAATTAATTATTATTGAAAAAAATCGATCTTCAAAAAATGTGAGAAGCAAAGATTTCAATAATTATTGAAATCAGAGGAGGACATACTGATTATAATCAGTATGTCCTCCTCTGTTCTCAAACAAAACATTTACGCCCAAAACATAATTCGCCAATCGTCCTTCGATTCCAAAACTAAATTGAGAATAATTTAATTTTTATGAACGATAATGCCACTTCCCACCGCACAAGAAGGGTTACCGATTTGCCACAGCAAAGGAATGTTCAAAGAATGAACTGACCAGCAAACTTACCAGACATGAAGCCTTGTGAAAACGTATGGGGTATGCTAAAAAGGGCCATTTTGAATAGAGATAACCCCCCGTTCAACCTTCAAGGGCCAATTGCTGCTGCTCAAGGAAAATGGAAAACATCGCAAGAAGCCATTAACAACCATTTTATTGGCATTCAAAGACGTGTTAATGTTTTTCTTTAGAACAAAAAAGTACTTACTGGTTATTGACATCTTTGTTTCTCACATTTTGTGACGACTTTTATTTTTTTCAACAAAAATTTATTGATACTACATAGTACATCTTTTTAAATTTAATTCCTGGCCGTGACTTATTTAATAAAAATAACTTTACATGTGATAAAGCATTTCAATACAATGTAGAAACCCACATATTTGTAAGAGTAATTTTTATTTATGTTTCAAATTAATTGGGGGAGGGGGCAAGATTTCTGGCGATGTACTTGTTAACCATTATTTTTTTTTAATAATGACATTTAAAAAAACAAAATTGCCCCTATATATGTAACTAATTAATTACTTAAATGAAAATTTCTTCAAATGGCCATTTGAAAATGAGTTTTCTGGAAGAACACTGTGCTACATTATTTTAAATGAAAAAAATCCAGGCAATTTTCTGTGATTTATTCAGCTTTCTAATATTTTAACCTATTTTCAGTAAAGTTTTTCTGATCAAGAATTCACCACATTTTTGGATAAAATAAAATTTGGTGATTTAAAAGCAAAACAGGTACAAAACGGCTAGCTACCTAGATTTTTAAAAACACCGTACCATTTAAAACCGGTAGAGTATTTTAAAAATACTAGATTTTATTTTATTACAAGGTTGTTTTAGAAATAACCTGTTCAAGTGGATCATGTTTATTAAGAAATAAAGAAGATTAAAAAACATAAAAACTTTATAAAATATATTACATTACTTAAATCTAATATATTTTATAAAAATAATGTTTTAATTAAAACCATCAAAATTACAAAAAAAATTACACCAATATCTCAGCTCTGTGGTGTAGGTATATAGAAATATAAAAAAATCTAAAAAGGAACTTATGCTCATAAAATCCCAAGGTTGGTTTTTGAAAATAATAGAATAGATGGCTAGCAGAATGTTTTTTTCTGTAATTATTTATAGCAATGCACTAACACATTAGTCCAGTCAAATAACGAGAAATTCCTATTATTTATTATACAGTGCGGTCCAAAAGTCACCCCCCCTTTTAACTTTTGAACGAGCTGAGATATCGACATCAAATTTTTTTAGCATATATTTGATATTTTCAGCTCTTAAAATGTGGGCAGGGGGCATGGGGGGACATTTTTTTTAATGGAAAGAGGGGTCGTGTGATACATCATTTTAAAGCTTATAAAATTCTCTATTTAAACTAATATTTTTAAATTTTTTAAAAATGTTTTTTAAGCTTTTGATTTTTCAATTTTTTGTGCTAAAACATTCGATTTTTTATAAATTTTTATTTATGTCAACTAAAATTAGTTTAAAAGTATAATTAACATTTTTTTATGATGAAATTAGGCATTTTTAAAAAATCATTTGTTTTTTTTAGAGGAATTTTGACATTAATACCCATTTTAAACCCATTTTTTTTTAATTTAAAAATATGGAGTTAAATGGAGAATTTTATAAGCTTTAAAATGATGTATTACACGACCCCCCTTTCTATTTAAAAAAAATGTGCCCCCATGCCCCCCTGCCCACATTTTAAAGGCTGAAAGTATTAAATATATACTAAAAGATAAATTAAGTTGTCTTATGTAAAAGTTCCAAATTTGAAGTCGATATCTCAACTGGTTCAAAAGTTAAGAGGGGGGGGGGGGTGACTTTTGGACCGCTCTGTATGTTAAATTTCAATAAATGTAAAGGGTAGGTAGTAGTAACAGAACACTCCTGTTAGTTTTTCACCGGGCGATTTGCTAACGGGTGTCCGCTATCTTGTATTTTAGGGGTGAGTGCGGTTACATCGCTAAATATGTATCTTACGATAAAAATGCATATGACCAATTTTGTTAAGGAGAAAATTTACAACAATTTTAGTTGGGATAATTTTTTAAATATATTAATAACAATCGAGTTATAAATATTCAAAAATGTCCATGTTGGGGGTGAAATTGGTTTTTCGATTGTTCAGCCACATTACACGGTTCACCTGGGCGATTTTAATTAAAAATTTCGTGGACCCCTACATTTTTTGGACTAAAACATACCTGATGACATAAGAAATTAATTTCCATTTGAAAGAAAATCGTAAAAGATACACTTTTTTAGAAAGATAAAAAAACGTTTTTTTTTGAGTAGTAGGGTGTCAAAAAATTCCGATTTGCGAAATCGAAAACGCTCTCTGGCTCAAAAGTTGCTCCTTAGTAAAAAACAGTGGCCACTCAAAAATGAGACAAAGCGATTAATGTTTAGAGGCAGTTCAAAGCACTCAAACTTTGAAAATTATCGGTACCTGTTTTTCGGATAAAAAGTGATTGTATATAAAATTGAGGAAATTTTGGAGGGTTTCTTTGATAATATTTAGAAACAATACTAATTATGAGAAAACTAAAAAAATTATATTTCCCCTTCCCTTAGGTTAGAACATAAAAAAATCGCCAATTATTTGAAGATTTTGCGAAAATTTATTGAAAATGGGCATATTTAAAAGGACATAACTTCCTTAGGAATGATTTTTTGACCAAGGTGCATATAAACTTTTTCTATGTTTTTAATGTTAAATAACCACTCATTACTAAAATATTTGTTTTTTGCTTTATATATTTTTTAATTTTTTTGTTTTTGGTTCTTCATGCGATGTTAAACCACAGAAACTTTTTTGTGTATTTTTACATAAAAAAGTATTTCAACCAAAAAATCAAAAGAAAGTACACTGAACAAAGTTTTAGGCAAAAAACAGAAAATCCACCCAGTTTCTAATCGAAATTAATTTTTTTTACTCAACTTGAGGAAAAAAATTATGTTTTCTGTATAGTCATGTAGGTTAACATGTATATATGCTTATATACTAATATATAATTTTGCAGATTTTTTATTTAAAACTATTTTTTATGCACCTTTAAAAACTTGCAAAAATTAAATTTTCGCGAAATCTTCAAATAATTGGCGATTTTTTCATGTTCTAACTTAAGGGGAGGGGGGATATAATTGTTTTAGTTCTTACATTTAGTATTGTTTCTAAATATTACCAAAGAAACCCTCCAAAATTTCCTCAATTTTTATCGGTATCAGTTTTTATCAGAAAAACAGGTACCGATTTTTTTTTTTTAAATTTGAGTGCTTTGAGCTACCTCTAAACATTTATCGATTTGGCTCATTTTTGAGTGGCCACTGTTTTTTACTAAGGAGCAACTTTTAAGCCAGGGAACGTTTTTGATTTTAAAAATCGCGATTTTTTGACACACCTTATTACTCAAAAAAACTTTTTTTTATCTTTCTAAAAAAGTGTATCTTTTACGATTTTCTTTCAAATGGGAATTGATTTCTGATGTCATCAGTTATGTTTTAGTCCAAAAAATGTAGGGGTCCACGAAATTTTTATTTAAAATCGCCCAGGTGAACCGTGATTATGCATCGGAGCATAAAAGTGATTATGAGCGAATTTGTAGCTCTTTAAATTCTCTATAAGTTTTATATATTATGCTTTTTCAAGTATTTTGTTACGGTTACAGTGGGCGCTGAAAGTCGAGTTGCGCCCTCTGTAGCCGTATCGAAGTACCTATAAAAATTTATGATATATAAAACTTTTAGAGAATTCAAGAGCTACACGTTTGCTCATAACCCGATAAATAATTTGGCTGAAAAAACAGAAAAAAGCCAATTTCACCTCCAACATGGCTATTTTTAAATTAACTCGATTGTTATTAATATATTAAAAAAATGATCCAAACAAAAACTGTTGGAAATTACCTACTTAACAAAATTGGTTATATGCATTTTTATCATAAGATACATATTAGGAAACTCACCCCTAAAATTCCAGATAGCGGACATCCATTACGCAAATCACTCGGTGAAAAATGTTCTGTTTCCATCCACTACTACCCTTTAAAATATCAGCCCGTGTACATTTATTGCAATTTACATTTATTATTTGACTGGACTACATAAAAAATATGGCCATATAACACAAACAAAACATGCTTTTCTATACCGGGTGTCCCAACTCAGACAGATCACTCGTTTTTTAGGCCTAATTATTCCTAAAAATAAAACTACACTTATGCTATACTTAAATGATCATTATACAGGGTGATTTATTAGCCCGTTTATAAACTTTTGCAACGAAAAGTAGGTCTTATTTCATGAATAAATGTTCATATAAACATAGGTCCTATCTTTCTTCTTTCAGAAGTTATAGCGATTTTAAGATTTTTAAGTTGAAAAAACGTAGTAGTCATGATTTAGCAAAACAAAATTAAGTACTTAGCATTTTAAACAATCACCTGTCAAAAACTATTTGTTAATGTCATGACCATTGACATTTACATAAATAAAGAGAAAAGTTCTACATAGGAAGACACAAGTATAATTATTGTGGGGTTTCGAATTACCTCACGGTTGCCACAAAAATGTTATTCTTGTGTCGTTGTTACGGTATAAATCTGGATTGTATTTCTTCGGTATAGCTGGTTCATGATATCCAAAATTTCACTTATAGTTTTTAGCACTTGAGTTTAATATCGAGCTAGTTTAATGAAACAATATTGTACGCACACATTTATTATTATTTAAACACATATAAAATAATTAACCCCGTCGGGATGTAATATTTTGTTTGTAGTACTACTTATCGCGTGTTATCACTCTGTCGCGATACGATCGACCTGGTTTCCTGGTCAATTCATTACTTGTAGTGGGTTATTGCGTTTTTACCACCAACGGTTTTTATTCAACTGAGCTGAGTTTTATGGCTCTACGCGGCCTTAGCGCGACATCTATATTATATTTCAGGAACTGTCATTACAGATTCCGACAATTATCATTATTTTAAAATAAAATTATGCATATTTTAGGTAAGAATAACATTTTAAATTATATTTTAAAGAGGCTAATGAATAAAATTTAACTACAGTCCATTTTCCTGAATACATAACTGGCAACGACGATCTAAACTCTCTTGTACGAGTAGTAAATTCATATTCAAATTTTCATTATCAGGCATAAACAAGTGTAAGAAAGTTATATATCTGTCGTTAAAATCAAATGAACAGGAAACAGTGAATAGTACCATTTCATCCTTTTTGGGAATCATCAGCACTGTGTATCCTGTATGTTGCAGGATACAGGATACATAGTGCTGATGATTCCCAAAAAGGATGAAATGGTACTATTCACTGTTTCCTGTCCATATGATTTTAAGGACAGATAGATAACTTTCTTATATATAATTTTCGGTTACTAACCGACAAACGTGCAGTATATATTTTTATAGACTGTCAATTCTTAACTTATAAACAAGTGTCTTAAAAATCGCAAGAATTAAGGTCGGGTGATCTAGGTGGCCATGGTAAACTTTGAACAAATGACAGAAACAAACAATTTTTGACAGGTGATTGTTTAAAGTAATAGTTACCAAATTTAGTTTTGCTAAATCATGGCTACTACGGTTTTCAACTTAAAATTTTTAAAAACGCTATAACTTCTGAACAAATATAGGACCAAAGTTTGTAAACAGGCTAATAAATCACCATGTATAAAAAGTTATGAACTGGCTTTTGTTTTTAAAATTAAAATGTTTTCTTAGCAAACCGAAAACTAAGAAGAAATCGCCTTCATTATGACCAAAAAACAAAAGACAGTAGAGACCTTTTGTTTTAAGCTATGGATCAATTATGCATGGGATAAGTTTCATTTTTACGGGTGAAAACACCCGTTATTAAAATCGGCCAAAAATAATTTCTTTGATGCATTTTTGGCTTTAGAATGTCATAAAATGTCGAGAAAATATGAAAAAATTAGGTGTTAAAAAATGTCTGTCTGTTTGTCTGTCTGTCGGTCTGTATGTAAACCTTATAGCGTTTTAATGGAATGTCCGATTTAAAAAAATCTTTCGCCAAACGGTTCAGTATCTTTTCTATTTACGTCACATTAAATAAAAAAATTACACAAATGAAAATAATGTTTAATTCCCTACCAAAACATATGTGATCATTTTTATCGTAGGACTGTTAGTTTCAATAAATTTGGATATATTTTTACATTTTTAGATGTAAAATTTTGACACTAGTAAAATTTCAATCTTAAGTAAAATCAAATTTCAATTAATATTTCTTTTAATAAATTTCGACTAATGGTGCGGACAGAAAAACAAAAAGAAATAGTCCAAAAATACAGGAAGATTAAAGAATTCGTGAAAAAAAAAACAAGAAGTCTAGCCAAAGTCAATTTGATATCTTATTTTATAAATTTCCTCATTTTTTCATCCATCTAGAAAAGGTACCCGTTTCACATTTTTATTATTTGGAATAATAAGTTCAAAAAACGAGTGATCTACCTTAGCTGGAATACCCGGTATTTATATGTGTTTTTAACATTCAGGTTTTTATCTGTATTAAAATGATATTGTACAATAAAACTTGTTATGGGTTAAATATTTATAATTTTACTGTCAGACATAATTCTTTTAAATTTATGTGAGATTTTAGTAGGCAGCATAAAGAAAAATGTCAAAAATGTTTTATTTTAGAATGTAAAACTTTTATCAACTCGGGATTTATGCTAATTCTTATTTCATAGTTTATTTAATAGGGACTTGAAGGAAACTTTTTGAGGCTTTTTTTGAAAAAAAAAATATTTTTTTTTTAATTTTTCGTTTTTCGCAAAAAGAAAATTAAAAAGTAAAAAACTTTCAAAAAAAAAAATCAATTTTTTTTTTCGTTTTTTTTTTAATGTAATTTTAAATTTTTTTTTAAATATTTTATTTAGTATTTGGGCAAATGCAATATACCGTTTACTGTGAATAGTATATAATGGAATGCGTAGCATTAAATACCTTCACGGCTTGTTAAAAATTATAATAAAAAAAACTATAAATATTTAACCTTTGCACAATTTTCTTCATTTATTTCTTGTTGTGGTGGTGAATTCTTCATTTAAGCATGCACTCATAACGACATTTTTGCACTCAAAATTCATTTTCGTAAATTTTTCAAACGAAAGAGGCCAAAATTTGTTTTTGGGCAAAAATAACCCACAGGTTTGCGAGGAGCCTATGGGTTAGTGAACATATAATTTTGTAGGCACCTGCGTCTATGTCTCCAGCGCATTTACAGCATTATCATTCCACTATGAGTCCGGGCGCCCTTTCAGAGTCAATGCCAACTAGTCAGGTTTGTTATGAACAACTACACCACCGTGCGATTCTAGGAATATTCGTGCAACCGAAAGTTTTTTTTTTGTAAATGGAATCTACACATATAAGAAAAAATGGCAAGCCTGTTTACTCAATATCTTCACATTTGTTTTTGTTTTTGGCTACTCTGTCTATACAACCGTTTACAGTTGACAGCCTTCAAGCACTTGTTACAAGCGAGGTTATCTTTTCAAATTACAATAAAAAACTTAGAATATACTTACATCAGTTTAAAAAAATTAAAATGTAGAACAGAAAATTTTAGGGAGTTTATTCAGTAAACTTTGAAATTAAAGTTTTCAGATATTTCTGTTTTCAATAATTTTATAATAATTTACACATTTTTTTTTGTTTGGAATCCTTTTATGAAAAAAAAATGATAGCACAAGGATCACACTAAATTTTCCTAGAATCATACTGTGTATACAGGTACCTCTTTACAATGGTTAACACCGTCTTACCTATTTGTTCATTTCTAACTATAACTTTATAATATATTATAACCATGTTACATGTCATGTTGTATTTTCCGAAGCAACAGAAATGTATATATTGACCTAGGCCCATAAAAATCTATGAAAAAATAAACGTTGTACTGTAAAAAAAAAGCAAAACCGTGATAACATTAATATGTTTTAAGCCTTTACTTGCATATTTCTTAATTTCGTAAGCGTCACATAAATTTAAAGTTCTCGGATGGGATCGTCACATAATTTTGGGACACTTTTGCGTCACATAATTTTGGGACACTTTTGCGTCACATAATTTTGGGACACTTTTGCATCACATAACAACAATGATCCCATCCGAGAACTCAATGATCCCATCCGAGAACTTTGTTGATATCGTAAGCGTTACATATTAATGTTATCACGGTTTTGCTTTATTTGTACAGTAGAACGTATTTAACAATGATACCAGCCGAGAAGTCAATGATCTCATCCGAGAACTTTAAATTTATGTGACGCTTACGATATCAACAATGATCCCAGCCGAAAACTCGATGCAAGTGTTACATAAATTTAAAGTTGACATTGGAAATGTCTTATGGCTCGAAACCCATGAATTTTTGTCACGATTTTTGTTGGCATTTTCCTCACGATTTCTTCACAATTGTCATGACTTTGTTGGGATTTTCCTCACGATTTCGCACGATTTTGTCACAATTGTTACAATTTCTGTTGGGATTTTCCTCACGATCTCTCGATCCCAGCCGAGAACAATGCGAGCGTTACATATTTTGGGATACTTTTTCGTAACGGTTTTTTCGTAACGGTTTAAACTCTAGAATAAAATTATTATTATACGTAAATTTAGTAATTTACCTAAAATAAGTGTTTTTAAAAAGTTAAAATTTTATCAAAAAATATACTTTTGTCTTGCTTGGGTTATAATATGTTATGTTATAATGATATAATATACTTAACATGTCCCTGTGCTAAGTCTGCACTGCAATGGCTGTCATCAATCATTCATTATCATCAGACAGCGGGGTTTAGTGATTCATGACCAAGCCACAGCATACTGTGACTGAGCTATGTGCAAGCAAACGTATGCTTTCCTTTTGTCGTTACCCATATACAAGACAAAGAAAGAACTTTGACGTTGCGCATAGAGCTTGAGTAAAATAACACAGTAAATAACGATGAATCTCTATATCCCGCTGCATGATTATCATAATAAACATACACGGGGTGTTTACCATTTAACGAGGAGATTTTGTTCGCTTTAACAAACATCACACACACATTAAACTCTTTACTCACTAGCTGCATGTTAATGTTTTTTTATAAAATTTTTGAAAATATGTGAATATAAAATATCGCAAGTTTAAGTAAAGTTTATCAGTAAAAACACGTTTTAACGTTCCAGTGATCGAAATGTTTTTCCAAAGCGTCGCAATGCCTACAATGCGAGGCATCTCAAAGTCTAGTTTGTACCAAAATATAGTCATACTTTTTAAATATTCAATGTTTTTACATAATTTAAATATCTTATAGTTTTTGAGAAATATGCACTAAAATTTTTTAGTCAAAGACCCTGTATATTCAGAAGCTCAGTATTACCTAAATCTCTAAATATATTCACATATTTCACGATAACAATTTTATTATGTACGTAGAGTCAAAGTCACAGCGATTCGGGCCAACGTTATAACAAAATAATAATCAAAACCAAGCTTCGTGCTTTGTGTTTATATTAACATCAATTTTACCATGGTAATTTTATATTACGGATCATCCACAAAAACGAATCACCGTGTTAAATTGGTTGAAATGCAAAATACGACGGTGTTTAAGTATTACTTTGTGATGACGTCAGTCCGAATTTGACTTTATTTTACAATTCTGGTTGTAATAAAATAAATCACGTATATTTGTTAAACAGCTCCAATTGGCTCCAATATCGTCCGAAATGTCGAGAGAAGATATGCACATGGGTGACAGTAGTAGTGGCGGTGGAGCCTCACCACTTACCGCGAGATCTATGAGACTGGAAAGGGTTGCTCAAGCTCTTGCCCATAGTCAAGAAGAATTACGAAGGTAAAATTTAGTAGAATCGTAACACATTTTAAGTATGTACATTTTTTTCTTCACCTCTGAACACTTAATATAAAAGTTTCTTGCTGTTTTTACAGCAAAGACAAGTTATCTTTTCCTTACTAGTAAAAAATGTTCTAATTTTTAAATATACACATAGATGATAGCACTATTCGTTAAAAATTTTTAAAAATATATATTGTGTTTTGAATTCTTATTCAGATATTGTAAAGTGTTGTTTGTGTTACAATGTAGTCATAATTATAATGTTTCATATTTCTGATCATATTGGACACTTTAGGCCATCAGAAATGGCTGAAGTTTCAAGTCAAAATGTAAAAAAGCATATTAAAACTTTTTCAAATGGATAAAAGAAAAGATATACATATTTAAATTAAATAAACTAAATATTTAAGTTATTATTTTGCGAAACAAAATATTTTGTAACGCTTAAACAAAAAATACTAGGAAAAACTAACCTTTCCTGTCTCATTTGTTATTGCCGTACTCGCTTCGCTCCAACAAATTCGACAGGAAAGTTTTACTTACCATTCTAGTTAAACAGTGTACGATTTTTGCCTTCATATAACGAAGCAAATATTTTTACTTATTTTTTTACCCTCTCCCATGCTAGACGAACGGGACAAAGTGGTTTACCCCAAGGAATGACATACAGGTTATTATTGTTCTATGTTTTAGCGCCAGAATATATGTATATACCTATTGTGAATAAGTGTTTTATAATCCATTGTTACATATTGTATAAACAGATATTTTAGCTGTAAGATAATCTTAAAAAAATATTTCTCAAAGTACCATAATAGTTACATACAGTACTAGTAAGTCAAATTAGATATTACCCACAAGACAAATTGAAAATTGAAATAACCACAAAAGTACAGAAACTTTATGTTTTAATGTCATTTGTAAAATCAAAAACAAATATTTTCAGGGGTAATATCATAAGTGATACTGGGTTAGGTATCGGTGGTTTTTTACATAAATTTTACGAATATTAATCCCAATGACGAAAATGCAACGACTGCTTTAGCAGGAGTTGCATTTTCCAAAAATTGGGATTAATATGAGTAAAATTTGAAAAAAAGGCACCAGTACTTAACCTAGTATCACGAATTGATATTTAGGGAGAGAATATAATTTATATTTAATACACATACCTCTTAATTCTAACGTATTTATCCACAAATAAATTATATTTTATAAATTAAAAAGCAAACAATAAGCACGATTTTAGATTACAGAAAAGAGGGGTAAAAAAAACATCGTAGGGATAAGATATTTTCACTTATCAGTACAGCATACTACATAAATATAAATTGTATTCTCAACAAAATAAAAAAGTGTTTGATAAAATATTGTACGCGTGAATTAAAAAATAACCCTTTCAGCCCTGGCGAGCGTAATGGGTCAATTTTTCTCGTGGGTAATATCTCACTTAACTCAATAGTACCGTAATTAAATATTTTTAATTAAAACAATATGTAAGGATGTTAGAGAACGCATTTTTATTATAGTAGCTGTTGTAGCTAGTCCATAGAAGCTGCATAGAGTACCCTAAATGTAAAAATATATAAATAGGTGTACATAAATGTTCTATTATTCGTTTTTCGTACTTCTATTAAAAATGCTACTCAATATTCCAATAGAGTCCTTTGTACAGGGTTATTCAGAAAAATTTAAGAGGTGATACTACGTTAAAAAATATGAAAAAAAGTTCCAATAAAGGTTGGTCCGGAAATGAGTCCTAAGGGAGCTACGGCTCTTTAAAATTGCAATAAAAATAAGATTTTTAATTAATAACTTTTGTGCCCTTTAAGCTAGAGCGACGAACTTTTGCATGTATACTCGTACTAATAAGGGTAATAAGTGTATGTTAATTTTTTTTTTTTTTTGAATTTATCCAGAGGTGTGCCTAGACGGACAAAATATGTGAGGCTTCACATTTTTGTCCCAAACTTTTATCTATATATTTTTTTGCATTTTTGGTAAAAAATATAGATTCCTTGAGTAAAAATACATAAAAAATGTGTATGCAGTTAAGAGGAAGAACATTTTGTGCCACTAAAAATGTTAATTTTTAAAAGGCTATTATTCCTTTAATATTTGGTGAAGAATACTTTTTTGCTTAGTTTTAAATAAAGAATCGCCCAGCAGTATTGAAATTTTGTTGGTGCTTTTTTTTGTTCCCCATTCAATATGTCCATCTTCGAAGGGCTGCAGCTCCCTTAGGGCTTATTTCCGGACCAACCTTTTTAGGAACTTTTTTTCTTATTTTTTAAGGTAGAATCACCTTTTAAATTTCTCGAACTTATTTCTGAATAACCTTGTATACTATTTACCAGGTGTTTTAGGAAAAATGTATAATTTTTGAACATTAAAAAAAATTGCTAATCACTGCCGGCATGCCTTTGATTTTAAAAATCAGCTTAAGAAATATTTTTACAATTTATTGTATATTGTTATTTATGTTTTATTAAAAAACAATGATTATTTTTTAACAGTTTGTCCATTATTTTTCTAAAACACCTGATATGATATAGGTACCATTTCCATATTTTAATTTTTAAATTTTTGCCAGCTAGGAAAAAATTGTTTTTGCCTCCTTTGCCCCGTTGTCCCACAGCAATTTAAATCATATTCGACTTGACGCAAACTACAAAGGTTCTGAATCGTTTAGTAAAATAATTTTTTTAATCGGACATTTCGTTGCAAAATTATACATAACTTACAGCCGGACGGACAGACCGATACTTTTGTTTCCACTTGACGTTTCGTGGCGTTATTATCGACAACTTATCATCCCCAGACTCTTTGTTCCACCAGTTATTTCGTTGGCAGACTAACATCTTTACTCTAAATTTCTCTACTCCCTAACATCCCTACTCCATAACATCCCTACTCCACAACAACTCTACTCCGTAACATCTCTACTCCATAACATCTCTACTCCGTAACAACTCTACTCCACACTATAAGGACTTTATTAGTCGCTTAATAATAAATGAGCAGTTCAAAGAACAAAGAATCTTCTTCTTCTAGATTATTTTATTTTTTTCGTAGAAAACGTTTATCTTTAAATTCAAATCTAGAACAATCATAAATGAATTATTTTAAAAGCCACAATGACCGCGTACTCTTAATATGCACTAATAAGTAAGTAATTAATAAATTAAATTCATATTTGACAGTGACTTAGCATGACAAATATTCATTTGAGTTAAGACAAGTGGCTAATCAAGTGCATATAGTGCGGAGTAGAGTTGTTACGGAGTAGAGATGTTATGGAGTAGAGATGTTACGGAGTAGAGTTTTTGTGGAGTAGGGATGTTATGGAGTAGGGATGTTAGGGAGTAGAGAAATTTAGAGTAGATGTTAGTCTGCCATTTCGTTTTACTAACATTTCTACACCTTTCATCTTTCATTATTTGTGAGCAGTATTCTAGGACTTTTTCCATTTCATCAGTGAGAGGGGAAACATAAGTCTACGGCGCGATTTTTAATTCGTTTAACGGCGTTGAGTCCCAGCCTGACAATTTGGACTTTTTGGATAAGATTAATACTTCGAAATCGTTCTATATATTTAAATTGATTTTTTTATTGAATATTTTTGATGTACTTTTGAGGATGAACCCGGGTTAGGGTTATCCAAGTTAATTTTTTTGAGGATATGTTAAGAAAAAAATATATCTATTTGAAACGATTAGAGAGACTCGCTTCACGTCTCTAATACTTGTACCTGGTCAAAATGAACGAGAGTTCAAGACCATTTAGTCCTTTTGGGTAACTTTAATTTAGTTTGAGTATGTGACCTACCATTTCATCCCTTTTTCTAAATAGACCTTTCCAAAAGATGCGGTTTTCCCCGATTCTTTCCAATACGCTCTCGTTTCTAACTTATCTGGTCATTTCATCTTTGAAATTTCGAAGGACTATTTTTTTTCTATTTTCCGTCTCTTTTATCCAATTTCTCAACTTTACAGAGCGGTAAAAAAATTAATTTCATCTTTAAAATTTCAAAGGACCAATTTTTTTCTATTTACCGTCTTTTTTACAAGTTTCTCAACCTTACAGAGCGATAAAAATAAAAAAAAATAAAGCAAAAAATATGAAATGGGTACCTTTTCTAGACGGGTGCGAAAATGAGGAAGTTTATAAAATAAGGTATCACATTGACTTCACTTTTTCTTAGTAGCTTTATCGGATTGTTTTTCTGGCCGCAGCATTGTTAGAAATTAATTAAAATCAATTTTACCTATGAATGAAATTTTACTTATGTCAAAATTTGACATATAATTAAAAATGTAAAAATATATCAAAACTTATTAAAATGCATATCTCGGAAAATGATAGTCCTACGATAAAAAATGATCACGTTTTTGTAGGGAATTAAACATTATTTTCATTTAGCAAAAAAATTGTCCTACTATAAATAATGAGATATCGCTAAAAATTTTAGTTTTTGTCCATTTTCCTCCTTTGACCTACGCTAATGTTCGCTATATTCGATTTGCCGCAAAACAGAAAATGTCCTGAATCGTTTGGTGAAAGAATTTTTTAAATCGGACATTCCTTTCAAAAGTTATAAGTTACATACTGACCGACAGACAGACAGACAGACATTTTTTTAACATCCACTTTTTGAAATTTTCTCGACGTTTCATGACATTTTTAAGCCAAAAATGCAAAAAACAAAACCTCACTTGTAGTAAAAGCGCATTAAACCACATTGTTTGTCTCCACGCCTGATAGTCTAGCCTGCATTCATCCGATTACTGTAGATGTCATTCCGATAAACAATCCTAAGAGAAAACTTCCTGAAAAAACTTTGATTGAAATGCTTAATGAGATGAGATAATGCAGTTTTTTTTCTTCTATTGTATTTGATCTTTATTTTTTTTATACTTTTTTTTCCATATACTTAAATTACTTAAGATACTCTAAGTTTTGAATTTTATATTTTATGTAACTTTGGCAGATAGACCTCGGGTCGTTAGCCTTTTGGTTCTCCAATAAAGATATTATTATATTATACAAAAATGATTTTTCGGTCGATTTTAATAACGGATGTTCCCCCCGTAAATATGGAAATGGTTTGTTTTTACCGCATGTCGGCTCATTACCTTTCTCTATACGCATGCCCTGTTTAGAACTAGTTTAGCAAGTAGAGTGCAGTGTGTTTAGGCAAGGGCAGACAAATACACCACCATCACCATTATCCTCTCGTCATAGCAGCCAGGAGAGCCTACACAAGAACGCCATCGGGGGCATGCCGAGGGACATGTCGTCGGCCGCCGCCGTCGCCGCAGCTGCCGCTGCTCAGAAAAAGAAAGGCCTCAAGTCGTCGCTGGGACGGTTCTTCAGCAAAAAAGAGAAGGTATGTTACATTAGGGTGGACCTTATATTTTTTTATTATCTTAAAATTTTCATTTAGGTGTAACAAGAAAATTCTGAAAATATGAGAGTGATCATCAAACTTCTCTAAGGGTCCCTAAAATTCGTAAATTACCCATAAATTGTAAAAAATTATTTGCATAAGTAAAAAAAGTGCTTAAAATCTTATTTTTTTCCTTTTGTGCATAACAAATTATGTGCAAAATTTAAAAATAATCAAAATATTCTAACCTGTGCCGAAAATCCGCCAAGGTTGCTCCTAACAGTAAAATTCATGAATTTCTACCATAAATGTGAGTCAAACGGTAAACATAAATTTTAAAAATATATCCGATCGGACTGAGTTTATTTTTATTTAATGCATTCGAATAATTTATTTATTTATTTATTCCATTATTCATAACATTAAAATGATTTAAGTGAAACAAAACGAGCTAAGCGCCAAATAATCCACGATTTATGGGTAATTTTACTAATTTTAGGGGCGCAATTCTCTCATATTTTCAAAATTTTCTAGCTACACATAAATGAAAATTTTAAAATAATAAAAAATTATAAGATCCACTCTAATGTTTGATATACACGATTCCAGATGTATATTCCATAAATGGACATATCTGTATTTTCTATATTTTTTAGATAAATTGTCATTTGACATTGCAAAAAAAACACTTTTTTAAATTTTTCATATGTACCCCCCTATGTTGTTTTAATTGAAATACTATGCTTGCATACCAAATTTCATGTTAATTGAACATTTTTTGACCCCCGCCCAACTCCGTTTACTGATTGAACAAAAACACAGACAAACGAAAAATAAAAAAAGGTCTTGTCCACCAGACGTGACTTACATTTCTATACGTTTTTGGGGTCGCTGAATCCGAATCTGGGGTTGGTTGGGCTCGGTGGGATCACATTTCATTTCTAACCTTAAAAAAGTGATAAAATGTATCAACTTTCGTCACTTTCTTGAAGTTATTAACGAAATGCGATCTGACCGAGTCAAACCAACCCCGGATTCGGATTCAGCGACCACAAAAAAGTATAGAAATGTTTGTCTCGTCTGGCGGAGAAGATCTTTTTTGTGTCCTGTGCACTGGACCACGAAAAAAAGTTCTTTTACACCAGACGAGACAAACATTTCTAAACTCAAAACAGTGATGAAAAGTGTTTCAACTTTCATTACTTTTTTGAGGTTAGGAACGAATTGCGATCTGACCGAGTCAAACCAACCCCAAATTCGGATTCAGCGACCCTCAAAACGTAAGAAATGTTTGTCTCGTCTGGTGGACAAGACCTTTTTTTTCGAATGTTTGTGTTTTTGTTGAATCAGTAAACGGAGTTGGGCGGGGGTTAAAAAATGTCCAATTAACGTGAAATTTGGCATGCAAGCATAGATTTTCAATTGAAACAACATAATGTGTCATATTGTGACAAAAGTTAGAAAATACCGGGTGTTCCGATTAAGACAGATCACTCGTTTTTTGAACCTACCTTTCCAAATATTAAAATAAAACGCATACCTTACATAACTCATTTAGTTTTCTGTTGATCCACAATAAAAAGTCCTTTGAAGATTATTCTTTCTCGATTTTTGATTTGCAAAAACAAAATTTTATTTTATTTATTTATTTATATATATATATATATATATATATATATATATATATATATTGTTTTCCATGTAAAACAATACCTGGTATAATGTGGTTCAAGATTTTCTTATACATTTTCTTTGATTTTAAGGCGAAAGGAAAAGAAATAGTCGGAGTAGATAGCAGCCTCAACCTAAGCCAGAGCAGTATTGGACTCGCCGATGGCGAACTGAGTGATACGATGAGCATTTCCAGTAAATTAGGCCAAAAAGGAGACTTTGATAGGCGTCAAAAGAAAAAGTGGGTATTTTGAAAATAATATTTTTTACGTTTAAATAGTTATAAATTAGGGAACGTTCAAGTATTACCTAACGCAAATTTTGATCATTTTGGACCCCACCCCCCTGCACGGTAGTCCCAGAAAAAAAGTGAAAAAAGTCTGCTTTTTTGCATAGGGCCATTTTTTGCACCGCTGATTACGAAAAAAATAGTGAAAAAATTCAAAAAAAAAAAATTGCGACATTAGGATGGTTCAAAATTTTTAAAAAATGTCCGATTTAGCTGAAATTTGGCATAAAGGCTTCTTTTGTTAATATTAATACAGACCAATACCCAAAAACTTTAAATTCAATATGGCGGAATAAAAATGGCCGATCTATTTTTAAAATTTTGCCAAAATTAACGAAAATAAGGCACAAAACATACAAAAATTGAGAGATTTAACACAATCTCTTATGTGTTATTTTCCTTATATATACTACTAATTTTGTAAAAATTTCATGAATTTCTACTGGCTCGTTTTTTTTTTTTAATTTAATTTTAGCGTATTTTTTTTTAATATATGAATAGAATATAAAAATTACTCATATTTTACCAATTTTATAATATTTTTTTTTAAACTAAATTAAAAAAAAAAAACGAGCTAGTAGAAATTCATGAAATTTTCACAGTAATTAGCAGTATGTACAAGGATAATAACCCATAATAGATTGGGTTGAATCTCTCAATTTTTGTATACTTTGTGAATTATTTTCGTGAATTTTGGCAAAATTTTAAAAATAATTCGGCCATATTTATTCCGCCATTTTGATTTTTAAGTTTTTAGGAATTGGTCCGTATTAATATTGTCAAAAGAAGCCTTTATGCCAAATTTCAGCTAAATCGGATATTTTTCAAAAAAATTGAACTTTTGAAATGTCGCAATTTTTTTTAATTTTTTCTCTATTTTTTTCGTAATCAGCGGTGCAAATGGCCCTATGAAAAAAAGCAGACTTTTTTCACTTTTTTTTCTGGGACCACCGTGCCCTGTAACGCTATTTTCCTATACCGTTAACATGGGCGTAACACTCCAAAATGACCCCCACGCCCCTAGAAGCGTTACGTAATACTTGAACGTTTCCTTATGATGCAAGGTCGATAAATATATAGATCGTTTATTTTATGACAGTTTATCGGACGCGTGCGGAAATTACCGATCGAAGAGTTTAGCCGAAACTGCATAAGAAATGTTTTTCGTCCGTGGGTCGTACAATATTTTTTATTCGATTGTGATAAATTTATTAGTCGATTAAAAGAAACAGAAATTTTTAACCAAAACTGGGAATAGTTATGCAAAATTAAATTTAAAAGCACCTCTAGATAATTGGCTGTAGATTTCATTTTGCATTACAGATTGAATTCTTTCCAAAACTTTTAAAATATTAAAATGCTAAAAGTCTCTTAATTTTTAATGCTTAACTATTTAAGTTACTAACAAAAATATGGTGACAGATATACTAATATGAGCTAAGTTTTTCAAATTAAAAAATAGTCTGGTCTAAATAACATTATTTAGACTTGACATAAAACTAACGAATCACACATTCTAGAACAGCATTTTAAAATTTTGGAACCTTTTTTATAAATTTCATTTCTAGAAGTGTGAGTTACTAATCCTAACCTATTTTTAATCGTCCTTAAAAGGGATCGTGATTACAGGCACGAATTATTAGCCGAAGCGATGAAAGCGGGAACGCCGTTCGCCCTCTGGAACGGACCAACGATTGTAGCGTGGTTGGAATTATGGGTTGGCATGCCTGCTTGGTAAGTTATTCCTAGAAAATAAAATTTGAGGTAGGTTTTTGCCGCGGAAAGGTCATTTAGGCCAGCCCGAGCACATTCACGCCAAGTAGTGACAGGGCTTCTACTACTTACTTCAAAAAAGTCAAATGCCACGAGAAGGGCGCGTCGTTAAATTAGATTTTCTTTCTTTTATAAACAACATCAATTATTTTATTTTGCAGCTACATTCTGTAAAAGATTCAACCAATTGCAATCAACGACTTTTCCAACCAATGCAATAAAAAAACTTTTCGCAAAAAAAATGAACCGACTTGTTTCTAAAAAGTAAAAAATAAAAAATACTTAATTTCACCATTTCCTAAATTAAATACTCACAATTATTTTTGTTGTTAAATCGTTTGCTGTGAAATCGGAACCGACTTAAGTATTTTATTTTTTACTTTTTAGAGACATAGAAGTCGGTTCATTTTTTTTGCGAAAAGTTTTTATTTTTTACTTTTGAGAGACACAGAACTTGTAGATTTGTAACTTCATCTAAGCTAAATTATAGTGGTCCTTTTATCAGCTTAAAGATAAATTTCTAAAAAATATAGTTAGTAATATTTTTATTTTAGCGCCCAAGAGTCCAACCAACCTTATTTTAAACGAAATACTAAAGAAAATCTAATCAAATAACGCCTTATGGTAAAATCACAAATTTTATCATTTTCTCTAAGTATTTTAATATTACAGGTCCACAGAATCAAGTTTAGCGGCATTGAAAAGAATTTTAGTCTGCTGTAATATTTGAGTGACCCCTTAATCAAGTTATCCAGCTTATCCGAGTTATCCGATATTTCTCTAAAAATTTGGTTGGTATTAGAACCAAATTAAGCCGGTTTTAATTGAAATGGCGTTAAAATGATTAGATTTATCTTAATTATCTGGCTTACCTGGCATTATATGAGCGTCAAATTGAAAAAAGTCCAAACCACCTCATAAATGCCCTCTTTAAGTTGCAAAAAGTTTCATCCAATTCCGTTCATCCGTTCCAAAGTTATGCGGGATCAAACATAAATAAAAAACAAAACAAAGTCACATGTCGAATTGATAACCTCCTGCTTTTTGGAAGTCAGTTAAAAAGTACCAGATTTGCAATTCTATTGTCAAATCATTTGACAATAAACCTTACTTGTTACAAATATTTTATTCTTACATTTTAATGCTTATCGACAACGCCACTCATGTATGACTTGGAAACATCGGAAAAAGCAGCTTGGTTTTAAAATTAGAAAGTTTTGTTTGTCAGTGTCAGTACTTGGTTTAGAAATAGTTTGGACAACAACATTGCTATTATTAATATGCTCAGATTTTATTTTATTAGTATATTTAATTTAATTTTGGCAATGTTTTAATCTATTAATATGAAAGTGATGTTTTTACATCCGAAAGAAAAAGGTCAATAACCAATAGAGAGATAAAGAGATAATAATAATAACATTTTATAATAGTAAAGCTTCTCGCGTAACACGTGGCATTAGGGCGAAACCTATTTGAACGCGTTCTAAAAACGTTTACTTCGCCGCTGTACCAAAACAAAAAAAATAGTCGATATTTCTAGAATGTTTTTAGAAATCGCAATAATTTGCCAGTGGGCAAGGTCAGGGTCGGCCTTTGCATTTCGGCGCCCTGAAGCAAGTCTTGAACTTTGCGCCCCTAGCAAGAAAAAAATACCCTCATAAAAAAAGTTTTGTCCCTAACGGTTTCTACCAAAACTTGGCGTCCCTCGCAAAGAAAATAAACAAACACCCAAAAAAAAAGCTTTGTCTCTGACGGTCTCTACCAAGGCTTGGCCTTTGGCCTTCGCGCCCCTAGCCAAAAAAAGTCTTTGTCCCTGACGGTTCTACCAAAACTCGGCGCCTCTCTCAAAGAGAAATAAAACACCCTAAAAAAAAAGCTTTGTCCCTGACGGTTTCTACCATAACTTGGCACCCCTAGCAAAAAAAAACACCATAAAAAAAAGCTTTGTCTCTGATGATTTCTACCAAAAATAAAAAAGAAAACCCAAATTTTTGACGACTAAAAGAAGAAAAAAGCTTAGGCTAAAAAAACGCCCCTCGACGGCGCCTCTCCAGGCTCGCGCCCTGACGCAGGGGTTCACTGGATTCATACAAAGGCCGGCTCTGGGCAAGGTTAAGGCATGTGTCTAATGAGTCATTAGTAATGACCCTCCCCTTTATTTCAATATTTTACCCCTGCTTTAAACTTTAATGGGCCTTGTCCGCGAAATGATCATTTAGGGGAAGCCTATCTGGCTGACCAGCATCAACATTTAGGCTATTTTAAAATATCTCAAATAAATCAAGAACGAAATGTCCTATAGCTATGAAATTTTCAGAAAGACCTAGTTTTTGCAAAAAATCGCTTTAAAAATAAAAAAGTTCTAGGGGGCGCCACATTTTAAATTAAAAAGATTGAAGAAAAAGTCCTTTCATAAACAAAAAGTCATAGAAGCGCTACTTTCTTTAATACAGTATAGAAATACGAGCTCAAAGAAATAATATCTTCTGAAATATTTCGAAAGAAAACGCAATACTAAGAGTATACTACGGAATACGAAAGATTACATTCTTTCACGGCGGTTTTTGTTCTGTAGGTACGTAGCGGCGTGTCGCGCAAACGTGAAATCCGGCGCAATCATGAGCGCGTTAAGCGACACGGAAATCCAGCGAGAAATCGGCATCAGCAATCCTCTTCACCGACTGAAACTGCGACTGGCCATCCAGGAGATGGTGTCGCTGACGTCTCCATCGGCGCCGAAAACGTCGCGCACCACCCTGGCCTTCGGCGACATGAACCACGAGTGGATCGGCAACAACTGGCTGCCGGCACTAGGTCTTCCGCAGTACAGGACGACGTTTATGGAGTGTTTGGTGGATGCAAGGATGTTGGATCACTTAACCAAAAAGGATTTGAGGGGGCAGCTTAAAATGGTGGATAGCTTCCACAGGTAAGAAAATCACAAGTCCCAAGAATGATATATTCAACGAACTAATAACTCTTCTTTCTAGAATACGCATACCGTTAAAATAAAGTATCTCCAACATCTCGGTTTGTTTGTAATTAAATAATAGGTATATTCAGGCCTGAACAGTAACTGGTATTGTTGTCTCTGTTAGAACAAATGTGTGCGAGTAAGACAGACGAATGTTTATGTTGCCGACGTTTTTGTCAGTTTTAACAAATGAAATGCCTATTCTAAAGAGACAGTTATTAGTTCGATGGATCTATTCTATACTGGACATCCTAAAAAACGTGCAGTGACTCATACCTATGCTGCTTTTGTATAAGGGATCCCCATTTGTGAAGCTTCGACGAAATTATGCGTCGCAACCGAACTGGTATGATCTTCGCCTTTTACCACACATTTGCTACTGAGTCACTGAAGGTTTTATAGAATATCCACTATAAAGGCCCTTCATATTATGACAGTTCTGTCTATCGCGAACGCAAGACATATACCATCCGACAAGTTATGTACACTATTTTTCCTACGACCCCAACAAAAATATAATTTTTTTAAGAAAATATTATTTTGCTTAACTAAATATGAATTAAATTAACAATAGTTAAAATTATTAGATTTATTAAAATTAAGTTAACTATTAAAAAAAAACAGTACTTTACAGAAAAATAAATAATGCAGATGCCGTTTTAATAAAATTCCTGAATCTTGCTAGTCGTAACTATTAAAAAATTGGAAAAGTTATTTATCCAGGTACATAAAAATGTAATGGAAAAGCGTCTGATTAAATGGCAAATATTAAAAAAATATATCTTAATAGCTTTGCTTTTCTACACATTTATAATATTATTTCGCAGGCGTATGAAATATAACACTTTCTTGCTCTATAAATCGAGTAAAATTTGTTGTTTTTATAGGAATTTTTTTTTCTGAGGACGTTTTAGACAAAACAAATCTAAAATAACTGTGTTTTATATATAATTTATTTTTTTGTTTATTTTATTATTTATTAATATATTTTTTTGTCCTTCTATTCTTTACATAATATAACAAACAATGCCATAAACTACTACTTTATTTTCAGAACTAGTCTTCAGTATGGCATATCGTGTTTAAAAAGGTTAAATTATGACCGGCATTTATTAGAGGATAGGAGAAAAAATTGTGAAAATACTGTCACAGATGTTTTAGTTTGGAGTAATGAACGCTTAATCAGATGGGTAGCAACAATAGGTTTAAAGGTAATAATTTTTTTCCTAATATAATACATAGAGTTTTATTCAACACCCCATTATAAATATCCCCTTTACTGCGACCATTTAAATAAGTAAAGTGACTTTTTATTTACTGTTACTACTTTTCCCTACGTTGCTATGGTATTTCCAAAAAAGGTATATATTTTTTAAACCTTCCCGCATGTAAACAATTTTTAAGTTACTATGGAAATGCAGTGTCGTAAGCCAATTGTCAAGGTCCAATATACATAACCGTAAATACGTTGATATGTGCCATTAACGAGAAAATAGCTATTTTATAAGCAAACTTTGTTTCTACAGGAATAATTTTTGTACACAGGTATTTTTAGTGAAAGCAAAAAAATTATAAATATGAAATACTGTTTTTGGGCATCCAGTGACATAGCTTCTAAATTAACACAAATTTTAATGAAAAATTGTAATACTTATTTGAAATGACAAGTATTTATTGCTTTGGTTCATACAGAATCATTGATATATAAGGTACAGAATATAAAAATTTGGCTTGGTTATGTTGACATGTAAAATGAAAAACAAGCCAAATGCCTCAGTGTATTGGACTTCGTGGCGTATTTAGCGCCAAATTTAAAAAAATATATATAGCATATTTGGAAATACTATAAGAGTAACACTCAAATAAAAATACACTGCCCAGTAAAAGAGCTTTCCCATTTTTCACCTCCGCCCTTAAAATGGATTTTTTATTATCAAATTCACTTTCAGCAACCATAAAAACCTTAATATACCAATTTTCACGAAAATTACCCTCTGTCCCTTTAGGGGTAAAGTTAGATTTTTTTATAATCAGATTCACTTTCAACAACCTCAAAAACACCAATATAACAATTTTCACGAAAACTACCCCCCCACTCAGGGGGTGGATTTAGAAAAAATTTATTATCAGATTCACTTTCAGCAACCTCAAAAACCCCAATACACCAGTTTTTACGAAAACTACCCCACCCCTCAGGGGGTGAAATTAGATAAAAAGTATTATCAGATTCATATTCGTCGACCCCAAAAACCCGTATATACCAAATTTGAAGAAAATAATAATATTAAAAAATATTTACCCCCTCACCCCCTCGGGGGTGGAATTAGAAAAGTTTTTTTATCAGATTCAATTTCAGCAACCTCAAAAACCCATATATAGCAATTTTCAAATTTTTCTAAAAAAAATGTATATTTCCCCTTGCGACACCCCAATGTTTACCAAAAACAATCCCGAGCGAGAACTTTTGGTAACATACCTGTATGCCAAATTTCAAGTCTCTAGCTTAAAGCGTTCTTTAGTTATCGTGCCCACAAGATTTCCCGGACAGACCGATCGACCGACCGAGCGACAATTTTTTTTTGCTCGAAATTGATTTATATCGACATAAAACGTCATAAAACGCAAAAATATACAAAAAAAAATTTTTTGAAAATTTTTGCACGAATACAAGGCCTTCCGAGATTTTGAAAATTTTCAAAATGGGAAAGCAATAGTTTAAAAAATCCATTAAAAAATATATTTTTAGCAAAATAAACAGGTGTTATAAAACATTCTAGGTAAAGCGTAAATTAAGTGGCATATCCACTCAAAAACTAACCCACAGTACTTGAGGGCCTCATGTGTCGTTTTCTGGTGGATAATATCTCACTTAACTCGCCAGTACCGTAAATAACTATTATTGTAATTTTAGGAATATGGTAATAATCTTTTTGAATCAGGGGTTCATGGGGCACTGATTGTTTTGGATGATAGTTTCGATTCAAATAGTATGGCACTTGCGTTGCAAATACCAACTCAAAATACTCAAGTAAGTATCTATATATTATTTTACATTTTTGATAATTTTACAATAAAAAGGTTTTATTGGTATTATCGTTATATTACAGTGTTCTTCTAGTGGCAAATTTCATGGTATTAAAAATATGAGTTTTTTTGTTAACATACTAAAAGGTTAAAATAAACTATTTCTTAGTTTTTTTAAATTAAATTTCTAGCATACCGGGTGTTTCAGGAAGGTGGGTCACCCCCCTAACTTTTTACTTTTTTATGTAGGATCGTGAAATTTGCAGGAAATATATTATATATAATTTAGGATTTTTTGATATGGTTAGACATTTTTTGGCACTTCCGGTTTCACCGGAAATGAATAGAACTTTCGATTTTTAAATGGAACGTCCTGTATATTTTACATATTTCGATTTAAAAATCATTTCTGAGAACAAGCATGTGCTACTTGTCATTTTTTTACAGGTCATGTCATTTTTTATTTAAATTTTTATTTTAAATCTGGAGTGCCTTAAATTAGCTTATTCGCTTAATTGTTGGCCTAGTATCTTTAGAAAAATATTGTTTTGATTTTTTTCCAAAACTCTAAATTTGGTGGACTATTAAATGTTCTAAAATTATATTTTGGTCCCTAAGTAATTTTTTCAAATGGAAAGATGGCTTATATTATTAGGTTAAAATGAAAGAGAATTTTCTTGCGAACATTTTGATACCTCACAGTTTATTTGGAAGAACTTGGTATTAAAACACAAAAGATTTAAAATAAAGATTTAACTAAAAAATGACATGACCTGTCAAAATTTGACAAGTGACACATGATTGTTCTCAGAATTGATTTCTGAATCAAAATATGTAAAAATATACAGGGTGTTCCATTTAAAAATCGAAAGTTAGATTCATTTCCGGCGAAACCGGAAGTGCCAAAAAAATTCAAAAAATAATAAAAAATATGTCAAAAAATCTTAAATTTTACATAATATAGCTTCTGCAAATATAAAGATCCTACATAAAAAAGTAAAAAGGTTAAGGGTGTGAACCACCTTCCTAAAACACCCTGTATACAAGGTATCCGGAAATGATGAGCAAAAAAACTCGGGGGATGATTCTACATCAGAAAATATGACAAAAAGTGTCTATAAAAATATTTCTAAAAATACGTCGTAAGGGAGCTAAGCTAAGGACGCTAGATTTGTGGCGCAGCCACTAGGAAACTGAACTAGAGTTTACAGATTTAGTGTCCTTAAGCTAAGCCCCTTTAAAAGTGGCTAAAAAATTCGATTTTTATTTAATAACTCAGGAACCCTTTGAGATATAGCAACGAGGTTTTGCACGTGAACTAATCTTAATAAGGCCCATCTTTATATGTTATTTTCATTTACTTTTTTCATGAGGTGTGTGCGAAAAAAGGTACTCTTGCTGTAATACTGTAGGATTAACCGTTTTCGAGAAAAATTAATTTGAAGGTGAAATTTCACGGTTCGAGTACGAAAAATTAAATAGTTAAAATGTTGAAAACCCAAATTTTAGCTCCCTTTGATTTAATTTTTGGAAGTACCTGTATATGAGTTTTTTTCTTAGTTTTTGATGTACATCCTGCATCATTAAAATTTCGGTTTTCGACATTTTTAGTATTTAATTTTTCGACTTCGAAACGTGAAATTTCACCTTAAAATGAGTTTTTCTCGAAAACGGTTAATCTTACAGTATTACAAGAGTAGCTTTTTTATGTATTTTGACCTGAGGCATCATATTCCAAAAATAAAATTACAAAAAAGTTACCCAGAAAAAAGTTTCGGACAAAAAACTGATAAGGCCCCCCCATTTTGCACACCCCTGGCTTAAATAAGTACATGAAAATAACATACGAAAATGGGCCTTATTAAGATTAGTTCACGTGCAAAACGTCGTTACTATATCTAAAGAGTTCCTGAGTTATTAAAAAAAAACGAATTTTTAAGACACTTTTAAAGGGGCTTAGATCCCCCGAGTGGTTTTCTCATCATTTTCGGACACCCTGTATATTTTATTAGGGTGGTCCATTTTTTTTATTTTTTTTTTTATTTTTTATTTGTCGTGGTTAAAACGCCTTTAGAGTAAAAATTTATATAGAAAACACTTTTACTTTTGGGGCCCTAAAAACTCATCACGCAAATATCGATAAAATTCTTATAAAACCAGCCGTAGTTTGTAATTTTTAACTATTGGAACAAGGTCCTAACATATTTCGCAAGTGCCTCGAATTAAAGATTGTTTTGAAAAAACTTTTGATCAGGCTGAGATTTGCAGGCTTATACTTATAAAATATAGATATCAAAACTTTTAAATTTTATAAAATTACATACACTAGGGCTGGTTTTATACGAATTTTATAGATATTTGCTTGATTTAAGGGTTTTTAGCCCCAAAACTACCTAGGGTTTTCTATATAAATTTTTACTCTAAGGGCGTTCTAACCACGACAAATAAAAAAAATTTAAAAAATAAAAAAAATTGATTACTAATAACTAATAATAAACTAATAACTAAATTTAAACCATACATAAAATGTAAATTTTTCTACACCCATTTACGTCTTAAAATCTACATTACGCATTTTTCCAAAATGTCAAAATATTTAATTTGGCAACTTAGTTGTTTTTGTTTTTTTTTTTTTTCATTTTTGGGTTGTCGTAGATAAAATAGTGTACGCAACATACTATACAATTTCTATTACAGGCAAGACAAACGTTAGATATGGAATTCAATAGCCTTCTGCGAGAGCGTAGACCGGAAGACATGCGTTCCTGATACGAGGCCGAATTTAACTAAACCGGAATAGACCATGTAGTGTTCTGTTGCGAGGCGCGCGGTGTTTTGTTGCGAGGCGCGCAGTGTTCTTCTGCGAGGCGCGCAGTCAAACGCAACCCTTGCCACACCTCCCCATTCTCGTCGATCTGTAAAATAATCACTAAGCGTTGACAAAATAATATGAAACATTGACAATATTTTCTAATTTAAGAAAAAAGCTGTTATCTATGACAACTTATTATTATTGACATATGTCAATGCTTACAGATAAATTAAGTTAATCATTTTATTGCTTTTTAAATATTTATTTTTATTGTTGGAGATCCTTGAATTTTATTTTGTTTAGTTTTAAATTTAAAAAAACTTGAGGCCGTTGGCCAACTTATTTCAAGTATTTTTAGGGATTAAAGTTTTTGCTTCTTTAAAATAATAATCAAATTTTAGTTTTTAAAAAATATACAAAAATGTTCTTTAAAAATTAAAGCTTGACAAATTTACTATAAAACCCCTAGAATTATTATTTATGACAAACGACTATTTTTTTAACCCTCATAATGTCGGTTTTAACCAATAAAAAACAAGGTGTAACCATAACGACGTGGTATTTTCGCATATACGAAATCGAAAATAACACTTTTCTAGCTTTTTGAAATCATAACAGCTTAATAATGTAACATTATAACAAAATATCAAATAAATTGCAACATTAAGTTAAAAATCATGTTTTATTAGCTTATTTTTATTCAACATTAAAATTTAACTTATTAAATTTTTTTTTATTCCAAAAATTAGAAATGTCAAACATTAATTTGTTGTGTCAAAATAAATTAAAATTAAATTATTAAATAAGTTTTTACTAAAGATTTAAATTGCTAAAAAATTGTTTCAAAAAATAGTCCTGCAAATACACCTCCAGATTCGGTATATTACATACAATAATTCGTTCTCTAAAATAGAATAGTATATTCTATAACTAGTATGGAATAGACAATATTCCGCGCGAGCGGAAAGTTTGTCATACGAGCCGGCAGGCGAGTATGACGCTTCCGCGAGCTCGGAATGACTATTTAATACGTGTTGTAGACTATACTTTTTCTTCGACTGCAAATATGAAACACTGTATGGCTTTAAACTGCGGAAAAGGTTAAAAACAATGTTTTTTTGTGACTCAATATTGTAAATGCAACAAAACACATATTTTTAAATAAAGCAATTCATGTTATTTAATAATTTTATCAAATCAGTACTTAAAAAAGATTTTTATTTAATTTTAGAACATATTTACAAATTATAATGCAAAAATTGAAGGTTATGTCAGATTGTTTCTATTCTATTCTATTCTATTCTATTCTATTCTTTATGTAATTTTAACGCAAAACTTTAAATTGCATTAAATTATTCAATATTTCATGGTAAAATATATATATTTTTGCTAATTTTGCTACAGTTTTCTTTACTTTTTTAAACAAGAGATGGCACTACATGTGCTAATTCTAACACTTGATACGGAATATTCATACCTTATCTAGAGCTAGAATGTATTCATTCTGTGTTTGAAAAGTGTGTGTATTTGCTTACATTCTAAAGCAGTCGTAGAAAAATTAATTTACAATATATTTGCATTATTTTAAATGAAGTATTTGTCAAGTTGAAATATTATCTTGTCAACCGTAAAAATATCGCTGCAAGATCATTTGTACAAATTTAATGTATGTGTATGGAATGACATATGAGCTTTAATGAACTAAATCTGTATCGTAAATAACTTAAAATAGTATTATTAATTGTACATTAAAGTTGTTTGTCTCACTTGAGTAGTCATGATTTTAAAATTGCCGTATTTCAGTTATACAGAGTCAGTTAAAACTACCGAACACCTGCAGGCCCTGCGCGCAGGACCTGTGCGAAGCTGCGCCTTCGCCAAAATTTTAAATGTTTTTTTAATTTTGCTTGGTTTGGATGTTTTGTGATTCTTATAAGCTCATAATCACACGCATTTTGCGTGTTCTTATAGGCCCATAAGAGGTCTGTAATTTTTTTCTTTTGGGTTGGCAACAGACAAAAGCCTATCGCTTGACGTTTTCCGTGCAAATGTCAACGTCGGTTTAAATTTTAATTTTCTACAAAATTTCGTGTTTAGGTTATTTTTTACCGTGTTAAAATTGTGGCTTGGTTACTTGCAGTGAAAAAGAGTAGACATAACTATAAAATATATCAAAATATAATTTGTTCTTAAAATTTTAAACATGGCGAAAACTGTAATGCCAACCCGAAACAAAAATCCCTAAATCAGTCAAAAATTTAAATGTATGTAAGTTTTTAAAAATTTTAGAGCAAAATAGAAAAAATTGTATAAAGCACTCGTTTCATAACACGTTTTTAGCGCACTAGTACTGGTACTCTAAAAACATGTTATGAAACTAGTACTTTACTATTTCTCATATTTTATCGGCATATTTACTTTTAAAAATGTATCATCTACATACAGGGTGTTTTTGAACCTGAAACTTACAAATATATCGAATACTATGCATTTTAGAAAAAAAAGTATTACAAAAGTTGTTTGTTTTACTGGGGGAAACAAAATTGCCTATTTTTTACGGATATTTACGTTTTCAAGGTCATTTCAAGTTCAACTTTTTTAAATAGAAACATATTTTTTATTGCTATTTAATTCTCCTCAAAAAAATAAAAATCTTTTGTAAAAACCAAAAGTCCAAACACAAAATTAAAAAATTTGGATTTCCGACGGACTCGACTATGACAATGGGAGCTAACTTTCAAATTCCGACCTCAGATTCGGATTCAGCGGCTCAAAATACATAATACAGAATTGACTAGTCGAGTCCGTCGGAGATCCAACTTTTTTAATTTTGTGTGGCTTTTTTTGAGGAGAATTAAATAGCAGTGAAAAAATAATATCTATTTAAAAAAAAAACAAAGTTGACCTTCAAAATTACCTTGAAAACGTAAATAAATTATTCGTTTTTTGACAGTTTGTATTTCACATAAATTTCCGCCCTCTCCGGCTCCATTTTTACAGACTCAAATCTTCCTTATATATCTTTCCAACCATCATTCCAAAACTAAATCTGCTTCTTATATTAATTTTTTATTAAAAAAATACTTAGAAAATTGACTGACATTAAATGTCATAAATATTATTATTTGAGATGTTTGAGTTTTAGATGTTTGAGTTAAAAAAAAAAACACCTTGTATGGTATAAAATACCGGTAATCGGGCACGGAATCTATCCTAGTAAAAAGCCGGACCAAGGCAGCTATGATTAGTGGTTTAAAAATGATTTTTGATAGTTTTTGACATTTAGGTTAAAGTTTAGGTTAAACTGAGTACCATTTTATGTCTTATAAATAATTATGAGAAAATGTTTCTAAAAAGTGAAAGTTTAAAATTATAGTTTATATATTATTAAATAATAATTAAATTTTAATAAAAGTTTTTCTATTCATAATGTACTATTTAAATAAAATTTTACGTATAATAATATTTTTTGAAATAAATTTTTAGACCAGTATTATTTTAACTTGCCGAAAATATTCAGCCACATTGTTTACTACTTTTATTCAGCACTGCATTGTATTGCTTTATTATAACAAAAAAAAACAGATTAATTCTTTATTTTCCATTTTTAGGGCCATTTCTTATTCCTTTTGTTGCCTTTTAAAACCTATTTGGATTTTTTTAAATATTTTCTATATTTTTCTATATTTTCCATATGATATTTAGATGGTAGGTTTTTAAAAGTAAATATGCAGACAATAACAATTAGTTTAAAAAATATATAATTTTGGTGAAGGCGCAGCACCTCTAGGTGTTCGGTACTTTTAACTCTCTCTGTATACCAATAAAAACTAACGGCAGACTAACTTCCCTACTCTTTATTTTCATACTCTTTAAGAACTCTTATCCTTAAAATCCCTACTCTTCATCAATCCTACTCCATAACATCTCCACTCTATCCCTACTCCGCACTATATGCACTGTATTAGATACTTAATAATAAATTAATGGTTAGTGGAAGAAAGAACTTTCTTCTACTGGAAATATTTTTTAAGGAAAACTAATAATTATTCTTATAGTCTCTTTGTCCGCGTACTCTTAACCTGTACTATTAAATAAGTAATTAATAAACTAACTTCTTATTTGATAACGATTTATCATGACAAATATATTTTTGTGTTGCTAATCTTATACCAGGTGTTTTCAAAGGTGGATCGCCCCTATAACTTTTTTGTTCCTAGAGATATAAGAATAAAATTTACAGGGTGTCTATAAGATCATATTTTGAATTATGTCAGCTAAATTAGTTTTTTTCACTTCCGGTTTAACCGGAAACGACCCCTACTTTTAATGTTTAAATGGAACGCCCTGTATATTTTTACATATTTGGATTCTCCATTAAATTATGTGTATTATCCTAAGTTTTTGTCAATATTTGACAGCTTTTGTCATTTTTTAAATAACATTTAATAACATGGTTTTAGATTTTTTTATCTGAAAAGTCGCTAAATCAATATATTTTGAATTAAATATTGGTAGAAAAATACAATTCATTACAAAAATGGTTTACTTTTGATTTTACACGAAAACTAAACTTGTAAAAACATATTTTTTGCTTTAACTCAAATTTTTGCTTTATTACGTCTATGGCTCATCGATATGACTAGAAAGATTATTTGTTTCTCTTTACAACGATACCAAAAAGTTAATATTTATTTTCATAATATCGTTAAAATAAGTTTGTAAAATAATATACGCTAAGTGTTTTTACACGGACTTGACCTAACTAGTTCCTTTGCAAAGCAAACGCCGACGAGCGTATTACATATTATTTTTATAAATTTCTTTAATTTTAAAGAGATAATAAAAATAAGTATTAACTTTTTGTCATCATTGTAATATCGACGAGCTATACTGCCCTACTACGCTAGAAAGCAGTAACTCAATTTGTCGCATAGCAGCGTTTTCAAAATATTACATCAGAGTTGACGTGAAAAGTTGCTATGCGACAAATGGAGTTACTGCTTTCTAGCGTAGTAGGGCAGCATAGACTGCCCTACTGATAGAAAGCAGTAACTCCATTTTTCGCATAGCAGCGTTTTCAAAATATTAATTTATTTTATTTTTATTTATTTTTATTTATTTCTGTCCTTAATTCTTCAAAATATTACATCAGAGTTGATGTGAAAAGTAAACATTTTTTTTTAATGATTTGAATTTTCTATCAGTATTCGATCTAAAATGAATAGTTTTGGTGACTTTTCAGATAAAAAAAATTCCTAAATAAAATTTAAATTTAAAAAGACAAAGATTGTCAAAATTTGACATAATACACAGAAATTAAGTGAGAATCCAAATATGTAAAAATATACAGGGTGTTTCATTTAAAAATCAAAATTAGGGGTTAAACCGGAACTGAAAAAAAATACGTTTGGTGATATAATTCAAAATATGGTCTAATAGAAACCATGCAAATTTCATTCTTTTATCTCTAGGAATAAAAAAGTTATAGATCCACCTTAGAAAAAAACCCGGCATAGTGCGGAGTAGAGTTATTAGGAAGTAGAGATTGGATAGCGTAGGAATGTTAGAGAGTACAGTTGTTAAAGATTACTGATGTTATGGAGTAGGTATGATATGGGGTAGGGAAATTAAGAGCAGCTATGTTAGTCTGTTAAACTAATGTTTTAATTTGTAAATATACATGTATAGTCACTAGGTACCAAAAAGTTTTAGACAT
Source organism: Brachypterus glaber (assembly GCA_958510825.1). Lineage (NCBI taxonomy): Eukaryota > Metazoa > Arthropoda > Insecta > Coleoptera > Kateretidae > Brachypterus > Brachypterus glaber. Next base: position 32,692,985 of record OY294046.1, read on the forward strand.
AAGGTAAAATTGTTTTAGTAATTCATATTTTGACAGTACCTACTGACAATAAACGATCCTAATGAATTTCTATACTATAATTAAAAAAACATATATTGGTGATAAATTGGAATTTGAAATAAAGCCCATTTCTATGTAATTAAATCCGATTTTCATAAAACTTGACATATCAGTTATAACTGAGTTATATTTAATTAAGATACCAATAACAAAATGTATACCAAAAATAATTCGATAGAACCTTTATAGTTTAAGAGCTGGTGACCATTTTTATCATTACTTTTCCCAGCTGTATTTTATATATGTCTTAAAGTACATTCAAATGAAGCTGTTTGCCAATCGCCAGGTCTTGGATTGGGTTCTTTTGGGTGCTAAAAGCCCCAAAAGGGTGGTGAAATAGGGTACCCGAAAAAAATATTTTTAACATACCGAGTCAAATACATTACATTTATTACATTTAGATTAGAATATTTTTACAGATTTACTCAATTATTCAGCAGGTCAAGAGGTAAAAAAGACTTTAAAAAGTTTATTTGGCATATGCCAATACAAGAAAAATGAAATAATTTTCATTTAATCAAAATCTCAATTCCTAAATTCTAATTTCTTTAAAAAATTAAGTAGAACATATGCCAAAAGCACTTTTTAAAGACTGCCCTTACCCCCTTAGCCACAGAATTATTGTGTATAACTATGAAAATAGCTGCAACTGAATGTAATAAATCTAATGTATATGACTCGGCAAGTTAAAAATATATTTTTTTGGTAGCTCATTGGCAGAGCTTTTGAAGCTTCTAGCACCCAAAGGAACCGGATCCGGAGCCTAGAAATTTGGAAAGGGCTTAATTTAAATGTACTTTAAGACTTTAAAATACAGTCGGGAGAAAATAATGAAATAAAACTGATCACCAGCTGTCCGACTATTAGAAATAAAGTGTCTATAAACAGATATTACGTAACCCCCAAATGTAAATTTTAACTCTTCTTCTCTATTGCAAAAACAAATATTTAACGCCCTTATGTGACTTATGTTTGTAGTAATTACAAAATTTCATCAAAATCTTTAAAGCAATTTTTAGGAAAATCAAAATTTTCGATTTGGGGGAATAAAAAAAATCAGCGAGAAGTTTGACCTTTTACGTGGGTCTTAATATTTGACTTACAGGTAAGTAATATATTACTAACCTAGCATTTATGTAAATAAACCTCGAAATAAACCAATATTTAATTTAAATGTAGGTACTTATCACGCATTTTATGCAACATGCAATGTATAAAACTATTTTTTTTTGTTTGGTTAAAATATGCGATTTATAAAATCCTGACTAAAACTTGTGTACCACTTATCTGTTGGAGTACCAGCGAGAATATTGTTAAATGCATCCAGCTTATTACAAAAAGAAGGGACTTTAATTGAAAATCAATTAAACAAAAATACCATTTTACGATGTAAAAATGCCATTTTACGATGTAAAATTTACATTATATCACGTAAAATTTACATTATATCATTTAAAATAAAATTCTTTTTGTATTAAGATGGGTAAAAAAATGGCAGCAAGCGACGGTCAGTATTACCCCACGCGTGCCTGCACTTGGTGCTGCCATCTGTTGAGCTTGTAGACACTTTAATTTGCTGATTATTTAGTACAAAACACGGAATCCAGAGTCCATATTTGATTTATAAATTTAAAATAGTTTTTTTGTTTCAATGTGTCATTTTTGCGTTTGGGTTGAACGATCTTTTTTTTTACTTCACTGCTAACTTCATGTCAATTGTCATCAAAATTTTTTTAATAACAGTTGCCATGAATCTAGCAATGGAAAAAGAGATTGTCCAACCCAAACCCTCTTTTAAAATAATTTTAAATTATCTATACCAGGTGTTCCAAATACAGCAATCAATACACACAGGTCGAAAGAATTTATAAATTTTACCTTTTATTTTAGTATTTATTATATTTTTTTTCCGTTAACCAGTTTTATTTATAATAATTTTACACATACACATTAGACCAGGCGGTATCTGTTTCAAAACACCCATGTTTGGGTAAATCGGATAGTGTGCTATATTTTTGGATCAATGAGTCCAGAATATCACTCAAAATCACAATTTCACTATGCGCATAAAATAAACCGTGGGTTTCACTTTTTATTTAACACAATGTTGAAAAATCGAGAAGAAATTCTTTTTTTTTCCTTTTTGTTCGAGTTTTTCTTCATATATCTCTGGAACTATTCATCTCATACAAATATTGAAAAGGAAAAAAAGTTTTGTAAGTGAATTTTATACATGATAAAATTGGTTGCAAATCGAAAAAATAATTATTATTATTATTGCAAAAATAGTAAATATCGCATAAAAGGGGAGTTTGTTTGGTATTTTTTTTCGGATACTTAAAGTATACGTAGGACCTTAAAAATTGGCCCAAGAAAACTTTATGGTGTGCTGGATAATCACACTCAATTTCATTAAAATGGGTCTGATAGTTTTTTCACAATAATTTTACAATCCAGATTTTTTTTTTAATTTTAAATTTTCAAAATTATGCAAAATTTAAAATAAAGCCCTTAGAAACTTGAAAAGATAAGATATAAGTAAATACAGAAGAGTAGTGTAGTGAGCAGTATAAATGGCGGTCAACTTTGAACGATCATAACTTCGAAACTTAGAACGAATCATCATATTTCTTTTTTTCAAAAGAAGCGTCTTTCCGAGTACTTTCAATATTAAAAAAAAAACAAATTCATCTAAAAATTCATAAAGTTATTCTAATTGTTGATAAGCCCAAACATTCGACAAATGCCTAGGCTCTCCTAATTAATGGATTTTAATTTTTCAAAAAGCATTTGTAAGTTTTAGTTCTCTTCTATATGTGATTAAATTTTCATGTATCTAAGGGCTTTCTTTTCAATTTTGCATAATTTTGAAAATTTGCAATTTTTGTTCAAATGATTGATGAAATCTAGTGTGAAGATTCAACACACCATAAAGTTTTCTTGGGCCAATTTTAAAGGTTCTACGTATACTTTAAGTATCCGAAAAAAAACAAACAAAAAAAACTCGAGTTTTTTATCCCTTTTTTATGATTTTTACTATTTTTGCAATAATAATAATTAGATTTTACCGTGTCGTGAGGTCAAAATCCATAGCCGGGTACAACAGAATAACAATTTTATAAAAATGTTTTATAACCTATCAAACTACTACATTTACAAAGAAAAGTATATAAATATTATGAAAATCCCCTAACGTTTTTATTTAAGTAAAAGAAAAATAAAAAAAAACAACAAATCCGAAAATTATGAGTTAGTTGTACTTTTAAATAATCCAAATTTTATTTAATAGTATTGTAACATGGTGGCTGGGCATTTTTATCAAGTTAAAAAAAAATCTGCCTGGCCAATCCTTTTCTATTAGCAATAACAGCTCACGTGACATTTATAACTTGTGAAAAATGTTTTTAAAAATTTCTTCAAAATTATTATTTTTACTTAAATCTTTTTTTTTTTTCATATTATAAATAAAATACTAAGTTACACAACTAAAACTTATAGTGTTTGTAGAAAAAACAAACTACCGACGAAATCTTTTTGTGTTTTATTTAATTTGTGAAGAGGTGACTGGAAGGTGAAATCTATTTGAAATCGTTATATACATGTACTCTGCAGAGATCTAAAACCTCTAAACTTGTTTCCGTATGCGTGCGACGAAATAAGTGAGATGTAATATCAAGCATGTAACATGTACGTTATTTTATTGGTTAAAATCACGCGCATGCGGAAATAAGGTTTTTATTGCAAGAAAATTGAATCATTTCGTTTGACTTAGCAATGCGAAATAATTTCTTTTTCGTTTAGGCCTAATCTAATATTCATTTGTCACAGTTCATTTGGACATTTGTCACCGTTCATTTTATTAGTTAAATCCCTTAATAAAATGTTCGTAAAACCATTACTTACTACGGTTAAATCGTGATTTAAAGATTATCCAGAACTAAGAATCTCGACGGCAATATTTTACATTGCACATTTTGTAAAAAAGACTTAACCTGGGAAAGAAAAACTAATATTTTAAGACATGTGAACACAAAACCCCATAAAGAAGATGAGGGGTAAGGACAATTTAATATTTAAAGTAAGTAAAAAAATTTTAAATTAATTTTCACACAAGTTATAAACGTCACGTGACCTTTTATTGCGAATAAAAATTGATTGGCCAGGCAGATTTTTTTTTACTTGGTAAAGTAATACCCAGCCACCATGCGACAATACTATAAAATTAAATTTGGATTATTAAAGAGCCCAACTAAATCGTAGTTTTCAGAATTGTATTTTTTTTAATTTTAATTTTCTTTTACTTAAATAAAACGTTATGGGATTTTCATAATATTTATATAATTTTCTTTGGCAATGTAGTAGTTTGGCAACATATTAAACATTTTTATAAAATTAATATGAATTTGTTTTATTGTACCCTGCTATGCATTCTGACGTCACGACTCCCTAAAATCCGATGTCTAATAATAATTATTTTTTTGATTTGTAACCAAGTTTATCATGTATAAAATTGAATTACAAAACTTTTTTTTTATTTTCAATATTTGTCTGAAATGAAAACGAAAAGGAGAAAAAATTAATGAATTTCTTCGCGATTTTGCAACATTTTGTTAAATAAAAAGTGAAGCCCACGGTTTATTTTATGCGCATAGTGAAATTATTATTTCTAGTGATATTCTGGACCCATTGATCCAAAAATAAAGCACACTATCCGATTCACCCAACCTAAAACAGATACCCACTACATTCAAGAAAATAGCTAGATAGCACCTCAGAAGCCTGTAGAAATTGAGAAACAACTATAATTCAGATGACGTCACTGTTACTTTTGACTACATTTTTGAATCTAAATATCTCAGCTCGCAGTGCATTAAATTTAAAGTGTGGGACAGCGTTTTAAAGGCAGTTTTTCGTATTTTATTACTATGTACCTGAGTTAATGTACTTCAGGTCTGTATTAATAACTTTTGAGTTAAATTTATTGATCAAAATTGGAATCTGGAATGTAATAGAGGGTTGTCTAAATAAGATATGCTTCTTGACATTTTAATTATTTGTAATTATTTTTAAATAAACAAATCAAAAAACATATTTAAAATTAAAAAACTGAATAAAAATAAGCTTTTAAACGTTTTTTTTTTGTCTTTTATAAACATTTTAAAACTTTTTAGTTTTTTTTAACGATTCTGAAATAGAATTTTTATGAGATAATGTCTTAGTTTTAATACAAATTGTATATGATCTATAAAAAGCATAATTGTAATAAAATTAATACAGAATTAAAAAAAAAAGTTTAAACATGTAATATCTAAGTTTGTATAATTTTTGGCAGCTTTCTGAATCCAAACTTTTTAAGCCTTTAAACTAATAATTAAAGATGTGCAACAGTTACTTCATAATTACATTATTTATTTATTTTTGAAGTATTTGAAGTAATCGTGTTCATTTTTACTAGTGATGAAAAATAATGGGGACCTAAACTCATTTTTGTAAGGCTTGTAGTAAAAAATACGAGATATTTTCTTTGAAATAGTTACTCACACTCTAAATTTGTTGCGCTGTGGGTAAGATTTAAATTAAAATAATCAGCTATCTTTTAAATGTTAACTTTTAAACGCATTGAGATATAAAATTTAAAGTTAAAATGTATATATCACACAGCAAACTATCATTTGCAATATTTTTAAAATTTTTATTGGGTAAGGCGGTGCCAGGAGGGCACTAGGCCTTGTAAAACTTGATTTTTAACAGCTTGAAATTTTCTATTAAATCATGTAACTATTCTTTATTTTATTTTTTTTATTTATGAAAAAGCACGTGGCACAGATTAATTGTTTTCTGGCTCAGTACAGATTTTCTCCAAAATTTTATATGTTGTTCTTCACATTCATATATCTGTGGCTTGGTTCTCAAAGGGCGGATATCACTTTGTCAATGGCAGTTTTCAAAATATTACATGAAAGTTGACTTAAAAACCTTGCTATTGACAAAGTCACATCCTTTGAGACCAAGCCACATACACTTGAGAGCAAAAAAAATGATCCACCTGAAAAATTGTCATTTTTTAAATTCAAATATTTCGAAAACTACTTAGTGGATTTGACTGATTCTTTTTTTTTGTTTTAAAGCTTAAACATTCTCTACTTTTGGTTTTATTTATAATGATTAAAAAAAGTATTTTTGTATTGACAGCAACGAAAAATGTACAACTATATTTTTTTGCCCCATCTTCTAGGACGTGCATGGTACGCCACTGCAACTGTTTATCAAATTATTATTCTGATTTCCGCCGTTTTAATGAATATTTTATTTTTTATTTTATTTTTTACTTCTGGTTTAGAAAAAGAAGTCTTCTTCTAGAGTTTCTTCATTTTGTGGCAACTTTCTATTGCCTTCTGACGGTGGCTCAACGGTGATTTCGCAGAACTGCCGCCGGATGGAGTGACCCTTTTATTCAAGTTTATCAAACCCATTTTATGTTTTTGATAAATTTGATTAGAAGAAAAACGTAACTCGGTTAAGTTTTAAATGTAAAGCACAGCATCAATCAAGTTCATGTAGTATTTTTTGAGAACTGAAAAAATGACAACTTTTAGGAAAATCCCGATATCTCCTAAATCAGAAGTAAAACTATAGAAAAGATCATATTCAGTAAAACTGCGACAATAAGAGAGACTTTAACAATTTAATAAACAGTTGCAGTGGCGTACCATGCAAGTCCTAAAAGATGGGGCAAAAAAAACATGGTCGTACATTTTTTGTTGCTGTTAATACAAAAATACATTTTTTAATTATTCTAAATAAAAACAAAAGTACATAATGTTGAATCAGTCAAATCCATTAAGTAGTTTTCGAATTATTGAATTTCAAAAATGGGAATTTTTTAGATGGATCGATTTTTTTTACTCTTAAGTTTGTATATGTTTATACAATGAATTTAGGCTTGTGCATGGGCTTCGTTCATCCAAATGAACAATTTTTGACTAAAACTAAAAAATTGCTTTTGGAAATAATATTACATGTTTGTTTAACCTCGTACTATTCTACTTAATTAAGCATCCCCTAAGTCCAGAACTTGTGTGGGCTAGTAGTAGAGGGAACCACCGGCTTATACTGACTTTCGAACCAGTTTCTAGGGAGTGTCCGTTTAACTTATCGCCTTCTCCAAATTTCAATTATTAATTAACTGAAAAAGGCAAATCGGCGCCAGTGAGAATCGAACTCACGATAGTAGACTTGCTATGCTACGCGCTAGCCACTACGCTATGCCTCCCATATATACAAGGTGTATTATCATTTTATGACTAATTAGTTATCATTTTCGTGTAAAATTTTCAATATTTATTCATAAAATATTAAAAATTTGAATAATTTTAATGAAAAGAAATTTTTAATAAAAAAACTAAAAAATAACTAGTTATACAGCTAAAAAAAAAATCAAATCTATAAATCACATGACCTACGTTACAATTGAAAATTATGCCCCACACTGCCTCCCTGGCGCCGCCTTATCGAATGAAAAATTACAAAAATATTACAAAAGATAGTGTTTGTTGTGTAATATTCGTATGCCAAATTCGTATTCCAAATTTGAATTCAAAAGTATGCCGGGTGTACCATTTAACAAAATAACCCTGTATACAAGCTAAAATTTAAAATGTGAGACACTATTTGAAAGGATATTTTATGTATTTTTTACAATGCCACAATGGACCCCATGAATATGACTTACTGGTACACCAGTACCCCAAATTGATCCCATCGCGCGTCATAGAATCCCGATCAGTTCATCTCCTAGCAACTGAATCCCGGAGTCATTTAATACCAGAGTCAGCTAAGTGAAGAATGGTTAGGGGATGAACTGAGCGGGAATAAATTGTAGGAAACGACATTGCCGACCCTCCTTTTAAAATGATGGAAAAGTCTTAAGTGGATGAACCCAAGGGCAGACTAACACCTCTACTCTTAACTTTCCGACTTTATAACAACAATACTTCCTAACATTTCTACTTTGTAACATCAATCTCCAGAGCGTTTTTTAAGGCAATGTACCAAGAGTGCCAAAAACCACGTAACTCGTAAATTATTTAATATAGAAAAACTTCGTTTTTGCGAACATTTACCTAATATAATTAGCTACTCTCATTCCAAATTTAAAGATATGATCTTTATTTGTAAAAAAGTTATAGCAAATGAATGTGGACCCCTAGTATCTGGAACTCCTGGTAACTCAGGTTCCAGGTTAATTGGCTATAACTATTTAACAAATAAAGATAATCTCTTTAAACTTGGAATGAGAGTAACTTATTATATTAGCTTATTGTTTACAGAAACAAAGTTTTTCTATATTAAGAATTTACGAGTTATGTAGTTTTTTACACTCTTATAGTCTAAGAGCTGGTGACCATTTTTCTTTCATTATTTGCTCCCAGTTGTATTTCATATGTTTTAAAGTACATTCAAATTAAGTTTTTTGTTAATAGCCAGGTCCTAGATCGGGTTTCTTTGGGTGCTAAAAGCTCAAAAGAGGTGGTGAAATGGGGCATACGAAAAATATATTTTTAACTTGCCGAGTCAAATACATTACGTTTATTACATTTGGATTAGTCTATTTTCACAATTTAACTCCATTTTTCAGCAGGCCAAGGGGTAAAAAAATACTTTAAAAAGTTCATTTGACATATGTCAGTACTATAAAGTCGAAATAATTTTCATTTAATCAAAATGTAATTTCACAAATTCTCATTTCCTTAAAAAATTGATTATCACATATGTCAAAGGCACTTTTTAAAGACTGTTCTTACCCCCTGGCCTCAGGATTATTGTGTATAACTATGAAAATAGCTTAATCTCAATCTAATAAATGTAATGTATATGATACGGCAAGTTAAAAATAGATTTATTGGTAGTTAGTATCCAAAAATGGTAATCTACTATAAGGTCCACTGCTGCAAGTAGACATATTTTTTTTAAAAAGACACTGAATATGAAAAATTTATTTAATTTTTCACTTTTCAGTCATCTTACACTAAAAATATCAAACATATGAATAAACAAACTTGCAGCAGCAAGTGTGTATTTACTGTGATTATTTAGTGTCGGATCCTGCAGAATTAGTGATGTCTGAAGATAGGATCTATAGTTGGCATCACAGGCTACATGATAACCCATTGGTTACGACTAAGCTACAACGTCCATAAAAAATCATTAAAAGGTGGTATCAATATGGGACCACTAGTCCCCAAAGGGTTAAGACATTCAGAGCGGTCCAAAAGTCACCCCCCCCCTGTTAACTTTTGAACGAGTTTAGATTTTGACTTAAAATTTAGAACTCTTAAATAAGACAACTTAAACTATCTTTAAGCATATATTTGATACTTTTAGCTCTTAAAATGTGGGCAGGGGGGCATGGGGCGACATTTTTTTTAATGGAAAGGTGGGTCGTGTGATACATCATTTTAAAGCTTATGAAATTCTCCATTTAACTGTATATTTTTTATTTTTTTTTTAACATTTTTTTTGGGTTTAAAATAGGGTTGAAAATGGGTATTTTTGTCAAAATTTCTCTAAAAAATCCAAACAATTTTTTAAAAATGCCTAATTTCATAATAAAAAAAGTAAATTATACTTTTAAACTAATTTTAGTTGACATAAATAAAAATTAACAAAAAAAAACTTAAAAATTTATTTTTTAGCACAAAAAACTGAAAAATCAAAACCTTAAAAAACATGTTTAAATTTTTTAAAAATGTATAGTTATATAGAGAATTTTAAAGGTTTTAAAATGATGTATCACACGACCCCCCTTTCCATTTAAAAAAATTTCCCCCCATGCCCCCCTGCTCACATTTTAAGAGATAAAAGTATCAAATATATGCTTAAAGATAGTTTAAGTTGTCTTATTTAAGAGTTCTAAATTTGAAATCGATATCTCAACTCGTTCAAAAGTTAAGAGGGGGGGGGGAGTGACTTTTGAACCGCACTGTATATAAAATACAGCCCGGAGAAAATAATGAAATAAAAATCTCTCCATTAGTATATTTCCTTAAAAAACGCTCCGGTTACCGATGTGCATATAGTGCGGAGTAGGATTATTGGAGAGTAGGGATTAATCCCTACTCGATACAATTGTATCGAAAATTGTATCGAAAAGTCTATTCTGAACAGGGACTTTATGAAGTAGGGTTGTTGAAAAGTAGTATTGTTATAGAGTAGGGATCTTTGAGAGTAGGAAAATTAATAGTAGGAATTTTAGTCTGCCACCCTAAGTAATATAATAATTGTATTATAATAATTGTATAAAATTGTAATGGCTATTTCACCCCTTGATTAGCGTATTAATTTCAGAGTGACAGTCTTTTCTGTTAATTCCAATACCGTATTATAAATATATAAATATACCAATGCAGTCATTAGTTGTAACATTTCTGTATATATTATACAGATATAATAATATATTTTCATGTTTTTATTACATTTAGTATGTTTTATATAATGTTTGTAATATATTTTTACTGTTATTTATTTTAAACATAGAAAATTGTACTTGTACAGGATTTATCAAAATAACCTCCTACATTTTACGAGATGACACTATGGAGTACCAGTCATATTTAGAATATTCTATTCGCCGCTATTTTACATATCTGCCGAATTTTTTTAAAAAGCATTAATAGGTTTTATCAAAGGAGGCATTGAAATCGTAAATTTTACAACATATCATTTTGACAAGAGATTTTAAAAGTTGTGTTAAGCTTTTGACAAAAATCGTCTAGGGTAAAATACAGTAAGTACTGGATTTTTTGTTGTTTTTTTGTATTGTACTATTTAAATTATTCTTATAATGCTTTATAATTAGGTTGTTTTCTTTTTCCAATAATTTTTATTCTACTAATTTTTTGAAAAAAAAAAATCAAAGCGTATACTGTGTTTTCGCTTTGATATGTTTTGAATTTGACAAATAAATAACCTTACTTTAAAAATTAATTTTTACCTGTCAAACTAAATCCAACTATGTTGTAAAATAACGAGTTGCTAAATGCCAAACTGGGCTCCTCAATCGCAGCACTTCGTGCCGAGTTTGGTTTGGTTTTTCGTTAATTTGGTGTTTTTTTTAACAGGTACAAAACTAACGTTTACGTAAACCAATGCCCTCCATTAAAAAAAAAAAAAACACCAAACAACCAACTACCAAACCAAACTCCGAGACGGCACGGCGCGCCACCATATTGAGGAGCCCAGTTTGGCATTTAGCAGAAAATGTAAAATGTACGATTTCAATGCCCACCTTGATAAAACCTATTAATGCTTTTTAAAAAAATTCGGCAGATATGACTGGTAAAATTTTAACGGTAGGGTACCAGTCATATAAACAATTGCGGCGACTGCCGGAACTCTATAGCGCACGGAGTCTGCCTGCCAGTAGTGCCATCTCGTAAAATATTTGTAGACTTTTAAAAATGGCCGACGTTAAACTCATATTGGTGAATGTCTACAAAAAATAAAAACTTGCCGCTTACTTACCAAATATTATTTTTTAATCATAATATAATTGATAAAATGGGCAAATAAAACAATGCCATATTTTCTCCTTACGTTACAATATTTATCGTATTTATTTATTATCAATTAAATATAAAATTATTTTTTTTTATTGAAATAATTGTATATACAGTTTTATTAGGGTTCTTAATTTTATTTTTAACTTGTTTTTTTATATTTTCAAGTTTTCGTAACTTTAATTTAAAAAAACGTTCTACTGTACAAGTAAAGCAAATATAATGATAACATTATGTTTTAAGCCTCCAGTTACAAGACACGGTTCTCCAACCGTACTCGAGAACAGTCACGAATGGACTGATCGAAATCTATTACGCGTCACTTATATGATTGAAGCAAGCGCTAACCAAATCACTGTACAGCATTGAAAATATCTTGTGGGAAATTCATTGACTATTGCGATTACATAAATGGTAACGCCTATGGCCTGTGGCATATAACCTATGGCCTATGGCCCATCCCTAGTAACAATTTTTGTCAAGTCTTGAGCTAGTCTGGCTCAAGATTCTTGATCAAGTAACTGCATCCAGATTTTGACAATTCTGGCGCAAGATACTGTCGACAGATTCTTGCTTAAGAATTGTCAAAGAATTGCTACAGATACTTCGTCAAGATTCTTGGACAAGTCTTTAGCAAGAATGTAGCAAGCAAAATTGACAAGAAATCGAAAAGCGATCTCTATCATGATCAAATCTTACTTGTTAGAGTAGGTCAAGATTCTTGACCAAGAATCTTGTCAAATTGCTTGCTACAGACTTGACGAACAGACTTGACAAAGTATTGGTAAACGCTCTGCTTCGAGCATCTTGCTACAGTCTTGCCCAAGTCTGGATACAGAATCTTGATTAATTCTCTTGCTCAAGAATTGTCCAATTCTTTACAAAGAACTTTGTCAAGTACTCTGGTCAAGAAACTTGTCCAAGATCAATGTTACTAGGGATGTGCCATAGGCGTCACATAATTTTGGGACACTTTTTCGTAACGGTTCCAGCCCCCCAGCCCCTTCTAAAACACATTAATGTTAAAAAAACTTACAGAAAACAAAATCTTAATCGGTCTTTTCAGTTTCCGAGATATTCAAATTTAAAAATTCAACTTATCGGCTTGCCGAGATGGAAATACAACTATAATTCATCCATCATATGATGGAAGGCATCTGCTTATGAGAGGGTTTATTATAAAACAAAATCTACAAATTATTTTTTATTATATTTATCATTTTTTATATTTTTTATTATATTTTTTTTTATGTTTTTATATATTTTGTTTGGGTACATGGAAGAACGACCTAGTCGAATGTACACCTTTTGCTGTAATTAATAATTATATATTTTAAAGTTGTATATATATTTTTGCAATAAACTTTTTCTATTCTATTTATTCTATTCTATATGACGTCATAGTTGCTTATTTTTTAATCAAAATATCTCGGCTCTAAGAGCATCAAATTGAAAGTGTGACAATGTTTTAAGGCCTCAAAAAATTTACTTCAGGTCCCCATTGTTTATTTTGATAAACCCTGTATATTGTTAAATGAAATCGTTTGAGATGATTTCAGCCATGTTTGTCATTAATCGTATAAAACTGTAAAATGATTTAAAAATAGTGTTAATTTATGTTTATATTACATAAATATAACATAAATATCGAAATATTGTTATAGTCATTAACTATTATTAATATTATAATTTGCCTTCTCCCATTACACTAAATTATATTATTTCAATTTAAGTGAAAAATAAAATTGTATCTATGTTAAATAAAGGTTTTTATGTTACACTACCTATTTATTACCATTTTACAACTTGTGGTTGACCACCATTTGTGTTTTACTGGTTTTGCTTAACTCATTAACCACAACCGGTTTTTGTTGGGATAAATGCATTAATTATCGCATTTAAATATTTAAAAAGTTTTATTACCAAAGATTATAAATGCGCAGGAGATCTAAGCAAAGAATAGCACAAGGGAAATAGTTATTTATGGTACTATAGGGTAAAGTAAGATATTGCCCATGAGAAAATTAACGAGGCGTCAGCCAAGCAGGTTATTTTTCGAGAGGGCAATATCGGTTAACCCATGAGTGCCATACAAGGTTTTATCCAATAAATAGCTTAGAAATTCATATTTTTATTAAAAAATTTAATGACATTTACAAGAAAATAATTTGACAAGTGACAGTTGTTTGGGTAAAATAAATAATTATCCACTCAATAAAGTAAAAGCCACGCGGGGGTTATTATTGAGTTTATCTATTTAAAATAAAGCTGGTAATTGTCTCATTATCTGTATGTATTGGATAAATATATTTTATTGTAAATAAAAATTTAGCTCATTAAACAAATACGAAAAAGTCCAAACGAAAATACGAAACGGGTACCTTTTCTAGACGGGTGGAAAAATGAGGACGTTCATAAAATATCAAATTGACTTCGGCTAGACTTCTTGTTTTCGTTTTTCTCAAATTCGTCACATTTTCTAAATTTTTGGACCATTTTCTTCTGTTTTTTCTTTGGAGCTTAGCTTATCAGAAATTTATAAAAATAGAAGATAATTGAAATTTTATTTTACGTATCATTGAAATTCATTTTACTAGCGTCAAAATTTGACATCTCATTAAAAATGTAAAAATATATTAAAATTTATAAAAATGCCAATATCTCAGAATCTAATACTCCTATGATAAAAATGATCACATATATTTTTGTAGGGAATTAAGCATTATTTTTATTTGTGTAATTTTTGTCCTGCTATAAATAATAAGTGATATCGCTAAAAATTATAGTTTTTTTCATTTTTCCCCCTGCCATAAGCCAATGTATTTGATGTGACGTAAATAGAAAAGGTCCCCACTCGTTTGGTGAAACAATTTTTTAAATCGGGCATATCCTTAAAAAGTTATAAGGTTTACATACAGACCGACAGCCAGACATTTTTTCACATTTTCACATGACTGTAAACCAAAAATGAAAAAAAAAAAAATTTGGTCGATTTTAATAACGGATGTTTCCATTCGTAAAGATAGCAAAAGGCTCTTTAAAACCTTTATCCTGTACGTATAGGAAAATTTTAAAGATAAAATGGTCAGATAAAGTTACTAATGGGAGCGTAACCTACTGAAAATGTCTATTAAGTTTCTAGTAAAACCGAGTAAAAAGACTTACTCGGACCGACCAAAACCGAATATAAAATTTTACTAGTGGTCGGTTAGTGAAACATTTTTACTTTTTTTTTTAAATCTAGCTCAAACCAGTAAAAATCCCGAAAAATGTATAATATTTTCCTATGTAAAACCGAGTAAATCAGTTTCCTAGTAAAATTTAGTAAAACCCAGTAAAAATTTTACTCGGTTCTACTCGATTCTACTAGAGATTTTCAGTAGGGAATGGAGATAATTGGGTAAAAGCAAGAAAGGGGCTAGTTAGGAGATCAAATGGTGGATCAAATACTGGGAGCTTACTTAAAGATGATAAAGAATGCAGAAATGTAAGGGATATAAATAAATTAGCTAAGAATGGGTGGGATGAAGAGCTCCATCAAACCAGTATTATAAAGTATCTAATAATCAAAAAAAATCCATGAATTATATAATATACACCTACCTATATTATACAGGGTGTCCGGTAACTCGCGTCGGAGCGGGAAACCACATAATCATCTGCCAATGAAAAATGTCTGCAAAAGATTATAATTCTATCTTGAACGGTTACTGATATAAGAACATTTAGTTTTGACCAATGCCAGTAGATGTTAAATACACCTAAAAACGTGAATAAATTACTCATTAGGATGTTATGGAAACATACTTGAACTTTAAGGTGTTTTGATTGTTGCTATGGAAATTTATAATGAAGTTTAGCAGTATTTTTTTCAACAAACTGTAAAAAAAAATTTTTACAAGTAGAGAATATTCTGAAATGGTTATTTTTTATGAACAATGTGGAAGAAATGCAAAAAAGTGTATTAAGAAATGTACAGTGAAAGAGTTCATTTCACCCCCTTGTTGATAGAAAAGAAATTGGTGGAGCACTGATTACAATTAGGACTCCGGAGGTAGAAGAGACAATAGGTACTCGAAGCATTCATAATCCAGATGCTAGTGTAAGGGAAATTGCAAGGAATCTCAACCTTAGACGCACCACCGTAAATACCGTTATGAAGAAAGATAATTGGCATCCCTACCAGTATATTCGCGTATAAAATTTATTGCCTAAAGACTGGGTTCCCAGAATGAAGTTTTGCAGATGGATCCACGAACAGCCAAATGTTCAAGACTGTAAATTATATTGTGTTTTCGGATTAGTGTACTTTTGGGAGAAATAGAATTTTCAACTCAAGAAACTATAATTTTTATGCCCACGAGAATCCTCGTGCAATGATTTTCAGGATTTCCACGATTTCCATGCGGTTTTCAATCAATCTTTGGGCGGGAATACATCGATTGGTAATTTATGTTATTATTAAAGAATAAAATTTGTTTTTGTGTTTTAATTGGTTTAATTTTTACTCAATAAAATAAAATATTTAAACATAATTTCTTTTTTGTCATTTTTGCATAAACACTAAACCAGTGGGATTTAGATTGAGTAAAAACCATTTTTCGTATTTATTGAAGTTTTTTATGTATTATTTTATAAGGAATTAATTTATTTTATTATGAGTCCTTTACTTTTAACTGGATTTCTATATTTTCAGATTTTCTTAATTTTCTGCATTAATCAAGCGATAAACAAATAGTGAATATTTTTTTCTTGTTTCTTCATACCTTTTTTTTATTAATTTATATAAAATATTATTTAAACTATAAATCCATGTTATAAAGAAATAACTCAAAAGTGATTTTTACACAATTTCTAATTTGACATTAGTGTCAAAGTGCCTTTTATTTACGTATCGGTATGGTTGCTTAGTTACGAATTATGTAATTATTTCACGTTTTTAGGTGTATTTAACACTTTCTGGTATTGGTGCAAAGAAAATATTCTTATCTCTGTATCTGTTCAAGATGGAACATTCATTTTTTTATGTAGTTTTTTCATTGGTAGAAGATTCTATGGTTCCCTGTATGCAAAAGTAAACATATTTAGTAGATTAGGTAGTATGTAAGGTAAACAAGGTAAGCAAAGTTTACGTAGGAAAATAACTACCTTGTAAAAAGACTAAAGGGAATAATTTTTAATTTATCAAGCATACTTTTCTTTAAAATACATTCTGCACTATTGGCCTATTCCACGTGTATTCAGGCAACGGTGACTGCACTATGGTCACGGATTTGGGTGAATTATGTTTAACTCCTTTACAGTGCAGTGAAAATTAAATAAAAGAAGTTTTCGTGCCAAAAATGTGCTGAATTTTTTTTTTTTGAAAAAACATGAAGTCATATCTTATGTTTTTGGGTCGCTGAATCTGAATCCGAGGTCAGAATTTAAAAGTTAGCGTTCAAAATGGCGGATTAGATTTTTTAAAGTTGCTCGGATTTGCTTGAAACTTGTTACTCGGCGGTTTTTGGGGCCGTTGATTACGAATTTAGTGCCAGTTTTCCAAAATTAAAAATGGCGTATCCAATATGGCAGATTAGATTTATAAAGTTGCTCGGATATGCTTGAAACTCGGTACTCAGGGGTTTGGACTTTTCGCTAATTGCGAATCTGGTGCCAGTTTTCCAAAATTCAAAAGAGCGGATCGAACATGGCGGATTAAATTCTTCGAAAAACTTTAAAAAATCTAATCCGCCATATTGGATCCGCCATTTTGAATTTTGAAGAACTTATAAAAAGAAATTGTAAAAATGACAAGAATTTTGGATTTTTTGACATTCTATTGAAAATTAAAAAAATAACAAAAATGTGCATTTCTGTAATTTTGTTTTTTGAAAGCAGACAGTCAAAAATATATCCTAAAATTTAAAAAAATATTAAGGGTGGGTTTTTTGAGATATTAAGTTTAAAGTTTTTAGCTAATATCTAAAAAAACAAAATACTATCGACATAAAAAAATTGCATTTTGTCAAGAAAATGACGTTGTTTCTAATTCTGCCGTTTTTGGATATCTCTAATAATTTTAAAGTTATTATACGTCAAAGTCAGTTTTTATAGTAATCTTTGATTTTAGGAGAACACTAAAAAAATCCATATCTTAAAAAATATGCGTTTAGAAAAAATCCAATTACGAATCTATTTCCGATATTACAAGATAACTATAAAACATAATTCACCCAAATCCGTGACCATAGTGCAACCATGGTTGCCTGAATCCACGTGGAATAGGGCTATTAATAGTTAGCAAAGAAAGTTGTTATATTACACCGGCACATATAAAAAAAATCTCGAGTGAGGCGGACTAGTCAATTCTTACGTATTTTGGGTCGCTGCATCTGAATCCGAGGTCAGAATTTAAAAGTTAGAGTTCAAAATGGCGGATACAATATGGCGGGTTAGATTTTTTAAAGTTGATTCGATTTGCTTGAAACTTGGTACTCGGTAGTTTTTGGGGTCGCTGATTACACGAATCTTGTGACAGTTTTCCAAAACTCAAAATGGCGGATCCAATATGGCGTATTAGATTTATTAAAGTTGCCAAGATTTGCTTAAAACTTGGTACTCGGGGGTTTTTGGGATCGCTGATTACGAATCTTTTGCCAGTTTTCCAAAATTCAATATGGCGGATCCAATATGGCGGGTTAGATTTTTTTAAGTTGATTCGATTTGCTTAAAACTTGGCACTTAGGGGTTTTTGGGGTCGCTGATTACGAATCTGGTGATAGTTTTCCAAAATTCAAAATGGCGGATCCAATATGGCGTATTAGTTTTTTTAAAGTTGCTCGAATTTGCTTAAAACTGTGTAATCTGGGGTTTTTGGGATCGCTGATTACGAATCTGGTGCCAGTTTTCCAAAATTCAATATGGCGGATCCAATATGGCGGATTAGATTTTTTAAAGTTTCTCGGAAAATTTAATCTGCCATATTGGATCCGCTATTTTGAATTTTGGAAAACTGGCACCAGATTCGTATTGATTTTATTCAAATTAAAAAATTGTCAAAGTAAAAAAATAGTGCGCGCTAGATCAAAGAAATGATATTTTAGAAAGCATACTAATAATATATTAAGAGAAAAAGCCTTATACACTGTGAACCTATCTTGTTCAAACGATGCGCCATTATATAATATTATAATATGTTATGTAAGTATAATAATATTATACTACCATATTATAGTTCCTAATAAACTAAAATATAATATGCATAGATGGTCCGGTTTCATATTCCCTTTTATATTCTAACAATAAAGTATGCACATAAGATGGGTACATATTAGCAAAAGAACATGTGATGTAAATTTCTTAAGTACCTATTAAGTGAAAATGGTGCGCGCTTGGTACATGGACGAGGCGAAAGCCAACCCCAAAGATCCTCATCAAACAATACCCCCCAAGTACATTACGCTCGAAGAATTGTATAAGTTAACAGGAGTTGAGTATATCGAGGTAAGTATCTTATTAGTTGTTTTATACACTTTTTAGGTTTATCAAAAAAGGAACCCTTATCAATGATAAGTTATCACTCGCTTGGTTGTTATCCTCGCAGCCCAGGAATCCAAAAGACGTCTTTTTGACGTCAATTATTGGGCACTAACTGACCTACATGACGTTATAGTATGAAGTCTTGCTGTCGTCCCAGTGACGTGTATAAGTCACAGCCCAGGGACGTAATATTATTGACGTTATAATAACGTCAGAAATATGACGTTAAAATAATGTGTTCATCATTATATATCTTTCCAATTAATAGTTTATTTATGGTATGAAAGAGGAAACTAGGATTTTACCCATAAGAAAATTAACCTACAAAGCTGGAGGCGGAGTAGTTTAGTTTAAGAGAGGGAAATATTATAATATGGGATCCTACGACAGGATTTCACAGAAATTTTCTTACTATTACTCTCTCCACATATCTGTTCTCGTCCAGTAAAAGTTATTTTCCACAGGCATAGAAAATCCATACCAATCCGACGATGTACATCAAATTTAGCAGGCTAACTATAGTGGCTATAGCGACTGAATAGTACTGTCCAGCTCCCAGTTCAGCTTATGTAATTCCAGAAAAAGACTTTCTAAAGTCATCAATCTTTAATCAATATATAGAATTTAAAACTTTTTGTGGTGGTAGAAAACAATATGTAGCGCCAACTATAGCCTTAGCATTAAATTGACGTCCCAGCGACGTACAATTTTGATGACTCAAGATTTGACCAAAATCTGACGTCTTGTCGAAGTCTAATATGCGTCGTATGTATGACGTTACAAATATGACCTAAAACTGACGTCGATAGTACGTCGGGGACGTCATCTGGTTTCCTGGGTATAAGTTTACTTTAAACCTGAACTAGCCGTCTCGAATGAGCGAGAATACTTTCTCATAAAAAAAGTTATGTCCAGAAACAATTTATAATATTTTGGGAGAGGGGAGAGGAAGAGGGGAACCGCCCCCCCCTGTAATGAGTCCAGGGGGGGCCATGGCCCATGGAGCACAGTTTAGAATATAATTATTTTTAGTTTAGAATGTAATTATTTTTAGAATTATTTTTTATTAAAAAGATTTTAAAAACTTAAAAATTTAGGTTCTATTTTTGGGTATGACTTTCATTTACAGATCGAAAATATAGAAAATTCAAATGCTTTGGAAACGCTGAAAGAAGAAAAAGGAACTTATGTAGAGGTTCCCATGTCAAACATTGATGAGGAATACATAAAAGTATCATTTTCCGAGCATATGCATGCTGATGATGAACTGCGTTTGGTTCTCGATGGTTCTGGTTACTACGATTTTAGAGATAAATACGAACACTGGATTCGAATGGAAGTTATCACTGGGGATGCTATTGTTATACCTGGTGGATGCTATCATAGATTCACCATTGATAATAGAGTAAGTAGGGCTTTACGAGAGTCGAAAAACTGAGCTTCTCGTCTCAATTTTCGAGACTACCCAGCTAACACACCAGCAATGGGCTGGCAACGGCACATTGCTCTAAGCCGGTAAAAAGTCATCGGTCCGTTGACGGCATGCCATTATCAGGCTCATTCTGGAAGTGTCGCTCGACCCTTGAGCGGCCCAATAATGAAGCCGATGGTACATATTAAAAAAAATTGAAATTTTTAGCGCAGATGTTCTAAGAGGCATAAATTAAATAAAAATAATGTTAATTTAAAACTTCAAAATATAATAAATTAATAATAATACATGAAATAGTAGTTTTCGTAACGAGTAAGCGGCTTTAGTCCACATAGGTAGAGAATATATAGAGGAAATCAACGTTTGCGCAGGGTTCTTCGCTGCGTAATAACAATAGATAGAAAAGTGACATCTAAACGGTAAAAATGGCGGTTCTACGTTGCCAGCAATATTTCAACCGTATAATTTTTAATTATAAAAACCAATAAATTTCCAACATTTTGCTACATATAATAAGAACACTTAAAGACAGTATAAATTTACATTCAAACCGTTTAAATGCAAGCAAACGTAAATTTACATGGGTATGAGGTCCGACAACGCTGCATTTTGTTATGAAATCGAATAATTGGTGATATTTTGTTTGTGGCGTTGTTTGTGGTATTTGCGTGTCTTTATAGTTTTATTTTGTTTATAGTGTTAAAATTTTTAACTTAAAAATGACTTGTTTTGTAAAGACTTTTTAAAAATGCGAAAAACCTTTCTGAGGTTTTGGTTTTTGTTTACAAATTTTGACGTTTAAAAGGTAAAAATGGCGGACTAAATTTTACACACCTAATGTGTTTTTGTCTTTATCCAATACCCACTATAGCTTCTCTTAGAGAAGTTCTCTACTTATCTTTCGACTTGTCCTACAATTTCATTGTAAATTTTTTTGGATTAATAAATAATATTCTATTCTATATTCTATTCTATTCTATTCTATGTGCTTTAGTCCTTAGTGCACGAGAATGAAGTTTTTTTGACGACGCGAAGCGTAAAATCTTTTTTAAATTAATATTTTATGAAAAAAAAATGTAATTACTTAAGAAAGTACTTACCTACTTTGTATCTTCAACACTCATTCTTATAAATATAAAATATGACACTGAAAACTAACTTTTTTGCTTAAAAGACTCAAATAACGAATAGCTAATTACAAATTAGACACTTCTTGTCAAGTTTAATAAATCAACTTCTTCTTCTTCTTTTAAATTGGCATCGTAAATCATCGGCCAGAGTTCTGTTGGTTAGAGGCTAGCCGATAATCTAATCGGCAGGCCAGAAATGGGCCAATAAGTTATATGCCGATTATAGTACGATGGTTTTTCTGGGTAGAAAGAGGTTAATCTTGGCTGGACCATTTCTCGACAAATAACTTCTTATCTCGTCTTAAGACTAATTAGTATACTATATCAAGCGTCGGAACATCCACACAATACCCAAGTAACACAGTAGCTATAAAATATCTCTTATCCCTCTTTCCCAGCAAAATTTGCTGCGAAAGAGCGGAAACAGATATTTTGCAGCTACTGCGTTACTTGGGGCCTACCCAAGACAAGGTATTAAGTTACAGTTAAGTAGTTTATTTCCATAACTTGAGTGTAGAAACTTTAACTTTTTTAAAACGTTTAAGTAAATGATAGTTAAAAAAAACAAGAGTGGAGAAATCTTGATTCTTGATCAAGTCTTGACAACTCGACGTGAATCTCGTCTGGTCTTGATTTTTTACTGAAATCTCGATTCCCGTTTTATACATTATTTATTTATTTTATATTTAAGTTTTTTTTTTTAAATATTTTAAACAGTATTTTTTGGTTAAAAATATTTCTTTAAGAGACTGATTAAATGTAAATGTCTTTTTTTATTACATAAATAAATACATTATTTTATAATTATACATTATTTATTCTTTATAGAGAATATTTTATACTAAGTTGGCACTGTTTTAGTCATATGCAAAAAATAATAGGTATTTACGGTAATAGTGAGAAGTTAAATTTTTTGATAAACCATAGAAAAAATTGTTATCTCTCCAAAATATAAATTTATTGTCTATTAAACAAACATTACAGCGACAATTGTTTCGACTTTTTTTAACATAAAGTCATTTTCAAGCTACAAATAATAAAAAATTAGGTTGAAAATGGTACAATTCCTTTTAGAAAAACTTACTTTTTAAATTTATAAACAAATTAACTTGAGTACACATTATTAGAAATGTCATACTGACCTTAACAGTATTATTTTTATAAAATCTTAAAAATTAAACAAAAAGAAAACTACAATAAGTTAAAATAAAATAAATTAATGAAATCTAAAATTTAAAATTGAATAAAAATCTGGGACATCTATCATAAAGTAATCCAAACTATATTTGAAACAGACTAAAGGAATTATCTTTAAACTGTAAAAAAGTAGTTGAACATAAAAAAGAAAAAGATTAATTTATATTCAACTTGGTAATTGGAATAAAATTGGAGAGGTGGCAGCAAATTCATACCTAAAACTCAAAAACAAACCAAAAAGGGACAAAATTTTTTGGAAAAAATATTAAACAAAAATATTTATTCTAAAGATTAATGCTCTGTAAGGGGACAGGCAACAATATCCGGTCTAACATTTAAAACATTATTGTAAACATAAATATTCAAAAAATATATTTGTTCATTAACTAACCTATCCCTATGAAACTTTTTGTTGTACAAAATGGCAAATTGTTCTAGCAGATCTGTAACTCTATCGTTCCTAGAAATATGCAAAACACTTACTTCATTTTCATAGTCATGGTTGTTGCACAACACATGGTTGGCAAAGTTGGACTTATAGTTCAGACCTGCTAGATCAATATTATTTGCACGTAGTAAACGAAAGTGTTCGTTGGTTCTTATGCAGATTTTTCGATAACTACGGCCTATGTAAAAGCTATCACAGGAACAGGTCAGTTTATGGGATAATAGGAGGTTGAGGTTAGAGGGGGCTGAAAAGGACACGGAAATTTTAAATTGTGATAAGAGTTTTTTGATTTTTAAAGAAGGGGGGCTATGTATGGAATACTACAAAAGGATGATGGGTTTAGGGTTGAAATAGGTATAAGGGAGGTGACTTTTGCTAAATTATATTTATGAAGTTTTTTACTGTAAAGTTTTTTAATTATATTTAAAGGGTAGTTATTAACTTCTGCCAAGTGAAAAATTGTGTCTAACTCTGTTTTAAAATCTGATTTATTAAGAGGTATAATATAATTTTTTGAGTGGGTAATATCAATTAAGGGGTCCCGTACCATTTTTATCCAACAATAGAGGAAAGTCGCCTAATTTCGGATACCATTTACAATGTATTCAATATTTAATACTCGGTATTACTTTTTGATATTTTTTTTATATAACCAGATACAACTTATTATAGCGAACCATGATTTATTATAAAAGCAATTTTATTACAGTTTATTTTTTCCAAAAAACACGGTTAAAAAAAATCAGCGCATTTTTGTGTATTTGAAAAAGGGCTCCTAATTTCGGACATATCCGAAAAAATTTTTTCAAGAGTAGATCTGGATCCCATTGCTTATGTTTCTTGTTATTCCTTCACATTTAAGACGTAATTTAATCATTAAGCGATTTTCTACCAAATACTATAGGAACTATAATTTTAGATTCCCAATTTCGAATATCTTAGTATCTTAGGTAATTTTCGTTTTTTCAAAATTGTTTATCTTAGTTTGTTGTATCATTATAAAAATAATAATTAATGGTTGGTGATCCTGAATAATAATTACCTTGCGGATATCCGAAATTGGGAATCAAATGCACAAAAATGGTCTATCCGAAATTAGGCAACTTTCTGCTTTTTAGATTAGAAATTTGTAGAATGTTTACGTTTTCAAATTGCTTAATTATGAATAGTGGATCAACTTAACTAACATCATAACTTACCCAAGACAGAATCACGAACTTTTATAACGATTATTTATAAAATAAACAAGCAACATAATGCAACTGAGCACAAAACTGCCATTTGCAATATAAACGATTTGTGCTGCCATTTAAAGGGGAGAAGCTCTACCGTTATCATATTACAGGACGGATTTAGTTTGACTTTTGGCTTCACATAAAAGTAGGTTTCTGTTTACCTTTGCAGACAGTATCTTAAATACACTACTATCCGAAATTTGGAAACCATCCGAAATTAGGCGCATTTCCTCTACTTATCTATAAAAAAAAATATTATTTTTTATTTTTTCAGGAAAAATTTGAGGGTTTGAAATTAGTGTCTGACGAGGTATGCCAATCGATTGTACGACCTGCAGATGACATGGATTGTCGAAAAAACTATATTAAAAAACTTTATAATGGTTCATTTGATCGGCCCTTAAACCAACCCCAATTATAAGATAATAGCTTTACATATAAAAATACAGTCAAATTTTATGTTTGTAATTAGGATATAATTGATAATAAATTTTGTTTTAGTACCTAGTTATAAATTTATATATATATATTCCCTTATTATACCTAGATCAAATACTTTTATCTACGTGTTTTTTTACTGTATTATAAAGGACTTAAAAACCTCCCCTGTCTGCATGTCAGTTTGGCAGTCTGTCCGTCCCGTCTAACGCGTTGGCAAAGGAATTATGAAGGCGACACATAAAATAAAAAATATATATTAACTTTAAAATCTACAAAATGTTGAGTTATAACTCTGAATTTTAGTTTTATGTTAAAATTTGAGATATAACTGGAGACTTTACTCAAAAATTCCGAGTTATATCTCAGAATTTACCATGAACCTAAAACTTCGGGTTATAACCCGGAACTTTCAGGTAAACCTAATATTCTGAGTTATAGCTGGGAATTTTCAAGTGAAGTTCTGAGTTAAAATAGGAATTTTAATAATATATATATATATATATATATAACTCGAGATTTTACTCAAAAATTCCTATATCTAAAATTTGGAGTTATAACCCGGAACTTTCAGGTAAACCTAATATTCTGAGTTATAGCTGGAAAATTTCAAGTGAAGTTCTGAGTTAAAATAGGAATTTTAATATTGGGAATATTACTCAAAATGTTAATCTACATCTCGGAATTTTAAACTTTTTGGTGGTAAAATTCTGAGATAAAACTGGAAATTTTACATATTTTAAAATAAATAAATATATTTTATTTGTAGAAAATAATTATAATATAATTACAGTGTTCACATTTTACATTCTAGGTGAGCATTATGTTTTTTTTCCAACATTATGCAAAAATACTACTACCTACATACTTAAATGTTAATATAACGTTAAAATTTATTTATTGAATATAAATCATTATTATACTCCTCGCAGTCACCTCAGACGCGTAAGTATATACTACGGTGGTTCAAACCAAAAAAAGTTGGATTTTTTTATTTCCCTGGAATGTGAAGCTCTTTTTATATACCTATACCACTGCTTACGAGGGTGCAAGTTTTGGCATCTTAGCCACGGTCGGTTCAAAGTAATTTTAACTAAAATACAGGCTACCTTAAAAATTCCTATTTAGGGATCGAATATTCAAATGTTAGTCAAAAATCTAAAAATAAAAATAATCGCTTGACCGATTTTTTTTTATTCGTTTGTCCGTCCGTCTGTTTGTCCGTGCGTATGACACTATAACTCAAGTAAGAATAATCCGACAGACTTTAAATTTTTAGCAAAAATCAATATTGGTGAGGACACAAAGCCCATTAAAATTGAAAAGAATCCCTTTAAAAAAAATTTTAACAAAAAAAATGAACCGACTTCTATGGCTCTACAAAGTAAAAAGTACAAAATAATTTGGTGCCAAATTTCACCATTCCTTAAATTACAGTGTATCGGAACAAAGAGGTGTATAGGAACGTTCTTGCGTAAAATATTTGCACATGTGTACTTACACACTTGCCTACGTCTAGAATTTTATGGTTTCACGAAAAAAATCTTATTTAAGAATATCCGTAGATTAAAATTATTCTAACCTACAACTTTAGTTCATTAGCACTATTCAGTAATTCATGCAATGAAAATAGCGGTACTCTTTATAGTGCTAAAATATGTGCTCAAAAGTGACAGTATTGAAAAATTAAGTACGTTTATGATTAATATTTTATATAATATGTCTATAATTAATATAATTATATTAAGAAAAATATTCAATAACAGATTTTTTTTTGATACTATTCGAGGTCTGAAATATTTTTTTTCTCTTGCCGTGTAAATTTTGAGTTTAGGTGGGGTGAATGGGAATATAGGAATAAAAGAAAAAAAGCATTGAAAATAATAAAATTATCGTACAGAGAACATTAAACAAGAATCAAGCTAAAAGAGTATTCAGATGAATTCACAAAAAAAATTATTGAAGACCGTGGACCTTTTTAAAGGCAAACAAAAATCTAGATTTTCTTACGCTGATATATTCATAGTTACTCAAAAACGGTATATGATAAAAATATTTATACTAGAGACATAAAGCTAAACTAGAGACATAAAGCTAAACTAGAGACATGGAGCTTCAATATGTTTTTTTAACATTGCTCTACGACTATTTTTCGCCAAGTTACAGCCTTTTAAAAATCACCCGCATAAAGAAACCCAGCTAGTGTGTCAAATTTAGTTTTTTTTCGGATACCTATGTAAAAAAGTTTTTTACAAAATAATCCGACAAAAAAATTAAATACATAAATTTGACACAATAACTGGGTATACTTCTATTTTTATCAGCTGGTAGTCATTTTTATTGTATAAATAGGTTTTAATAATTATTAATTAATTAATTAATTTACAGCACGAATCTTTTAAATAAAAATATTCATTTGAAAACGTTTATATTTCTTTTCGCGCTCTTCTGGAGGGGGCTTACAACTTTTTTTAGCCTAAAAACAAAACTTTTTTTCCTCGAAAAAAAAGTTCATGACTATAAAAAAAAGGTCCCACCCTTTCTCAAAAGTCCAAAATAAAAGTTCATGACTAAAAAAAGAAAAAAGTCCCACCTTTTCTCAAATTAATTACACCCTCTGGTTAAGTTATTTATATTTTTTAAAGGTTTGAGAATCTTTACTTTTATATTTTTTAATCTATGAAGTTTACAACTTTTTTCACAAGATTAAAAATTTATAATTTTATTATTTTTAACCCATGAAATATGCAAGTTTTATATTTTGAATCCACAAAATTTGCAAGTTTTTTGAAAATCCCAACTTTTATATTTTTAATACATGAAATTTACCACTTTTTTTCCCAAGATTAAAAATATATTATTTTATTATGTTTATCCCATAAAAAAATATGCAACTTTTATATTTTTAATCCATGAAATCAAAAAAAATTATTCTAAGGTTTAAATATCCCAACTTTTATATTTTTAAGCCATAATATTTAAAACTTTTTTCTCAAAATAAAAAATTTATTATTTTAAGCCATGAAATATGCAACTTTTATGTTTTTAATCAAAAAATCGAAAATTAACCTGCTTGGCTGACGCCTCGCAGGTT
The DNA here is from genome assembly GCA_958510825.1 of Brachypterus glaber. NCBI lineage: Eukaryota > Metazoa > Arthropoda > Insecta > Coleoptera > Kateretidae > Brachypterus > Brachypterus glaber. Next base: position 32,721,098 of record OY294046.1, read on the forward strand.
AATTTTCTCATGGGCAATATCTTACTTTACCCACTAGTACCATAAATAACTATTATTAAAAGCATCACTAAATTGAAAAAAATCTCTTTAAGACAAAAAAGTTATAGTAGGTCGTAGGGGGCTAACTTAAAAATTGAAAAAATAGGACAAATTATCTTTAATCATACGAAATTAAAAAAAAAACAATCAAACAAGTTAGAGAGGGGGCCACAAATATCTTAATACAATTTAATTAAGTTGCAAAAGGAGGAGGAGAATACTATAGAATGCGAAGCATTTTGTATCTTCACGGCTTGTTTTTTATTACAAGACATTATAATATATAAAATATTATTAAGAGCAATATTTATACTTATGTAGGTATTTGTTTATATTTTTAAATTAACATAGGAATGCAATTTTGATACAGTTAAAGATAACATTTAAAGATGCTGATGAGGTCGACTAGTCTCATCAAATGTCAATCAAAAAACTTTATCCTTATAATTAAAAATTATAATGTATTAATTTCCCTAATTATTATAGGGGAGACTATTGTATAATGGGATCAATATTTTTAAAATTGTATTTGAAGGAACAACATTTTTTAATGAAATTTAATTTTGTGACTAGGAAGAATAACTTTTATTAATTAAATCAAATTTTTATCCGCCGAAATTTTTTTCCTGGGGGTGTAAGGCAGCGGTTACAAAAAATCTTTTTGTATTTTTCGACGGATTATTCTTTTTTCGTATATACAGTATAATCTCGATAATGTGAACAATGCGTATATGTAAACTATTCGGTTTTGTGAACACAGAATATTTTCTATTGACTTCTCTGTAATGTGAACATCGAAAACTCTCGTTAAGGAGATTTCACATAACAGAGAAGTCAATAGAAAAAATTCTGTGTTCACAAAAACGAATAGTTCACATATACCCATATTCAAATTATCAAGCTTATACTGTATTTAATAGTTTTACGGGAGAAATTTATTTTAAATGTATCGTGTGATACATTATTTTAATAATAAAATTATATATTTTTGATTTTTTAAATATTTTTTTGGGGGAATTAATTAATGATTTTTTAGTCAAAATTTGTCTAAAAAAAACAAAACATTTTTAGTTTAATGATTAATTTTATAATAAAAAAAGTAAATTATACTTTTAAACTAAATTATATAAATTAACTTTAAAAAATCCGAGAAAATCGCATTTTTAGCAAAAAAATTGAAAATTCACTTCTAGGATTTTTTTTTTAAATAAACTCTTTGATCAAAGAGAGAATTTAATAAAGGACCCCCTTCCATTAAAAAAATAGTTATTTATGGTACTAGTGGGTAAAGTAAGATATTGCCCATGAGAAAATTACCCTGCGAGGCGTCAGCCAAGCAGGTTAATTTTCGAGAGGGCAATATCTGTTTACCCATGAGTGCCATAAAAGGTTTTATCCAATAAATAACTTAGGAATTCATATTTTTATTAAAAATTTTAATGACATTTACAAGAAAATAATTTGACAAGTGACAGTTGAGTGGGTAAAATAAGTAATTATCCACTCAATAAAGTAAAAACCACGCAGGGGTTATTATTGAGTTTATCTATTTAAAATAAAGCTAGTAATTGTCTTATTATTTGTATGTATTGGATAAAAATCTTTACCCCCCAGCCTCCATTGTGGCCCCTAAAAATATCAGATATATACAAAAAAAAATAATTTGGCTTATTTTATTTACTTGTTCCAAATTTCAAGTTGATATCTTAACCAGTTCAAAACTTAAAGGGGAAATGGCAGACTTTAGATACAAAACGTATACAATATGTCCTAGTTAACACCAGCTTCCCCTAAAATTCCTAAATTCATAAAACCTAAAACCTAAACATGAAAATTTCCTAAATGAGAAAAATCCTTAATAACTACATTATTATTTTCTACTTTCTACTAAAAGCGTGTTTCAGGGGTACTTGAAAATTATAGTTAAAACAGCCTACAAGACGAGAGGGACATAAGCTCAGTTTTAAAAAATTCTAATGTAGGATAAATGCTTTCATTAATTTCCTCTTTCACAGTATTTTTTTTATAAAACTGCTAAAACATAATTATGACAATCAAAATTTTCAGTTAATAAAAAAATTCTTTAATAAAAGAGGGGAATATTTTAATCACCTCGAAAGGAATCTGGTATTTTTTATTAGAATTCACATAAAATCAACAAGTTAGTTATTGTATAAAAACCAGAATTTAGATGAAACTTTTATCAGTCGTTTACTTGATTTGTACAAATAATGAAGTGCATGGTAAGTAAATCAGATCAAATGCCCAAGTAGTAGCTATAAAGTATCTTATACCGCTCCAGCTATATGGCTGCAATTTTGCTGCGAAAGAGTGGTAAGAGATACTTTATAGCTACTGTGTTACTTGGGTGGTAGGGTTCCACCGCAATTAATTTCTCGCGAAAAGAGTGATAATTTTGAGGTTTTATAAAACCTCAAAAATTTTATTATTAACTATTTTTTTAACAAAAAAATAACTTTCAAATGAAATTCGACTAATTAAGGGTTTTTACTACCCTTATCGATTTTTTAGAAATAAACTAATGACGGAATATTGTAGATCTACAGCCATCTACAGATCGAGTCATACATAATTTTAATAAACATCAAATCAACAATTACGAACAAAATGGTTAGAGCCATTTTTAAAATTTTTGCTCAGAGTAACAAAATGTAACTTTTTAACCATAATTTTAAGAGAAAAGTTAATAAGGAATGCAAGTATATCCAAACCACTTTATAATTATTCTGTATAAAATGAAAAAAATTGCACTAGGCGCCTTTCTTGGTAAATTTAATTAAGTAAAATATTTTAATTTATATTTTTCTTGGATGGGTGAGAGGGGTTAATCCCGAATAATTAATATTAAAAATCAAAATTAAATTTTTTAGAAAAGTACAACAAAAAAAAACGGGGGTTTTGAGGGCCCTTAATCCCCACCGCCATGATGCGTCAGTGGCCCACCGAGATATATACACAAACTCAAAAAAGTATATTAATTTTCCTAATTTAATTTTTTTGCCTACAAGACAAGAGGGACATAAGCTCAGTTTTAAAAAATTCCAATGTAGGATAAATCGACACTCCCATACAACAAGGATGTAACTCAAGTAAGACCTATTTTGAGTTATACTCATAGGTAAACGCCATTTTAACCAAAAGTTTACTTAAAAACTCTAAAGTAAGAAATTCTAATTTTGAATATTATCAGAAACAAACAATAAATAAACAATTTTTACTTATAGAGTTAAATACAGAATGTTAAAGCTTTCAAATAATATATCACATGGCTTCCTTTTCCACTTCAATCATTTCCCCACCCTTAAATAAGAAAAAAAAATATTTTAGAAATTTAGCTGTCGTGAAAAATGACAATATATGAGTTACGGCTTTCTTGCTTGGGGGTATCGAAATGATTTTTCATTAATTTCCTATTTCACAGTATTTTTTTTATAAAACTGCTAAAACATAATCATGACAATCAAAATTTTCAAATAAAAAAATTCTTTAATAAAAGAGGGGAATATTTTAATCACTGCGAAAGGAATCTGGTATTTTTTATTAGAATTCACATAAAATCAACAAGTTAGTATAAAAACCAGAATTTAGATGAAACTTTTATCAGTCGTTTACTTGATTTGTACAAATAATGAAGTGCATGGTAAGTAAAGCAGATCAAATGCCCAAGTAGTAGCTATAAAGTATCTTATACCGCTCCAGCTATATGGCTGCAATTTTGCTGCGAAAGAGTGGTAAGAAATACATTATAGCTACTATGTTACTTGGTTGGTAGGGTTCCGCCGCAATTAATTTCTCGCGAAAAGAGTGATATTTTTTGAGGTTTTATAAAACCTCAAAAATTTTATAAATTAATATTTTTGTAACAAAAAAATAACTTTCATATGAAACTCGACTAATTAAGGGTTTTTTACTACCTTTATCGAATTTTTCGAAATAAACTAATGAAGGAATATTGTAGATCTACAGCCATCTACAGATCGAGTCATACATAATTTTAATAAACATTAAATCAACAATTATGAACAAAATGTAACTTTAAATAGTGGCGACTTTGGGGTAAGGGTAATGGGGAAATTACCCCAAATGACCATAATTTTAAGAGAAAAGTTAATAAGGAATGCAAGTATATTCAAACCACTTTATAATTATTCTGTATAAAATTAAAAAAATTGCACTAGGCGCCTTTCTTGGTAAATGTAATTAAGTAAAATATTTTAATTTATTTTTTTAATTTTCTCTTAAAAACGTTAACTTTTTGGTGAATTCGCCAAAAAATGATCCCCTGGTATTGGATTTTGTGAAACGCTAATAGATGATATTTTTCTTGGATGAGAGAGAGGGGTTAATCCTCGAATAATTAATATTAAAAAACAAAATTAAAAATTTTAGAAAAGTACAACAAAAAAAAACGGGGGTTTTGAGGAACCTTAATCCCCACCGCCATGATGCGTCAGTGGCCCACCGAGATATATACACAAACTCAAAAAAGTATATTAATTTTCCTAATTATTTTTTTTTTGATTTCTGCAGTTGGTAATTTCTTTGGCCCTTTTGGGCATGGCTTCTGCTCAACTTTTTGGCAGGCCCAAACCAATTGTAGTCAGACCTGTTGCTGTAGTAGCCAGACGTCTGGTCCCAGTATCTCTAGTTGCAAGACCTGTAGTTGCCAGACCTGTAGTTGCCAGACCTATAGTTGCTACCAGATTTGTTGACACAATCGGACAATATCGTCACTCCGGTGGTTATGACGATGGAAGGTAAGTCATAAGTTTTTTAATTTTAAATTGGGTTACTTAAAGATTTAAAATTATAATTTAATAAATTACCTTAAAGGTAAAGGGAATCCTTAATAATTTACCGAAGGCTTCTAGTTCCATCAATAAAAGAGTGAAAGATAATGTCGAAAGCCTTTGCAAGGTCTAAAAATATTGCTATTATTTTTCTGTGATGTGTCAAAAATTAATCTTAATTTTGGGGGTGGACATAAATAAAACTCTCTCGGTATAGTTCTTGACATTAACACTGCGACAGACGGACGAACCAAGCGATCCTATAAGGGTTCCGACTTTTCTTTTTTAAGGACCGAAACCCTAAAAATAACCCCCTATATCCTTTAACGTGGGTGACTTGTTTGTAATAACCATAGTATTAGAATCGGATCATTATCGTTTTATAAGTATATACTTGTAGGACATAATATTGTATTGATTATGTTAAATATTGATGAATAAATAATGTACACGGTGTTTTTTACATCGGCACTTACTGCTACTAAGAGTGCCGATGTAATGAAATCTTCGCCGAAATCAGTAAACAATTTTTTTTTCGTCTGTCTGTCTGTCTGTCTGTCTGTATGTCTGTCTGTCTGTCTGTCTGTCTGTAAACTTGAAAACTCCATTTTTTGCGTATTGTTTCTTATAGTATTTCGAAGAGGTGATTAGATTTTGAGGGTAAACGATTGGGGGTAAGTGGGTAAGAATGGGGTAAAAATTCTATTATTAGCGTATTTTGGTTATAATTAAGGCAATTATTATTGTATTTTAATAATTTAGCACTTATATGAAAGATAATTTTAAATTGGTCAAAAAATGCTACAAACTATTTTTTCCTAAAATGCACTGTTGTCGAGATATAGGCGTTTAAACCAGTAAAATGTTTTTTTAGCATATCTCACTTATTTATAACCCGATTTATATTTTAAATGAAAGCTGTTTTTAAGCCCTTTAAAAAAAGTTATATGTAGTTTTTTGCTAGAATATAACGTTTTGGAGATACAGACTTTGAAACATTTATAAATTATGCAGGTGTATTAATGGTTGTCTATTCACGTGATCACACAACTTTCCTTTTTATAACGTTTCAAATTAGTTCCTAGTACCGATGTTTTGACAAGGTGCTTGCTACTGTTCAGCTGGTTTTGGAAGGAAAACATATTTTTTGTTTTTCACCACCTACTTGGAGGTCCTAGATTCTAAAAAAAATAAAAGATAAATTGTTAGGTTTTTTTTTATATCCATGTTTCTTTTAGTTACCATCCCGATAACAGTGGTCAATATGTACACAACGACCTTGGTTACAAACATATCGACTACGGATATAAACACCAAGCAGATAAATTTGGAAGAAATGGTGATAATGGTGCTGGATACATCAGTAGTGCTGATCGTTTTGCTAGTTCTGGTCAAACCGGATCTGGTCTTCTTATTGCTACTGGTAAGACAAGAAAAAATACTGCTGCCACCAAAATAATTCTTTCTTTTAGTTATTATAAACAAATATTTAAAAAAAAACTGTTTTTAAAAACGGCAATTAAAAAAAGTTTCTTTTTAGAAAAAGGAAATGTTATTGTCAGATAGGCAGACCGACACACTTTTTACATATAAAATGTCGGAAAACGTAAAAAAGTAATATATATATTTATTTTTTTTTACTGACGTAGAACTTTCCTAGAGGAAAGGAATAATTATTAATTGATGTTCTAGGTTCTGCTGGTTCTTCTTACAAAAACTCTGGACTTCGTCAAGGAAATGCTGCTGGTTACTATGACAACCGCAACTACGGGATCATCCGTAAAGAAGAAAACGTAGAAACCGACGGTTACCATTACCTTTACGAAACTGAAAATGGTATCCTCGGGGAAGAACAAGGAAAACTCGCTGGAGTAGGTTCAAATCAGGAAGCCATGCGTGCCTCCGGCTTCTACACCTACACCGGCCCTGATAATGTAGTATACAGGGTGGACTATACTGCCGACGAAAATGGTTTTGTACCAAGTGGAGCCCATATTCCAGCCCAACTTACCAGAGCAATTCAATATCATAGATCTCTTAAAGCTTAAATAATAAATATTTATTTTTAAAATTTCTTTTATTCTATGATTCTCCAGTTCCCACATTTAATAAAAATAGATAACTATGTTATGAAATTTTGTTGTCATCGTAGTTGTACCAAATTCTCATTATAAAAAGTGGTTGAAAATTTGATGGCAAAATGTAATTTGGGTTAAAAAACTACAGCAACAAGAACTAAATAAAAAATGTTTTTCCTACGACCTAGTTAGTAGTTAGTGCCTATTTCCCACCTGTTGCCTATGACAACGGTTGGAAAGTGACAATCAGCTGATTTTACATATCTGCTGTGAGAAAATTAGCAAACGTCAAACACATAACCTCAAACAAACTAATTTTAAGATAATTTCCTAAAAATGTAGAGGATAGTCTTAAGTCCTATCCTAATAAATTACATTAGTTTCGAGATATGTTCAGTATGGGGCCCAGGCAAAATTTAAGATTGAACTTTTTTAGGGTCCCACTCCCTATAAATGTTCATTTAGGTCAAAAACCAACCCTTAATTTTTTTAGAATTAAAAAAAAACTATTTAGAGGTCTCACTATGTTGCCAACGGGAAAAAAAGTGTCCATAAATAGGAAAATGAAATTAGGAAATAAGGATCAAAAACTATTTAAAGTTATTAACTATACTTTTCTAGATTATAAAACCTCATTTATTTTATTTGCAATAAATTTAGGAATATGAGGCATTTCGGGCCTAGCGTGCCAAGATTCTGCACTCATCACGGATTTGGACCAAACTTGGAATAGTTGTAGCACTGGTAGGTATATATACCATGGCATCATATTTTTAAAATCCATCTATCCGTTTAACATATACATGGTGTTCAATTTGGCCGAGTACCGTCTACAGACATACACTTAACAGCCCATATCTCCTAGAAATATTGACCGATTTTAAAAAATTAAATATTCTTTAAAATCTCCTTTCTACTCTCTCATGACATACTTTGATTTTTGGCATGAGTAAAAAACATAACCTAACATTTTTAACAAAATATAAAAATCGTCTTTTCTCAAAATATACCCCTTCGATTTTTTTTCAAAATTAGCCTAATTTAAGTTCATAGTATCCCTATTGTATCGATCTAGAGTGGGCCGGCTTTTCCTTTTTCTCTTAAAGGCGCAAGTATGGGGGGGGGGGGAATCTAATTTACTGACCAGTTTTAAATGCCCCGATATACGTTTGCGCTACTCAGATCGCATTCGTATTACATACCTAAGAAACTATTATATACTTTTATAAACATTTTAGTATTCCCGCCCCTAAATTAGGGGTAGTTTACTCGTGTAATTTTTCACTAAAATGCTCAGACTAGCTCTCCTAGTAATCCGAACGGAAAATTATTACATATCTAACATCTAACATTTTTTCCCTAAATCTCGGCGAAAATTTTTTTTATATTTTTTTTTTACTGTTAATTTCTGGCCTTTTTTTAATTCAATGTAGTAAAACCAAATTTTTAAAAATTTAAATAAAAAAATTAAGAAAGCCCTGAAAATTTTTACAACTGCGATGGTCTATTTAAATTTGAAAACATGTTTGTTTAACCTCGTACTATTCTACTTAATTAAGCATCCCCTAAGTCCAGGACTTGTGTGGGCTAGTAGTAGAGGGAACCACCGGCTTATACTGACTTTCGAACCAGTTTCTAGGGAGTGTCCGTTTCACTTATCGCCTTCGACAAATTTCAATTATTAATTAACTGAAAAAGGCAAATCGGCGCCAGTGAGAATCTAACACACGATAGTAGACTTGCTATGCATACGCGCTAGCCACTACGCTATGCCTCCCCCAAACAATGGTATAAGTTCTAGAGCCGCAGGCAAAAATTCTGACAAACTTCAATCTTAGGTTTTACAAACTCGAATAAAAAAGAACGTAAAAAAGCTATAGCATCGCAAGCGATTTTTTTTAGAAATTTCATAGTCTATTTTAATTAGGAAGATTAAATGTAAGAAAACTTTACAGCCGCAGGCGAAATTTTTTAAGAATTTGAAGCTGTATTGTCTACTTGGAAAAAAGCCTGCATATTTGCTTCGCTGAGTGCCCTTATCGTTCTGGGGGAGTAAAAATAAAGTATAAAATATTTATTATAAATTAAAAGATTCTATCGACGCAGGCCCCCCTTGAACCCGGGTACGAAGATGCTTAAAAAAAATTAGATTTTCGTATAAAATTTTAGGGCATTTTTTATTTATTTGCTACAAAATTGAGATTCTATTGGAATTTAATGCATTTTTTAGCTTTTATTGAGATATTTAATTATTTTTTGTACCTTTTTTCTAAAAAGTAAATATAATTCCTGAATTCGGACACATTGAAGAATACCTTAAAAAAAGACTATTTGGAAAAATTTCTAAGAGCATTTTTTTCTAGCCATTATTAACTTCATGCGTTAATTTTAAGCATTTTTACCCCATAAAAAATCCGTTTTATTTTGATAGGGGGGCATAAAAATTGAGAATATTCCTTTATTATCCAGAAACACTTTATTGTTCCATACACGTCCAATATCAATGTTTTTATATCATTAAAAAAATGAAACCCTTCAAGATATTCTATTCAAAAAAGCGCTGGGTGCGACCTCTAAATATTTTAAAAAAAATCTAAAAAAAGTCAGGGTTTTTTTTCAACTAAAGGAACATTTTTGAGGAGTGGGACCAAAAAAAAATCGTAGGTCCGTGCACCCTAATGTTTAGCTTTTGTTTTGTTTTAACAAAAACCAAAACTTTTTGAGAACCTTATTGTAACGTTTTCTTGACGGTAAACGTTACACTAAGGCACTCTAGCCATATCTAATTTTCTTTTGTAGTTTTTTTTTGACTTTTATAAATATTTATTTCAACTAAAAATAAATATAAATCATGTCAAAAAAAGAAAAATTTCCTATTCTTCTTTCTCACAAAAGAGAACACAAGCCTCCGCTGATATTATGGAAAAAGAAAGAGGAGAAACCTTGGAATCGTTGAATATATTATTTGGTATTCCTCAAGGACCTTTTCTGTAGTGAAATTTAATGGCCGTGATGGTATAATGACTTTTAAACTGATAAAAAATACATTAAGGAGATATAGCTAATTTATGGCCATTATGTTCAACGTAATTGTATTAATTAACATGTTACAGTAGCAGTGCGTATTTCAAATAAACATTATAAAGAAATTATTTTACAAAATTCGTATTTTTAATGTTAACGTGATAATTTTTTATAATTTATGCAGATTTGTGAATAATTTTCTGATTGGTCTATGTTTGCCAAGCAGCGCTTTCACTCTAGACTTACCGAACAGAAAGAAGTAGGACAATTTAAATCCAATGCAAAGTGATCTTAAGTGCTGGTTTTAGATATTTAGTATGATCGCGGGACTGTATTAATTATATAAGTATTAATTATACTTAGTATACTTTAAATATTTTCAATTTTCATGTTTTTGACACATGACATAGTGCAATATGTCTTTTTTATCGTGTATATTTTTGGTATTCAAGGAACACCATCATTATCATTCGAGTTCAAATTTCCTGGATTATCCCCGTTCGCAGGATTTGGACAAAAGAGAGAAAATAAACCCAGTTTAAAAATGTATAGTGGTACACGTGTAAAGAACAATTCCATCAGGATGGTTTATTATCACGATCAAACAGTGGCTGTTGTTGAATTGGAATCAAACAAATTATTGTTAAACTGTGAACTCATCGAAATTTTTGACCCAGAACAAGCCGTCCAGCCGTTAGGAGGAATGCAACTCATGTCAAAACCAGTTGCGATATCATTTGAAGAAATGATAACTTTAATGAACCAATGCAAAGAATTGGAAGAAGGGGCCATAGAAAAATATAACGAAGAGAACAAAAATATAACGGATTTGGGTAGCATCGAAGGCCAAGGAATTTTATCGAACAATCCATTCACCTTACTTAGTGGAATTATACCAGGAACCAAATGGTGTGGCACAGGCGATATTGCAAAAGACTACCATGATTTAGGTGCAGAACCAAAAGTGGATGCATGCTGTAGGGCCCATGACTTGTGTCCAGTCAAAATAAGAGCCTATTCCAAAAGATATAACCTTACAAATCAATCGTTGTACACAAAATCACATTGCAAATGTGACGACTCTTTATTTCAGTGTTTAAAAGGGATCAAGTCTCCAACGGCGAATATAATGGGTAATATTTACTTCAATTTAGTTCAAGTACCTTGCCTAGAAGATACGAAAATGGGTAGAAGATATAGGAAACCAAGAAATAATTTTTAACAATAATTCCGATTTTATTTGTACTTCAAAATAAATAATTTTAGACTCTTAAATTTTCATTTAGTTTTTCTTTAACCCTCCGTTAACCATGTGAAAAGAAATAACGTTATTAGCCACGTGGGGTTTATTAAACCCCAATATAAAATACACAGAAAAAAATGACAAACACCATTTGTTTCAATAAAAATATTTCTATGATATTTAAATATGTAATAAACTTAGATAATTATAAAAAAAAACAAAAAACTCATTTTTTGATAATTCTGATAAACTTTATTAAAAACGTTACCAAAAAATGCAACTTCAAACAAATTTCATTTGAATTTGAATTTGAAAAAGAATGGTTGGTATTATATTCATTCAAACATAAGCACCTTTGACATAAAGGTTTCAAGTAATCCATACAAACGTCTCAGTTAAAAAAAATATCCCCAGGGAGTTTCCAGGGAGCTCCCACAATAAGCTTCCATGGGATGTCCCATATTCAGCTCCTGGGAGCTTTCAGGGAATGCGAAATGTCTGGATTAGCGTTAAAGAGCTTTTGGGTCGCTAGTTCTATAGTCCCATAACACTCCCATAATGCACCTTTAAGACTCCCATAATATGACTATGAAACCCCCTTTGCTCTGGATTTACCCCCAAATGAATGAATAATGTTAGTCAGCCACCAACAAATATTTTTCTGGCTGAAATTAGTTTTAGCCAGAAAAATATGTATAAAATAGTAACTTGGTAATAAATTAGAAGCAATATCTAGCATATTTTAACTTAAAAAAATTGTAAAATGTTAAAATAAATTTGGGACGCCACTAAACATCTGAGGTTCCACTTCTACTCACTCCTATTTCGCAACGGTTTTTCTCACAACTGTTTTTTCTCATTGGGGTTTGGTTTAAATTTGGATTAAATTAACAGTCGACTGATCAGAACGCAACATTTTTAAATTGAATTCAGTTCAGTCTAGATAATCCCAGTTTAAACAATGGTGCATGCACAAATGGTGCATGCAGTGGCCTTAAAGTAGCTATAGCTGTAAATTCAATTCAATTCGACCACTTTCATTTATCCTTCCGGTGTGTTGGTACACGATTTTCAAAAAAAAAACAAGTTCTTGGAGAGAAACAGCCATATTGCTCAGAAGTAAAAGGGGGTTGAGTATTTTTTAAAAATTATAAAAAAGTAAAAAAAGTTCGATAAACCAAATTTTCAAAAAATAGAAGTACTCATACTTATTTTGAGAAAAATCCATTTATAGACAAAACAGTTTTAGGGAGACAGAAGAAAATAGATAAGATAATTTCTGTTGTATATTTTTTTTAATAGACTTCTAGAAAATCACGGCAAAAACAGGAATTAAAAGTCCAAACGTTATTTAAATACTGCTGCTAACAAAATAAGTCTTTCTCCCAATATAAAAAAAAAACAAAGAAAATTCAAAAGAAATTTCAATTTTTTCAAAAAAAAATTCCTTTTTTCGTAAAACGAAAATTAAATTGAAAAAAATTGTTTTCAAGACCTTTTCCCCCTTACCCCAACCCGATTTTTACCAAAAAACCATCCCAACCTAGAACTTTGGATAATCAACCTATGGTCCAAGTTTAAAGTCTTAGCCCGAAGTGTTCTTGAGTTATCGTGGACACAAATTTTCCGGACACACAGTCCGACAGATCAACAGACCGACAGACAGAATTTATTTTTTACTGAAATCATATTTTTTGGACATAAAAAGTCCAGAGACGTAAAAAAAACAATGATTTTTTCTCGATTTTTTTACTAACGCAAGACAAGTAAAAAATATCTGTGTTTTTAGAAAAAATATATATAAAATTTTTTTTTTATACATTTTTTCAAAAATAAATCCAAACATTTCATAACAGACGCACTGCGTATGTCTCTCACACAGTTTGAACTTAGCTTTAAATAAATCTTGATAACCTTCACGAGTTATCGTGTAACGCAAATACACTCTGAAGTAAATAAACAAGAAATTAAGTACAGTTTGTCTAATTAATCGATAAAAATGGTGCGTGCATGGTATATGGACAGTGACCCAAGTGACCAACGAAATGAGCACCATAAAAATCCCCCGCATTTCGTGAATACTGAAGATCTCAGAAAAGTGTCTGGTGTTGAATATTTTAAGGTAGGGGTTCAACAAAAATAATAATGTACATAACCTAATTAGCAGTGGCGTATCCAGTATCCAGTAGCAGTGGCGCATTGCATAATTTTGTATAAAATAATTTTACTAATAATATTAAAAGAATAAGCTAGGGGTAGTGCAAGAGGGTAGTCGGGGTGGTGGAAAGGGGAATAATGGTAATTACCCTCGACAGATGCAACAAAAAAATTATAATTTTAACAAAAATATTTTTTTTCTTTAATATCAAAGTTGTTTTAAAATTGAAATTCAGATTTCTAAAAACAGAATTGCCTGCGGCGCTAAAGATTACAAATATTATAATCACAAGAAGCCCCTGCCAGCCAAAATAATCAGTCAAAAACCAAATGTATGAGAAACCTATAGCTGAAATTATTATAAAACAATTAACATTTTTAAAATGTGCTTGGAACATGATTTATTAAAAATTCCGCATGCGGCAAGTTATTACCAAAAATGTAATCACATATTCGTAAATTCTAAGCTATTTTAAATATAATACATGACCTTAAAATTTATAAAAAAGTTGCCGACTATAGACACCAACAATTTGAAGTTACGTCATAGAGAAGGAAAGAGAACCATTAGTCCAGCCTGCGCAAGATTATTTTGTGACAGAACGGGGCAGCGAAATGACGTAACGCAATATATCTGACCTTGCGCAGTACGCATCTCTATCAGCTGTGAAATGCTGTCGGTCGTAAAACAATTCATCACCCCAGTATTCATTTGCGTATCTCCAAAAATTCCCCAGTAAAAATCTTAAAATGTCCAAAAATAGAGATTTGCAAACCAATACTGGGGTGACGAATTATTAGTAGTTTGTTTAAACTGTCAGTACTGTCAGATCGTCGTTTGTTTCTGTTCATTTTTCGACTTCCACTGTGTTTTAATTGTTTTTTTGCTGCATAACTTTAAACTTAATCTGTATTGTTGATTTATGAAGAGCAAAGGGTCAATCCCTGGTGTACTCAAAGTATGTGTACAAAATCCCTAAACTCAAACACACCTCGAAAAATTCTTATAAAATAATTTTAAAAAACTATTTCGACGTTTCTTCGTAGATAATTATTGTTTTTTCTTGAATTTTTTACAATTTTTGTTTGACACACAAAACTAAGGTTAAAAAATACTCGTCAAAAACAACAATAGTAGTGCGCATGTGCAAGTTTATCTCGGATGCACTAGGCACATTTATCACAGTATTCCGCAACTGCTTTTGAGGTCTTTCCTTGTCTATGAGTTACGCATGTTTGAATACAATATTTATTATCGTAAATAAAAGGCTAAAATTTTTGTATTTGACGGTATAATTTCATAAAAAATCTGCCAATGCCTTTCAAATCGTCATCGTCAGGGCTGGCATTGTGAGTGCCTGGACAAAATTTCATAGGAACTTATTATCAGTAATCGGAATAAACTCAGTTATGACTCATCAACGTTGAAAATAAACACAGAAACATAGACGGAATAATTTTGCCGAATTATGAGGGAAACTTTTATAAAGGTCACTAAATCGAAACATTTGACGACTTATTTGTTACACACAACAATATTGACTATACATATTAACTATAAATATGTTTTTCTATTTTGCGTCTCTTATAAGCTCATAATCACACGCATTTTGCGTGTTCTTATAGGCCCATAAGAGGTCTCTACTTTTTTTTCTTTTGGGTTGGCAACAGACAAAAGTCTATCTCTTGACGTTTGCCGTGCAGTTGTGAACGTCGGTTTAAAGTTTAATTTTCTACAAAATTTTGTGTTTAGGTTATGTTTTACCGTGTTAAAATTGTGGCTTGGTTACTTGCAGTGGAAAAGAGAAGAAATGACTATAAAATATATCAAAATAATATTCGTTCTTAGAATTTTAAACATGGCGAAAACTGTAATGCCAATTCGAAACAAAAATCCCTAAATCAGTCATCAATTTAAATTTAAGTTTTTTTAAATTTTGGAGCAAAATAGAAAAAATTGTATAAAGCACTCGTTTCATAACACGTTTTTAGCGCACTTTAGAAAACTCACCGCAAGCGGCTCGATTTATAAACTTGTACTCGTGCGCTAAAAACGTATGTTATGAAACAAGTACTTTAATATACTAATATATATATCGGTGTTTTTGAAGAAAAAAGCGATATATGATTTTTATCTTTTAAGAATACACGAAAGTTTTTAATTTTTATTTATCGATAACTTTTTTTCCCACCTAATTCGTTTAAATGGAATCATAAAAAAAAATCAAGATAAAAAGAAATAATCTAGAATCGACGCGGCGCCTATGCGAGCACTGGAAATTCGCCGATGACTGCTTATTATACACATAATAAATTGCACAAGTAGAAAGTAAAAACTGTTAAAAAACTAAATTAAATGAATATTTATTTACACTTCGATTGCGCTCTATTTTCAATTTTAATTTAGTTTTTTAACAGTTTTACTTTCTATTTGTGCAATTTATTATGTGTATAATTAGTTCCTATGCAATTTTGGCCAGGCACTGACAATGCCAGCCCTGATGATGAATAGCTAACGATTTGAAAGGCTTTGGCAGATTTTTTATGAAATTATACCGTCAAATACAAAAATTTTCGCCTTTTATTTATTTATATAACGGTATACAGGTTACATACTTAATTTATTTATTATCGTGGTCACAAATTTTCTGGATAGACAGGCATAATTTTTTTGTGGAAATCCTCTTGTTGTAAAATTGCTAGGAACCTCGCAAGAGACATGAAACAAGCAATGGATTTTTTTAAATTTTTTTACGAACGCAGACAGGACTTTCCTTAGGGAAAGTAAAATAATTCTGTATGTCTTATCTTTAGAGTTTCAGGTATATATTTTGAGCATTATAATATAATAATTTATGTGGAAAGCATAATTTGCTTATATGATATGCTTATAAATGCATAAAGCGAATATAATTAAAGCAATTTTGTAGCTTGACTTTGATAAAATTTACACAAACTGAATATTAGATTACCTAACTAAAAAATTTAAGGAGCTATATGGATAAACTTCTAGGTCTTAAGGAAGATATATGACTGCAAAGAAATTTGTACAAGCATCTTATACAGCGTTATTCTTTTAAATGGTAAACCCCTGATAGCACAAAAACCTTCTGAGAAGATTCTTAAAATAAATAGCCGGAAGGAGAGCATGCTTCTTAGAAGCATATCTATTTTGCTCAGGTTATTCTAAGAACGATTAAAGAAATGCAAAGGATACCGTTTTAATCTTGCTAGGAGTTCCTAAGAAGCTTCTTATAAGCCTCTGAATCAAATAAGAATGTTTTAAGAAGCATGTTAGAACTAGGTACATGTACTTTTAAGAATATTCTTAGCATGTTTCTTAAAATATTCTTATATGATGCATTTAAGTAATAATATTGAATAATGCGCATGCGCAAACAAAGTAGGTTGGTGTTTCAGAATTCTATATTAATGTAGGTTTTCTCTTTCTTTCAAATATATTTTATAATGCTCGATCCTTTTTATGGAGTGATATCATAAATTTGGACATGGCAACAAATTTTCATCTTTTTGATAAACCTAATAATTGAAGTGTATAAAAATCTTTAGATATAGCATCCATCAGGTAAGATTCATATGCGATATGCAGTTTTACTGTGAAAGCAAACTTTCTACCAGACATAAAAATCATGCGCCACACAAAAATCCAATGTTTAGAGAAAAAAATAGCAAATAATTATAATTATCATTTCAAAAAATAATTTTATTTTTTTGTCTAAAACTATATCTTAAAATATATCCATTTCTACTACTTAAGGGTAAAACCTATGTTATTAACAATAATTTTAAGAATATTTGTAATTCTAACCTAATAAAACTAAAATAATATAGACTATTCCAAAAACATTTCTATTAGAATATTTTAAGAATATGTATTTGGGAATATTCTTAGCAAATTACTCCAATCATGCTAAGCATGTGTACTATAGCATTATTCTAAAAATATTCCCATTAGAATTAAGGTCACTTCATCTGTACTCGGTCCGTTTTTTTCTTCCAAAAACCGAAAACTAACGAAAGAGAACGAAAGAACAAAGTAAGACTAAGATGAAGTGACTCTAATTAGAATATTTTAAGAATATGTATTGGGAATATTCTTAGCAAAATACTCTAATCATGCTAAGAACGTTTAGAGTAGAAGCACTTATGCTACTACAGCAGTGCACCTTTTAAGAACATGCTTAGCATGTTTACAGCATTATGCTAAGAACCTTTTCAAGGGAACGATTAAAAAACCTTCTTAAGATAGAGTGTGTTATCACTTATCACTATAACTTTTGAACGGGATGTTAAACTTCAAATTTGGAATGTGTATATTACACAACAAAAACTATCATTTTGCAATATTTTTTTATTTTTTATTCTATAAAGGGGCCTGGGGAAGTAAGGAACAACATTTTAAACAGGTCATATAATATATCATTTTAAAATGATAAAAAATTTTCTTGTACTCTAATCTTGCAAATGATATTTATTGTTGTGTGATATATACATTCCATATTTAAAGTTTATATCTCATTCTGTTTAAAAATTACGGGGGAGGGGACCATTGCAAAAAAAATAACGCTGTATATGCAGAATATTGAGACAGAGACAAAAAAATATAAAACCCCATTAATTGGGACTTGGTTTTGACTTTCATACAAATTTAAAGTTTATATCTCATTCCATTTAAAAGTTACGGGGGGGGGGGGGCATAAAAAAAATAACCATGTATATGCAGAATATCGAGACAGAGACAAGAAAAATGTAAAACCCCATTAATGGGAACTTAAAATGTTTTGTACCATAATATTTTTAATGCTTATAAACTGTACAAAACTTAAAAATAAATTGCTTAGGTATAAATTTTGCATAACTTTAATAAAAAAAAAAAAAAAATTGAAAAGAAACAGAATCTTAATCGGCTATTCCGTTCCCGAGATAACGGGTCTTTTAATTATAGTTTTTTCAATAGAGATTTCTCGGTTCCTGGTATATAATCTTTTTACTTCCAGGTGTCAAAATATTCAGTACACTCAGGAAATTTCGTTGTATTTTTAATACTAAATGTTATTTGTTAATACATATTTTTTATTTATATCGCCACCATTACCATTTAATACTTTACTTGTGATATTAAATACTGCAATGTGTGTATTGTATAGAAAATGTTGTCATACTAATAAGAGACCGTGCTGGTACATTTGAATACCCGCGTAAAAATTACTGAAACATTTGGTAAAGCATATCACACTTATACTTTGAGTTGTTGTTAAGTTGTATTACTAATCTAGTTTAAAGTATGTTACAGTATTCAGAAAAATTAACAATCGGTAAATAATACCAAAATTTTGATTTTGAATAATATAAAGATTTCAACCACACACAATTACACACTGACAAAATAATCGACCATTTTTGTACTTTTCTCTATATTATTACTAATCAAAATATTGGTATTATTTACCGATTGTTATTTTACTAAATACTGTAACATACTTTAAACTAGGTCAATAACACAACAACTACAACTTAGGCCCAGTTGTTCAAACCTGGTTTAACTTTGAGCGAGGCTCCTTTACTATGGAAACATTTGTTGCAACAATCGTTTCCATGACAGACAGGGTAGGTTCAGATTTGAGCGAGGTTTGTACAACCGGGCCTTAAAGTATACCAAACTATAACTGTGATATAATTTACCAAATGTTACAGTATTAATAAACAAATGTTGCGTGGGGATCCAAATGTACCGGCACGGTCTCTAAGTTAGTATGACAACATTTTGTATACAATACACATATTGCAGTATATAATATCACAAGTAAAGTATTAAATACCAATGGTAGGGATATAAATAAAAGATATGTACTAACAAATAACATTCAGTATTAAAAATACAACACAATTTTCTGAGTGTATAGTTTGCAGTTTTATCATGCAGCGTTTAACACTTCCCGAAGGTTTAGATTTTGAAAAAAATGTTACCAAAGTTCGAGCTTAGTTGTGGCTCCGATGACGCCGCCTCACAGTGAGTTTTTTGGAATACAACGGCATTTTATGTAACACTTGTGAGTTGTTCTCGCACCACAAACGGCATTTTATGTAAAGTCCAAACATCCTCTCATTACTTAGCCGAGTGTGTCAGATACGACAGGATCAGGTTGCAAGTCTTTGAAACTCAAAGACTCAACCAAGAGGAACTAAGAGATCTCCTCTGGGCCAATATCCTGACCTTTATTGAAAGGACGGGCAGGTTCAAGGAGGACTCAAATTAGTAAATGGCTGGGATTGCCTGGGGTGACAAAAAGGGCCAGAAATGGCCTAGTTGTCCGGCTTTGGCCAACCCAAAATTTACTACTACTTATGTAACGCTTCCCGAAGGTTTAGATTTTGAAAAAAAATGTTACCAAAGTTTGAGCTTAGTTGTGGCTCCGATGACGCCGCCTCACAGTGAGTTTTTTGGAAAACCACGGCATTTTATGTAACACTTGTGACTTGTTCTCGCACCATTAACAGCAATTTTGTTTGTTGGCAAAGCCTTTCATCTAAAAGTGCACTTCGTCTGAGAAGATGATTGCCAAATTTGTCGAATTACGATGATCGCAACAAAGTTAAATGGAAAGTCAAACCACCCCGGATTTTTTTATTTAAGGTTTAGAAGAAGAATGACGTTATTTTAAAAACGGATTTGTGAGCGATTTTAATTTTTGTCAAAAACTGTTTGAAAATGTCCCCAAAACAACCTAAAATCAAAAAATCTGGAGTGGTTTGACTTTTCATTTAACTTTGTTTAAGGCTAACCCTGAGTAATATTGACTCAAGAGCCAAACAATCACAGATTGCATCGGGAGTTTGTTGATTGAGCCCTGGAGCGTTTGGAAAATGATCGTGATTTCCAAAAAATCATCTTGTCAGATAAGGCATATTTTTGGATGATTTCCTTTGTTAAAAAAATGCCGTTATTGGTGCAAGAACAACCCACAAGTGTTACATAAAATGCGTTTGAATCCCGAAAAACTCATTGCGTGGTGCGGTTTATTGCATGGCGGCGTCAACGAACCCACAACTGAGCTCGAACTTTGGTAATATTTTTTAATAATTTCTTAACGGTGGAGAAGCGTCAAACACAGCATCATAAAACTACAAACCATACTAAATATTTTGACACTTGAAAGCAAAAAAAAGTATATCAGGAAAAATCTCGATGGAAAAAACTATCACTCCTATTGAAAGACCCGTTATATAAAGTGAAAAGATAACTTTAACATCATCAGTTTGCAGAAATGGAAGGACAACTATAACAAGCATTAAATGACATCACAGTTGCTTATAGCTGTATTTTTTAATCTAAATATATTGGTTTAAAAAGCATAAAATTTAAAGTGCGAGACAGAATTTTAAAGAATTTTTTTCGTTCTTTATCACTACAGGCCTTGTAAAATTTACTTTAGGTCCTTGCTACAAACTAAATAAGTTTTCCTGGAATTATTTTGCATTAGTTATGTAGTTTATCATTCAGAATTGACTTTAGGTCATTCTGTTTAGGGAGATGGGTTAACCATTTCACCGCAAAACCAGCTGGTTTAAATAACAAATTATTGCAAAGGCTTTGAGTAATTTCTATTCAGTAAAATCTTGTTTTGATAGTTTTGTTCATGGAAATTTAGCCTCTGCTAAATAAAAGTTTGAAAACTGAGAACATAATTTTTTACTGATTTTTATTTTTACATAAATTTTAATTTTAATGTTTAAAGAACAAGAAAAGAATTTTCATTCTCCCCTTTACGAAATATTACTTTTCTATCTTGCTATGAAAAACTTTCGTGGCCTGGACAAAAAGTTAAAAAAAACGGCAATAATACATCTTCAGTTATTAAAGAAATGCATTTTCTTAATAATTTTTTATTGTTCTTTGTAAATTATGCCTTTTAAGTAAATAAAAAACTTCTGCAGACAATATTTGAGGCCTCTTTAATTGAAATCATTTTAACCTCATTTACAACCAAATATTCGAAGATTATCACTGTATTTGACAAATATCATAAAATATGGTTAATTCTATCTAGCGGCGGCTTTATCGTTTATCCCTTTTTACAAATGTCTTCCTAGAGTTATTAAATATCAAGGGGAGAATGATACACGATGCGAAAGCCGTTTTAGCACCTAAAAGGGCTTTCGCAGTTTTGACTAACCTCGGCTACGCCTCGGCCATTCAAAACCACCTCGCAAAGTAAACTTTCGCACCTGGTAATGTATACAACTATTTTATTCGATTGTATCTAAATGCGCCATTTTTTATGTAATAAATACATACATACATCGACGATGATTGGTTGATTGATATTGAAGCTGACCACATTTGAACGTATTTTTTTTTTGTCAAAAATACCAATTTATTTATTAATATACTATAATCCAAGCAAGGAGTGCGATAGTATTTTTCGACCTTGTATCATACAGTGTGCAATTTTCAAAAAGAATAAATAGGAGCGGTTATATGCAGCTCATTTTGCCGTGCCTTGCTAAACTGCGCATGCAAACAAAACCACAAAAAAACAAAACAAACCCCGGCACGAAGAGCTGCAATTAGCCGCGCGTGAATAAATGCGATAGCTCAAAAATATTTTTTGGAAAAAATTCAGGTCGAATTTTATTTTCAGCGGGACCTCTTTTGATGAGTCAGGTCATAATCTTCTGCCGTCAAAGTACGCTATGTTTAAAAGTTTAAATAATTAAACCATTTATTAAATGATCTTATAACCACCATTAAAAAACTTTCAAATGAGGGATCACTTGGCATATGGACTTTTTAATCTTCTTAAAAAAAGTATCCTTTGAAGGTAAAAGGTAATGCAGTCACTTGAACAGTGTTATGCAATTGTAAAATGACAGTTGGTTGCAGAATATTTTTCTCAATTTTGAACATGTTGTGATAAAAGAACAAGTGAAGCAAATGCTTAATTTAAAGTCTTGCTATGCATTCCATTATACAGTGCGGTCCAAAAGTCACCCCCCCTTTTAACTTTTGAACGAGTTGAGATATCGACTTCAAATTTAGAACTCTTAAATAAGACAACAAACTATCTTTTAGCATATATTTGATATTTTCAGCTCTTAAAATGTGGGCAGGGGGCATGGGGGTACATTTTTTTAAATAGAAAGGGGGATCGTGTGATACATCATTTTAAAGCTTATAAAATTCTCTATTTAAACTAACTAACTAACATTTTTAATTTTTTTAAAAATGTTTTTTAAGGTTTTGATTTTTCAATTTTTTGTGCTAAAACATTCGATTTTTTAAGTTTTTCCTTTTATATTTTTTTATAAATTTCTATTTATGTCAACTAAAATTAGTTTAAAAGTATAATTAAAATTTTTTTATGATGAAATTAGGCATTTTTAAAAAATTATTTGTTTTTTTTTAGAGGAATTTTGACATTAATACCCATTTTCAACCCCATTTTAAACCCATTTTTTTTTTAATTTAAAAAAATAGAGTTAAATGGAGAACCTTATAAGCTTTAAAATGATTACACGACCCCCTTTCCATTAAAAAAATTGTGCCCCATGCCCCCCTGCCCACATTTTAAGAGCTGAAAGTATTAAATATATGCTAAAAGATAGTTTAAGTTGTCTTATTTAAAAGTTCCAAATTTGAAGTCGATATCTCAACTGGTTCAAAAGTTAAGAGGGGGGGTGACTTTTGGACCGCTCTGTATATTATTCACAGTATATTGAATTTTTCCAAATACTTAAAAAAATTAATTTTCAAAAAAAAAATAAAACAAAATTATATCTTGTTTTTAAAGATCTTTATTTGAAAAACTTGAAAAACAAAAAAAAAATGAAAAAAATTTTTTGTTCAAAAAAAAAACAAAAAAAAAATTGATTTTTTTTTTAATTTTCATAAAAAACTTTTTGTTTTTTTTTTTACCTTTCTTTTTACGAAAAACAAAAAATAATTTTTTTTTTAAAATGATTTTTTTAAAATTTTTTAAAAAAGTTTAACCCCCCATAACTTTTTTGTTTTTGGGGGGATTACTTTTTAAAATGGTAGAATTGACCCTTATAATAAATGTAATTCATCCTAAAAGGTTAGGTTAATCGGAATTTTCTTTTAGCTTTTTTTGAAAATTTGAAACTACCGTATATTATTCTAGCGCAGGCGCTGTGAATAATATAAATAAATATTCATTTCAAAGTTATCTAATTTTGAAAATTCCAAATTGTATACTATAAACAAATCTTGTAGTTAAACTTGGAAACTCTTGACACAGACGGAATATTGGAATCGCTAAAAAAACAAAGAGGTTACACGTATGAGGACGAACTGGTTTGCTCCAAAGAATGTCTCCAAAATTACGAAGAAAAATTAAAAATATTTTTTACCGAGCATTTGCACACTGACGAGGAAATACGATTGGTTACGGAGGGTTCTGGATATTTCGATGTAAGGGATAAAAGTGATGAATGGATTAGGATTGAAGTTACGCCGGGCGACTTGATTATTTTACCAAGTGGAATTTACCACAGATTTACATTAGATTCTAAGGTAAAAATTTAATTCATAATAAATTTAATGAGAGACCGCGGTAAGTCGAGATTCATTTAGTACTGAATGAATCACGACTTCTCGTTTACGTATTTTGCTGTTTTTCTTGAAAGCAAAATTATATATTTATTTACTTTAGAGCGTAGAAAAAATGTTGTTTGTATTACGAGCGTAAAATCGACACTCCCAAGCAACAAGGATGTAACTCAAGTTAGACCCATTTTGAGTTATACTCATAGGTAAACGCCTTGAAAAAAGACACACATGGTGGTACTACTCAGGTTTCTCCACAGTCCACTTGAAGCAAAAGTTTACTTAAAATCACTAAAGTAAGAAATTCTAAACTTGAATATTATCAGAAACAAACAGTAAATAAACAATAAATACTTAAACAGTTAAATAGAGAATTTTATAAGCTTTAAAATGATGTATCACATGACTTCCTTTTCCACTTCAATCATTTACCCACCCTTAAATAACAAAAAAAAATATTTTAGAAATTTAGCTGTCGTGAAAAATGACAATATATGAGTTACGGCTTTGTTGCTTGGGGGTATCGAAATGTGATTTCTGCTTTTTCGTGATTGCTGATCTCGGCTGGCCGAAAATTCCACACTCAAGCAGAAATCAGTCATTTAGCGCTTTTAATACAAAAATAACTATTTTTACACCTGGCATCGTTAGCTCGAAATCCACATAAGGTAAAACCCCCAATAGTTAACAGTCTAAGAAAAATTCTATAATGTTTTTGAATTAAAATTTTAACTAATATTTTTTTTTATATTTTATTGAATACATGTGTTTAGTTAGATGTTTTTTTTTATATTAGTACCAAAATGTTTGAATATGATAATACAAACAAATATTTTTAATTTTTTTGTAGACCCTGTAAAAATTGTTAAGTTGACAGGGGTAATAAAGTAATTTACCAGTAGTTGACATAAAAAATGGATAATAGTCGACATAACATATTTTTCTTTTATTTTAAAAGAAATATTACTTTAAAAGCATAATGCTTTAAAAATGTAACTTATAAGTTACTGTTTTTATTAAAAAGAATGCCAGTAAAGTTATATTTTTATTTAAATTCATCAAGTTTTACAAAACGATATCAAAGCACCAATAGTTGACAGTATTTTAACCAATAGTTGACGTAAAATTCCCAGTCAACTTTAAAGCTCTAAATCTTATTTTATCTCTAAATGCTATGCGACTAGAGGTTAACCAGAATTGTACAATAACTTACAAAACTAAAGTGAAGTTCTTAGCAAAATACGAAAAATAAGAGATGAGCATTTTAGTTAAAATACTTTGATATATTTTATTTTTTTGTTGGAATTATAAAAAAAACATTAATTTTATCTTAAAACACCCATCCACATTTAGATCTTTATTAAATGTGCAGGTGTCCACAGATCAGGGAAAACAGGGAAATCAGGGAAAAGTCAGGTAATTTGATGAACTGTAAAAAATCAGGGAAACTGAAAAAAAGCTGTGGTGTACATGATAAACTATTAGTAAAATAAGTTTTTATTCATAGAGTTCTACCATTCCATCGATCAGTTTTACAGAAAAAAAGTTGGAAAAAATAAAAAATCATAACTCATAAATAAAACAGGATGTTTAAATTTTTTACGACTATTGGCTTCAAAAACTTTTTTTTGTATCTCTACGTTCATGATCTGTACTAAAATGTTTAATTTTTATCAGGGAGTTCAGAGAAGAATCAGGAAAGCATCATGAAAAAATTAGGGAAGAATCAGGAAAAAATGAGGGTATCTTAATTTGAAAAAACCTGTGGTCACCCTGAGGTGTATAATACAGTATTTTAAACGATCCCCAAGAGCCGTAAAATTAGCTGTCAACTATTGAAATTTGTTGGTTTTTTAATCTAGTGGTTGACACCCCCTATGTAAAAAGCTAAAACTGTCTTATTGAGTTGTAAATAATCAGAAAAAGTTTGATTTGAAACCATAAAAGCCTGTAATTAAGATAAGCATGCATAAATACGTATTATTCACTAAATACTGAAAATTAAAAACACCCAATTTCTTAGCACTTGCCTTAAGAAACTGTATAAAAAATTGCGAACAAAAACACTCCACTAAAAAATTGTCTGCCATATTAAAACGCAATCATCACGTGATCTTCAGTTGTAAATTTTAAGACTAGATGGTACTAGGTGCCCATTTATTATTTATTTCGCCTTAATAAATGTAATGTAATCTTATTTTAGGTTGTTTTATTTGAAACTGTCAACTGTTGGGGTAGTGTCAACTATTGGGTGTTTTACCTTAATTTTACCTTTTAAACACACACCGTTTCTGTAATTTTAAAGACCACAATCGTGTTCAGCATGTCCAAATCTATAGGAATTGATATATTATACGTTTGCACGAAGGGGCCAAAACGGCCTATTTTTAACATTGTTTTTTAAAGGTTGATTTATTCAATCCTTAACAATTAACTTAAGAATTTAACCAATAAAATATGTCAAATAATTCTGACATTTTATTGGTCAAATTCTTAAGAAGTTATTTTTACAAGTATTATTATCATTTTAAATAATAATATACATTTTATTTTATTAGAATTTTATAAGAGCAAGACGGCTTTTTATTGGTGAGCCGGTTTGGACTGCTCACAACAGGCCATGTGATGAAATGGATTGCAGAAAAGAATACGTAAATAATCTAATTGAAGAAAAATTTTAAGATTTTTTCGTACAAATACATAAATGTAGGCAACAGCAATACAATATTAAATATATTTTTAGGAACATTGAAAACAATATTAGTTTGTAAAATTAGAGATTTTAATGATTAACTTACTTGTAAATTGTAGACGTACATGCATGATATAAAACAATTACAGTCAAACCTTTATTACTCGAAACTCAAGGGACCGCGGGATTGGTTCACGTTAAACAGATTTCGAGTTACAGAAAAAAAAAGAAAATACATTGTTACAATAGAAAATGTGCGGGTAACATTAGTAAACTTCGACTTATGGAAAATTTCTAGTTGTGAAGGTTCGAGTTATAGAGGTTTGACTGTATAACCAAGTATTTATAATTTTTTAGAATATACCTTGGGATCAAATTTGCCTCAGTTGACGGTATAAAAAAATCTTTATACGATACGATATAAGTAACCGGTTAAGTTTTATTAATGTCAACCCCTAAAATTAAGATTAATTTACATTCGATAAAAACCAAACTTTGGTGATTTTTGGCGGATTTATTTTTGTTTGTTTAACTTCCGGTTTTGCCGAAAATTACTTCAACTTTTAATGTAATTTTTTATTTTGATTTTAATTTATTATCTAGTTAGCTTTAAAATATGCAAAGTTATTCTCGGCTTACTTATTTTCTTAGAAAAAATATGAAACAATTTATTATTTAATTACACAGGACCAAATTTCTTTTCTGCCGATTGACCAGGATCAGAAATGGTTTGGACTTTTTATGCCCATAAATGATTAAAATACAATGATGTTGGTATCAATCTTTTAAGAACAAAAATATGTTATTTAATGAAACTACGGGGCCGTTAAAAAAATTAGTTTTATGGAAAAAAAAAATAAATGATTTGCCTAGTTTTGAAAAGCTCCAAATTGGTTTGGACAGGACCACAATTTTTTGTGACGGTTGACCAGGATCAGAAATGGTTTTGTTGGTGTATTTTTGGTCGCTGAACACGAATCCGCCGTCGTTTTGGCCCATCACGTCATATTAAGCAACTCACCCCTAGAATTCAAGATAGCGGATACTCCTTAGGCAAATCACCCGGTGAAAAACTAACGGGAGTGTTCATTTACCATCCGTTACTACCCTTTACAATATCAGTCGGGGTACATTTATTGCAATTTGCATTTATTATTTGACTGGACTAAAATACCATCCCCAATTTAAAAGTCTCAACAGCAGTTATGATTTTAGAATGCCTTCTTTTTAATAATTTTTATGAATTTATTCTTCTTAAATAAGTCAAAAAATCAGTTTAAAAAACGGTAGACTTTATTAACCACCACGTACCGTATATGTATACATTCGCATACCTACAATATATTAATTACAAAATATATTAACATTTTCGCTGTCCATCTTATATTTTTTCCTTTCTCAGGAGCCAACCACCTCGATCGCTATTAACTTAACAGGAACCATTTCACGCGGTGGCCCGTGATTGGCACGGAAAGTGTAGGAAATAGTTGGAAAAAAAATGTGTTCTTTTCCAAAATATTAATTTGAAGGTATTATATGACTGTATTTTTGGAATCAGCGCGTCGAGATCTAAGGATATGGTTTAAAAAAAATGTCGATAGATCTCTGATTTTAAAAATACAGGCATATAATACCTTTAGATTAATATTTTGGAAAATATGAGCGAATTAAAATTTTCGAAAGGAAAGAATAATTGGTTTTTCCTATTTTAAAAAAAAAATCCTGATGTGATGGGCCAAAACGGACGACAGATTCGTGTTCAGAGACCAAAAATACACCTAGAATAAATAGAATATTCTATTACTAGTATGGAATAGACAATATTCCGCGCGAGCGGAAAGTTTGTCATACGAGCAGGCGAGTATAACGGTCCCGCGAGCGCTGAATGACTATTCCATACGTGTTGTAGACTATACTTTTTCTTCGACTGCAAATATGAAACACTGTATGGCTTTAAACTGCGGACAAGGTTAAAAACAATGTTTTTTGTGACTCGACATTGTAAATGCAACAAAACACATATTTTTAAATAAAGCAATTAATGTTATTTAATAATTTTATCAAATCAGTACTTAAAAAAGATTTTTATTTAATTTTAGCACATATTTACAAATTATAACGCAAAAATTGAAGGTTATATCAGATTGTTGTGACAGATATCAGGTTTAAATATTTAACAATAGATGGAGCAGTTTGGACTTTTAAAAAAGTGACAAATATTAAGAAAAACTAATAAACTTTATGCAATTTTAACGCAAAACTTTAAATTGCATTAAATTATTCAATATTTCATGGTAAAATATATATCTTTTTGTTAATTTTGCTACAGTTTTCTTTACTTTTATAATTAACTACACTACATGTGCTCATTCTAAGACTTAATACGGAATATTCATACCGTATCTAGAGCTGGAATGGATTCATTCTGTGTTTGAAAAGTGTGTGTATTTGCTTACATTCTAAAGCAGTCGTAGAAAAAACCATTTTTAATCCTGGTCAATCGACAGAAAAAAAATGTGGTTCAGTCCCAACCAATTTGGAGCTCTTCAAAAGTAAAATCATTTATTTTTTTCAATGAAACTCATTTTTTTAACGGCCCCGTAGTATCAATAAATAAAATGTTTTTGTTCTTAAAAGATTGATACCATCATTGTATTTCAATCATTTATGGGCATAAAAATGATTAAAAAATGATATGTTCTGCCAAAAATTAACAAATGAAACATGGTTGTACTCAGAATCCAATTTTTAATCAAAATATGTAAAAATATACAGGGTGCTCTATTTAAAAATCAAAAGTTGAGGTAATTTCCGGCAAAACCGGAAGTAAAACAAGAAATAAATAAATCAGGCAGTTTATAGCCAAAAGTTATATAAATCACCAAAGTTTAGTTTTTATCAAATGAAAATTAATCTTAATTTTAGGGTTGGACATAAATAAAACTCACCCGGTATATTATATTAATATAAATATAAAGTAAAAAGTGAAATAGTATTCTTTTATAATATTTAAATAAATACTACAAAGAAAAAAAATGAGTTTTTATTCCTAAACCACTGTTTCGATTAAAATTAAAATTTTGGACACAGCAACAAAAAAAAAATACTGTTTGCCAGCAACAATACTTTCAAGAAAATTTTTATTTAAGAATAAACAAAAAATATATATATAAAATAATGTCGAAAAATAGGAAAAGATAAAAAAAAAGCTGTGATGTACAAAAAATCAAGAGTTTAATTAAAATAGACAAGGCGTGGTCATTGACCACTGGTCAACCAATCCTGCATAACGTCGAGATTATTAAAAATTAAGGGGTCTTTCTACTCCCTTCAAATTTTAAAAATTATGATATTTAAAAAAAAATATATATATATATATATATATAGGTAGAAAGAAAAAAGATATCATTGTGAAATTTTGTATTATTATTGTTATACTATGTTTATTTATAGATAGATATAACTTTATTTTTTCTAAGATATAAAATCTATAACAATATTTGTACAATATAAATACATTTGTGGCTTGGTTCTAAAAGGGTCAATGTGACTTTGTCAATAGCAGCAAAATATTACATCAGAGTTGACGTGAAAACGCTGCTATTGACAAAGTGACATTGGCCCTTTCACATTCGAGCCACATATATGATGGGTAATTTAGTCAACAGTGACAGGTATGTTAATTTAAAAAAAAAACATCAAAATTCGTGGCTGCCATGATTCTGGCCGTTTGGAAAGAGAAAGAAAAAATAAAACGGGATATTATTCAGTATTGCAGTCGCTATAGCCCGAACTAGAAGAAACATTTTTGGCAAAAAACAACAAAATGGCGAACGGGTTTCAAAAATTTTCAAAAAAAAGTCTGAAATTTTGTTATTTTTTGGTTTGGTTGCCAAAAAATTTTCTTTTAGTTCGAGCTTTAGCAACTTCAATACTGAATAAAGTCCCGTTTTGTTTGTTTTTTTTTTTGTTAAGTCGATACAAACGGCCAGAATCATGGCGACCACCGTTTTTTGACATTAAAAAAAAAATATGAATGGTACTTTAAAAAAAAAATATATATATATATATATATATATATATATATATATATTTGTATTTTTTGAATATAATAAACATACCTACAAAATTAATTTCACAATGATATCTTTTTTCTTTCTATATAAAATTTTTTTTTAAAACAATACCATTTTTAAAACTTGAAGGTAGAAACACCCCTTAAGACTCTTGTGGGACTAAAAGTTAATCGTCGAGAAATGGTCGAAACTAGACTAACCCACTTCTTGTGTCGAAAATAGAGCCTCTAGACGATGGAGATGTGAAGCTTCGTTTCCCGACTACCGTAATACCCAACATAAACTCCATGGGAGGCATAGCGTAGTGGCTAGCGCGTATGCATAGCAAGTCTACTATCGTGAGTTCGATTCTCACTGGCGCCGATTTGCCTTTTTCAGTTAATTAATAATTGAAATTTGGCGAAGGCGATAAGTGAAACGAACACTCCCTAGAAACTGGTTCGAAAGTCAGTATAAGCCGGTGGTTCCCTCTACTACTAGCCCACACAGGTCCTGGACTTAGGGGATGCTTAATTAAGTAGAATAGTACGAGGTTAAACAAACATGTAAAAATGTAAAATGTAAACTCCGCGCAGTTGATGCTCATTTGTCTCTTGTTTTATGGTTTGCAGATCTATTCTGAAGAACATATGTATGATTGACTAAATTCGGCGCATTATCTATCTGAATAACAAATTGGATCAAGGAAGCTATGATAAGTGGTTTAAAAATGACTTTTAGTGATATTTTTATTACGCTTGTGCTTTTGATAATTTTTGACATTTCGGTTAAATTAACTGTCAGTCTTGAAAAAAAAAATTATAAAAAAATCTTTTTTTTTTAACTGAAAGTTTGTTTAAAATTATAAAAAAGTAAGATTTTTTTCATAATGTTAATAAAATAAAATTTTACATTACCTGAGCAGGTGATCAGTATCGATTCTTTAAATTATATTAAATTATATTAATTTAATTATATTTTTTGAATAAATTTATGGACCAGTATTATTTTAACTTTTTCTCATACAGCATTTACTTTAAAATTTTATTGAGCATTGCATTATATTGTTTTATTTAAACAAAATGTTTATACAGATTATGTAGACTGATGCTTTAGTTTTCTTTTTAAGGGCTTTTCTTGTTATTTTCTCTTGCAAATAATTTGGATTTTTTATATAAACGTCACAATAAAGTTACCCTTTATGTATAAAAAAAACTTGGTTTTATTATAATTTCAAATAAATGTAACTTTTTAAAAACATTTTCTTATAATTATTTGTAAGACGTAAAATGATGTGAAAAATTATAAAAACCATAATGGGTAATAATTTTATCAATAAAAGTTATTTTTAACCAACCAATCATAGCTACCTTAATCCAGTTTTTAACTCAGATAGATTCATTAAGAAGTTTAAATATTTGGATTTTGGATATTTGGATTTGTAAATATAGTAGACAGCCAGCATTATCCCTCTCCCGGTAAACTTGTGTTTTCAATAGGTTTAAAGTTTTGCTGTCACAAAAGTAGTCTGTAATTTGTACCTTTGTTCGAAATATACTGTTTGAATGAATAGCTATATGTAACGTGTAAAGTAACATTTTCAGGGGAAAAGCTTAGTTGGAAAAACTATTTCCGCCATATTGTGTCACATATTATATATCTAAAGGATATATATGTAACAGTGTAAGTTTTACGGTTTGAAAGAAAAAAATATGCCACATAAATATTTTTAATATATAGTTCTCCGCATAAAAGAAAGTCTCCGACTCAAGTGGGAGAAATCATTCGCGCTCTCTTTTTTCCGTCAAGAGCGTTATAAGCCGTGCGTGCTTACAACGGACCTCCCACTTGCACACACATTTCAAACATATTTCCCGTAGCCACAGATCCGTGCGTCAAACTATATTACCTCGTACACAGAGAGAACTGAAGACTTTAATATTAACGCAACCTAATAATTAAATTATACGCTTAATAATTATGACTTAATAGTTAAGTTACCTACATACCTTTGTCCTTCCTTTCCTTAGTAGGTACTACTATCTACAAACCTAACAACACTAGTTTACAAGGGTTTTATGTGCAACTTTATTTTAATGTTTTCTTACATATTTTTTGATGCTGAATCCAAATCCGTCAAGAAAAAAA
Source organism: Brachypterus glaber (assembly GCA_958510825.1). NCBI lineage: Eukaryota > Metazoa > Arthropoda > Insecta > Coleoptera > Kateretidae > Brachypterus > Brachypterus glaber. Next base: position 32,753,933 of record OY294046.1, read on the forward strand.
AATCGTTGGTTTAGTTTTCGAGATAACACTAGGCAACAAATCGCAACTTTTTTTTTGCCCCGATCGGAAAGTAAATTTTTCTTACTAATTCGAGGGCGTAGAATCCGAATCTGACCTTAGAAAAATTCCAGCACCTAAAATTTTTGAGATATAAGTTCAGGTAATAATGACGTTTTTTTTCAAAATCTTAAAAAAAAGAGTAGAATTTTGAAAATTTTAGTGTATATTAAAAAAAATACGAGGAATTCAACAATCTGTATGTCAAGAGACTACTGTCAGAGTAAGTACGCGAAAAAAAATAAAAAGGTTAAAATGAAAGTGCAGAGTTTACTTAATTGCTCATTTGTGGCAAAACTATCAAATTTTTTTAAAAACTTTACAGAACTTAATTTGTAGATTATAAAATTCTCTACAAAAATATTTATACAAATATTTTTTTACTTTGCTTAGTTTGTTCCTAAAAAGTAAATAAATGAAAAAGATATAAAATTAAAGTACACAGTGTAAACTTTTTACCCGAGCCCAAAAAATATATTTTTCTTATCAATTTAAAGGCGCAAAATCCAAATTTGTCCTTAAAAAAAATTCAGCACGTATTATTTTTTAAATTTTAATACATGCAATTATGCCAATTTAAAAATAATTTATAAAACAAAATATTGTGTATTTTTGTTTGTTTTTTTAATGGTTCTACATCATAAAAATGTTACTTTATTACATAAGAACCATAATACGTAACATTTTTTTAGTTCATTTTTGACCCCCTAGTAATGTTTTTTGACAATTTTTAGCATAATTACGTGGCGATAAGCTTGTCCACTTATGCACCCTCCTTCTTACCCTCCACCCCTACTTAGTTTTGTCACATTATCCATTTTTTTTTAAATATTTTTTTTTCATAATATCCCTATTTATTCTACCTATGAATTTAAAGTTTCTTTGTTTTAAGTTGGGTATTTTTTAACTAATATTGAGTCGCTGAATCCAAATTTGTCCTTGGAGTATTTTTGTCTCCCATGATTTTAGAACAAAAGAGGGATAAAATAATGATTTTTTAACATTTTTATCTCATTTTTCTCAGAAAACTTAGGTAATAGAAATATTCTGAGGCCAGATTCGGTTTCAGCGACCCAAAATTAGTTAAAAAACATATGACTCCAATCGGGGCAAGAAACCGTGTTGCCTAGTGTAATCGACCCTAAAGTTTTTATAAGGAGAAAGTTAGAGAAATCATATATTTTCGTTTAATGTTTACAAAAATTTATCTTTGGGTTTGAGACTCGCTAAAAATGAATTTAATGTTAAAAAAATCTGTCCTCACCCCTTAATGGGATAGAACCACCCCTTTTATATATTTTTTTAGTGGCCTGATAAGAGTTGGTACCTGGAGTTTTTTATCTCGCTGAAAACGAATTTAATATTTAAAAAATGCTGCCTTTCCCCCTTGAGGGAATATTCTTGGCGTTTTATATCCAAAAATGACCCTTTAAGAGGGTAGAACTACCCCTTATAGTTTCCCGAGGAAAGTCTTGCGTTAGAAAAAAAAAATGAAAAATTTGTATTGCTTTTTTACGTTTCTTGGCGTTTTATATCCAAAAATGATTCACGTAAAAGAATATGTTTTTCGGTCTGTCAATCTGTCTGTCCGGAAAATCTTTGACCACGATATCTTTACGCTTTAAGCTTTACCTAAAGACTTCAAATTTGGATCACAGGTTGCTAGCAAGCTAAGCATGCTTATCCAAAGTTCTAGACTGGGATTGTTTTTGGTAAAAATTAGGTGGGGGTAATGGGGTAAAAACTAAAAAAAATCTTTTAAGTTATTTTGTTTGTTTTTATTTCGTTTTTGGTTTTAATAAATCTAGGCCTAAAGGGGAAATTATTATTTTGTTGACAGCTGGTAAAGTTGGTACAATGTACCATAGGTGTTTTGGCACTTTTTGTAGGGAGATTTTTTTAATATTAAATTTGATTTTAGCGTCCCAATGTACCAAATTTTATCATGTTAATTAAAAAAAATGTAAATATGGGTGGTCCTATGGCCTTAACCCATATGGGTTATAAGGGTAAAGACATAATTAAAAAAAAAATAAATTAATTTTCAGCGAGACGAAAAAACCCCAGGTTCTAATTCTTATCGGGTAACTTAAAAAATATGAAAACGGGTGGTTCCACCCCTTTAAGGGTTGAAAATAGAAACTTTTAAATATAAAATTCGTTTTTAGCTAAGAACCCTCAAATACCAATTTTTTTAAATAATAAACGAAAATATATGATTTCTATAATTTTCCCTTATAAAAACTTTGGGGTAGATTATCTCGAAAACTGAACCAACGATTTAAATTATGTAAGAAAACATGCAAATAAAGTTGCACATAAAAGTTGAAATTTGTAAACTAGTGTAAGTAACCAATTATAACTTAATAAATAAGTAATACACTTAACAATTGGTTTATATAATTTATAATTAATTTTTAGACTTAAGAAATACTTAATTAAGTATAAGAATTAATACTTATTATATTATAATTAATAATGAATTGATATACTTAGTAGTTACGTGTGTCAGAAACCAAGTAATGACTTAATAATTATCAATTAATTATAATAAAGCTATACACTTAATAATTACGTTACACACAATAATTAAGTCATAAACTTGGTAACTAATTCTGTCATATATGGACCAATGGTCTCTAATAGATAAATCCAATAACTGGGCCATGTTATACACTTTACAATTAAATTCAATAAAAGAAACATTTATTTCATTTAAAAGGCAAGATGTAGCGTTATTTCTTTACTCGAAATTCAATCAATTCAATCAAGATTTACATTTTATTTTAATCAAACACCATCAATTTCAATCGACGCTGAAAAGGAAGAGAAACATCAATATTTAAGGATTTTTTTTACTTTCCCCTAGATAAGCCCTTCATTTTAATTATGCTTCTTATTAGATTGGCGGAAATCTTGATTAATTTGTACCTTAACTTGTACTTAAACTTATACGTTAACATGAACATAGGTAATAGTATATTATTTACCAAGTGAGAGAAGTTTAACATTTTTGACCTGCGTCAAATTGCGGGATGAGCGCGCTAGCGCGAAGCCCCCAAGACGCGGTCTAAAATGTTAAATCTTCACTTACGTGGAAAATATAGTATTTTTTTCACTATCAGTACAATTAATTAGCTATTTATTTATTTATTTTACTAAAATTTAATGAAAAGGCTTATAAATTTAAGATATCACCCTGGCCGTTTGCGGCCATTAAAAAAACAAATGAATAACTTGACATTTCTGGCAGAAATTTTCTGGTGATCTGCTGAAATTATTAAGTTAGAGTTTCCGTGTTAAGTGTAATAAAATATATAAAAATGGAAAGTGAAATGCAAAGTGATGATTCTGATACTCCCCCAGAAATAAGGGGACAGGCGAAAACACAAGCGCCTTAATGCAGCTCTCTGTGCAGGAGTTTGTTTTGGTTTTTTCTTGGTTTGGCCTTTTTTTTTAATGAGGGGGCCTTGGTTTACGTTAACGTTGGTTTGGCGTCTGTTTGGTGTTTTTTTTTTTGTAAAAAATGTTTTTTATTTAAAATAACATTGATATACGGTCAGCACATGCGCGTGCTCATGCGCAGTTTATCAAAACGCTGCATAAAGAGCTGCACATAGGCGCCCCTGGCGAAAACTGCGAGGGAAAATCTATTGCCTCAAAAATCAAGAGGTTGTACCTCTAGTAATCTATGATCCTTACGCACGCTGTTCTAGAAGAACTTTTAAATGACATGACAACTTCCATTTTTTTTTTCTTTTTGGAATTTGTTATATGAGCTCTAATTAAAAAAATAAGACCAAAATTTTAAAAATCGTTAGAGCCGTTTTTGAAAAAAATGTGTTTTTTAGAAAATATATCTGATATTTCACGCTAAAATACTCGGTTTGCCCTCGATATCTCGGAGTTTGACCTAACTTGGCATAGTGGTACCACTATCGTACCTAAGCACTCCATCCAAATTTTTTTCACAACGGCCCATCCGTTCACGATACCGGGTGTCCCACCAACCAGGTTCTTGACGTTATACCTCCCTTATTTGAAAAGGTAATTTTTTTGTAAAAAGATATCATTAAATGGGAGCCAAAAAAGATTTTATTGACTTATTCAACCCCCCCTCCATTACTTACTCACTCCCTTCTAACCACCCCACCCTCTGATTTTCAAATAACACCTTCCTCCCCCATTTTTATCTAAGAATATGAAATTACATTTCATTTTGAATTAAACCATGTATTATATATAGTATCTTATTCTTTTAAGGGGCTTCCAATAACAATTATTATTTAGTAATAATAATGTCCCACCACGTTTTAGACGGGCTATATCTCCGTTATTAAAAAATTTAAAAAAAATAAAATTAAATTGGAGTCAAATTAGAATTTACTGACATGCAAAACTGCCCTTATTAACCCACCCTCTTGGAACCACCTCAAACTAGTTTTTTTAAATAGCACTTCCCTATTTTACTAAAGACTATAAAAGCACATTTCATTTTAAATTTAAATTTTTCAAAAACTTACGTTAAATTGTATCCAAAAGAAAATTGATTAATATATTCAAAACCAACTCATAACAACCCAGTCTCCTAGAACTACCCGCAATTTTGTTTTAAATACCACCCTTCTATTAACAAATAATAATTGTTATTTAAAGCCCCTTAAAATCTAAGATACTACTTATAATAAATGGTTGAATTCAGAATAAAGTGCACTTTCATAGTCTTTAATAAGAATTAGGGGGTGTTATTTGAAAAACAGAAGTTGGGGCTAGTTTCAAGGGAGTGGGTAAGCAAGGGGAGGTTTTGAATAAGTCAGTAAAATCTTCTTTGGCTTTGATTTAATGCTATTTTTTGCAATTTTTAATACATTTTCAAATAAGGGAGATAAGCTATTTCAAGAATTTGGTGGGACACCCAGTATAGTGAACGGATGGACCGTTTTGAAAAAAATGTGGATGGAGTGCTTAGGTACCATAGTGGTACCACTATGCCAAGTTTGGTCAAAATCGGAGACATCGAGGGCCAACCGAGTATGTTAGCCTGAAATATCAGAGATATTTTCTAAAAAACACGTTTTTTTTCAAAAACGGCTCTAAAGATTTTTAAAATTTTGGTATTATTTTCTTAACTAGAGTTCATATAACAAATTCCAAAAAGAAAAAAAAAATGGAAGTTGTCATGTCATTTAAAAGTTCTTCTAGAACACCGTGTACGGTAATATATGGGTTGTATAATCTATGGTTGAATATGATGGACCAATGATTTTCACTTTTCGAAGTGTTTTTTGTAAAACATGTTTTATAGGTACTAATTTAGTTAATATTTCTTAATTTATCATGCAATAAATAAATTTTGTGCCTAAAGACACTTGTAAATAGCAATGTGATTTAATAATTATGTGAAACGTCAGATGCCAAAACAGCTGAATAAAAATTCATTATTAACCATGGTGTAATTTCATTATTTTTAGAACCTCTGACGTCATAGGTAGAGAAATAATATTTCTACCAATGAAAAGAACAGTAATAAAGATGTGCTTTTAGGCTGGTGGTGAAAAAAATAACATTTCAATTTTTGAACTGAATTAAATGTGTTATTTTAAAAAAAAGTCCTCATTTTGCCAATCATCTAAAAGGGTACCCGTTTAAGATTTTTTTTTCTATTTTGCGACTCTTATAAGCTCATTTGGTCTTAAGAGGTTTGTACTTTTTTTTCTTTTGATTTGGCAATACAGGACAAAAGACAATCGTTTGGCGTTTTCCGTGCAAATGTCAACCCCGCTTTTAAGTTTAGTTTTCTACGAAATTGTGTTTTAAGTTCATTTTTACCGTGTTTAAATCCTGTCTTGGTTACTTGCAGTGAAAAAGAGAAGAGCTGACTATAAAAGATATCAAAATATCGTTTGTTCTATAAATTTCAAACATCTCGAAAATTGTAATGCCAACCCAAAACAAAAATCCCTAAATGTATTTTTTTTTTAAATTTTAGAGCAAAATTGAAAAAAATAGTATAAAGCACTCGTTTCATAACAAGTTTTTAGCGCACTTGTAACGGGTGTAGTACCAAAATTTAATCAACTGATTACCTGTTACAAGTTGTTATAACTAATCCTTTTCCGTTTTCTAAGAAGAATGAACTAATCAATCTTAACTAAAAAATCCCCCGCACTGAAATAATGCATTCAAGTCTTTCTCCTACCAGGATAACATATTTCTTCTAACCAAAGGACATAAGTTGTAGTTGCAATGAAATTTGTCCTAGGGCATTCGCATTTGTTTGCAAGAGGCAAACTGACTGCCACATTACCAAACACAGTATCTAATTTTTACTTTTTTTTTAATTGCTTTAGCTCTTTTGCTTTCCATTTAAAAAAATTAAAAACTTTGGGAAAACCTTGTATTCGTGCACAAATATTGATTTTTTTTTGAGTATTTTTGGGTTTTGTGACGTTTTATTGTGATATAAATCAATTTCGAGAAAAAAAAAATTGTCGTTTGGACTTGAACTTAAGAACGCTTTAAGTTAGGACTTGAAATTGGGCATACAGGTATATTACCAAAAGTTCTCGCTCGGGATTGTTTTTGGTTAACATTGCTGTGCGGTAAGGGGGGGGGCAAATGGTGAAAATACATTTTTTTAATTTTTTTTACAAAAAATTGAAAAGCTATATTGGGCTTTTTAAGGTTGCTGAAATTGAATCTGATAATAAAAATTTTCTAACTCCACCTCGCGGGGGTAAGGGGGTAAATATTTTTAAATATTTTCAATATTTTCGTCAAAATTGGTATAGGGGGTTTTTGAGTTGACGAATCTGAATCTGATAATATCATTTTTCCAAATTCACCCCCTGAGGCGCGGGGGTAGTTTTATTGAAAATTAACATATTGGGGTTTTTGAGGTCGCTAAAACTAAATTTTAAAATATTTTTCTTCTAAATCCACCCCCTGAGGAGCAGGGAGTAGTTTTCGTGAAAATTGGTATATTGGGGTTTTTAAGGCTGCTGAAAGTGAATCTGATAATAAAAAATCCATTTCACATGCGGAGGTGAAAAATGGGAAAGCTCTTTTACTTTTTCAAACCTAAAGAAAGTATACTGAGAAAAAAAATATTTTTTTTGCCTAAATCATCTTATTTTTCCTAAAAGTTCGAGAAAAATTATAATAAGCAACAAAAAAATTATGTCTGTCTGTCTGTCTGTATCCACGATAACTTAAGAACACTTTAAGCTATAGACTTGAAATTTGTTGTGCAGATGTGTTTTTATATTATCTTAGACAAATTCGTATTTGAGCAAAATCAGTTGGGAGTAGGGGGGCAAAGGGGGGTTAAACTTTTGTTTTGGTAGTATTTTTTATTATTTACAATAGAAGAAAAAAATTAACTCTACATAAAAGCTAAAATAAAATTAAACAAAAAATGTTATTATCATTTTTTCCCGAGTGGCATGTCACTCTCCACTTGCGGAATGAAATATCGCCTTTTTATATTGATCATTATCGCCCATATCGCCTCGAGATCGCCCCATATCGCCCCCGATATCGCTTCATATTGCCTCTCAAAGGGACGAAATACCGCTCCTGTGACTTGCCTCTCGTTTTTTTGAAAGTGGCTAAAAAAATCGGTTTTTATTTAATAACTCAGGAACCCTTTAAGATACAGCAAAGACGTTTTGCATGTGAACTAATTTTAATAAGGCGCATCTTTGTATGTTATTTTTATGTAATTATTTTTACCAGGGATTTTTTGCCCCAGTCTTTTTTGTGTATCTTTTTTTGATTTTTTTGTAAAAATAAAGATTCATTGAGTAAAAATACATAAAAAATGTCATATAACATTGTAGGAGCAACTGTTTTCAAAAAAATGCAATTAAGAGAAGTTACATTCTGTGCCACCAAAAATGTTACTTTTTAAAAGGCTATTACTCCTTTAATATTAAATTTAGTTGTTTCGGTAAAGTATACTTTTTTACTTAGTTTATATTGTGGAATTGCCGGAAAGATGCTCTTTTCCGCACTCGATTGAATTTGCCTGAACGACGAGTAGCGGAGTTCAAGCAAGCAATCGAGTGCGGAAAAGCCTCTTTACGCATACGTTAGCAAAAAATTTTTTCTACAAGCGAGTTAAAAATAAAATATGTTTTTATATATAAGTATACATAATTAAATAAATTTTATTTTTATATATTTTTTTCAATAGAAAAACAATTTACAATTAAGAAACTTAAACATTTTTATTATTTTATAAATAAATATATCAAGAATGGCACGACAGAATTAAGATATTAAACAGTTTTAACAATTATTGAAAAGAATCTAATATTAGTTATTACCAATTCTATTTTGGTTGAACATTAATGATAAATTTGTTGCAGTTTTAATTTGCATTTGCCATTTCTATTATTCCTTTAGGTAAAATTTCATCTTCTTCTTTAAGAATAATCATTTTCTTTTATAAAAACTTTACAATTAACACAATTGACACGAACAAACTAGGGACCCTATATATAATGACATTAAACTTCACACAAGTGAAGTTAAATGTCACTTTATTTAGGGTCCCTAGAACAAACTAGCTTAGGACGCTATCATGTTGATCGGTCGTCATGGAAACAAGTATCTTAGCCAATAACGTTTGTATAATCAATCTACTTGTTTTTATGAAATAATTATGCGTGCGGAAAAGACCTTCTTTCCACGCGCATATGAGTGCGGAAAGAGACATCTTTCCGCACGCTCTTAGAAAAAACTATTTTCCAAAGTAAAATTTCTACTAGGGATGGTTACCGTATTTTAAAATGTGCCATCCAAGATCTTCAGGACTGCGCGAGCTTCGCCGAGGGCGTCGCGACGACGATAACCAGGTGACGGGAATACCGACGCTCAGTTCAGAAGTGACGCTTGTGAGTTTTGCACTTGCCCCGTCTCTATAGTTCAAACCACGAGTTACGAAAATCTGAGTTCAAAAAATTGTTAAGAAACTTTTTTCGAGTGACCTAAAAACTTTTACAAAAGATACGGTTCAGAAACTATTTTTTGAGTGACTTTTTATGGGTTTTTCAATTGTACTGGTTTGGTGAGTAATTAAATTTTAATAAAGAATAAAATAAAATTTAATAACTTTATTATAAAAATAAAATTTAATGATTTAAATTTTATTATAAAAATAAAATTTAATAATTTAGGTTAAAAACGTTTTTTTTTAGCCAAACGTTTTTTAGGGGGGTCTTGGTTGCTAAAGTTACGTATTTCTTGGGGGTAAGTTTCAGCGTTACGAAGCGTTACATGGGGAAACAGAAATTTACAAAATTTTGCCTTACGTATTTAAAGTATGAACCCTTTCTCACGTAGGTGGAACATTTAATAAAGGAGTTTAACATTCCAAATAAAAATTTTTCTGCCAATAAAATAATACTTTCCCCTATAGGCATAATTCCATTAAAATCCAAAATGAAAAAAATAAAAAAAATCTTAAAAAAAGTTTCTTTTTTCGTAAAACGAAAAATAAATTGTATTTACCCCATTTTATCCTCTTACCCCAATCCAATTTTTACCAAAAACAATCCCAGTCTAGGACTTTGGATAATCAACCTATGGTCCAAATTTGAATTCTTTAGCTCAAAGCTACGTTATCGTTATTGTGGTCAATAATATTCCGGACCGACAGACAGAAAGACAGACAGAATTTTTTAAGTAATAAAAATTTTTCGAAATTTTTTTACCAACGCAAGACTTTCTTCGGGGAATGTAATAATTCTACTAAAATAATCATGTAAAAATGATATGTTTCCGGCGCACACGCCCAATGCGTGTATAATTGTTGATTTAAATAGTTTAATTTTTACTCTTCTAACACATTTGATTTTATAACGCTTATGAACAAAGGCTCTCCAAACACCACGCTTATTAATGACCATCCTTAAAGATTTTTCTTAAATAGACGAATAGTTTATATTTATATACAGGTTGGCAGGGCCGTGCGCAGGATTTTCTCGTGGGGGGGGGGAGGATTTTATCAAATTCTACAACCTTAAATAAAAGAATGTAAGAAAGCCCTAGCGCCGCAGAAGCATTTTTTTTACAAATTTAATGGTCTATTTTAATTTTAAATTAGTCTTTTAAATTTAAATTAATTAAATTTTAAAGTTTACAAAAATGCAGGAAACTTTAGCGCCGCAGGCGAAACTTTTTATAATTTCACGCATAAGTTCTACAATCCTAAATAGAGAAAAAAGTAAGAAAGCCCTAGTGCCACAGGCAAATTTTTGAAAACTTGATGGTCTATTTTAACTTTTAAACAGTTGTATTATTCTAAATTTCATGAAAAATTCAAGAAAGCTACAGTGCCGCAGGCGAAAATTTTTCCGAATTTCACATTTAAGTTCTAAAATCATAGATAAAAAACGATGGAAAGCCCTAGTGCAACATGAGAAAAATTTTACAAAATTGATAGTCAATTTTTTTAAACAATTTTATTATTCTAAATTTCACAAAAGATGCAAAAGAGCTCTAGCGCCGCAGGCGAAAGTTTTTACGAATTTCACGCTTAAGTTCTAAAATCCTAGATAAAAAATGCAAGAAAGCCCTAGTGCCACAGGAAATTTATTTTACAAATTTTTATTTTAAAACAGTTTTATAATTCAAATTTCACCAAAATGTAAGACAGATCTAGCGACGCAGTCCAAAATTTTTATGAATTTAAAGGTCACTTGAGCAGCAATATACAAATTACCTCACAAATTAAAGGATACAAAATATAATAAATTAATTTTAAAAGTAAGTAAACATTTCTAGCCAAAATTCCCTGTTTTTTATTTGATTTTGCTACTATATATAGTAGGGTGTTATGGTATACATAAATAACTAACCCTATACCTTTATATATATTCTGGGCCAAATGTGTCATTATGAATTTATTGTTCCAAACAAGACTTAGTAATTTATATTTAACGCTACCCCAATATAATAATGATACCTTTGGTAAAGTATATTACAAAATTATTTAAATTATGTGATATTAGCATATTTATTATATATTGTGTAGAAAAATATGTACGTGGAAGATATTAATTTTTAAAAAGAATGATTGGCAGAATTATATTAAGAATTTAAGTTACAGCTTATACAGTAGGGTGATGCAAAACGTTGCAAATTTTTAATTTTTTCCTATTTTTTTTTGGGGGCCCAAAGCTTAAATTATTCTATTTGGTGTAAAAAGTAAAGTAAAATTTTATCCAACAATTTCAACATTTAGAGGTGGCTCAAAGCGACTTAAAGTGGGCAAATGATTAAAAAACAATTTCTTGTACAGGATAACAATTATATGCAGAAAAATGGATATAATTATAGTTTGTATGAATTTATAGTATAAATATGCAGTAAATTTATTAATATCAAAAATAATAACGCTTTCCCATTATTGGTACCAGCCGGGAAAGCCTTGGTTAGGCAAAAAAATTAAATGTTTTTTATATATATTTTTCATTTTTGTGATTTTTAAATGCAAGAAGCAGACCTTTTCAAAAAAACTGTCTCCCGGTCTCTATGTTGGTATGTGCTACTGTGTTGAGATATAGATTTGAAATTTGAAATATGAGCAAAGTTCCCAGATAAAATGTTTTTATTGTAATTTTAGCTGGTCAGACGGCTAAAACCTGTGTTGCTAACTGACCTAAAAGATCATTAATCACTTAGGTTCATTATTTTAATTCATATTTAAAGTGTTTTTGGACTTTTCCCAAAAACCCTATTTTAACGCATAATTTTCAGTAGTTGCTAAAGTTAAAGCTTCCCAAATTGGGTGATTTTTTATATCAGAAAAACTATTTTTTATATTTTTAAGAGATGTACTTAAGGCTAATTAATTATGGTATTAAACCATTACAATCTTAAGTTAATGAGGCAAAAACCGGTCATGAAAATACTAATTTTAGTCGTTTTTCGCTATTTTTCAAGGATTTCAGCGTATTTTCTTCATAATAAATATATATTATAATAAAGTAATATTATTTTTAAGAATATAGGTGTGTATTAAAAACTGAAAAAATAACGAAATTTTAAAATTAATATTATAAACAGAAAAAAATAAGAATAAAAATTTTGATGTTTGGCTCATTTAAATAAAATTTAAATAAAGAAGTTAAAACATTTCTTCTGGAAAAATGTTTTTATTCTATAAATGAACATAATTTATTTTTAACACTTAAAAGGGTATGCACAGTTAAATTTACATTTTTTTTTGTATTATTTTTAAGTATCGTTATGTATTTTAGCTTTTAAGTATGACTTGTCATATCTATTTTATAAAGACATACATAACTAATAAACTATTCTATTCTATTTTATTCTAATGGTATTTTCGATAGTCATGACAGTCAGTCAAATTATTTATTTTTATTTACTTTATTATTCCATTTCTAATCGGTTTTGTTAGAGATTTCCTTACGTTTCCTTTCCCAAATTGCGAAAAATTTGTGTGAATTCTACTAAATTTATTACATGACAGTCTTGGTAACTCAGGATATTCTGTATTAGATTTTCTGCAAGTTCTACTAATTATTTTATCATTTTTACTAAAAATAGGAAATAATTTCAAAATAACAGGGTAAGAATAAGCCTCCGACATTATTAAGTTAAAGAAATAAAAACGAAATGTCATTAACCGGTCTACTTGATTAAATAACTTTAAAAATTTACAGAAATACGACTTTCTTCACAATAATTTGAAAATAACTCGGAAACTGTCAATGTTAGGTATATGGTATTCATTTTAAAGAAAATTTAATTCTCTATTTAACTAAACAAAAAAAAACTATATGGTGCCATTAAAAAAAAGGAGTGGTGGCTATTTTTAATTTGTTAGATTCGACTTGCTTTCTGAGGCACCCTGTATAAATTTTGGGTTCTGTTTTGGCTTAGCACAATTCGGTTAAGAATTATTGGGTAAACCAGAAATCATATTTTCTGCAAATTCAAATATCAAGGAGAATTATTTTTTTAAGGGTGCTTGAATTTGCTAATTTATCGCTAAAAACTTGAATAACCTTAAAAACTACCGGAGATAGACATAAAGTATTACACATTAAAATAAAGCAAATTTAATGCAGATTTTAAAAAATATATGGGGTATTCCAAAGTCCAAACCGGAAGTGCCACAAGCATGAATATATACAGTTGAGATATCGACTTCAAATTTGGAACTTTTAAATAAGACAACTTAAACTATCTTTTAGCATATATTTAATACTTTCAGCTCTTAAAATGTGGGCAGGGGGGCATGGGGGCACATTTTTTTAAATGGAAAGGAGGGTCGTGTAATACATCATTTTAAAGCTTATAAAATTCTCCATTTAACTCCATATTTTCAAATTAAAAAAAAAATTGGGTTTAAAATGGGGTTGAAAATGGGTATTAATGTCAAAATTCCTCTAAAAAAAAACAAATAATTTTTTAAAAATGCCTAATTTCATCATAAAAAAATGGTTATTATACTTTTAAACTAATTTTAGTTGACACATATAAAAATTTATAAAAAAAAACTTAAAAAATCGAATGTTTTAGCACAAAAAAATTTAAAAATCAAAACCATAAAAAACATTTTTAAAAAATTTAAAAATGTTAGTTTAAATAGAGAATTTTATAAGCTTTAAAATGATGTATCACACGGCCCCCCTTTCCATTTAAAAAAATGTCCCCCCATGCCTCCCTGCCCACATTTTAAGAGCTGAAAATATCAAATATATGCTAAAAGATAGTTTAAGTTGTCTTATTTAAGAGTTCTAAATTTGAAGTCGATATCTCAACTCGTTCAAAAGTTAAAAAGGGGGGGGGTGACTTTTGGACCGCACTGTATATATTAATCGATTTGCCATATTCAAAATCAAACTTTAAAAATAATTGGTTCTTCATAAACTTTTAATAGGCCACTTCCATGAATAACCCTGCATATAGCAGTATATTCCTTTAAAAATACATATAAAATACAAGAAAAAGTCCAAACCAATTAAAAACCGTTACAGTACAGAAAACATCTAAAAAATATTCTTAATACAAAATAGGATCTTGCTTTATGTCATTCAACTTTTTTTTTTGGTAACTGGCCACGGTGCGATTTTTTATGTCGATAACAAAAAAAAATGGCCCAGTGAGAAACTAGCCTTAAATTGTTCCGTCCAGCTTTCATTTCATACCAGATTTAAAATAATTCATCGACGAAAATTTTTTTTTTTAAATTTTTATTTTGTCCAGTGTTTGAATCAAGTTTATTAAAAATTTTATAAATTTTTACTGTTTTTAGCTAATTTTGGTTCTCTGATTTTAAAACTAATATCAGTTGTAAAAGTTTTTGTTAAAGAAAAATAAACCATGGCAATCTATGATAATCTGCATATTTCGCTTAAACTTTATAAATTTGTAATTTGCATACCAGTTTTAGGTAAGTTATATTTAGTTATATCTAGTTTTATTTAGTTATATTTAGTTTAGATTAGAATATCTAGTAATACTTTATACTAAACAAGATTTGTTAACTTTGCGTTTTATAGGTTTAATTACCTCAACGCTTATAATTTATAATAATAATAATAAAGTATGTATACTCTATTTGATTTCATTATTATAATAAATAGTTACTATACAGTGCGATTATAAAGTGCCGAACAGTTTGAAAAGAAAATTCTCTTCGTTTGAAGCCAAGCTTCTGTTAGAGTTGTGAGCAACAAGCCCATGTGATTGCTACGTACAACAGCTCGGTGGCCAGTAAAACGCACACAGCTTTCTTGCATTTTACTCATCGCTAATGCCAGTTTTGCATTAAAAAGTGTTCGGCACTTTATTATCGCACGGTAGTAACTATTACATCGGCACTTAGCGCTACTAAGAGTGCAGTTGTATTGAAATCTACGCCGAAAAGTCTTTGACCATGTTTTTTTATATTTCTCAACGTTTTAGACCTTTAATCAGTAAACTCGATTACTCCATTTCTAAATAAGACTTCGACAAGCGGTTTTTTGAATATTGTTTCTTGTCGTATTTCGAAGAGCTGATTAGATTTTGGGGGTAAACGATTGGGGGTAAGCGGGTAAGAAGGGGGGTAAAAGTCTTATTTTTAGAGCTTTCTGGTTATAATTAAGGCAATTATTATTGTATTTTAATAATTTAGCACATATAAAAGATCGATCAAAAAATATTACAACTATTTTTTCGTAAAATGCATTGTTTTCGAGATATTGGCAGTAAAACGTTTTTTTCACATATCTTACTTATTTATAACCCGATTTCAAAAAATTATGTTTTACATAAAAGCTGTTTTTAAGCCCTATAAAAAATGTTATATACAGTTTATTGCCAGAGTATAACGTTTTGGTGATACAGACTTTCAAACTTTAATAAATTATGCAGGTGTATTAATGGTTGCCTTTTCATAACGTTTCAAATTAGTGCTTAGTGTCGATGCTTTGACAAGGTGCTTGCAACTGTTCAGTACTTTTGATTTTTATGATTGGTGTAAATATTAGCTGTTTTGATTAAGGTTGCAATCATGATATCAGTTTTGAAGTTTTTTGAAATTATTATTTTTTTTGTCAATGTCAGAAATAAATTTCCTATTTTTTTTTTTTGATAATGCTTTCATAAATTTTATATTTTTATATTTTTTGCTTATAAGCAAACAAAGTAGCATTATTTACTGATAAAATAAATAAGTTTATTATAAAATATAAATAAGTGATAATAAATTGTGGTGACTGTTTCACAAACAATATAATATAGGCTAATCAAAACCTTGCATTTTTAGTTTCTTGACCAATCAGATAAAAATGAATCTGATAATTGTTGCACAAGTGCAATTATCACTTGGTTACTATGGATACAAGAAACTAACAGTTACTGATATCTTAATAAATGTTATATTTTTGCAAAACGTGTTTTTAATTTGTGAAGCTTACCTTTCGTTGATTTATTTTCATTGATAAGCAATATAAATGCTTATTTTATTACCAAAACATCCTAGGTATAAGACCTGCGGTCTCGGAATTTTGTAACACGAAAAATGCACTCAAACAATTGCCAAGCAAAATATTTGTTTAATACAGTAAAAAAATTATCGATAATTCAACATGCACTTATGATATTACTACTGAATATTTAAATCGGGGTATGAAGTGTATGAATTTTGGTACATTTTGCGTCACGTAATATATGGACAGCTACAAACCGAAAATTGTTTTTTTTTAAGATACGAAGTTTCGAAATTTATAAGATATTTTTTGTAAAAATTGTAAAATAAAAATTGTAAACATAACATGTTAAGCCCTATTAAAGAGCCCAGCTCGCATGGTATATTGTACTTTAAAATAAATAAATAAATAAATATCATATACATATTTTCAATAATTTTTATTTTAACAAAAAAAAAACGGTACGTAAAAAAGTTTATATAAAAAAATTATTTAATGTTTCCATATTAAATATTTTTTTTTACGAAATACGAAATACGAAAGAAATAATCTAATAAACATAAAAAATCTTAAATATAACTACAACTTCATGCATGCACTTAATATTACCAATACACTGATAAAAAGGATTTATTTGGATATGGCCAATTAAATTTATTGGTTGTGAGTAACAAATTTTATTTGAGTCAAATAAATATTTAGTTCATGTAAACAAATATTTTAATTTCAAAGTGATTTATTTAATGGAAACAAAATAGTTTATTTGACAGAAATAAAATTTATTTGTCACAACCAAATAATTCAATTGGCCATATTCAAATATTTTGTTGACACAAATAAACTGTTTTATCAGTGTACTACTCTGGCACACGACGAGCAGTAAAATTTAAAATTTTGGGACTTCGTGACCACATTTATTCCCGGGTCTGGGGCGTTAGGTTCAAGTACCAAAAAAATTGCTACAGTCCCGGGAAATTCCGGGACTGCATACACTAGTACCAGTTAAAAAAAATGGCTGTACAGAGACTTCGGAAGTTTAAAAACCATCGTATAATACTATCCTAGCCCGGGAGTCGTGAAGAATATAATAAATAAAACGTATAACCTGACAAAGAGAAACTTCAGAGAATAGAGGTCTAGAAGTTAATTGCTAATAACACTGTCACTCCCGATATTATTAAAATTATTTCTTTTCCCTTAATTCTTATATGAGTACTTTTGTAAGCCGTGTCACGGTGCTATTGTCAAAGAAAACCTTTTTTTTGGAGAAAATTTTAGTAACAAAACATATTTTAAAGCACTTTTTTTCTATCCCTATTTCGCGACTGTACAGATGAATCATATTAAATAATGAACAATTTTGTGTACTTGAAAATCCTTGAAACTTAAGTTGTTGAATATATTATACAAGTTGTTACAGTAGTAATAACAGAACAATGTTATGTTATACTGTAACAACTTGTATTTAATGTCTAAAGTTGCTTGGGGTTCAAAATATACAAAATCGTTTCGTATTTAATACGGCAATAAGTTCTAAAGTTAGAATCTTTGGTAAAAATAATTTCCAAATATGCAAATTAATTAAATATTTTTATCACTCATTAGGTTAGGTTAACCAAAAGAATGCTATTTTTTTGTTCTACCCGTAAGAGAAAGATTTTGATACTTATGTCTTAAGAACCCTCGTAAGCACCTAAGGCGTTTCATATAACTCTGTATTTGATCTTTTTTTTTTCATTAAAAAAATAGCCTGACCTAATACATAAAGAATGCAATAAAAATGTGTTCTTTTTCCTTTTTCTAAGTGAGCTGGGGTTTAAAAGAAATCGTAAACAAGAGCAAAATTTGATTTAAAAATATAATATAAATCGGGCTGCTGTCAAGGAAAAATTTATAGCCATAATTTTGCAGCAACAAAAACGGCATTTTTCATCTATAAATTTCCTTTAAGTATATTATGAGGTGTACTTTATCTTATATATATATAGACTGTCTATAATAGACAGCAATTTAAAATTGATTTAATAAGAACAGTAAAAGTAGGTTGTATTATTAGGCTTTAACCCATTACTACACTGATAAAACTGTTTATTTGCGTCAACTAAATATTTGGTTGGATATGGCCAATTAAATATTTGGTTGGGACAAATAAACATTATGTGAGTCAAATAAATTTTATTTCTGCCAAATAAATTATTTTGTTCCCATTAATAAATCAGTTTGCAATTAAAATATTTGTTTACATGAACTAAATATTTATTTGACTCAAATAAAATTTATTTGTCCCAACCAAATAATTTAATTGACCATATCCAACCAAATATTTAGTTGACGCAAATAAACTCTTTTATCAGTGTACCTTGCGTGTTCATATGATCACAGCTAGCCAAATTGTTCAAGATCAGACTTTTTTAGGTTGTGTTATTATATCATTCACAGCGTCTGCGCTAAAAAAATGCGAAAAAAATTGTTTATTAAAAAAATGTCGATCTGTCTGTCTATTTGTATGTAACCTTATAACTTTGGAACGAAACATCCGATTTAAAAAATTCTTTTATTAAACGAAACAGAACCTTTGTAGTTTGCTTTATGGAAAATGTAGTTACGTTTGGAATAGGCTAAGGAGGAAAACCTAAAATTTTCGACGATAACTTGCTCACTGTGTTAATTCTTGCAGACTGTGCAAGAATTTAAGTGTTAAACAACAGAGTTTAAATTCTCTACGTTACCGGACGTTTTATATCCATATATATGATTTCCGTCAAAAAAAAATTGCGTCTGTTAGTCTGTTTATCTGTGTGTCCGGAAAATTTGTGACCACGATAACTTAAGAACGCTTCGGGCTAAAGACTTCAAATTTGGACCACATATTGATTATCCAAAGTTCTAGGCTAGATTTGTTTTTCGTAAAAATCGGGTTGGGGTAAGGGGGTAAAATGGAGTAAAAACTATTCTTTTTAAAAACACATTTTTTTCAATTTATTTTTCGTTTTCGTTTTACCTGTCTAGAAAGGGTATCTGCATCAGATTGTTTCTTCTTGACTATTACCACTTTCTAATAAAGTTTTTATTGCAGTTTTATATAAATGTATTAAAAACCCATTTTCGCTTAATTTATTCCTGTAAAAATGTAAAATAAAATAAAAATAAAATAAAAAATGTAAAGCTTTTAAATCCCTATAAAAAGCATCTCTAATTCGATAAAAATAACACTTGGAAAACAGTGAATTAAATTATTTATGAATAACAAAATGAAAAGGTAGCTAAACTTAATTGAATTTGAACTGCTTTGAAAATGATTTCTGAAAATCAAACATTTCTAATATTATTTGCTCGGGGCCTTTTTCCGCTGTTGCCAATCCACATCAGTTTGAAAATGCTTGATTCCAATTGGTTGGATCTTGTACAATGTACAGAATGTAGTAATAAAACAAAATTGGCGCAGTCGATTAAAATGAAAACTAATTTAACGACCAGCTTTATCGTAGACTTTTTTGAAGTACGCAGAGCATAGGTAAAAATAAGAAACTTTAAAAAGTCCGTCTGATGTCACGTTTTTTGTAGACCTTATAACTCAAGAACGAATAATCCGATCGACTCCAAATTTGTAAAATGAATTTTTTGTGGGCTTGTGATATTACGTTACAAATTGTAACATTGAAAATGGTGCCCCTTAGAACTTATCTTCGTGCCTGGATAAAGCAAGGAAAGTATTGTGGCGTCCTTGGACGAAAGAAGGAAAATACTAACACTAAGAGAGAAATATCGGTATTATAACTTGTCTTTATTTAGGTCATACAAATAATATATTTTTCTACTACCTAATTAAGTGATAGCTTACATATTATCTACCGTTGTCAAGGCTTGTTTACCTTGGCAACCAATAAAATCAGTATACTAATTTATTATTGACCGTTGTTAAGCATTGTTTATTGACGACGGTCAATAATGAAAAAAATTTAAGACAACTACTAACTTTTTTCAACTTATATGTCAAAGTGACAGCTATGTCAAAATATTTTTTAAACTACATTTTTAACTAATATTTTTGGAGTTACTAGCTTTAGGTAGTAGAACAAATATTATATGCACCACGTATGCGAACTGTCTTAAGTGTTCTCGACTGATTTTTTGCCTCGACTCCGTCTTAGCAAAAAAACTTCAGTCCCGAACACTAAAGATTTAGTTCGCATACTAGGTGCATAATATACTATTCTTCTCACTCCAAACAATAATGTTTATGTTTTACGTCACTCCTATTCTTGGAAATATTATATAGCATACTAGCTATGTTTGACGTAAACAGACTCTGCATACTAGTGTAGGCATTGCTATTTGTCCTTCTTTTTTCTCTGGGCCCACGATAGATT
The DNA here is from genome assembly GCA_958510825.1 of Brachypterus glaber. Lineage (NCBI taxonomy): Eukaryota > Metazoa > Arthropoda > Insecta > Coleoptera > Kateretidae > Brachypterus > Brachypterus glaber. Next base: position 32,774,313 of record OY294046.1, read on the forward strand.
TATTTTACAGTTTTTATGTAAATTCAGCCTGTATTATTGAATAACGCAGGGAATAAAATATTGGACACCTGGTATGCCTCTGATTGAATTTAGCTGTAATTAAATGTTTAATTTATTTGAAGCTATTTACTTTATATGCTTTATTAAAGGTCACATCTGGGAAAATATTAATGTTTTATAGGAAATAAAAAAGTCTTGTTTATCAAGGGAAAACTGGTCCTAAAATTTTCACAAAACTACAAATAACACCAGTCCACAAAAGTATGTGTAAAGTTGGTGTTTTTCCTTTATTTCGTAAAAAAATACAGTTAAAGCCCTTAGGTAAACGCCCGGTAGTATCAGTGCAATAAAAAATACCAATAATTCTTGTTAGCCTCAAAAGATGGCATATTCAGCTGCTATTTTTATTAGGGTCTAAGAAAGTTTATGTGACTAGCACTAATCTTTTACAGCCTATTATATCCAGAGAAGTTTACACCTATAGTATATTCCACTTCAAGATGCAGTGGGTGTAAACGAACGCACGTGAATACAACGGATTTAGTGACAGGGTAAGACTCAAAACAAAATATTTCTATATGACGGTCCATTGCAATGCATTGTACGCTTCATCGCAAGTGCTCACGTACTGACCTATTTAATTTTATACATCCCTACTCTCGCAACATTCGAGTATTTTAACCAACAAAACCACGCGAACGCTGCCGTCGTAAGCGATTCTTTTGTTTACATCCACTGAATCTTGGACTTGATTTTACTATAGATTATGGGTAACTTGAGACATTTTTGCAAGGCAAATAGTGAAAGGAAACGGCAATTTTCGGCCTCGCTGCGGAACTTTTCTGACCCTTATAGAATCATTGTTTGGGTTCTTAGAAGATAAAAAATAACCATCATTTTTCCCAGAAGTGAAGGGAACGTTGTTAGAATGCACAGTGAGCTTGAAAAACTAAAAGTCCGTTAAACATGTAATTTTAAATTTTGAACTTAAACTCGGCGTATTATCTGAGTAACAAATTGGATCAAGGAAGCTATGATTAGTGGTTTAAAAATGACTTTTAGTGATATTTTTGTTGTCCATTGTGCTTTAATTTTTAAAATTTGGGATAAATTTACTGACATTTTACGTCTCAAAAATAATAAAAAAAATCTTTAAAAAGTGAAAGTTTGTTTAAAATTATAATAAAAGTAAATTTTTATTCACAATGTGATTAAAATAAAATTTTACGTTACCTAAGCTGGTGATCGATACTTTAAATTATATTTTTTGAATAAAATTATAGACCAGTATTATTTTAACTTAAAAATTTTCTGTTACAGCGTTTACATTAAAATTTTATTGAGCACTGCATTATATTGCTTCATTTAAACAAAATATTTATAGATTAATGCTTTAGTTTGGACTTTTTAAGGACTTTTCTTGTTATTTCTTTTTGCTAAAGCAAATTATTTGGATTTTTTTTATAAACGTCAAAATATTGTTTTGATTTACAATGAATTTGAAACAGGATAGCAACCTTACATAGGGAACTAAATTTAATCTGCCAACCATGCAACAATAAACAAATGATCATCAACTCAAATAGATAATGCGCGGAGTATATATGGGTACGGATCCACACATAAGTCATCACAAGAAACCTGCAGACCAAATTTTATCAAAATCAGACGAAAACAAAAAAAATGACCACCTAATGACGCGGGATTTGTTTCTTTTTTCAATTTTTATTATCAAAAATAGTCGTATGGCAAAAGTGATGGTTATTTTCTGTATTCTAAAGACCCAAGCACTGATTTTATTAGAGTCAGAAAAGTTCCGCAGCGATACAAAAAATCGCAGTTTCCTGACATCCTCATTTCCTTTCAACCCTTTAAATTTGTTGCTCTGTAAGCCGATATAAAGTCAAACATTTACACATAATTATAACAACATGTTAAAATGGAAGAACAACTAAAATATTTGTACAAATACATACCACATACACCATGTTATGATCCGTATAATTTTAAAATTTTATTTTAATATACATAGCCTATAAGATCTAATTCTTAAAAGTAAGCATGAGTAACGTCGGATATTTTCGGGTTTTGTTCGGACCCCTCTAAGTAAAAATCGTGGAACTTTGGTAGTGGGGAATTTAGATATTCTTGCCCGGACCACACCCAGAAACATTAGCGTTTGTGACCTAAATATGCCTCATTTTAATTTATGGGTTTATGAAGAGAATAAATAGAGCTCCAAATTTTAGAGGTGATCATTCTTGAATAGTTTTTTGTCTTGTTAATTAAAAAGTATCCAGTAGTGTCAAAAGTGAAAATGTAGTTTCTGTGAGAAATAATTTTTGAGAATTATTCTTGAATTAAAAATAGTTTTTAAAATTTTGAGACTTTTTATCAGACATAAAAATAATTTTGCACACTTATAAATATTGTTAGCAAGAACACTGATAGAAATTTTGACGAATATTAATTAAATTGAAAGTTTTTGCCCGATTTGTATAATTTAGTTTTGATTTTTGGGGAATAGGGCTTTGGATCTGACTAAAATTGTTATGTAATTTGCTGTGACGTTTCGACGATGGATTTTCGTCATTTTCGAACAGAGAATTAAAGCCAAAGATTAGTCATTGTCACTAACAATAAACACTCACATAAACAAACGAAAATCCATCGTCGAAACGTCACAGCAAATTAGATAACAATTTTAGTCAGATCCAAAGCCCATTCCCCAAAAATCAAAACTAGAATATTAATTAACTTTGAAAAATATTTTGTAAAATAATTTGAATGACTTATACGAACTAGTTCTAATATTTACACTAAGAAAAATGTGGACAATAATTTGTGATTTGAAAATAATTGCGAATGGTTGGGATTTCAAACATAGAATGTTTTAATTTAGAAGTATTTAATGGAAAACTAATATATAATGGAAATTAGAATTTAAGGACTTTGCATAGAAGTAGGACTTAGAAGTAAGATTTGATCTTTCATGTTCTTGAAGAATTTATTCACATTTATTTAATATATTATTCTTAAGTTAAGAAGAAATCGTTTAATCTGTTCCTTAAGCACCAGCTCACTAGAACTCATTAAGCTCCCGAATAAAGTGATAAGTGGTTAAGTATATTCTCCGCTCGGGTATACTTTAAATACGATAGAAGATTGTATGGTCAACCTAACTGAGTAAGTTATAATAAAAGTTATAATTAACCGCTCGGCTATAACCGAATTATATACCACTTCACTAAATCAGTGAAGAATTCGACATCACTACATTAGTAGAAAAATATTTATTAGTAAAAAAACCACTTCACAACAACCAATTATTTATCTGAATTTTGAAATAAAATATTTTGGCTTAGTGTGAACACAATTTAAACGTTTTTTATATAAAACGTCATCAAAGTAAACAAAATAAAGTTTTGGCAACAATAAAAAGCTTTTTCGTATTTCAAAATAAAAGATTATTTGATCATAACTCAACATCAAAGTAATTAAATTTAATGATTACTTAAATATGGTACACGATCATTCCATTTACTATAAACAATTTTAGTATTAGCTTTATGTATTTAATTATAGAATTGTGCTATATCATGCAATAAGATTTTATACTCCGAAATAAATTGTTTTTTAAGCTGAAGCAGATATTTGATTGTACAGAGTGAATATTTTTACTAGAAAATTTCGGCTGCAATAAGAAATTACAATCCAGAAAACTATAATTCCGGGAGTACGGGGCTGATAATTGACAATTCCGGTAATATAAGAAGGGGAGAGTAGGGATATTTCGACCTCTTAATGTTTAAATCATTTTATAAAATATTTAATAAATTATTTTATTTTATTTTTTTATACCAATCTATAGTTTAATATGTTTTCTATTAAATAATATAGTACAAGTTGTATTAATTTAAAGAATAATTAGTTTTATAAATTAAAATAAAAATAGCTACATTTGTTTGAAAAATCTCTCTAGGGTGGGATGTTTCAACCAGATGGTGGGGATGATAAAACCAGGGTAAATAAAATTATAAATTTTATTAAAATATTTAAAATTTATTATTAAAACTTTATAATATAGTTCTAATATAGTTATAAAAATATAGAACCAGCATTAAAATGAACCTGAATAAATAATACTGGACTAATATTAAAAGGAACCAGAAACTATTTAACTAATATAAAAAAAAATCAATACAAAACTACCTAGTAAGTAGTAGGTAATATGAAAATACCAACAATATTTAAAGTATATTGGAAAACTAAAAAACGGATTGGATTTTTAATATGATTTTAATTTATCGAATATTCCATCCAGTGGTCGAATCATCCCTAGATCATATTTTAAATAATATGATGGTACCCGGTAAAATAAACGAATTAGGTTAGATACAGTGCATGAAAATGAAGCCAATAAAACCGATTTTGAATAGATTTTACCACTAGGAAAATATCAATAAAAAAATGAAGAACCAAAACCCGATTTTCACAAAAAATTGATTTTTTCGTAATTTTTCTTAGACCTTTCCGAATTTGACCAAACTTTAACTAGGCACTATAGCTACTAAACTTATTAGTTGACACTACAGGAAGCACGCAAAATTTAAATAGTTTTTAAATAAAATCAAATGGTTGAATCCTCCCACTGGTCGAAACATACCCACTCTCCCCTACATATAAACAGGGTGGCCCAACGAAAACTTGACATGGAGATTTTTGGCGATAATAGCGTAGATGTAAAAAAACGCTAGGACTAGTCGATTTTAGTTTGGAGGGGACAATTTTTTTTCTTATTTGCAATATCCTCACGCCAACCCCCGGGCAGTGGGGTGAACAACCCCTAAAATTTGAATAGTTAAAAGGGGTAGAGTCATACATCATTAGAAAGCCCTTTTAATTCTCTAAACAGTGGTATGCGGCTTTTTAAATTTAAGTGAACCGTTTAAAAAAAAATGGATTTTTAGTTTCGAAAATTTAGATACATTTTATCATACTAAATGCTAGAAATGTTCACCTACAGTTTCCATGCAATGATACAGATTTTGCTGAAAACGTTCTCGCACATTTTGGAGCATTTCTGTGGTAATTTAGCGTTTGTGATTCGTTGACGTAAATCTTCCAATGAAGCAGGTGGGGTATAATAAATTCTGATTTTCGAGTGACCCCACAGAAACAAGTCTTAGGGAAAAAGTCTGGTGATTGTGGGGCCATTCTATTGATTCCTCCTCCCGATTTGCTGATCCAAAAATTGACAAAAAATCAAAGTATAGTGCAGAGGAGCGCCGCGCCCATGATTCATCTTAGAAATTGTATTATTTTATAAGCCTTTCGGATTAAAAATTGTCATTATCAGGTAATTGTAGTCTATTAACCCTAGAACACGTGTACACAGCTTATTGTGGGAAAATCTAAAAAATATTAAAATGCATTTTTTATTATTTTTTAAATTATTTTTGCCACGTTAAAGAGGTATAAAAAGTTTTAGAATTTGTCCAGGTAAATTTGAATTTGGGACCATAGTGTGACGGCGGCATATCAGATTTAATTTTTTTTGTGATAAGTTTGCATGAACGAACTATAATCAATTGAGAAACTGAAACTAAAGTTTCAAAAATCAATTGTCCAGTGGCGTACTGTTTGTAACTTGATAATACCAAAGAGGTTGAGTTCCGAAATTAAAAATACATTTTTTTGAAAACGGTTCACTTAAAACCGGCCATAGAGCCACTGTTTAGAGAATTAAAAGGGCTTTCTATTGATGTATGACTCGACCCCTTTTCCCTATTCAGATTTTAGGGGTTGTTCACCCCACTCCCTGGGGGTTGGCGTGAGGATATTGCAAATAGCAAAAATAATGGTCCCCCTCCAAACTAAAATTGACCGGTCCGAGCGTTTTTTTACATCTCCGCTATTATCACCAAAAATCCCCATGTCAAGTTTCCTTTGGGCCACCCTGTATAGAGTAATTGTATGTTCTTTCTTTGAATAATATAACTGCTGTAATGTGGCTTTTGTACATCAATAAATTATATTCTATAGAATAGATAGATCTATTATATTCCACCTGGGGATTTTCGGGATGTATGTTAGAAATTACTAAAATATTAAAGAATAGTTAAAAAATATTTTAAATATATTACATTAAAGAAACCAAAAAATTACACAATAATAATAATATTAATAACATTAATAATAATAATAATAATGTTTATTCAGCAGACAATTAATAATTATAATACTTAATAATATTCCTCTATGCCTAAGAATATAAAATAGCTTGTGTCCAGTTTGGTATAATACCGGGTGTCCCAAATTTTACTTCCCGGCCAATATATCCGTTATTTTAAAGGATGGACACATAATTAAAAAAACATATTAAATGGAATCAAAAGTACTTTTAAATCCCACACCAAAACACACCCCTTATTAACTCACCCCCTTGCAGCCACCCCAAACTTTTTTTTTCAAAGCACTCGCATAGGTTTTTTTAGTGCTTTTAAAAGCACTGTAAATTCTGAATTCACATGAATATAATTTTACTTTTATAGTTTGATTTCGGGAGGCTTTACAAAATTTGGGGGGGGGGGATAAGCCCCCTAAGCCCCCCCCCTAGTTACGCTTATGGTTAAAGTCTAGTTAACTTTAGGTCTTTAAATTTTTTTACGAATACGTTAAACAGTTACTAACAATTATTTAATATCACTCCCGAAACTCGGGATTAAACCCATCCCAATACCGAGTTGGTATTGAGTTGATAAATTTTTCATATTTTCATTTTATATTTACACCTGGATATGCCTTGATATAAAACATAACTGTTCTTATACGATTTTTTTTTAAATTATTAAATTTAAATGGAAAATTTTACCTACCTATAATTTTTTATAAATTATCGACGAGAAATTCCAAACGGAACTGGAATGGAAATGGAAAAATTTATTATTTAAGCTCACTGACAAGTCAACAGAAATGTTGAATTTAAATTATATTTTTAAATAGGTCTTGGTTGAAAAGCTTTTTTTGAGTACAAATTATTTTCTTTAAGCCTTTTATACCAAGAAATTTATGTTTAATTGGGTATAAGTGCTCAGAGCATTATGAAATAAAAGTAAAGAATAAAAGGTTTAAAAGAAAAGAAACGAAGAAAAAAAATGGAAAAGGTATTTACATTAACAAGCTATGTAAAATTTTGAAAGTTTTTAAGTTTAAGGGTAAAAAGTTACAGGCGAACAGAATAGATTTTTTTTATTAACTTTTTTTCTTTATATTTCGACACAAATTATTAAAAATTAAATCAAGCAAAAAATGGAATTGTTCTTTAGAAAAAAGCTCGAAAAAAAGTAAAAAAGGTAAATGGTGAGAAATGGTTCTTTTGGGGAGTCGGACTTTTTTGTTTCAACATCCGAATTATATTTTGTCATTAACGCTGTAATACTGTATGTGTATGTTGGAACATGTTGTAATAAACCATAATTTTTATTGTAACATTAGGATACCATCAATTATGGTCCATCATGTTACAGCGATAAAATAGACAAAATGAAACCTGTGGTAATATTTATGTGACCATAAAATGCCAGCAACAAATTAGTTATTTCGTTTAAACTTAATTTTCATGTACATTACTATGTTGCTATTAATAAAATATTTTTAATTATATATTTTTAATCTACTTACTTACAATGAAAAAAGGTCTGGATGGGACAACCAGTTAAAAACGGAACATCACGGCAATTTCCCAGGAAACCAGATGACGTCCCCGACGTACTATCGACGTCAGCTTTAGGTCATATTTTTGACGTCATACATACGACGCATATCAGACATCGACAAGACGTCAGTTTTTGCTCAAATATTGACGTCATTAAAATTGTACGTCGCTGGGATGTCAATTTAATGCTAAGGCTATATGTGGCGCCACATATTGCATTCTACCACTAAAAAAGTTATAAATTCTTTTTTTGAAATAATATAATTATATGTAATATAATTATATTATTATAGCTAGTATAATTAGCCTACTAATTTGATGTATATCATCGGATTAGTATGGATTTTCTATGCCTGTGGAAAATTCCTTTCACTGGACAAGAGCAGATATGTGGAGGGAGTAGTGGCAAGAAATTGTCAATGAAATCCTGTCATAGGATCTCATATTATAATATTTCCCTCTCTAAAATTAACCCACTCTGCCTCCAGCCTGGTCGGTTAATTTTTGTCATGGGCAAAATCCTAGTTTCCTCTATCATACCATAAATAACTATTAATTGGAGAGAGATATATAAAGTTGAACACGTTATTCTAACGTCATGTTTCTGAAGTTATTATAACGTCAGTAATGTTACGTCTCTGGGCTGTGACTTCTACAGGTCGCTGGGACTACAGCAAGCTGTCATAATATTCCGTCATGTAGGTCAGTTAGTGCCCAATAATTGACGTCAAAAAGATGTCTTTTGGTTTCCTGGGCTGTCTTGTTCTTACCAGATTTCTGGTTGCAGCAACCAGAAGAATAGTTGGTCCGTATTTGACTATTGATCTGCTCGACTTAACCAGACCGTTTTTTTAGTGGGTCCATTGATATTGAAGGGTGGATAATATCCACTGGATATACCGAGGGAGTTAATACACTTGAGAGCAAAAAAATCGATCCACCTAAAAAATTGCCATTTTTTAAATTCAAATATTTCGAAAACTACTTTAGGGATTTGACTGATTCTTTTTTTGTTTTAAAACTTAAACATTCTTTACTTTTGTTTTTATTTAGAATGATTAAAAAAGTGTTTGTGTATTAACAGCAACAAAAAATGTACAACTATGTTGTTTTGCCCCATCTTCTGAGACTTGCATGGTACGCCACTGAAACTGTTCATCAAATTGTTAGAATCTCTCTCATTGCCACAGTTTTAATGAATATATATTTTTTTATATTTTTACTTCTGGTTTAGGAGATATCAGGATTTTCCTGAAAGCATCAATCTAGTTCATGTAGTACTTTTTGAGTTAACTGAAAAAATTATAACTTTCAGTAAAATCCTGATATCTCAGAAGTAAAAATATAAAAAAATAAAAAAAAATATTCATTAAAACTGCGGCAATAAGAGAGACTTTAACAATTTGATAAACATTTGCAGTTGCGTACCATGCAAGTCCTAAAAGATGGGGCAAAAAACATGGTAGTACATTTTTTGTTGCTGTTAATACAAAAATACTTTTTTTAATTATTCTAAATAAAAACAAAAGTAGAGAATGTTTAAACTTTAAAAAAAAAAAAAGAATCAGGTGGATCCATTTTTTTGCTCTCAAGTGTAGTACGTCTCTGGGCTGTGCCTTCTACAGGTCGCTGGGACTACAGCAAGCTGTCATAATATTCCGTCATGTAGGTCAGTTAGTGCCCAATAATTGACGTCAAAAAGATGTCTTTTGGTTTCCTGGGCTGTCTTGTTCTTACCAGATTTCTGGTTGCAGCAACCAGAAGAATAGTTGGTCCGTATTTGACTATTGATCTGCTCGACTTAACCAGACCGTTTTTTTAGTGGGTCCATCGATATTGAAGGGTGGATAATATTCACTGGACATACCGAGGGAGTTAATACACTTGAGAGCAAAAAAATCGATCCACCTAAAAAATTGCCATTTTTTAAATTCAAATATTTCGAAAACTACTTTAGGGATTTGACTGATTCTTTTTTTGTTTTAAAACTTAAACATTCTTTACTTTTGTTTTTATTTAGAATGATTAAAAAAAGTGTTTGTGTATTAACAGCAACAAATAAACAACTATGTTGTTTTGCCCCATCTTCTGAGACTTGCATGGTACGCCACTGAAACTGTTCATCAAATTGTTAGAATCTCTCTCATTGCCACAGTTTTAATGAATATATATTTTTTTATATTTTTACTTCTGGTTTAGGAGATATCAGGATTTTCCTGAAAGCATCAATCTAGTTCATGTAGTACTTTTTGAGTTAACTGAAAAAATTATAACTTTCAGTAAAATCCTGATATCTCAGAAGTAAAAATATAAAAAAATAAAAAAAAATATTCATTAAAACTGCGGCAATAAGAGAGACTTTAACAATTTGATAAACATTTGCAGTTGCGTACCATGCAAGTCCTAAAAGATGGGGCAAAAAACATGGTAGTACATTTTTTGTTGCTGTTAATACAAAAATACTTTTTTTAATTATTCTAAATAAAAACAAAAGTAGAGAATGTTTAAGCTTTTTAAAAAAAAAAAGAATCAGGTGGATCCATTTTTTTGCTCTCAAGTGTAGTATCAAAAGCCTAAAACAGCCCGCTGCAGCGCCTTCGCCAAAATTGTAAATTTTCTGCAACCACATCAATAGTTAAATACGAAAAAACTAATTCTCTGGTTGCTGCAACCAGAAACCTGGTAAAAGCAACAAGAGATATTGTTGTACTTACCAAATCCGTACAATATAAGCTCTGTTAAGATTGTGTTCAAGTTGTTTCTCTTGCCAGATTTTTGGTTACAGCATTCAGAAATAAAGTTGTTCCGTATTTAAACATTTTTGTGGTTGCCCCAAACATATGTTTTTTTCTTTGAAAGTAAATTATAATTTAAAGCTTGGAGTTATTCTAGGTTTTCTTTGTGCTAAGGACAAAAAGTTGTTGTTGCCTTACCAGATTTCTGCTTGCAGCAAACAGAAAATTGTTGTTACGTATTTAACTATTGATTTGGCTGCCTAACCAGATTTTTTTTTAGTAATAATTTACCTTTACTAACCTACTTGTCCCTATCAAAACATCCCAACTACACATTTTTTTTCCACTACTAGCCTTAGACTATACCATTATTTATCATGTTTTCAGACTGAGAAATCAATTTTCTTCACCTATAGCAATAATAATTTTTTCTCTCCTAGTAGGAGTAAATTTTATAAACAATTGATATCTGCCAATTGATTTTCCTTGGACTGCAATATATGATTGCTTATAGTTTATAGTTTTTAATGGACAAAATGCAACAATATTTTGCCATTGGATAAAAAATGAACATGGCAAATATTATAAATGAATATAATACATTATTCAGTAAATATAGACAATAGAATATAACACATTATTCAGTAAATAAACCACTTACCAATGTTTTTACACATTTTAAAAATATAAAAATGCCACCCACTAGAACTGTCAACTTTCAGTCAATAAATCAATTTATTCATTTGTTTTCAAAAATGGCGATTTCAAAGGCTACTTGTTTTTGCGCGGTCAATTAAGATCCAGCAAACATTTTAGTTTATTATTGATATAAAAATGTTAAATAATAAGAATAAATGCGCCAGTAGTGGAAAAAAAAATACAAACCACGGCAGAGAAGACTATTATAGCCTTGCACTCAAATTTAATACGCTCGGCTATAAAAAATGTCTTCTCTACCTTGGTATATAATTACTATTCTTTTAGGTTATTACTAGTATACTATTCATTAATGGCCTCAACTTTAATTAAAGTGACTATAAACGGTTCAATTTAACAATAAAAATACTAATAAATAAATATACAGTACACTGAGAAAAAATATTGCAAGTGGCTGCCGTATACCAATTCGTAAAATTTTCCATACAAACAACATGTAAGATATGAACCGACGTGTGATTATCTGTAAAATTACATGTGGTGTAAATCAATATACATAAGTCTATATGATTTTACATTATTATTGTGATATTGCGTAATTTAGATTAATTTACAGCGCTTTACAACATTTCTCCAGTCCTTGACATAATAGTACAGTAATATAATTTGCATTTATAAAAACTCACGAATTAACCCCTTAACGCACTTGCCCGAGTTAACTCGTTGACAGTAGGTTGGGCACTTTTCCGCTTACCCGAGTTAACTCGGGCGGACTTATATGATATTTTAGAAAATAAAGTTTTTTTTTAATTTTTTTTAACATTACTTGTCATTGCCCTTCAGTGTAGACTAAAAATTAAGAAAAAAAATTGGTGTAAAATTAACCAATTTTCTGAAAAAAAGTGGTGCGTTTATGGGTTAAATCAAGTATAGTAAAATTACTTAAAGTAAGCTATTTTTCATTATTTTACAGTGTATTAATAATACACTGTATTATACTGTAACGAAACATTCACGCTAGTTTAATTCCTGTTTAGTGTAGCTTAGTTTAGTTTGTATAGTCGATCGCAAATTATTACTCAATAAATATCAATTACCGTAAACTTTCAATAAATGTTGAAAACTTGACTAAGAGCTTTAAAATCGATGCAGAATATTCAGGCGTTAAGCTTCGTTAAGCTTCCTATTAAAAGCGTGTTTATATGTTAAAGGTTTCGTTCATCTAAACCTTTTGTTAACCATGAAATTACATAATTGATGAATCCGTCATTTTATAGCCTAATAGGCCTAAAACTTTGGTCAGAAATATTAAACAAGTTACTATGGCGGAAATACAAACCAGAAAGATAAACATGGTGTCCCACGGTAGAGAAATCAGTTAATTTGTGGCTTTACTATCGAAGATATCAAAATGAAATTTTTACCAGTCAATATAGACCTAATTACCTAGTGTTGCCGCCTAAAGCGATAGTTATCGCCAATAAATACCTCTCGTATCGCAACTACGATGCGCTAGTTCAAACATTATCTCGCACAAACGATAACGAGAGGCCTCTCGTTATCGCCTACCTCTCGCCTAACTCTCACGATAACGATACTTATCGTTCCAGCGTAAAAGTTGAATATTTCAGCCATCTAATATTAGTTAAATGAATTTGACTCAAATGTCACATTAAAAAAAATATGTCAAAAATTACTAAAATGCATATATCTTCGTAAAGTGATATTTTGCTGCATAAATGTGAACATTATAAAAGGCTTTTATCTTTTTAAATCGTAAATCGTATCGCAGGCAGAAACTGCTTCAACATTATCCTATTTTTATAGCAGATATAAAAATATTAACTCCTGGCAGTCGCACTAAGTACCTAATTAACTTTATAGTAAGTACGGTAGTATCTGACTAATACGAGGGGTAATTTAAAAGAATGCAAAAAGGCCAGAGCTGCTGTTAGTAGGATTTGAATGTTAAAAATCAATTTTAATAGTCCTAATATATTTTGCTTTCCATTTTTACCTCTCGGCGTTTTAGGAAAAAATAAGATGATTTAGGTAAAAAAATGTTTGCTTTTTTTTTATCACAATACTTTATGAGAAAGTAAAAATGGGAAAGCAAAATATATAAAGACTATTAACATTGATTTTTAGCATTCAAATCCTACTAACAGCAGCTCTGGTCCTTTTGCCTTCTTTTAAATTACCCGACGCGTCGTATTAGTCAGATACTACCGTACTTACTATAAGCCTAATTAGGTACTTAGTGCAAACTGCCAGGGTATCTATTCTTGGGCTCGAGAGAACGTGAAAATTTTTCGTAGGAAGGGAACTGATCACATCATATCAAAGTTCCCCAAAGTTAAAAAATGCTATTCTTGAAGAGCAGGGAGCGTGATGGGATCTTTGCAGCGTTGCCAAGTATTTTAGCGGATTTTAACCAATCAGATTATGCGATTTGCGTGTACAAGCAGCTTGTGACAAGCTGTCATTAATTTCCTTTTTTTGTAAACAAGTGCTGAGGTTTAAATATTTTTTTAATTAATATATAGAAGTATAATATATTATTAGTAAGAAATGACTGAAAATAAAACCAGAAAAAGATCTGCGCCAACTAGCAGTCAGCAAAAAAAAATTCTTCTAAATTTTATTCAAGACAACCCGCTTGTGAATAGTAGACTCTTTAGTCCTGTTTTCACGAAACAGGACGCAAGAAAGGCGTGGCAAGATCTTGCAGATCTCCCAAAAGGGCAACAGCCCCCACAATTTCCAAATCATCCATCGTTATATTATTATTATTATCATAATATGTATAATAATTTATAAATATAAAAAATCTTTTATTAATTACGATTAACTAGTATAAAACAAAACGGTATTCAAATTAACAACACAAAACCAAAGCAAAAATAGGGTTCTGTTCGAATGCGCACGACTAACTTATATGTCAAAATTTCCTTGAACGACCGCTTCTCACAATCCCGAGTAGTAGAAGTAAAGTTCCTCAATTTTCGTGCGAAGAGAATACATACCCTGGAGTTTATATTTTTATATCTGTTACAAAAATAGGATAATGTTGAAGCAGTTTCTGCCTGCGATACGATTTTAAAAAATAAAAGCCTTTTATAATGGGCTAATGTATGCTCCATAATGCCTATTAAAGAATATATTTGCATTTTAAAAATCATTAAATTTCAAAATTAAATAATGACGTTTGTGTCAAATATTTTTATCTGATTTTAGGTGGCTTCAACATTCGACTGTCTTTAACTGTAAGATGGTTATCGCTCTCGCTTCGGTCTCGTTACGGGCGAGAGGCCTCTCGTTATCGTTACAACAATACGATATTTTTCCACCTCTCGCTATCGTTATGTTCAACGATAACGAGACGATAGCGAGACGATAGGCCTTAGGCGGCAACACTATAATTACCTACAATTACTCCCTGACAAAAGTTTTCACTATGTTTTGTTTTTGAGCTAGAGAGTCGCAGAGTGACCATTTTTATTTTATTATTATCTCCCGGCTGTATTTGATATATATCTTAAAGTACATTCAAACTAAGCTATTTCCAAATTTCTAGCCTCCAGATTCGGTTCCTTTGGGTGCTAGAAGCTCCAAAAGCCATGGCAATGAGCTACGAATAAATCTATTTTTAACTTGCCTAGTATAAATTATATTTATTATATTCAGATTAAGCTATTTTCATAGTTATACACAATAATTCTGGGGCCAAGAGGTAAAAAAGTCTTTAAAAAGTGCATTTGATAAATACTTGAGAGCAAAAAAATCGATCCACCTAAATAATTGCAATTTTAAATTCAAATATTTCGAGAACCTACCTAATGGATTTGACTGATTCTTTTTTTTTGTTTTAGAGCTTAAACATTCTCCACTTTTGTTTTTATTTAGAATGATTAAAAAAAGTATTTTTGTATTAACAGCAACAAAAAATGTACAACTATGTTTTTTTTCCTATCTTCTGGGATTTGCAGAGTACGCCACTGCAACTGTTCATCAAATTGTTATAGTCTCTCTTATTGCCGCATTTTTAATGAATATTTTCTTTTTCTTATATTTTTACTTCTGGTTTAGGAGATATCAGGATTTTTCTGAAAGTTGTCATTTTTTCAGTTAACTTAAAAAGTACTAACTCAGTAGAGTTTTTATTTTATATTTAAAGCTCAAGTCTTTTGCTTCTAGAGAACCGCCGCCGGATGGAGTGACCCTATTTTTTCTTTTAATCAAGTTTATCGAACCCATTTTATTTTTTTGATAAACTTGATTAGAAGAATAACGTAACTCGGTAAGCTTTAAATGTAAAGCACAGCATCAATCAAGTTCATGTAGTACTTTTTGAGTTAACTGAAAAAATGACAAATTTCAGGAAAATTCTGATATCTCCTAAATCAGAATTAAACAAAATAAAAAAAATAAAAAAAATATTCATTAAAACTGCGGAAATAAGAGAGACTTTAACAATTTGATAAACAGTTGCAGTGGCGTACCATGCAAGTCCTAGAAGATGGGGAAAAATAGTTGTATATTTTTTGTTGCTCTTAATACAAAAATACTATTTTTAATTATTCTAAATAAAAACAAAAGTGGAGAATGTTTAAGCACTAAAACAAAAAAAGAATCAGTCAAATCCATTTGGACTTTCGAAATATTTGAATTTAAAATTGCAATTTTTTAAGTCGCTTCCTTTGGGTGCTAGAAGCTTCAAAATCTGTGGCAATGAGCTACGAATAAATCTATTTTTAACTTGCCTAGTCATATAAATTATATTTATTACATTCAGATTAAGGTATTTTCATAGTTATACACCATAATTCTGGGGCCAAGAGGTAAAACAGTCTTTACAAAGTGCATTTGACATATACTTGAGAGAAAAAAAATCGATCCACCTAAAAAATTGCAATTTTAAATTCAAATATTTCGAAAGTCCAAATGGATTTGACTGATTCTTTTTTTTTTGTTTTAGAGCTTAAGCATTCTCCACTTTTGTTTTTATTTACAATGATTAAAAAAAGTATTTTTGTATTAACAGCAACAAAAAATGTACAACTATGTTTTTTCCCATCTTCTGGGACTTGCAGAGTACGCCACTGCAACTGTTCATCAAATTGTTAGTCTCTCTTATTGCCTATTTTTAATGGATATTTTCTTTTTTTTTATATTTTTACTTCTGGTTTAGGAGATATCAGGATTTTCCTGAAAGTTGTCATTTTTAGTTAACTCAAAAAGTACTAACTCAGTGGAGTTTTTGTTTTTATTTTAAGCTCGTCTTTTGCTCTTCTAGAGAACCACCGCCGAATGGAGTGACCCTATTTTTTCTTTTACTCGAGTTTATCGAAACCATTTTATTTTTTTGATAAACTTAATTAGAAGAAAAACGTAACTCGGTAAGCTTAAAATGTAAAGCACAGCATCAATCAAGTTTATGTAGTACTTTTTGAGTTAACTGAAAAAATGACAAATTTCAGGAAAATCCGGATATCTCCTAAATCAGAATTAAAAAAATAAAAAAATAAAAAGAAAATATTCATTAAAACCTAGCGACAATAAGAGAGACTAACAATTTGATAAACAGTTGCAGTGGCGTTCCATGCAAGTTCTAGAAGACGGGGCAAAAAAAAATAGTTGTATATTTTTTGTTGCTCTTAATACAAAAATACTTTTTTTAATTATTATAAATAAAAACAAAAGTGTAGAATATTTAAGCTTTAAAACAAAAGAAGAATCAGTCAAATCCATTAAGTAGATTTTTAAATATTTGAATTTAAATAATGAAATTTTTTTAGGTGGATCGATTTTTTTGCTCTCAAGTGTATGTGATACTCCAATTTTTAATGAAATGACATTTTGATTAAATGAAAATTATTTCGACGTATAGTACTGACATATGTCAAATGGACTTTTTAAATATGTGTTTACCCCTTTGGTCTGCTGAATAATTGTGTAAAACTGTGAAAATAAACAATTCTAAATGAAATAAATGTAAATTAAGTTAAAAGTATCATATATTTTTCGTATACCCCATTCTACGACCTCTTTGGACTCTCTAGCACCCAAAGGAATCCGATCTAGGACCTGGCGATTGACAAATGGCCTAATTTGAATGTATTTTAAAACATAATATATTATATAAAATACAGCTAGGAGAAAATAATGAAATAAAAATGGTAATCAGCTCTTAGACTAAGAGCTCCACACTTACATTTTTTTTAGCAAAATAGTATTTTTAAATGACTATTTTACAAACAATATATAGGCCAATCAAAACCTTGCATTTTTAGTTTCTTGGCCAACCAGATCAAAATGAATCTGATAATTTTTGCAGAAATGCAATTATCACTTGATTACTATGGAAACAAGAAACTGACATTTACTGACATCTTAATAAATGTTATATTTTTGCAAAATGTGTTTTTAATTTGTGAAGCTAGTTGTTTTTTTTATTGATAAGCAATATAAATGTTTATTTTATTACCAAAACATCCTAGGTATAAACCCTAATTAATTTCAGATATTGGGATCTACAAAGTATATCAACAGATAGATTACTTTGCTTGGTATTCAAAGCAGGCTACTCAAAGCTAATTTAAACACTAGAAAACTAAACTTTTTAAACAAAAAAAGCTATGATCTTTATTTAAATGCTAAAATATATGATAACTATTTTATTGGAGTAATCTCAAGCATAAAATATCCCTCAAGCAAATTTTAGACTTGGCAACATTCGAGAACAAGTGAACATCGTGGTTTTAAAAAGCACGGCAAATTTGAAATATAAAATTTTAATTATAGTTGTAAAATAATGTTGTTGTTTAGTTCTTAAATTTTTAATTTAAATATGAAACAACATTAAACATGGTAAAATTATATACTTCCTAATTTTGTTTGTGAAATAGTCTTTCAAAATACCATTCGTGCATGTTGAATTATACATAATTTTTTTACTGTATATAAAAAAACATTTTTCAATTTTTCTTAAGGAAATTGTTTTCGTGCATTTTTCGTCAAAATTCCTCGACCTGCGGTCTAGGAACTTTGTAACAATTGCCAAGCAAAATATTTTTTTAATACAGTAAAAAAAATATTGATAATTCAACATGCACTTATGATATTACTACTGACAATATTTAAAGATGTTTTTTTTCTTTATCTTACAATTAATAGTTTTTACTAAAAACATTAATTTTTCATTTAAATTATTAATAATATACATAATGCTTCATATTCTATAGTATACTCCTCGCAGTTGCAAGTGACTACTTTTTCTGGTGAAGTTTTAGGTCAAACTTAATTGAATTGTATTGGGATATTAAATTAGAAATTTTTTAAATTTAAATGTAACATCTAATTTTTCGTTTGCTGTAAAAAGTTGAATTACGGCCACGAAGAAGCATCTGGTCCACAGTGCGGTAGTTTGAAAAGAATACGTGATAGGAGGAATCTAAAGGCAGTTTTAGGATTATCACTAAACTCCGAAATAAGGGATGATTTTACATCAGAAAATATGACAAAAAGTTCCTATAAACATATGTCTAAAAATGCATCGTAAGGGAGCTACGCCCCTTTGGAAGTGGCTAAAAAATTCGGTTTTTATTTAATAACTCGGGAACCCTTTAAGATATAGCAACAATGTTTAGCAAGTGAAATAATATTAATAAGGCACATCTTCGTATGTTATTTTCATTTACTTATTTTAAACAGGGGCGTGCGAAACGGGGGGCCATTATCAGTTTTTTGTCCCAAACTTTTTTCTGTGTAACTTTTTTGTGAGTTTATTTTTGGTGTATTATTTCTCAGGTCAAATACATAAAAAAGGTACTCTTGTTGTATCACTGTAGGACTAACCGTTTTCGAGAAAAAATTATTTGAAGGTGAAATTTCACGGTTCGTGGACGAAAAGTTAAATACTAAAACGTTGAAAACCAAAATTTTAATGATTTAGGGTTATTCTATATCGAAAACTAAGAAAACAAGTTTCTATACACGTATGTCGAAAAGGCTCTTTAAAAATGGTGCATATTTACGAGATCATAGCTCCCTTAGGATTGGTTTTTGGAAGTACCTGTATACAAGGTTTTTTCCTTAGTGTTTGACTTAAATTTACTCTGCAATAATTAAATTTTGGTTTTCAACATTTTAGTATTTAATTTTTATAATTATAATTAAGAAGTTTATTGGTGACCTTAGATATGTTAATAACTTTTAAAATGGTGGGTATAGGTCTTTGTTCTTCAGAAAAACACGTTTTATAACTTGCCGACGTTTCGAAAAATTTATCTTCTTCCTCAGAGCTCTACAATTCAGAAAAACTTAGAAATTACAATATGTTATACCATAAAAAAAATATATAAATATATAAAGATTTGTTACAAAATTAAAATTTAAAACAAAGAAAATAAATATCTATAGTATATGTTACTAGTTAAATTTAACAACAACCAAATTTATAAATTATTTTTATGAGTGTACTTTATTTTGTGTACTTTACTGTAGTTTAAAAGAATAAAAACAAAAACGCTCCACTACAGGTGGCTTTTATTTTATTATTTATTTATTTTGTTTGTTTTAAATTTTAATTTTGTAACAAATCTTTATATATTTATATATTTTTTATGTTATAACATATTGTAATTTCTAAGTTTTTCTGAATTGTAGAGCCCTGAGGAAGAAAATAAATTTTTCGAAACGTCGGCAAGTTATAAAACGTGTTTTTGTGAAGAAAAAAGACCTATACCCAAAAGAATGGCTGCATACTTTGTTTTTCATTAGCAAAATAATATGAAAATAATATCTCTATGTTTTAAATACAAGGCTATTAATTTAGCGTGATAAAATCTTAAGCAATGTTGAATTTGCAAAATGCCCCGGAGATCTTCTCAAAACAGAGCTGGATTATTATTTATTACGCTTGAAATGAACAGAGCCTACTTAGAATATGAACTTTATTCTCGCTTGAAATTATTATTAAGTCGAGCTAAAAATTACAGCCTTACTCGAACGTCTATTGCCTTGTACAAAAACTACCTCTAAACGACTTTACCTCGCAAGAAAATACCTCGCAAGGACATTACGTCGCATAAAAAAAACTTACCTCTAAAAGACATAATTTTTTTAAAATTATAAAAAAAAACAAACCAAAACAACATTTTTTTTTTTGGAAAAAGAAGGGAAATTTAACAGTTATAAACTTAGTGATTTAAAACAATGATATAAATATATTCTTAAATAATCAAAAAGCTGCCAATAAATCCACAGCAAAATGTTTATAAAAAAAATTAAAAAACTAAAAATTATAAATGTTTTATCTTTGCCAGAATTTCATCATATTTTACACGTTTACAAAAAAAAATGTCCTTGTACATTGTACATGGGAGGATTGGTGTAGTGGTTATGGGAGGATTGGTGTAGTGGTCTACCGCGTCTGTATATGACAAGTCTACTACAACTAGAGTGAGTTCGATTCTCACTGGCGCCGATTTGCCTTTTTCAGTTAATTAATAATTGAAATTTCGCGAAGGCATAAGTGAAGCGGACACTCTCTATAAAAACTAGTTCGAAAGTGAGTATAAGCCGGTGGTTCCCTCTACTACTAGCCCACATAAGTCCTGGACTTAGGGGATGCTTAATTAAGTAGAATAGTACGGGGTTAAAACAAACAAACACACGATATTTATAAAACACAACGTTTTTATACACTGAACCCTCGATCCAAACCAAGCAAATAATTTCCCTTGTTAAATTTAAATTTAATCAATAAATGATCAAATATGAGCAAAAAGACTACAATATACAATATTCACAAAGAAACAGAAAATTAAAAACTAGCCTTTTCGAGGTAAAACCCATTCGAGGTAAAATCATTCGAGGTCATGTCATTTCGAGGTAATGTGTATACGATTTATTCTGACCTCCTTAAGAGGAACGCGGCATGTACACCTGACACATACGGTTTTCGAGGTTAGCATTATTTTACTAAGGAGAATAACGGTAAGTATCAATCCTAAGGAAATATGCGGTAAGTACACCCAAGAAATTACTTGCCGCGTTCTTTCTATGTAAAATTTTAGCATGGATTTTAATTTTTTAATAAACGAAATAAATCTAAAAATACTATATTTATGCTTTTTGGTATTTCAAAAATCTGTTAACTTCTGGTAAGTATCTATATTTAAAATAAAATTTAATTGAACGTATAATTGTTTTGAGCGTGCTGCAAGTGAATTTTTGAAATAAATTATAACAAAATATTTGTTATGATTTTTTGTAACAATATAAATTTTTGATACCTTAAGATAATATGTTCATATTATGTAGTGCTACGCATTCCATTATATACTATTCACAGTAAATGGTATATTGCATTTTCCCAAATACTTAAAAAAAAAAATAAATAAAAAAAATATTTTTTTTTGAAAATATATTTTTTTTTTGAAAAAATTTTCTTTTTTGAAAAAAAAATTTTGTTAATTTAATTTTTTTTTTTTTTTTTTAATTTTTTTTTTTTCGTTTTTGATTTTAATAAACCTAGGACTTTGGGGGAAAGTATTATTTTGTTGGCAGCAATGTTTATATTATATTATATTATTATTTAATTATATTTAAATAGATATATCTACTAGTAGATACTAGTAGTATACTATTAAACAAAATATTTTTTTATTTCTTTTTTTTTTTAATTCATTGATTGATCAATATTTTATAATAATATTAATTTTGTCTTCTTATGAGAAATGTATATTTCTTTAGAAAAAATAAATTTATCTATCTATTAATTTTGTCTGACTGCCGTTAACTACCCATAATTTTGCTTTTATTTATATTTGCTTTATCCTGTTTCTCTTTTCAAAACAAAAATTTACATACCGTTATTCTCCGTTATTCTCCGTGGTAAAATAATGCTAACCTCGAAAAACGTATGTGCCACGTTCCTCTTCAGGAGGGCAGTATTATCCATACAAGGTAAATTGTTTCGAGGTAATGTCTTTTCGAGGTAACGTCTTTTCGATAACGTCTTTTCGAGGTAATGTCCTTTCGAGGTAATTTTTTTCGAGGTATTTTTTTCGAGGTAATTGCTAGCGAGGTAATTTTTTTTTGAGGTAAATACCGGTCGCCCTGCTTCCAACTATACAGTACTTTTCTCTATAATTAGATAATTTTTTATAAAAAAAAATATTTATATTAAAAAAAAAACTAAAAAAAACAAAAATTGAAAAAACAATAATAACTAACGGTCCTAATTCTCTTAAGCAAAATTTTATTTGATTTATGAACAACCGATTTCGATGCTAGCCATCTTCAGATTAGGTACAATCAAAAAATGCATATTACACCCAGTGACATGGAATCAGTAGGGTAAAAATCAACATTATGCAGAAACTGAATAAAAACAATGTGGGATGTACAACAACATGTTTTCCGAGGAATTCGTTTAAATTTTTAAATTTAATGTAGTCTTTTAATTGTTTTTATTCAGTTACTGCATAATGTTGATTTTTACCCTACTGATTCCATGTCACTGGGTGTAATATGCATTTTTTGATTGTACCTAACCTGAAGATGGCTAGCGCCGAAACCGGGTGGTAATAAATCAAATAATATTTTGCTTAAGAGAATTAGGACCGTTAGTTATTATTTTTATACCTAATAATTTAACTCTTACAATGGACTCCAACCACAAGTTTGAAAAAAACAATTTACGATAATAAATATACTAATGTACTAGAAACTTTTTCAGCGATAAATATGCTAGCAACATTTTTTCAGCAATAAATAAATTTCGATTAACGTTACCTTTTTAGGAAAAATTACTTTTATTATAAGGATCAATTATACCAATTTTGAAAGAAATCCCCTTAAAAACAAAAAAGTTATAGGGGGTTAGACTTTTCAACAAATCTAAAAAAGCTCAAAGAAAGTTCCGATTAACGTAACTTTTTTAGGACAAATTTATTTTATTATAAGGATCAATTTTACCAATTTTAAAAGTAATCTCGCCAAAAAAAAAAGCTATGGGGGGTTAAACTTTTTAAAAATTTTTATAAAACTATAATTTTAATTTTTTTTTTATTTTTGGTTTATCGCAAAAAGAAGATTAAAAAAAATGAAAAATTATGATTTTTTTTTTAATTTTTTTATTTTTTTTAATTTCTTTAAAAAAAATGTATTTTTTCTTATTTTTATTTATTTATTTTTTAATTCTTCGTTTACCAAAAAATTCTCTTTTTTAAAAAATATTCAATATACATTACATATCTTCACGGCTTGTTTATCACTGCAAAACTGCGATATAAACCACGAAATACCAGAGATAATCACTATCTCCCACAAACGTTTATCCTACCTCTCTAATAGAGTCTCGATCCCGATATTTGTGGCTTGACAGAAGGACAGACATTCTGTTTAATCAACTAGCTAATTTCGCTAAAGTTTGCCTTTATAAGAAGAAATCGGAAAATAGTAGTCAAGATGCAAAACACAGTTTTTTTTAGTGGCTTAGGCTTACAAAGTAACCATAAGTCGCTTAACGATTTTGGCAATATGATTACGAAATCTATTTAAACTAGCTAACTATACTACAAAAACGTGCACTGAGAATCATAGATGGCTTAAACTACAGAGCTCACTGCAAAATTTCTTTTATCAAAAATAAGATTCTAACTTTTCCTTGTGCGTACATCCTGGAATGTCTAGTTTATATAAAACAAAATGAAAAAAACTATTTCAAATACACAGATAATCACAAATATCCATCAAGAAATAATGGTCAGAACTTAACTTCCACTTTTTTAAGACTATCAAAATCTGAAAAAAGTTATGAATATACTGGTTTAAAACTTTTTAATGTTTTACCGTGCAGTATAAGAGTTCTTCCTGAAACAAGTTTTAAAAATTCTATTCTATTCTATTCTCCATCAGGTTTGCATACCTGACTATATGCTGATATTTTCCGGTTTTAAATATTTATTTATTTACACGCCCGAACATTGATAAATCATTAGCAAACACTGAATGTTTGTTTAAAATATAATTTTGTTGAATCCAGCACGAACAGAGATAATAGAGACCTGTGAAATGAAGGTCATTTATTAGTATATTACAGGTCGTCTCGAAAAATAGTACTTTTCCGAGACCTTATTAATTATATGTTTAATAATATAATAATAATAATAATAATAATAATACTTTATTGGGCCTTATGAGAATAAATTCTATGGACACGTCAAATTAATAAATATAAAACATACAGAAAATATGTAATTGCAAATTAATTTAATTTCAATAAATAGTTAAAATTTAACCACCTTCACTAAAGTAGTCTCTTATGGTAAATGGGTTTATTAAGAAATAATGTTTTTAGCTTATTTTTAAATATATTAAAGTTATTTATACCTTTTATTTCTGCTGGTAGAGTTCTGTATACCTTCATTGCCATGTATCCCACTCCCTTTTCAAAAGCAACAGTTCTGTGCTTTGGAGTTGCTAAATCGAGGTCATGTCGCGTAGACATACCGTGACTTAGTTGGTGGTTCCTTTCAAATGATGTTATGTTTTTCTTTAAAAATAAACACAGCCTGTACAAGTCAAGTGCATAGACAGTCATTATTTTACATTTTTTAAATAGCGGAATACAATGATCATCATATTTAGCATCACGAATTGTTCTTAAGACTTTTTCTGCAGTAGCAGAAGTCTGTCCATATCAGGGGAACAGCCCCAAAATATTATTGAAAAACTAAGTCGGCTTAGGACAAACGCGTTGTAAAAAATTAAGAGGGACTCTGTACTTACTGTATTTTTTAGTTTAGAAATAGCTTAATTTGCTGAACAATTTTTTTTTGCAATCATATTAATATTACTGTTCCATGCAATTGTCTCCGAGATGCGAGTTCCTAGTAACACAATATACTCCGAGCGTTGTTAGACCTTTGTCAAGCCCATTCAAAAGAAAGGAGTACGAGCGGTGTCTGTGGATTTTACCAACTACTTATTTTTATTTTAAAAAATTTACGAAGCTCTAGTGAGATACAACATTATATCATATATACATAGATATGGCATTAATGTTGATTTGTTTTATGTAGAAAATATACAAAGCCAATTGTAAACAAACCACTATAGCGGAGAGGTTGCGAGGAGGTGAAGTATAACATATTTGTCAACAAACCACTATAGCGGTGGGTGGTGACCAGAAGCGGGAAGGTGAAATCTACCTGGATATAGCAATGAAAACATTTCGGTTTGACGTGGACTCAAGCCGCATCTATGTATATATGATCTAATGATACAACTTTCCCAGGCAGAGACTCACATATTTCGAAAAAGGTGCTATACTTTCAACATTTTGCCGGAAAACATAAAGTCCATTGATAGTTTTAATTTATACAATAAACGTGTGTTGGTATTTTTAATAGATTTGGAACCCTATACTTTGGAGGAATATCTAGCTTAAATTAATATATGATATATATTTTTTCTTTCTACATTATAATGTGTAATGCAATTTTTTAGTAATATAAATTAAATTACTTAAATTTAGATTTAATACTTTATATATTTTTTAATTATTTAATATTTAGATTTAATATTTAATATATTTGACTCTTTTTCTTGGCTGATTTATACTCAGTTGTTTGACAGTGTTTCAGGCGTATGATGTATTATTGTTTTTTATATTGTAAACCTATGAAATAAAATTTATCTTATCTTATCTAATGGTTGAGGCACAAAGTTCCGAAACCATTTATAGGTCGAGGAAAAGTACCTACTATTTTCCGGGAGACTTGTATACTATTTTATTCTCAACTGTTTTTATTTAAAAATAAAGTACCTTACTATTTTTTTTTTTTTGAAACTTAGATGTTTGAATTTAAATAAAGAAAATAATACTATAGTACTTTGTTTTTTAGTTTTTTATTATTACATATTATTATTATTATTATATTACAAGAAAAGTATATAAAACTAAAGTTTCACACGCGTAACAAAAAAACAACCACGAAAACACATTTGTTGATAGCCCACAAGGCATCTTATAACACTCAAAAGAACTCAAAAAAGTGGCCAATTGCAGCTCTCCGTGCCAGAGTTTTTTTTTGGTGTTTTTTTTTGGTGTTAACGTTGGTTTGGCGTCTGTTTGGTGATTTTTTTTGCAAAAAAATGTTTTTTATTTAAAATAATATATTGAAAAACGGTAAGCGCGTGCGCTTGCGCATGAGCTGTTTAGCACGCACGGCATAATGAACTGCATATAACTGCTCCTAAAAAACAAATATTTTGATAGCTCACAAGGCTCCGTTTCTAAAATTTATTATCCTTCTCAATCTCAAAAGTAAAAAATTGACTAAAACTGTACAATTTAATTCTTTTAAACCAAATGTATTAGATTATATTCGTGTTTATCATGACAATCGCAGTTCAGCCACCTTGCTTAACGATATTTTAATCGGTGGCGCCATCCAGCGGAAATTATTGATTTAAATGCAGACCAGCAATAATTAGGCTACTACTATTACTACTACTACTACTACTAGTTTTTGTTCTGTAAGTTACTAGTCTGTTTTTTTTTATGACAGGTTCGGTCTAAGCGTGGAAAACAGTGGGATAAGAAATCACGTACTTCCCAAACTTTATTAATACATGTAAATTACATGTAAATTACATGTAAATTACATGTAAATTACATGTATTACATGATGTAATGTATGTATTACATACAGAGTGTGTCAAAAGTCCGCCCTCTTTAACTTTTGAACGGATTAAGATATAAACTTGAAATTTGGCACACGAAAATAACAAGGCCGGAAAGGACGTCTTTCCTAGACCAGACTTATCTAAAAGAAAATGAAAAACATGGGGTTTAGCAAATACATAGTCAGTTTTTGTTTTGGTCATAGCACCCACAATGATTTTAGACGTCCACGTCTACGTGAAGCCGAACAAAATGTTTATAAACTTATTTTTATGCATGTAAATTAAAAAATTTTATACGAAATAGAAAATTAAAGTGTTAGGGACCAAAAAATGTAATTTTGAACTTTTAATATAGCTAGTGCAGGTTTCAAAGGCAGAATACAAGTAAATAATTTACAATTATTGTCATTGCAACATGATTTTTTTCATTTAAAAATCAATAAATAGCAAATGTTCATTTCGCAGAATTCTACAGAATATTATTGTCGTGTATCAATATTTAAAAAACAAAAGAATTATTAGTTTTCATATCTAGCAAAAAAAATTTGACGGTATTTCAATTTGTAATATTATTTTTTTTTTGAAAAGTTGATTAACTTGTAACTGGTAAAAAACTTTGCACAGAAAAAATCCTCGTTCCCATTTTAAGTCACGTCACGTTACCCGGTTTAAAAAATATCTTTAAAGGCCCAATCAGCATTTAGAAAAAAATAAGCTTACAATGGAAAGCGAACCCCGGTATAAAAAATATTTCTCAAAGGGTCGGCGAAAGGACTCAAGCAAAAAAAAAACTTGTAAAAATATGTGAAAAAAAAGAACAACTGGTTGATGCAACCAGAAATCTGGTAAGGCCAACAAGACAAATTATTGTGCTTACCGGAACCTTTCTGGCAACCACAACAAGTTCTGTTGTTGCTCTTACCAGATATCTGGTTGTATCAACCAGAAAAATAGTTGCTCCGTATTTAATTATTGATCTGGTTGCCTTAACCAGATTGTTTTTATTAAACATATTTCTTTAAAATGCTGTTATGTGTATAAGAAAATTAAAATCCAATTAAAATCTATTTAAAATCAAATTAAAATGTAATGCCGAAATGGCCCTTTAAAATAAAAAATAAAAACTCCGCTCTTTAGGGGACCCCGGGACGTTTTTGTTCCCGGACGCCTGGTGCCTATTTCCGGCACTACACAGGTGACCATGGGGAAAAAATGAACAACATTCTGAAGTTTTGCGTAAGGCTATTTTTGATAACGAAAATATAAAAAAAATCGCTCCACTAGGGTGGTCCAAAATTTTATTTTTTAATAAACAAATATCGGGACTAGAACTTTAAATAAAAAAAGTTTATGCACTAGCGAAGTTCCGTCTTTATCAAGCTAAAAGAGATAAACAGATTTTATGTAATAACACAAAAAAGGTATATATATATATATATATATATATATATATATATATACCTTATATATAACTTAAAATAATAAAAGAATACTTTTTATCTTATGCCTAGATAATACGAAAAACATTTACCTTAGCATACTTAAAACACTACATAACATAAATATTATTTAAATAAACAATTACGAACAATATACAAAACTGTAGAACCGTACACGTAGACATATTTCAAATTAACTGTATATGTTTTTTTCCTCTTTGCAATCACAAGAACACCTATATGTATTCTTGGTTGACTATAGTTAACTATATTTATATTAGTTGTAAAAAGGGTTTGTCGGAAAATGTAAAAAATATTTTAAAACTATTAATATTGAATTGGCAATTTATAATATAAGAACAACAAGTGAGTTGTATAGTAGTCTTAAAGATCCGATTATTATAGAAAATCAGTCCAACTTAGTGTATGCTATTCCCTGTAAAAATTGCAACGATATCTATTTTGGGGGACAAACATGCCAATTTTTCAAAAAAAGAAGGGCGCAGCATAAATATGATTGCTATGCAAGTAATAAAAACAAACAAGATAAAACCGCTTTAGCAATGCATCACTTTGATAAAAACATGACTTTGATTTTGACAAAATGGTTATTGTGGACAAAGAAAACCTTCATCAAGACGTAAGAGTTGCGTTCCGTACGCGGAACCGGCAACAAGTCTACGGCGAGATTGGTAATTCATTTAACGGTGTTTAGTCACAGCCAGACTATTTTATGTTAAAATGTGATTGTTAAGAAAATATTAATACTGCGAAACCGTTCTACATATGTATTTAAATTGATTTAAATTGAATATTTGATGTTTGTGATGTACTTTTGTGGGTTAACCACGTTTTTTTTGTGAGGTTATGTTAATAAAAAATCATATTTAGTTAAAACGATTAGAGAGACTCGCTTCAAGTCTCTAATACTTGTATCAGGTTAATAAGAACGAGAGTTCAAGACCATTAAGTCCTTTTGGGTCACTTTAATTAAGTGTCCAAAAATACATTTCGAGGAAAAAGAAGAAGAAGAAGAAGAAGAAGAAGAAGAAGAAGAAGAAGAAGAAGAAGAAGAAGAAGAAGAAGAAGAAGAAGAAGAAGAAGAAGAAGAAGAAGAAGAAGAAGAAGAAGAAGAAGAAGAAGAAGAAGATTCAAGTAAGATTGCAGAAATGATTTTCATACAACTGACTAAAAATATTAATTTAAGGACTGACTCAGTACGGTATATTTAGGAATATTGGAGGAGTATAAGAAAACCAAAAAGTAGAAGTTAATTGACATGCTATCCATTAGGGGGTACTTATAGGAGGGGGGAGGGTTAAAATAATAATTAAAAAAATTCATGTAACCTAGCCTTTTGATGGGTAGTGATTGTTTTTTGTGTTTTTTAGTTGATAATTCATTATATGTTAGTTGTATTCATTTGTTATACAGTGCGGTCCAAAAGTCACCCCCCCTCTTAACTTTTGAACGAGTTGAGATATCGATTTCAAATTTAGAACTCTTAAATAAGACAACTTAAACTATCTTTAAGCGTATATTTGATACTTTTATCTCTTAAAATGTGAGTAGGGGGGCATGGGGGGAATTTTTTTTAAATAGAAAGGGGGGTCGTGTGATACATCATTTTAAAGCCTTTAAAATTCTCTATATAACCATACATTTTTTAAATTTTTAAACATGTTTTTTAAGGTTTTGATTTTTCAGTTTTTTGTGCTAAAAAAATAAATTTTTAAGTTTTTTTTTGTTAATTTTTATTTATGTCAACTAAAATTAGTTTAAAAGTATAATTTACTTTTTTTCATTATGAAATTAGGCATTTTTAAAAAATTGTTTGGATTTTTTAGAGAAATTTTGACAAAAATACCCACATTTTCAACCCTATTTTTAAACCAAAAAAAAAAAGTTTAAAAAAATAAAAAATTTACAGTTAAATGGAGAATTTTATAAGCTTTAACGACCTCCCTTTCCATTTAAAAAAATGTGCCCCCATGCCCCCCTGCCCACATTTTAAGAGCTGAAGGTATTAAATATATGCTAAAAGATAGTTTAAGTTGTCTTATGTAAAAGTTCTAAATTTGAAGTCGATATCTCAACTGGTTCAAAAGTTAAGAGTGGGGGGATGACTTTTGGACTGCTTTGTATGTATGATAATTTGTTAGTATTTAGCTTTTGCTATTTTATTGGTTATATTTTATATAAAGGCGCATTCAGCTAATATGAATATAGTTGATTATAGTCAACCAAGAATAGGTGTTCTTGTGATAAGAAAGGGGAATAAAAAACATATACAGTTAATTTGAAATATGTCTACGTGTACGGTTCTATAGTTTTGTTTATTGTTCGTAATTGTTTATTTAAATAATATTTATGTTAAATGTAGTGTTTTAAGTATGCTAAGCTTAATAAAGTCTCAATTAAAGACGAAACGTCGCTAGTGCATAAAACTTAGTGTTTTTTATTTAAAGTCCTAGTCCCGATATTTGTTTATTAATTGTACACGGTATATTTGAAATAGGGTCGTAAATTTTAACAGATGGTTTTATATCATAAAAAATGACAAAAAGTTCCTATAAACATATGTCTAAAAATGCGTCATAAGGGAGCTACGCCCCTTTGAAAGTGGCTAAAAAAATCGGTTTTTATTTAATAACTCAGGAACCCTTTTAGATATATTAACGAGGTTTTGCACGTGAATTAATCCTAATAAGGCCCATCTTTGTATGTAATTTTCACGTACTTATTTAAACCAGGGGTGTGCGAAACGGGGGGGGGGGGGCTTATCAGTTTTTTGTCCCAAACTTTTTTCTGTGTAACTTTTTTGCAATTTTATTTTTTAAATATGATTCCCCAGATCAAAATAAATAAAAAAGGTACTCTTGTTGTAATACTGTAGGATTAATCGTTTTCGAGAAAAATTCATTTGAAGGTAAAATTCCACGGTTCGAGGACGAAAAATTAAATACTAAAATGTTGAAAACCAAAATTTTAATGATGCAGGGCGAATGTACATTAAAAACTAAGAAAAAAATCTCATATACAGGTACTTCCAAAAATGAATCCCAATGGAGCTATGGTCTCCTAAATATGCACCATTTTTAAAGGGCTATGGTAGCTTTAAAAGCGTTTTTTCGACCTACATGTATGGAAACTTTTTATCTTAGCTTTTGATGTAGAATAACATTGCATCATTAAAATTTTGGTTTTCGACAGTTTAGTATTTAATTTTTCGTCCTCAAACAGTGAAATTTCACCTTCAAATTAACTTTTCTCGAAAACGGTTAATCCTACAGTATTACAACAAGAGTACCTTTTTTATGTATTTTGACCTGAGGAATCATATTTTAAAAATAAAATTGCAAAAAAGTTACACAGAAAAAAGTTTGGGACAAAAAACTGATAAGGACCCCCCTTTTCGCACACCCCTGGTTTAAATAAGTACGTGAAAATTACATACAAAGATGGGCCTTATTAGGATTAATTCACGTGCAAAACCTCGTTAATATATCTCAAAGGGTTCCTGAGTTATTAAATAAAAACCGATTTTTTTAGCCAATTTCAAAGGGGCGTAGCTCCCCTATGACGTATTTTTAGACATATGTTTATAGGAACTTTTTGTCAAATTTTATCATGTAGAATCACCTGTTAAAATTTCCGACCCTATTTCAAATACACCCTGTATAATAAAAGGACACTAGGTATTTCCCCAAAAATGATGACTTTGCAAACAAATTAGTCCTAATTTTATGCAAATACAGTTGATTTAAAAATCAATGCGTCATACTGAATCCGTCATTTAAAATTTTTAGGAAAGAAAAAATTAGTGGCATATCGGACAGAAGAGAAAATTAGAAAAAAAGTCAGGTCTCAGTCTGGACTCGAACCAGAGTCCCCAAGGTTTCCGGCCTGGTACTCTACCAACTGAGCTACCACGACTCCCGTTCAAAAACTAACCAATTAGAGATGCCTTCTTTTCTATTCTTCTCAAATTTGTTAGTTGTTAATTAAAGGAAAGATGGTTAATTTTTGTTAGTGAGAATAAACTCAATACACAATGTCTTAAGAGCCCTTTTACCCCTTCACCCTTGTATCGTTCACATTTTAGGAACTTCAACAGAGATCGAGATGCGGTCTCTAACATTGTATTTTAGCCAAATTATTAGAAATATATAAGAAGTATTTTTGACGTCCGCAGTAAATCATGAAAGAAAATATTAGTGGCATATCGGACAGAAGAGAAAATTAGAAAAAAAAAATTTTACGTTATAGAAGCGCGGATTTTTTAAATTTTTTTTCGTTAAAATCAGAATTTTGTCCATTTTTTTCTCTGGCCCACTGTGCACTGCTGGTAAGTAAATATAATAGCCTGAATGCTGACCGATATCAGTAAGTCGGGTTTTATCATGATAAATACTGTCTTTTTTACTGAATAATTAATATTGTCAAAAGGAAAGCTACCCTGTTTTGATTCCTTTTAATTAATGAAAATAAAATATACGCTTTCAATTTTCTCATTGGGCTTTTATATGGGGTTTATACATTTTAATTAAAAAAAAATGATTCTGATTTAATATTTTGTTGAAAGTTTAATGCTATACACATAGAGAAAAAAATTAATATTTTAAGTATTTTTGATACTTGTGTTAAATATTTTATAAAGTAAAAAATTACTTGATTACTACCTATACCTGACGTCTTTTATGATAAGGTACAGCCTGTTAACCCCTAGACAATTTGGATTCACTAAAGGTAAATCTACTCAAGATGCTATTTTATCTCTATACGATAAACTACTTAATAACTTTAATGATAAGTTAAAAACCTGTGGTCTATTCTATGATTTGTCTAGGGCCTTTGACACAATAAATCATAAACTGCTTCTTCAAAAATTGTACGCATATGGCATACGTGGTCCTGCACTTCAGTGGATTAAATCCTATTTGTCTGGGAGATATCAGGTTGTCCGAATCACGGATAAGAATGGGTATGTCTACCTTGTGAAACGGGAGTCCCACAGGGTAGTATTTTAGGTCCTATACTCTTCCTAATATTTATCAATGATATATGCTTTGGTTCTGATACTGATACGCTAGTCACTTTATTTGCTGACGACACCTCAGAAATTGTTTCTGCGAAAAACATCTCTGATCTTAGTATTAAACTAAAAAAATGTAAGGACAGAAATTTTTAATTTTAAACAAAATTATAAAAATATTAATTTATTATTCCATCAATCTATTTTCTAATCATCGTACAGAGTGATATCACTCTGTACGATGATTAGAAAATAGATTGATGGAATAATAAATAAATAAATGTGTTCAAAAAATGTCCGATTGGTGACGAAAAAACGGCCTTATTATGAACTCTGACAAAACAAATCTTGTTGTGTTTTACCCACATAGAACGCAGCAAGATTTTAGTATTTTAGTAAGATCGGAGAGAAGGACAATTGAACAGACTGGGGTATGTAAGTTTTTGGGAGTACAATTGGACTCAACTTTGACATGGGTTCCCCACATTGAAGGACTACTAAAAAATCTGGCTACCAAGAGTTTTTGTGTACTTCAACTACGTAATGCAGTAAGTAAACCTGCACTTTTAACTTTTTATTATGGCTGTGTGAACTCTCTTTTTGCGTATGGCCTACTGTGTTGGGGCAATTGTATACATGTAGACAAGGTTTTCCTAATGCAAAAAAGAATAGTCCGTTTTATGTTTAATGTGTCTTTTGGTGAGTCATGCAAACCTATTTTTATTGAAAATGGTATTATGACATTGTATGGAATGTATATGCTTCAAAGTGTCCTGCATGTTAAAAAACATGAACATGAATTTCTCACTTGTGGAGAGGTAAATAGGTACGTCACCAGAAGTGAGAATGTTTTATATGTCCCTGCATATAATTACCTTCAAGTAAAAAATGGACCCACTATGACGTCCATAAGGCTATTCAACAATTTACCCCAATACTTAAAAAACATTGGCAGCTTCAGACAATTTAAATCTGCAGCAAAAACATTTTTTAAACAAAATTGTTTCTATTCTATTAAAGAATTTTTAGATAAAAAGTTTTAATGTTTTTTTAAATATGTATTTTTTATTTTAAATGTGCATGTATTACATGTAATGTGTTTTTTTTCTTTTTTTAATTATTTATATTTTTGTGACATTTATTCTTTGTAAATATGACATTATCCTAAACTTTCGTCTTATGGAAATAAAGTATTATTATTATTATTATTATTATTATAAACATAACAATTTAACGAATTTTAAAAAATGAATAATTTGTTTGCACTTTGGACTTTGGACAAAACGTTAAATTAATACTTGTTTATGTTAATAATAATAAAACTTATAATAAGAATGATAATAATAACACAGGCCCACAAAAGTGGTCTGCGCTATGGATAGGACCATGATATTCCTATGTATATAGTTTATCACGCTGAAACCGGATCTGAAACCCTATACCTCTGGATTTTTTTCTACAGAACACTATGGGCTACAGACCCCGTATTTTGCCAAAAGTCAGTTTTTTGTTGGACGTTCTTAAAAATTAGTATCCAGGGGTTTTTGGCGTCGCTGAGTCTGGATTAGAAAATAAAAATTCAAATGGAGGATAATCGAAATAGATATTTGGGGGTTTTATTAGTAGTAGTAGTAGTAAATTTTTGGGTTGGCCAAAGCCGGACAGCTAGGCCATTTCTGGCCCTTTTTGTTACCCCAGGCAATCCCAGCCATTTACTAATTTGAGTCCTCCTTGAACCTCCTCCTTTCAATAAAGGTCAGGATATTGGCCCAGGGGAGATCTCTTAGTTCCTCTTGGTTGAGTCTTTGAGTTTCAAATACTTGCAACCTGATACTGTCATATCTGACACACTCGGCTAAGTTATGAGAGGATGTTTTATCCTCTCCGCACTCTGGGCATAGCGGACTCTCTAGAATCCGCATTGTTGCCAGGTGCTTCCTTAGCTTGCAGTGGCCTGTGAGGACCCCTACAAGTTGTCTGAGTGCAGTTCTTCCTTTTTCCAACAACCAGTCGGTCTTTGATTTGCTTGTGCCAGCCAGGAAGTCCCTAGCTTGCTGGCAACCGTCGACCGCCCTTTAGCTTGGTATAAGCCCACTCATCGAGAGCGGTCTTTACTTGCTTCCTTGTAACACCTAATATAGGTTCTGGGGTTTTATTAAGTTCCAGTGACCCCAAAACCCCCAGATACCAATTTGGAGTAAAATAAATTTTAACCCTATATTGGATCCGCTATTTTAAATTTTGATTTTCTTATGCCAGATCTCAAAAATTTCTAGGTACTATTTTTTAAGAACGTGAAACAAAAACATGACTTTTGGCAAAAATACGGGATCTGTGACCCATAGTGTTATATAGAGAAAAATCCAGACGTGTAGAGGTTAAACTGAGTTCAGAATTGGTTTTAATGAAAGAAAATATTTAGAAATATCATAGTCCTATCCATAGCGCAGACCACTTTTATTTTTTTGTGGGCCTGAAATTGATTTTACAATATGTTTAGTATTTTAAATAGACAGTATAAATATCTACTTCATTTAGGTTTCTTTAAATCTTAATACAAGAAATTTTATTATTCAAACCAAGCACTTTTACGTGATTCAAGTTTTAACCTATTAGTCTAAGTACGAACGTATTTAACTTCAATCAGGCAAAACAATTGATGGCAGATATACAACCTTTTGGGCCTCTTCATCTTAATATTACGTACTTGTACAATTGTTTTCAGTAATCAATAACACAGGCACACAAAATAAAAAAAGTGGTATGTGCTAGGGTTGAGACCCACCTACTCTTATGTATTTTGGGATGCTGAACACGAATCTGTCATAAAAAAGGCACTTCATGAGCTCATTTCTTTGCTACACTGAAAAAACTGTCTAAAATGGTAAAAATCTCATATTATTTCAGTGTAACAAAAAAATGAGCCATTGAAGTGCATTTTTTATGACAGATTCTTGTTCACCATCTCAAAATATATAAGAATAGGTGGGTCTAAACCCCAGCACAGACCACTACTTTTTTTTGTGGCCCAGACAGTTTTTCCAGTGTATAAAAAAATGAGCCTATGAAGTGCCTTTTTTATGACAGATTGGTGTTCAGCATCCCAAAATACATAAGAATAGGTGGGTCTCAACCCCGGCACAAAAGACTATTTTTTTGTGGGCCCATAATGTTTTTTACGTGTAGAAAAAAAATGAGCCGATGAAGTGCCTTTTTTATGACAGATTCGTGTTCAGCATCCCAAAATACATAAGAATAAGTGGATCTCAACCCCAGCAAAGACCACTTTTTTTTTGTGGGCTCAGACAGTTTTTTCAGTGTAGATACAAAATAAGCCCATGAAGTGCCTTTTTTATGGCAAATTCGTGTTTAGTATCCCAAAATACATAAGAATCCGTGGGTCTTAACCACATCACAGACCACTTTTTTTGTGGGTCCAGACAGTTTTTTCAGTGTAGAAACAAAATAAGCAGACGAAGTGCCTTTTTTATGACAGATTCGTATTCAGCATCCCAAAATACATAAGAATAGTTAGGTCTCAACCCCAGCACAGCCCACTTTTTTTCTTTTGTGGGCCTGTGTAATTACTTATCATTTCTCTGTGTATAGAATTATTTTTATTTTCAATATTATTAATTTAGATAGTTCAGCAGCCCTAATGAGCCTGTGGATTACAAATTATTAAACAATACATGTATTGTATATAACATGATATGTGTCTATGTTTACAATAGGCCAAAATGAAAATATCTAGATATTACCATTGTAATTATTACATGAACATTATATTATGTATAATTTATTTAGAACTGCATTTCCAAATAAAATAAACTGATCGAAAAAAGCTAAGGATATTGTTAAGAATGGTGCTTTTTCGATCACACTGAATAAATCCATTCTAGCTCCAGATACGGTATGAATATTCCGTATCAAGTGTTAGAATGAGCACATGTAGTGCCATCTCTTGTTTATAAAAGTAAAGAAAACTGTAGCAAATTAGCAAATATATATTTGTTTTACCATGAAATATTAAATAATTTAATGCAATTTAAAGTTTTGCATTAAAATTACATAAAGTTTAGTAGTTTTTCTTAATATTTGACCAGTTTTTTATCAATTTAGTTCAAAAAATTAAAACTGCTTCATCTATTGTTAAATATTTAAACCTGATATTTGTCGCAACAATCTGACATAACCTTCAATTTTTGCATTATAATTTGTAAATATGTGCTAAAATTAAATAAAAATCTTTTTTAAGAACTGATTTGATAAAATTATTAAATAACATTAATTGCTTTATTTAAAAATATGTGTTTTGTTGCATTTACAATGTCGAGTCACAAAAAACATTGTTTTTAATCTTGTCCGCAGTTTAAAGCCATTCAGTGTTTCATATTTGCAGTCGAAGAAAAAGTATAGTCTACAACACGTATGGAATAGTCATTCCGCGCTCGCAGGACCATCACACTCGCCTGCCGGCTCGTATGACAAACTTTCTGCTCGCGCGGAATATTGTCTATTCCATACTAGTTATAGAATATACTATTCTTTGGGAAAAAAAATCATATTCACTAATCATTTCTAAAAAATATATAAATTTAATCAATTTTCAAAAATATTTATATTCGGGATTTAGCAATATGTTTTCCTTAATGTAACATGTTAACAAAAGAGAAATTATTTTTGAAAACTGAATTAATTAATAGCGAGTAAGTTTACCTCTGCTGGCTAGAACTGCTTCAACTCGACAAGGCATACTTTTTTTAGGCGATTTATTTATTTATTTATTTATTTGCCCAACAGATACAAAATCTTTTTATAGGACAAAACTTAAATAAGTCAGGGAATAACAATAATTAACTATCAATAATAATAAAAATAATGTCAACAATATAATAATAACAGAAGATTACCTATATAAAATAGAATATAAACTATAATAACAAAAAAAATATTCAATGAATTTTTAACAATACTAATCAAAAGTAAGAAAAACAAATAGGGGAGAAAAATACTACATAACTCCTGACTAATTACAAATGCTGATCAGCCAAAGATAGCATACGTGAACGTGAATGTCACAAAGGTGACTAGTTCTATTAAAATTTGAACAGATCACGTAAATTGGAGAAGTTGTAGCAATATTAGTTCTTACTGTATTATAATAAAATACATTGCTTAATCTAAGGTTTCTATTTACGTCAAAATTTATTTTACTTAGGATATTTTATATTTTGGAAATGGGCGATCCTGGTGCTGCCACCTGACAACCCAACAATTAACAACGTCTCTATCGTAAAGTTCGAGTTTTGTAGGTATACCTACACTTAGGCATGCGCTTGAACCAACTTTCGAAGCACTTTTTACACTCCGATTGAGGTATCTTAAAAACATGCATTTAAAACGCATTAACCGCTTCTTCAGGCGTCGAAAAAATTTATTTTTGATGTGCGGGAATAAAAAGAAGTCATTGGGTTCCAAATCATGGCTGTACGGTGGATGACTCATCAATTCGATGTTTTCAGTTCTAAAAAAGTCTCTTGTTTGAGCCGATGTGTGAGAGCTCGCATTGTCCTGGTGTTCCAACGTTGCACTAATGTCCGGTTTTTTCGAAGAAACAGGCGACCATTTGCTTCGAAGTGCGCGACCAACTTTTGTTGGATTTGGCTCACCTTGAAAGACCCATTCAGGGCCACTTGCACCAAATTTTGATACGGGATTAACTCAGCTAAACCGAGTTTAAGTTAAAAAGGCTGAGTTCTGATTGGTCAGCCGTCAATTTAATCCAAGTTTAAAGTTAAACCAGCATTGGTGCAAGTGGCCCTCAGTCGACTGCTGTTTACTTTCGGGCTTATACGCATAGATCCATGATTCGTCACCTGTTACGATGTTACGTATTTTTAAGCACCGCGATCCTATTTTTTGAGCATTTATTTCGACCAATCGACACGAGCCTTTTTTTGAGAGATTGTCAAATTAGGTGGGATCCAACGCAAACAAAGTTTTTTGACGGCCAAATTTTCATGCAATATTGAATATATGCTGGTCACTATAATGCTCAAGGATGCCTCAATCTCTCGATAAGTCACATGACAATACTGCACAGCATCAATGTTTTCTGGAACAACAAGTGATTTTGGACGACCTTTACGAAATTCGTCAGTGAGCGAACAACGGCCACGATTGAATTCGGTATTCCACCAATATACACGGTGTATTTGAAATAGCGTAGGAAATTTTAACAGGTGATTCTACATGATAAAATATAACAAAAAGTTCTTATAAATATATGTCTAAAAATGCGTCATAAGGGAGCTACGCCCCTTTGAAAGTGGCTAAAAAAATCAAATTCATCAATTCGATGTTTTCAGTTCTAAAAAAGTCTCTTGTTTGAGCCGATGTGTGAGAGCTCGCATTGTCCTGGTGTTCCAACGTTGCACTAATGTCCGGTTTTTTCGAAGAAACAGGCGACCATTTGCTTCGAAGTGCGCGACCAACTTTTGTTGGATTTGGCTCACCTTGAAAGACCCATTCAGGGCCACTTGCACCAAATTTTGGTACGGGATTAACTCAGCTAAACCTAGTTTAAGTTAAAAAGGCTGAGTTCTGATTGGTCAGCCGTCAATTTAATCCAAGTTTAAAGTTAAACCAGCATTGGTGCAAGTGGCTCTCAGTCGACTGCTGTTTACTTTCGGGCTTATACGCATAGATCCATGATTCGTCACCTGTTACGATGTTACGTATTTTTAAGCACCGCGATCCTATTTTTTGAGCATTTATTTCGACCAATCGACACGAGCCTTTTTTTGAGCGATTGTCAAATTAGGTGGGATCCAACGCAAACAAAGTTTTTTGACGGCCAAATTTTCATGCAATATTGAATATATGCTGGTCACTATAATGCTCAAGGATGCCTCAATCTCTCGATAAGTCACATGACAATACTGCACAGCATCAATGTTTTCTGGAACAACAAGTGATTTTGGACGACCTTTACGAAATTCGTCAGTGAGCGAACAACGGCCACGATTGAATTCGGTATTCCACCAATATACACGGTGTATTTGAAATAGCGTAGGAAATTTTAAAAGGTGATTCTACATGATAAAATATGACAAAAAGTTCTTATAAATATATGTCTAAAAATGCGTCATAAGGGAGCTACGCCCCTTTGAAAGTGGCTAAAAAAAATCGGTTTTTATTTAATAACTCAGGAACCCTTTGAGATATATCAACGATGTTTTGCACGTCAACTAATCCAACCAAGGCCCGTTTTTATGTGTTATTTTCATGTACTTATTTCAACCAGGGGTGGGCGAAACGGGTGAGGCTTTTCAGTTTTTTGTGCCAAACTTTTTTCTGTGTAACTTTTTTGCAATTTTATTTTTGAAATATGATTCCTCAAAATACATTAAAAAGGTACTCTTGTTGTAATACTGTAGGATTAACCGTTTTCGAGAAAAAATCATTTGAAGGTGAAATTCCACGGTTTGAGGACGAAAAATTAAATACTAAAATGTTGAAAACCAAAATTTTAATGATGCAAGGCGAATGTACATTAAAAACTAAAAAAAAAACCTCATATACAGGTTCTTCCAAAAATCAATCCTAATGGAGCTATGGTCTCCTAAATATGCACCATTTTTAAAGGGCTGTGGTAGCTTTAAAAGCGTTTTTTCTACCTACATGTATGGAAACTTTTTGTCTTAGTTTTTTATGTAGAATTACATTGCATCATTAAAATTTTGGTTTTCTACATTTTAGTATTTAATTTTTCGTTCTCGAACCGTGAAATTTCACCTTCAAATGAACTTTTCTCGAAAACGGTTAATCCTACAGTATTACAACAAGAGTACCTTTTTTTATGTATTTTGACCTAAGGAATCATATTTCAAAAATAAAATTGCAAAAAAGTTATACACAAAAAAGTTTGGGACAAAAAACTGATAAAGCCCCCCGTTTCGCACACCCCTGGTTTAAATAAGTACGTGAAAATGACATACAAAGATGGGTCTTATTAGGATTAATTCACGTGCAAAACCTCGTTAGTATATCTCAAAGGGTTCCTGAGTTATTAAATAAAAACCGATTTTTTTATCCACTTTCAAAGGGGCGTAGCTCCCTTATGACGCATTTTTAGACATATGTTTATAGGAACTTTTTGTCATAAAATTTCCTACGCTATTTCAAATACAGTGGTTTTTGATGGTGCTTTATCCCCAAAAATTAAGTTAATCGATGCACTGTTGTTGAGATAATCCACGTCGAAAGTTGAAAAAAATAATCACACGGAACTGTTCATGAGTTAATCCCATTTTTCGGCCGAGATGATTTTTTTGAGTGAACAACTCAAATAGCGTCTGTACGTCAAAACATTCTAAGTATACCTAAAAAAAGTCGAATTTTACGATAGAGACGTCGGTTGTCAGGTGGCAGCACCAGGATCGACCATTCCAGAATTAATTCAGAAATTTAATTAAAACTAAATCCCTTCTATGACAAAGAAGAGACATATCAAATCTAAAAAGCAATAAATCATGATCAGTAACCTTCAGGAGGATAAATTTGGTCAATTTTAAATGCTAAAAAATTTAATAATCGTCTTTGTACTAATTCTAATAAGCCAATTTAGTTTTGGGTTCGCGGAAACCAAAGTTCCGTATTCTAGTTTATAGCGACCTAGAGAAATATAAAGGATCTTAAGAGCTGATATATTTCTAATTGAACCACAATTACAAAGAAAAAAATCTAACATCCTAATGGCAGATTTCTGTGTCACCACAATATGCTCCCTAAACGTAAGTTCGCTATCAAAAATTATGCCAAAGTCCATGGGCGCCCCGAGGGGAGGGGGCTTTTCATATAATTTATTTATTATTTTGTTTTTAACAATTTCAAAGTGTTTGGTTCTTCAGATTTATAAAAAAAAAATCTGTGGCGCTGAAAATGTTTACAAAACGTAAATCCATGAAAGACTTGTATTTGAAATATATTATAAATAATTAAAATTTTCTTTGAAAATTCTGAAGTGTTTGAAAAATAATTTATGAAATTTTTGCCTGCGGAACCATAATATGATTATCAAGCCGAGTTCCAGTGCCGGCAATAAATATAAAATTTATAAAATAATTATTTTTTTAAAGTCTAAGGTGTTTGGACTGAAAATACGTGTCATTAAAAATCCTAAGAAATTTCACCTGCGGCTCTAAACTTTTTAACAATAGGGTGATACAACAATTTTATTATTATTTTTTCGTTTTTTTTTTAATGGTTTTAATTATAAAAATATTACTTCATTTCTTAAGGATCGTATTACGTAACATATTTTTAGTTTATTTTTGACCCCCTAGTGATGCTTTTTGGCTTTTTTAGCATGAATACGTAACATCA
Source organism: Brachypterus glaber (assembly GCA_958510825.1). Classification (NCBI taxonomy): domain Eukaryota; kingdom Metazoa; phylum Arthropoda; class Insecta; order Coleoptera; family Kateretidae; genus Brachypterus; species Brachypterus glaber. Next base: position 32,816,988 of record OY294046.1, read on the forward strand.
AGCATGTCCCCTTATGCACCCCTTTCCTTATCCCCCACCCCTACTTAGTTGTGTCACTTGATCAAGTTTTTTTAAATATTTTTTTCCGCAGTAGGTATCCCTACTTATTCTGCCTATGAATTTAAAGTTTCCACAATCTAAGTTGGGTATTTTTTAAGTAATATTGAGTCGCCGAATCTAAATTTGTCCTCAGAATATTTTTATCTCCCATGGTTTTAAATATAATATTATATAATGTTTTTTTACCACTTTTGTCTTATTTTTCTCAGAAACCTGAGACAGTAAAAACATTCTGAGGCCAGATTCGGCCTCAGCGACCCAAAATTAGTTAAAAAACATATTGCAAGCAGGGCAAGAAACCGTGTTGCCTAGTGTTGTATGAGTCTTGTAGAAAATTTCTGCAAAAAATTAAAAAAATCTATCTGTTGCTTCATTTTTTTATAGAAAAAAATGTTAATTTAATTGGCACAATCACAGTTCTTCTAAAAAAAATTTACTACAATTTTTGTTTCCAAAAAAGATTCGTATAAATTTACATTTAATGAGAAAACTAACAAAAAAGAAATAATCGTGGGGGAGAAATTTGAGAAAATCAATTTTATTTTGTTTTTCTTAAATGAGTGTTTGCTTTTATTAAGGTTCTGGCGTAAGGAAGCATTTTTCGAAAAAAAGGGGTAATTAACAAAGTTGTTCCATTTAAATAAGCTTTCATTTGGTTTTCGAATCATTGAAATCGCTTTTTGAATAAAAAGAGTAGGTATTTAGGGGGGTTCATCCACCAATATCCCCATTTTGATCCAACTGCTTATAGGTGATAAAAAATGTAAAAAGCCTATTTTGTAATGCCTAAGAACAGTAATTAAACTGCACCGTAAAAAACCCTCTCCAATTTTTCCGGACTACGTCTTTTTGGGAGTAATTCTTATGAATTTAACGCAGTATAGCGTTTTTAGTTACCAAACCGATTTGGATGATTAATAAAACCATTGAAAGCTGATTCAAAATACAATATTTTTTCATTTATTTATTTTTGTTTGAAAGAGGACAGTTAAGCCAGGATAATACGAAACCCATTTTTTTGTTTCAAAATAAACACAAAAATAAAAATACTTTCAAATTTAAAGGCATATAACTTTTTTATTTATAAATTAATTTAAATAATTCGAAAAACAGTTAAAAGCTTATTTTAAAACAGCAATTTTTGTTAAAAAACTTCTTTAAAAAAATATAATATTTATGCCAAAATTAAAAAAAAACACAAAAATTTTTGTTTACGAAAAACCAAAGAAAAGTATAAATTTTTAAATTTAAATTAATATAACTTTTTTATTTAAAAAGCGATTTAAATTATTCAAAAACCAAATGAAAATGGAACATCTTTGTTAATTACACTTTTTTTTCGAAAAATTCTTCCTTAAGAAAAGCAAACACTCGTTCAAAAAAAAAACAAAAGAATATCGATTTTCTCAAAATTCTCCCCCACGATTTTTTTTTGGTTAGTTTTGCTCAAAATTGATCACTAAATGTAAATTTATACGAATTTTTTTTGGAGACGAAAATTTTAGTCAATTTATTTTAGACGAACTGTGCCGAGGATTATGGAAATTAAATTAACATTTTAGATAGATTTTTTTATTTTTTTGCAGAAATTGTTCACAAGACTCATATAATCAAATAATAAAAACAAATCCTGGTTGCCAGAAGATCCAAAAAATGACCCTAAAAATTCACCGTATGGGTATTTCTAAGACAAAAAATGAAGAATGTAAGTATTTAACTTTAAGATTTATAGAAGTGATTTTTCATACTGGATTCAATTAGGCACAATCCACCAGGAAAAAAACTCTTATATGAATTTTTATGGTCAAGTGGGGAATCGTAAATTGTAAAGTTAATATATTTTAGCATGAAATTAAAA
>OY294046.1:32819105-32891823 GCA_958510825.1 Brachypterus glaber
TGAAAAAAATTTATTTTTTTTTGCGTATTTTTACGTTTTATGTCGATATAAATAAATTTCTAGCAAAAAAAATATCGCTAGGTCGATCGGCCTTTCCGGGAAATGTTGTGGGTGAGGGGGTAAATATGTTTAAATATTTTCAATATTTACGTAAAAATTTGTATATATAGGGGGTTTTGGGGTCAACGAATCTGAATCAAGCAATACATTTTTTCTAATTTCACCCCCTGACGGGCGGGGGGTAGTTTTTGAGGTTGCTGAAAGTGAATCTGATAATAAAAAAATTCTACCACCCCCTGAAGGGCAGGAGGTAGTTTTGTGAAAATTGTTATAGTGGGGTTTTTGAGGTCGTTGAAAGCGAATCTTATAATAAAAAAAAACTTAAACTCCATCACTTGAGAGGAAGGGGTAGTTGATTTGAAAATGGATATATGGATTTTTGAAGTCGCTAAAACTGAATCTTAAAATAATGTTGTTCTAAATCCACTCCCTAAGGGGCAGGGGGTAGTTTTCTTGAAAATTGGTATATTGGGGTTTTTAAGGTTGCTGAAAGTAAATCTGATAATAAAAAATCAATTTCACGTGAAAAATGGGAAAGCGCTTTTACTGGGCAGTGTATTTTTTAGAATGTTATCCCTCGCTTTATCCCATTTAACCTGGAGAAGTGACGAGGCATTAAACCTATTTGACACCTTCGGAAATCTGAAAATTAAATTATGCAGCAACACTGAAAGCGGCCGTTCACGTAAATGCATCATTGAGGTTACTTCATCGAGAGGTTCTGTGAAACTTTCGCCAGATGGAGTAAAATAACCAATTGAATTATAGGGACTCTGCATAAAGTGACATTAAACTTCACTTAATTATGAGATGTTTAATGTCATTAAGAATCCCTACACTGTAAAAAATAATGGGAAAATACCATAAAAATGTTTGGACTTTTTCCATACGTGTTTATAAATGATGTCAGTATAGCAAAACTTCTATACCTTACCTGAAAAGTCGTCCTCATTAACATACACAAACGATTAAAGTAATTATTTTTTTCGAAACCACGTTATTAAAAAAATACCACACATGTATGGGTTCACGGTTCGCAAAAAAGGTCAAATAAAATAAAAAATTGCCCAAGAACTTTGTAAATAAAATTTGATTCCTGGCCCTTTCCTTAAATAGGAAAAGCAAAAATTAAAAAATTTCAATTACAAAATTTTTTTTTATCGCACTTTTTTGTTTTGAGTATTATAAAATAGATACACGCTGATTTATAATTTTGCCAATTCACCAATATTTGCTACAGTTTACTTTTTTCTGCTTAAACGTTTTACCTGTAACTCAAAAATTAAATTTTAAATAATATCTAACAAATAGGACCTCCTTGGGAGGCCTTAAAGAGGACGAAAGCCTAAATTTTTAAATTTTCTTGGGTTTATCTTGTATGCTCTATTTATATACCAATATAAACTATTCTAGTAGTATATTAAATATTTTTTTTAAATAGGGGGCTTTGGGGATCTTTTTATGCCAATTTTCAGATTTTTTTTAGAATTTTAATGTACAAAAAATATTATAATATTATAAATATTTTCTAGATATTGTTTAAAATGTCGGTTTGGGGGTTAATTATTATATAATATATAATATATATTATTATATATTATATTATATATTATTATTATTACTTACTTCCAATACGTGTTTAGAAATTTTAACAAAATTTTTTTAGAATGTAATTTATTCCAAAATTACTTAAATGTCTTAATTGTCACATAGATACTTCATAGATTACTGGTAGATTTCAAGTCCAAATTGGTTTTAAGATTTTTCCATCCAGATAATTCGCCACTAACTTTTTGTTATGTGTGCTTGAGAATTGAAAACCATCTGGATGTATCCAGGCCCTATCCCTTTTTTCGATGGTCTACCTCATGAAAGGTAAAGTAAGTGCCTATTATATTTTGTCTATGGTGCCTACTCACAGGCTCGCATAAGAACATAATACATAACAATGAGATGCCGTGACTGGCTTGATATTCCGCCTTGTATCTTGTAAGCCAATCACGGCATCGCATTCTTATGTTTTATGTTCTTATGAAAACTTCTGGATAGGCCTTAACTAAAAACCGACGCTGGATGAAGTGCCCATTTCTTCCTCATTAAGTATTTTATTTTTGTAATTTTTACCGTGGAATAAAATAGTATCAAAAACCACGTTTTTTATTAAAGTTAAAGTTCATCTATCAATAATATAAACCCACACAAACTCTAAGGACTTAAGGGACTCATTAATGAGAATATTACAAGCTAAATACATGAACAATTGTTCAAAACAATAGTTATTATTATCACTGTGGGCGTCTAATTTATTTACAAAGTATTTGACAAGGCCTTTTAATTCATTAGTTTAATTAAATAATAAGGATTTACCGATTGACTAGAGCGATTAAAGTAATTTGGATTATTAAACGAAAGTGGGGAAATGCTGAGTACTTTGGGGTACCTTGATAAAATTAACACTGTTTTAATATATTTTTTTACTACTAGCTTTAGAACATACATACATACATTTATCATGTTTTCAGACTGTGAATTCAATTTTCTTTACCTATAGCAATAATAACGTTTTCTCTCCTAGTAGGAGTAAATTTTATAAACAATTGATTTCACTTTAGATATTTCAGTTCTTTGTACAATTTTTACTAATTAAGCCGCGTTCACACTTGAGCAGCAGTGTGGCAGCTGCAATCCCCACTCCAGACTATAAACTGTTTTTGCAACACTGCCAGTAAATTTGGCTGCATGCAGTTTCTGCAACAGTTTTTTTTAAAGGTTACGTTTGATTTAAAAATCAAAATTTGACGTTTTATTGAATAAATAAACAATTATTATATACACTGCGCGTTTTTTGATGTGGATAATTTAAATTCTTTGAAAAAAAAAACGTACCAGTAAAAATATTTTACAAAAATTTATTATTAAAATATGCTTTAATAAGTACTCTAATTATTTTTAAAAAAATTAAGGAAATTGCTTTAACAAGAAAAAAGTTATACCAATAAGAAAATAAATCATAAAATTCTTAAAAAATGAGATAAAACAAAACTAAAAAAAAATAAAAGGTTGGCCTCTCCATCTTCACAATTAGTACTTGGTAGGTCCCCCCCTTGCTGTACGAACTGCCTGCACCCTTCTTGGCATACTTATAATTAATGAACGATTAAACTCTTGATTCAAAGCTTGCCATTCTTCTGTAAGAGCATTAGCAAGCCCCGCAAGAGTCTGTGGCTGGTGATTTCGAGCATGAAGCTGCCTTTGGAGACGGTCCCATACGTGCTTAATTGGATTGAAGTCGTGTGAATAAGGGGGCCACTCCATTCGAGAGATGCCATGATGCTGTAACGCCAAACTCGCAATACGTGCGCGGTGGTGCATTATCTTCGACAAAAACAAAGTCAAAGGGCAAATGTAACAACAATAGGTTGAATAACCAAATCGTGATACCGTTGTGCATTCATAGTCTGTCGATTTAGGATAAGCAACTCCGTGCGCGACTCTAAAGAAATTCCACCCCAAACTCTAATAGAGCCACCTCCAAAAGCAACAGTAGGAGCCATATGTTCTTCATAATATCTCTCGACACGTTCACGCCATGTTAAAATACGGCTCTCCGAGTGATATAATGCGTACCTGGATTCATCTGTAAATAAACAGTTACCCCATTCTGCTTCAGCCCAGTTACGATTATTGTTTGCCCATCTTCTGCGGGCAGCACGGTGCCGCCTGTTTAAAAGTGGGTGTCGAGCACGTCTTCTGGCTCTTAGACCAGCTTCATGCAACCTTCCTCTAATAGTAGACAGACTTACATGGACCCCAGTATCTGCGCGAAGCCTGGAGGCAGGACGTTTGCGATTTCTTCTGGCAGTGGTTACCACAAAATGGTCCTGCCTCCTACTTGTAGCTCGCTGTCGACCACCACCATGCCGTATATTGGCACTGACACTTTGCTGAAAACGATTCCAAGCCCGACTAATCACACTTTGTGAGACATTGTAGATTTGAGACTTGTGTTTGTGTATGACCCCGTGTTGCAAAAGCGCTATGATAGCCGCAAAGTCGTCAGAAGAAAGTCTCCTTGGAGGCATTGTATAGTACTTAGATAACTAAGAAATTGTTCTTACTAAGAATGAACCCTATAATATATTTTCGTTTGGTATATCCCCCAAGCAAACGTTTTTTTATAACTAGGTATTTCACATAAATTTTACAAAAAAATTAAAGGTTTGTTTATTTTATTCTGCTCGACAATAAACATAAAATACAAACTGCCTAAAATTAAAGGAGTATTCAAATAATAATGTGAGAACATAAAAAAAATTGAAAACATTTTTAATGAAATTCGAGATATTCACAATATCCACTTCAAAAAACGCGCAGTGTAGTTACTTCTTTTTCAATGCGATGTGGATTTTTCAAAAATTTATTTGCAAACTGTAACTTATTTATGGTGGCGAAAAAAATAAAAGTTGAGTAAAAGAAATACCACTGTTTATAAATAAACTATAAAAGAATAAAAATTGTTATAAATCTACTATAAAACTAGGTATATCAAATTACATCAATATAAAAAATTTTAAAAACTAACCTAAAAAACCTATATAGATAGGACCTTTCAGCTTAGCACGGCAGAGCACTACAGCAGTTTAATCCAATTTAACTTCAGCCGCTTGAGACAAGCAGCAGAGGGGAATTGGTAGTAGTAGGATTTTGATACTGGTTTCTGATTGGTTAAAAAACTGTTACCGCAATACTGCTGATTAAGTGTTTTTAATGTACATTCGCCCTGCATCATAAAAATTTTGGTTTTCAACATTTTAGTATTTAATTTTTCGTCCTCGAACCGTGGAATTTCACCTTCAATTGAATTTTTCTCGAAAACGGTTAATCCTACAGTATTACAACAAGAGTACATTTTTTATGTATTTTGACCTGAGGAATCATATTTCAAAAATAAAATTGCAAAAAGTTACACAGAAAAAAGTTTTGGACGAAAAGCATATAATTAAAACCTATTTTACTCGGCGCCCCCTGAAATTGTAACCGATTTTCAAAAAAATGGCATTAACGTAATCCTCACACCCTAGCTACACGATTTAAATTTGTCCTCTGATGAACCCAAAAGAATTTACTTACTACGGGATATTATTCAGTATTCAAGTCGCTATAGCCTTATCTAGAAGAAAAAAAATTGGCCAAAAAATAACAAAATGGCGGACGTTTTGTTTTTGAATATGTTTGAAAATTTTTGAAAAACATTTTGTAATTTTTTGGCCAAAAAAATTTCTTCTAGATAGGACTATAGCGACTTTAATACTGAATAATATCGAAACGGCCTGAATCATGGCGACCACCGTTTTTTTATGTTATTTTCAAAAAAAAAATATATATTAAGTCCAAACGAAAATGGCACTATAAAAATCTAAAGAAATTTTATTTGTATTCTTTGAATATGAATAAATATATCTAAAAAATTTCACATTGATATATTTTTTCTTTCTATATAAAAAAAATTAAAAAAAAAACATTATTTTAAAAATTTCTAAGGTAGAAAGACCCCTTAAAAGGGACACATTTAAATTGTTAAAATATTTAAAAAAATGTAGGATTCGTTGCTAACTTCTTGTCCCACTTCTTTATGGTGAGCGTAGTATAATATAATTCTATTTAGGCTATTTCGTCCCCCCAATATTGGTTTGTCGTATCCCCATTTTCGGACATTTTTAGATTTTTACATATTACAGTTAGTGTCCAACAAACATTTCATCAATATATGTTTATAAAATAAATTTTCGTATCTCCACAAAATATTTTAAAATTTCAATATTTCGTCCCCCCAATATTGGTTTGTCGTATCCCCATTTTCGGACATTTTTAGATTTTTACATATTACAGTTAGTGTCCAACAAACATTTCATCAATATATGTTTATAAAATAAATTTTCGTATCTCCACAAAATATTTTAAAATTTCAATATTGTTTTGTCGTATTTAATCAAAAATATAATCTTAAATAAAAAAATATAAATATAATTACACTATTGTAATAGTTATTATTATAATAATAATGTAAAAACAGGTTAATCGAACAAAAAATATTACCTGAAACTTAGTTCTTACATCAGTTAGGTATTTTATTTACAAAAAAATAATTTATTCCCTAACTTTGGTCAAATATAAACGTAATATAGTTTTGTTTAAATTAACAATCATTTTAAATCAAAACAGTAGTTAAGTTGAAGCTCCTAAGGCAAAAAATAGTGTTTTTGAATGTACCTACCTGTTTTTTCGAATAATTTAAGAACTATTAAACCCATATAGAAAAAATAAAACGATATAATTTAAACTAAAATACCTTTTAAATAATGTCACATCATTAAGGTGTAACTTGAGCCATTAGTTTGAATTTTTATAGAGATGCCGCAATTTCTCAGATTTCCAACCGAATTTTTGCGTGCAAAAATAGTGAAAAAACTTAAGTTAATTTGTGAACCATACTAATTTGGCCTTATGCAAAAATGTAAATAAACTTGGTTTAATTATACTTATATATTGAATTTTAATTATTTAGAAAAAAATCCTAAACATAACCTCACTTTTGTAAAATTTTAGATATTTTTGTGCTTGTTCAAGCAAATATTAAAAGCTCTTTATTTCGAAACATTAATAACCCTTCTGTACTCATTCAAACATAAAATCATGTCATTATGATCCTAATTAATTAGTTTTTTGTTTTTTTTTTGGAGATTCGACCAAGTCCAAACCAACTACTAAAAAAAAATGTAAATTGTCATATTTCCAATCTGGCTTTTCTTATATAAAATAAATGGAAACCTCAATTAATTAAACAAAAACACTTTTGGATAGTATTTTTATTAAACTATTGTAAAAAAAGAATTGAAACTGATCTAGCATAAGATTTACAAGTTCTTTAGAAAAACACCTTAAAATCAATTTCCCGAAAATGGCATTTTTGGAGATACGACAAACCAATACTGGGGTGACGATTTATAGTATTTATCCACGGCCAAGATTAATAGGTGTATTAATCACGGGTCTGTAAAAATAAACCGTTCAAACTTTAAAACAGCCGTGGATAAAGTATAGTATTCTACTCGTATATAATAGCTATTAAACATTCGGGTGATTAGGCCACTCGCCTGTCGTCTCATGTCACAAAATTCACCATCATTGATTAATAGCAAATATTATACTCATTGAATAATAATACTATTTTTTAAGGATTGAATTAAATACGGTATTATTGTTTTAAGAATGATTAATTCTATTCAGTTTAAGTACTCCATAAAAAAAAGATTTTCGCTAGTATCAACGTGGAAATGATAAAAAAGAAATGGTTGAATTTTACCACACTAAGTAATGCAGCTATATTTCATAAAAATACAGCTTTTATGTCGTAAATGTTCATATGTCTGACATATACTTGACCTACTATAGTTTGTAGGTAGGTATAGTTTTCCCCACCATAGCAAATGAAAAGAAGGATTTTTTACGGTAGGTATTGAAAATTAAAAATTTACTTTTTTTTACGACGAGCTTAAAAACATTATTCTTAAATAATTTTCGAAACGAAAGAATTACTAAATTCTGGAATACTACCCGAGAATATTCTATTTTCGCAAATTTTGACACAAGAGCTGCAGGCGAGGGTGACAGTTCCACGAGTTATAGAATATACTTATTTTGCAGTTTTGGATTATGAATGTCATTAAACGTCGAGAAAGAGAGATAAATGTCGGTGTTAAAAAAATTTGGAACGTCCGTCTGTAAACCTTGTGAATAGGATATCTGATAAAAAAAATCTTTTACGAAACGATTCAAAACCCTTGCAGTTTTTGTCACGTAAAATATGCTTAAAATTGGAGTAAGGAGGACAAAGGAGGCAAAAATTAATATTTTCTCAAAATTATTTTTTATTCACAATCATTTAGTAATTGGCTAATTACATATACAGGGTGATCCATAACTGGCATGCCAAAATTTAAGAGGTGATTCTAGATCCAAAAATATAAAAAAAGTTCCTATAAAGGTTGGTCCGGAAATGAGCCCTAAGGGATCTAGGGCCCTTTAAAATTGTAATAAAAATAAGGTTTTTAATTAATAACTCGGGTACCGTTTAAGCTAGAGCGGCGAGCTTTTGCATGTATACTAGTATTAATAAGGGCAATAAGTTTATGTTAATTTATTTTTTTAACTTATCCAGAGGCGTGCCCAGACGGACAAAATATATGAGGCTTAAAACATTTTTGCCCCAAACTTTTCTATGTGTATGTATTTTGGATTTGTTGTAAAAAATATAGATTTCTAGAGTAAAAATACATATAAAATATCATATAGTGTAACACTGTAGGAGCAACCGTTATCAAAAAAAAAAATGCAATTAAGAGGAAGTAACATTTTGTGCCACCAAAAACGTTACTTTTTAAAAGGCTATTACTCCTTTAATATTAAATTTAGGTGTTTTGGTGTATAATACTTTTTTGCTCAGTTTTAAATGAAGAATCACCCTGCAGCATTAAAATTTTATTGGTGCTTTTTTTTTGTTCCCCATTCAATACGTCATCTTCGAAGGGCCGTAGCTCCCTTAGGGCTCATTTCCGGACCAACCTTTATAGAAACTTTTTTTCATATTTTTGGATGTAGAATAACCTCTTAAATTTCGGTACGCGAGTTCTGGAACACCCTGTATACATAAAAGTTGGAAAATTAATTATTATTAGCTGCAACTTCCCAAAAAGTTATGAACACCTCATTTTCATCCCTAGGTAGGGAAGGCTCTTGTAGACAACTTCATGTATGCCAATTATCAAAAATTTAAATTTATTGACTTGTATTTTATAACAAAACAGTTGTAAATACAATTATTTTTAAATATATTCATTTATTTATGATTTATTTTTATAAAATAACATCACATTTAAATTTAAGTTATATTCTTTTGGCATTTATGAAAAATGAACAGTGACTACTTCCAACTTTATAGGTTTTTATATCACTTTTTTGTGGTTTAATTAAATGTGATTTAGTTGAAAAGAAAAATGCATTACAGTATACGGTACCTAACTTGATATAATCAACAAGCCGTGAAGATATGTAATGCTACGCATTCCATTATATTATAAAAACTCCATTATATATTATTCACAGTAAATGGTATATTTTTTACTTTCCCAAATACTTAAAAAAAATAATTTTCCAAAAAAAAAATAAAAAAATTAACATTAAAGAAAGATAATTTCTTGAAAAAAAAAAAAAAAAAATTATTAAAAAAAAAAATACAAAAAAAAATTAACAAAATTTTTCATTTTTTTTATTTCCTATTTGCGAAAAACGAAAAAAAAAACTTAAAAAAAATAAAAAAAACTAAAAAAAAATTTCAACATTTTTTATTTTTTTTTGCGAATAATAAAAAAATTAAAAAAAAATATTTTTTGAAAATGAAATTTATTTTGTTTTTTTAGGTTTAGCTCACCATAACTTTCATGTTTTTGGGGGGATTACTTTAAAAAATAATAGGGATCTTCCCCGCATAGAACTTGATTTTTTCTAAAAATTTCTAGTCGATCGGATAATTCGTTCTGGAGTATCGTGTCCACAAAAATGGTGACATCGGACCTACGGACGGACATTTGAAAAAAAAAGTTGCGTATTTTTTCATTAAACAAATTTCCAAGAATTTTTTATCCAAGATTCTGAGTATCAAAAATAGAAACTAAAAAATGCACCAAAAAGTTTGGGGAAAAAAGTGACATCACCGCCCCCCCCCCCCATTTCGCACGTCCCTGTTTAAAACCACCAAATAAAAATTTCATGAAATAATAGCCTTTATCAATGTTAAGGCATGTGCAAAAAATTGTTATTGTGGTTTATAGGGTCCCAGAAATATTAAATAAAAACTATCTTTTAGATGTACCCTTAGGAGGGCCGTATCTCTCTTAGGGCTCATTTCCGGACCAACCTTTATAGGAACTTTTTTTCATATTTTTTAACGTAGTATCGCCATTGGTTAAAGAGGAGTATAAGTTATACTTAGTCAATGGTATCGCCTATTAAATTTCTCGAATCTATTCCTGAATAAATTAATAAAAAATAAGATAAATTTAAGAATTTTATTTATCTTGGTAGCTATCATTTGTTGACTTCAGTGTAGGTTTTTCTTTAGTGATTGCCCAAAATTGTCATCAAGCTTTAGCTAGTGTATAAATTTACATACTCTTCTTTTCTTTGTATTTTACACCCAAAACTATGAATTGAATATGATTGTCTATTTATTAACCCAATTCCAAAATGTAACAATTATGTATCAATAAACATCAGCTGTCAAAACATATTAAATGAAAAACAGGTGCTGCCATCTATCGCTAAACTAACGAAGTAACGTATTAATGTATTTTATTATTACAGAAAGCATTTTAATTTATTAATTTATATTGAATGAATATAAATGTTAATTGTGAATTAACAAAGTTTGTTTTATTAATTTCTATTTATTATTCTATATTCAAAAAGCAACATTTGTAACAATATCACTGCAACTAAACTTTTCATTATGGCGTCAAAATTGAAACAGTTTCTGTAGTGGGAAAGAAGGCCAATAATTGTAAATAATACAGGTATGGTTGTGAATAAAATAGTATACAAACCTCGGTTCAATATTTCATTTGTCCTTCGGGAATTAGCAAACCTTGGAGCTACGCTCCTCGGTTTGCTAAATTTCCCTCAGGAAATGAAACAGTTTCCACCTCGGTATGTGATATACCTATAACGCGCTCGAAAGTACTCAACTTTTTGAAAAAAAAAAAAAAAACAATTACATGCGCATGTATTGAGAGTAAAACAAAATAATTCTTGTAGGTTCTTTGTTTCTATATTCTAACAAAATTACTCTACTATTAATAAAATTACATATAATTATTTTACCAAAGTAAGTGGATTAATTTTGTATACACAAATATAATATAAGCTTTATTATACAGTATATCCAAGATTTATGCCCAAAGCTTGCAAACTTGTTACTGACATATTTGCATTTCCTATTAATACGTTAAATTTTAATTAATTCAATTTAAACAATTAGGCTTAAGCTATCTTGGGTTTAGTATTGACTATAGCGGTTTTATAGCTGAAATTAATCATACACACCTAAATTCTAAGGTAGGTAGGTGCGCTGCAAATATATATATTGAACTAACTGAGCAGCTGTTATTAAAACCCAAGATGGCTTTAAAATCTTAATTTCCTCAAATTCATTGTCTTTTTTATAAGAGACAATAAAATTAAAAAAATAGCATAAAATACTCGATTCATTATACTATTGGTGCACATATCCATTAAAAATTCGCCGCAAGCGGCTAACCATAGTTCCTTTTACTTTCCCATTTTGAAAATTTTCAAGACGGCCGTAATGAAACTAGTATTTTACCATACTATTAACTCAACCCTTTTTACTACCCTTTACTTGCATTTGATATTTTTGGTTTGGATTTTACTTCGAACGACATTTTTGGTACTTCAAATGTGTTAAAATACACTGCCCAGTAAAAAAGCTTTTCCATTTTCACCTCCGCGAGTGAAATGGATTTTTTATTATCAGATTTACTTTCAGTAACCTTAAAAACCCCAATATACAAATTTTCACGAAAACTACCCCCCGCCCCTCAGTGGATTTGGAAAAAAATTATTATAAGATTCTGTTTTAATGACCTTAAAAACCCCAATATATAAATTTTCAAGAAAACTACCTCCGCCCCCCATGGGGTAGAGTTAGAATTTTTTTATTATCAGATTTATTTTCAGCAACCTCAAAAAGTTCAATATAAAAATTTTCACGAAAACTACCTCCCCCTAAGAGGTGGAGTTAAATTTTTTTTTATTATCAGATTTACTTTCAGTAACCTCAAAAACCCCCATATACTACTCACTCACTCACTCACTCACTCACCCCTCAGGATGTTAAATTAGAAAAAAACTTATTTTCAGATTCTTTGACCCCAAAACCCCTATACAAGGGGTAATACCAAGATAATTTTTCCGGGATTAAAAATGAAAAAGGTAAATTAATATTTTTTAAAAATTCACCCCCCGGGCCTCAGGGGGTGGATTTGGAAAAAAATTATTTCAAGATTCAATTGTAGCGACCTCAAAAACCCTAATATCAAAAATTTTTAACCTGCCTAGCCCGTGCTCTATTGATAATTATCAATAGAGCACTGGATAGACAGGTTTGTTAGGGTAGGTAGGTAGTTTACACACTACACACTAGTGGTTCCTGCAGAACCACTCAAACTACCCACCTACCCTTACAAACCTACCCATCTAGTGCTCTAATTATAATTATCAACTCAGTAATTACACTCTAAAAAAACTTTACATACATGTATCGGAAGTAATTAACCCATACATCAATGGTAATTTTTTAAAAACACGGCATTGAAAAAATTTATTACTTTTATAGCATATCGTCGTGTTACCTTAATTCAATTCAATTTCAATTCAATTCAATTTATTTTCCAATTGATAATAAAAAAATTACAATACATTCAATTAAAAATAGTTTTACAAATTTATAAGTTTACCATCTAAGTGTCCCTAAGTCTAGCTTGTGCTGGACCTTTAGATGACAAGATAATGTTGCGTAGGTACTTAATTGAACATAATAATAAGTATACCAAGGTGAGGGAGGGTGGACTGATTGTTTGTAATGAGGAATTTTATTTATCACTGTTTTTTTTTTTTATTTAATTTTTGGTGACTTTTTTAACCATTAATACATTGGATAAAAATGTTTTTATTTTCTTTTAAAAAAGTTTTCGTTATTAGCTTAAATCTTTGAACTTTATTGGTGTTTTTTATATGCAATGGTAAAATATTATATAGTTTGGGACACAAGTATAAAAAGGACTTCTGAGTATGTGCTTTGGAAAAGAAGGGAATGTAAATTAACTCATTTCTGAGTGCCCTGGTATTGCGTTGATGATTTATTGGTTCGTTATTTTTTGATACTTTTACATAGATAAGGCAGTTGTAAATAAATAAAGTAGGTATATCAAACAAATTTAGTTCGGAGTACAATTGTTCTGTAGGATATTTGAAATCACGTTTAAAAAGAATTTTTAAAAGGGTATTTTGAATTGTTTGCAGAGGTTTTAATTTATTTTCAAATAAGCTTCCCCAGACTACAATACAGTATCGAATAATCGACTCCGCTAAGGCATTGTAAATTATTACTAGAGTTCGATTACTAACAATATTTCTAACCTGATAAAATTTATATATTAGTCTTCTCAGTCTTATGATCAAGTGCTCAATGTGTCCCCCCCACCTCATGTGGTGGTCAACTACAACACCTAAATATCTTACAAACTCAACTTTTTTTATTGAATCACTGTTACAGTTTAGTTTATCGCAATTATGTAAATGAATTTTAATAGTTTCTTGTTGTGGTTGATCATTTGCATAAAGGGTGAAGGTCATAAAGTTAGATTTTTTAACATTAAGGCTGAGAAGACTTAGATCTAGCCATTGCTTTATTAATTGCATTCCCATTTCAGCTTCCCTGTAAACCGCATCCCAACTATCAGCAGTAAATATCACGGTCGTATCTTCAAATTCACAGGTTTTCAGGGGACCCAAAAAACCGGTTAACTTTAAAATTCTTATTTTTTTTTATTGTACTATAGACAAATATAAGTGTAGTTATTTCTTGTGGACCCTTTAAACATAAAAGATTGCAAAATTATTAGTTACTTGAGTCAAAAATTAGAATTATGGAGATACGAGTTAGTTACAGTAACTATTATTTCCAAGTCGTAACTCTGGACTGGAGATACGAGGTTGCTCAATTAAAAACTGTGAAATATTTAAGGCATGTTATTTTTAAATATTTACAATATTTTAGTAAAAAATATATATTGGAGGTTTTCAGTTTGCTTTAACTGAATCTGATGATAATTTTTTCTAACTTCTCCCGTGGTGATTATTTTAAAATGTTTACAATATTTTTGTAAAAGTTGGTATATAGGGTTTTTTGACGGAGCTAAAACTAAAAAGTCCAAACTAAATATTTAAAAAAAAGTACACTCCGTAAGCCGGGGGTGGATTAACGTTTTTTATAAAATTTAGCTTAAGCGACCTTAGAAGCCCCTAGATATAAATTTTATTTTTATAAAATTTATATAAAAAAAAGACGATAAAAGGGATATTTTTCACTACTGGGGGTGAGATGGAGGGGTGGTAGGTCTTTTTTTACTTCACCAATATATTTTCCGCATCCAAATACATAAGTATTTATGTTTATGTTTATGTTTGTTTTTAACCTCGTACTATTCTACTTAATTAAGCATCCCCTAAGTCCAGAACTTGTGTGGGCTAGTAGTAGAGGGAACCACCGGCTTTAATTGACTTTCGAACCAATATATCTAGGGAGTACGCCTTCGCCAAATTTCAATTATTAATTAACTGAAAAAGGCAATCGGCGCCAGTGAGGTATGAAACTCACGATCATTAGATCAGTGTCAGGCTATATCGATGCCATTGACCGCTGAGCTAAATCTCCCAAGTATGCAAAGTATATTTTCACCTACGGGAAATTCCTTATTTGCTAGGCCTAATATTGGAGATACGAGGTAGTTACAGTTATTTATTTTAAGTAGTAAAGGAGTAAACGAGGTAATTAGTTCCACATAACTTATAAACCAATTGGAATTTTAAATTAGGACTTTGTTTGGGTCATTACTAATCATGTACAGAATTGATTAGTGCAAAAAACCGAAAATCGAATTTTTGGAGATACGAGGTAGTTAAGGTAACACGACGATATGCAAGTAAATGTAGTCGACTTTTCGATTATGGCATGGAAATTTTACTAAACTGACGATACAGAGCATGTCAAAAGTCCGCCCCTTTAACATTTGAACGGCTTAAGATATCAACTTGAAATTTGGAACACGCAAATAACATAACCCAAATATTTTTTTTATATTTTTTTGTATGTACATATTTGATATGCTTAGGGGGCACAATGGAGACAGGGGGACAAGGGGGAACATTTTTTAAAATTATGTTATACATTATTTTAAAGCTCTAAATTCTCTATTTGACCATATATTTTTTAATTTTTTAAACATTTTTTTTTAATGTTTTCATTTTTCAATATTTTTTGGCAAAAAATCGATTTTTTAAGATTTTATTTTTGTAATTTTATTTATATAATTCAAAATTAGTTTAAATGTATAATTAACTTATTTGCATCATAATATATACTATTTTTTAAAAACTTTATGATTTATTTTTTTAATTTTGACGAAAGTTTCCATTTGTAACCCTATTTTAAACCCCCTAAAAATTTCTCCGAAAAAATAAAAGAATATATGGTCGAATATAACATTTTATAATTATAATTATAATTTAAAGCTTAGCTTTAAAATTATGTCACACGACCCCCTTTCAATTTAAAAAAATGTTACCCATTGCCTTCCTGTCTCCATTATCCCTCCCAAGCACATCAAATAAATATATACAAAAAAAATATTTGGGTTAGGTTATTTGCGTGTTTCAAATTTCAAGTTAATATATTAAGTCATTTAAAAGCTAAAGGGGGGGCGGACTTTTGACACGTTTTGCATGTATGGTATTTTTCCCATTATTTTTTACAGTATAGGGCCAGAAAATGGTATAAAAGTCTAAAGAATAAACATACGAACGGAAGATTACACTAAAAAAATTGTGGTAAAATTTCCATACAAGAATTGAAAGTAATTAACCCATCCATGGAAAAAGCCTTATTTTAGTAGTTTATGTATGCTAATGTAGTCAAGTTTTCGTGTAAGGTATAGAACTTTAACATACACACAACATGTGTACACATGTATGGAAAAATTTTAAAGCACTTTTTGTTATTTTTTCCATTATTTTCTAGCGTAGACATGTAAAAAAATCGGTTTTCATGTGCATAATTTATTATGCAGGCCTCTCGAAAGTAAAAAAGTTTTAAAAAGAAAGGGTAATTAATAAAAAAAACATCCTGTATAGAAAAACACATTGTAACAAAGCCACTAATTTGGATATTGTGGTTGTTTAATTTACCCTTTTAAGCGCCTAAAGCTTCCCTGACCAAATATTTTCAATTAAGCAATCAAGGACTAAGCCATCACCGGTATGGGATTTGGTATGTTGTCTATTTATAGTCCACCAGGTTTTTACTTTAATTAAATTCCTTGCAAACCTAAGAGTTAAATTACTGTATTGCAAAGAAATTGATTTTCGTTTCTCACAATATGTTTTTTCTTTAAGCGTACTTGAACGTTCATATTTTATAACTGAACACACTAGATAGAAGTGATTTATTTTGCTTTCCAATTTTGAAAATTTTCAAAATTTCGGAAAGCCTTGTATTCGTGCAAAAAATTTCAATTTTTTTTGCGTATTTTTGCGTTTTATGACATTTTATATCGATATAAACCAATTTCAAGCAAAAAAAAAAATTGTCGGTCGGTCGGTCGATCGGTCTGTCCGGGAAATCTTGTGGGCACGATAACTTAAGAACGCTTTAAGCTAGAGACTTAAAATTTGACATCGGGTATGTTACCAAAAATTCTAGCTCGGGATTGTCTTTGGTGAACATAGGGGTGCGGCAAGGGGGGCAAATGGGGAAAAATAATTTTTTTTTAGAAAAATTTGAAAATTTCTATATAGGTAGGGGTTTTTGAGGTTGCTGAAATTGAATCTGATAATAATTTTTTTCTAACTCCACCCCCGAGGGGGTAAATATTTTTAAGGAAATTTTTTGACTTGTATACCGTATATAATATAAACAATATTTTTCTTGTATTTAGGTATAGTTTTATAAAAAACGGCAGATACTATATATATTCGTTTTTAATAAAACTATACCTAAATACAAGAAACATAATATGTTTCTTGTATTTAGGTATAGTTTTATTAAAATATTATTGTTTATAAATATTTTTAAATATTTTCAATATTTTCGTCAAAATTGGTATACAGGGGTTTTTGGGGTTGGCGAATTTGAATCTCATAATAATTTTTTTCTAAGTTCACCCCTTGAGGGGTGAGGGGTAGTTTTTGTGAAAACTGGTATATTGGGGTTTTCGAGGTTGCTGAAAGTGAATCTGATTATAAAAAAATTCTAAATCCACCCCCTGAGGGGTGGGAGGTAGTTCTCTGAAAATTGGTATACTGGGGTTTTTGAGATTGCTGAAACTGAATCTAATCTGATCTGATCTGAACTAGAAGGCAGATAAACTTGCAATACTCGGATCAGGGATGGCCTGCACGGGGCCGGAACCTATATTGGGTGTTACAAGGAAGCAGATAAAGACCGCTTATACCAAGCTAAAGGAGCAATGGAGGGCGGTCGACGGTTGCCGGCAAGCTAAGGACTTCCTGGCTGGCCCAAGCAAATCAAAAACAGACTGGTTGCTGGAAAAAGGAAAAACTGCACTCAGACAACTTGTCCTCATGGGCCACTAAGGAAGCACCTGGCAACAATGCGAATTCTAGAGA
The DNA here is from genome assembly GCA_958510825.1 of Brachypterus glaber. Classification (NCBI taxonomy): domain Eukaryota; kingdom Metazoa; phylum Arthropoda; class Insecta; order Coleoptera; family Kateretidae; genus Brachypterus; species Brachypterus glaber. The sequence continues at coordinate 32,836,704 of OY294046.1, forward strand.
GTCCGCTATGCCCAGGGTGCGGAGAGGATGAAACATCCTCTCATTACTTAGCCGAGTGTGTCAGATATGACAGGATCAGGTTGAAACTCAAAGACTCAACCAAGAGGAACTAAGAGATCTCTTCTGGGCCAATATCCTGACCTGAAAGGACGGGCAGGTTCAAGGATGACTCAAATTAGTAAATGGCTGGGAATACCTAGGGTGACAAAAGGGGCCAGAAATGGCCTAGTTGTCCGGCTTTGACCAACCCAAAAATTTACCACTACTACGTATCTGATTATAAAAAAAATCTAACTCCACCCCCAAAGGGGCGGGGGGTAGTTTTCGTGAAAATTTATCTATTGAGGTTTTTGAGGCGCTAGAACTGAATCTTTTGATAACATTTTTCTAATTTGATCCCCTGAGGGGTGGGGGGTAGTTTTTGTGAAAATTTGTGTATTGGGGTTTTTAGGGTTGCTGAAAGAGAATCTGACAATAAAAAAGTTCTAACTGCACCCCCTAAGAGGCGGGGGGTTGTTTTCGTGAAAATTGGTATATTGCTTTGCCATTTTGAAAATTTCCAAAATTTCGTTTGGACTTGCCTTGTATTCGTGCAAAAATTTTCAAAATTTTGTTTGTGTATTTTTGCGTTTTATGACGTTTTATGTCGATATAAATCAATTTCAAGCAAAAAAAAAATGTCGCTCGGTCGATCGGTCGGTCGGTCGGTCGATCGGTAGGTCGGTCGATCGGTGGTCGGTCGATCGGTCGGTCGGTCGAACGGTCTGTCCGGGAAATCTTGTGGGCACGATAACTTAAGAACGCTTTAAGTTAGAGACTTGAAATTTGGCATACAGGTATGTTACCAAAAGTTCTCGCTCGGGATTGTTTTTGGTGAACATTGGGGTGCGGCAAGGGGGGAAAATGGGCAAAAATACATTTTTTTTAGAACAATTTGAAAATTGCTATATAGTGGGTTTTGAGGTTGCTGAAATTGAATCTGATAATAGTTTTTTTTTTTAACTCCGCCCCCAAGGGGGTGAAGGGCTAAATATTTTAAAATATTTTCAATATTTTCCTCAAAATTGGTATATAGGGGCTTTTGGGGTTGACGAATTTGAATCTGATAATAACTTTTTTCTAATTTCACCCCCTGAGGGGTGGGGGGTAGTTTTTGTGAAAACTGGTATTTTGGGGTTTTTGAGGTTTCTGAAAGTGAATCTGATAATAAAAAAATTCTAAATCCACCCCCTGAGGGGTGAGGGGTAGTTTTCGTGAAAATTGGCATATTGGGGTTTTTGAGGTTGTTGAAAGGGATTCTGATTATAACAAAATTCTAACTTCACCCCCAAAGGGGCAGAGGGTAGTTTACGTGAAAATTGGTATACTAAGGTTTTTATGGTTGCTAAAAGTGAATCTGATAATAAAAAATCCATTTTACGCGCGGAGGTGAAAAATGGGAAAGCTCTTTTACTGAGCAGTGTATTTTTAAGGTTGCTAAAAGTAAATTTAATAATAAAAAATCCATTTTACGCACGGAGGTGTAAAATGGGAAAGCTCGTTTACTGGGCAGTGTATTTTGTTTTTAAATTCTCCTCTTCAATAGCTGTAGATAAACGCATATTGGCAATTTTTTTTGACCCTTATCCTACACGTTTGTTTCTTTAGCTGTTTCAAAGTTCTCTATGGGTGGATTTAACCCCACCACACAGTTAACGTTATAAAAATACTCTAATTTTAGATACATACACGGTGTATTTGAAATAGCGTAGGAAATTTTAACAGACGAAATACTAAAATGTTGAAAACCAAAATTTTAATGACGCAGGGCGAATGTACATTAAAAACTAAGAAAAAAACCTCATATACAGGTACTTCCAAAAATCAATCCTAATGGAGCTATGGTCTCCTAAATATGCACCATTTTTAAAGGGCTATGGTAGCTGGAAACTTTTTTTCTTAGTTTTTGATGTAGAATAACATTGCATCATTAAAATTTTGGTTTTCGACGTTTTAGTATTTAATTTTTCGTCCTCGAACCGTGAAATTTCACCTTCAAATGAACTTTTCTCGAAAACGGTTTATCATACAGTATTACAACATGAGTACCTTTTTTATGTATTTATATTTATCATATTTCAAAAATAAAATTACAAAAAAGTTACACAGAAAAAAGTTTCGGACAAAAAACTGATAAGGTCCCCCCGTTTCGCACACCCCTGATTTAAATAAGTACGTGAAAATGACATACAAAGATGGGCCTTATTAGGATTAATTCACGTGCTAAACCTCGTTAATATGTCTCAAAGGGTTCCTGAGTTATTAAATAAAAACCGATTTTTTTAGCCAATTTCAAAGGGGCGTAGCTCCCTTATGACGCATTTTTAGACATATGTTTATGGGAAATTTTGTCATATTTTATCATGTAGAATCACCTGTTAAAATTTCCTACGCTATTTCAAATACACCCTGTATACACCATGTAAATTTTTTGTTTTCTTAAATAATTTTTTTCTCATGGTTTTTCATTTTATGTTATTTTATTTGGATAAATAATGTTGTTTTTTGTGTTTTAAACAAAGATTTGTTTTTCCCTGATTTATATCTCCAAGTAAGCATATTTTCTTGTAAATATGCATTCTATAGAATCGAGTTTTGTATTTCTTTAAAACGAGAATATAAAAATAATATTTTTATATTTCTATTAAATACAGTGCGGTCCAAAAGTCACCCCCCCCTTTTAACTTTTGAACGAGTTGAGATATCGACTTCAAATTTGGAACTCTTAAATAAGACAACTTAAACTATCTTTTAGCATATATTTAATATTTTCAGCTCTTAAAATGTGGGCAGGGGGGCATGGGGGGACTTTTTTTTAAATGGAAAGGGGGGTCGTGTGATACATCATTTTAAAGCTTATAAAATTCTCTATTTAAACTAATATTTTTAAATTTTTTAAATTTTTTTTTTAAGGTTTTGATTTTTCAATTTTTTGTGCTAAAACATTCGATTTTTTAGGTTTTTTTTTATAAATTTTTATTCGTGTCAACTAAAATTAGTTTAAAGTATAATTAACATTTTTGTATGATGAAATTAGGCATTTTTAAAAAATTATTTGTTTTTTTTAGAAGAATTTTGACCTTAATACCCATTTTCAACCCCATTTTAGACCCAAAAATTATTTTTTTTTTTAATTGAAAAATATGGAGTTAAATGGAGAATTTTATAAGCTTTAAAATAATGTATTACACGACCCCCCTTTCCATTTAAAAAAATGTGCCCCCATGTCCCCCTGCCCACATTTTAAGAGCTAAAAGTATTAAATATATGCTAAAAGATAGTTTAAGTTGTCTTATTTAAAAGTTCCAAATTTGAAGTCGATATCTCAACTGGTTCAAAAGTTAAGAGGGGGGGGGGGTGACTTTTGGACCGCACTGTATATAAGTATAGTAATCGAAACAAATTATTATTTTAAGAAAAAACACATAACTATTTTTTAAAAACACATAAATTTTTTTTATATGATTTTTTAAAGTTTGGGGTGGATAACACCCCACCACACACGCGATGTTATAATTTTTCACCACACACGCGCCGGGTTAAAGGACTGAAAAGTTAATAGGGTGATTCCAGACATAATATACGCTCTGTAAATTTATTCTTAATTTTCTTAAATAGGCACAATAAATTTTTATGCCGAGGCCGAAACTACATCTTTGTGCTCTCGCCTTTTTGTAAACCTCGTACCTGATCTCGCAAATTAGACTCATCCAGCAGTTTTTTTTGTAATTTAGGCGAATATTTGAAACAAAAGCAGTAAATCTGCCTGCAAAATACTTTTAAGCAAACAAGTACACTTTTATACGGGTTTTTATAATTTAAATGAGACACACTGTTTTTATTTTCCTAGTAAGAAAACCGTTTCTCAGTATTAAAATTTATATTGCAAGTAATTTAAATCAAGTCTCGTTCATACTGTAAATAGTCATTTCTTAGAAAATTAAGAGTCAAGCTATTGCAATTATTTTCTTTTAAGATCCTGACAAAATAAATAAAAGCCGTGAAGATATGTAATGCTTCGCATTACATAGTATACACTGACAAAAATATTTTGTAAAATTACTGTAAATATCGCGGGTTATTTTTTGCCAAACTCTATCAAAGTAAATTTATTAGAGTAATATATATTTTTACTATTAGTTATGTAAAAATACGTACTTAATTATTTTGTAAAATTACAAAACGTTTGTTAAAATTATCACAATAGTATTGATAATATTACAAAAGAATACTTAAAATTCATAAGAGACGAGTAAAATTACCATAATATATTTTCAATCGTTGTTTATATTTTTTGCATTTGCAATAGCAGTTTTAATTTCTTTTATAGTATATTTACAAAAATATTGTAAATTTATTGCTTAAATAAACAACTTATTTGTAGTTCTACACATTATTATTACAAATATTTCACATAGTACGATAACTATTAGAGTGTTTTTACAAGTTCCAAACAAGAAGTTTACATATTTTTTTAAAAAATGCAGTGTAATTTCACATTATTTTTGCGAAATGTTATTGAAATTTAAAATTATTTTGCAAAATTAATAATGAAATTAATTTTTTTTTTGTAAAATTAAAACTGAATTTTACAATTTTACTGCTATGTAAAGAAAAGAAAATGGAAAAAAATGGTGTGGGTATGAAGTTGAATCTACAAACAAAACACATTATAAACTAAAAGGTGTTTTTATTACATAAATATTTTAACAAACTATACTACAATAATACTACTAAACTAGAATAATTGTCTCTGTGTACAGGGTGTTTCAAATGTACGCCCATGCATTTTATCTCGTAAACGGTTAGAGATAGTTAAAATATATCAAAAGCACGTTGTAAATCTCTATTTGGTATTAACACAAATAAAAACCTATTATTCTTAAAAATTTACCTGCCGACAGCTCTTCACGACTATGGATATATTAGCCAAAATGTAACCTACACCTACAAATGCTACAAAATAACATCTAAATAGCAAGGACAACTTAGTAACCGATTATAAATATAACAACACTAAACAAAACACAGCTGAATTAAAAAAAAAGATTTGCCGGTGTCTCACAACAACGTGCTACGGTATCAACTGGTGCAAGGAGGAGCACGCATCAGGCTGTTCCGCTTCTTTGCTAGTCTTATTAAGATAAATTCACAAAAACTGTAGTAATAACGGAATTCTGTTTGTAAAATTAATAAGGTTTTGTGAATTTACATTAAAAGATAAAAAGTTCTTTAAAATTCATTTGTACTTGTACAATGCCTATAGTAAAATTCTTAATGGGTAAAGTAGAAATACTGATTTTTGTATACAACTAACCAAGGTTTCAGAAGTATTATTATTTTCACATTAAACACATTTTAACACAAATTAATTAAAAATGCTAAGCTAATTTAAAAACGAAACCGCACGCAGAAGAAACGATTCAATTGTTTTTTTTAGAGATTTGATTGGATAGCAGTTTGTCATGGATAACTAGATAGATAATAAGACAGTAAAAAGAAATATTTTTTGCAGTTAAATATATTTTAATAATTTATTATATGTTAATTAGTAACAATCGAATAAAAAACATTGTATAATACACGGGCGAAAAGTTAAATTTTGATTTCGTAGACTTTAAAACCCTACTTAATCGAAAAATTTAACTTTTCGGTCCTGTATTATAAATAACTATTGTGTATAATAAAAGGTTACCAAGTATCATTAATATTAACTTTTTAACAAGTCAGAAAAGTTACGTTTTTTCTACCCAAGGGCGGAGAAGTGCCCTTTTCTAACCTGTTTTGACTTTAGGTTTCACCTTATAGATGGCTATGATTGTTATTGAGAGCAACATACTTGGAATTATTAAAAAGTACGTCTCCTTGAGTTATCGAGCTCGATACGTCCGTGTTGTTTTTTGTGGACCTGCGAGTCCACAAAAAACATCACGGACGTACGAACGGAGGGCCAGACGCGTCTAGACGATCAGATTGTTTGAAAATTGTTTAGAAATCGAATTCGATTATAAAAAAATTGATCTAGGGTAATTTTTGACGATTTGGAAATTTAAAAACCAACCAGCTTTTAATACAATAGCTTTGGATTCTAGGAACTTAAAGCTTGCAAATATTTTCCTATAGGAAAATGCATATTACACTTTTCCACACTGGTCTGGAATCAACATTTAGCTCAACTTGCATATAATCCAAGTTGTTTTTCATAATTTAATTATTTTGAGCTTGGGTATCTTTTTAAGGCCAAATTTTAAAAAATTTATCGATGTTAAAAAAAATTAGCTCAAAGGTTCATAAATTTTTTTTTGCACTTTTGCTTTCCCATTTTGAAAATTTTCAAAATTTCGGAAAGCCTTGTATTTGACTTAAAATCTGAATATCTAAAATAATTTTTGGAATATGTTATTTTTTTTTTCTGTTAAAACAAATAAAAATCGTTTTTCTTATAAACCCATTAAGATTTACTTTTAAATTTGGTCTTAAAAAGACGCTAAAGTTCTAAATAATTAAATTATGAAAAAAGCTTGGGTTATATGAAAGTTGAGCTAAATATTATTTTTAAACCAGTGTGTTCTCGTTTTTCTTCAAAGAGTGTTATAATATGGGTTTTAGAATAGTTTAAACTATGCTGCCAAGATTCGAATATCCTTATTTCTTGTACGTTGTCTTAACGTTTTCTAGAGCTTTAGTTGAATCAAAAGAGTCCGATTTTAATCAAATTTGAGTTATAACAAAATGCAGTTGAGCGGTATAGAATCAAATGGTGTGATGTCACATTTTTCTCAAATTGAGTTCGAGATTGCGCTCAAATCAGTTTTTTCCGCTCTTTCCAACGTTACATATAAACGTCGGATATAAACTAGCAATATCCGGGTATAACATAGGGTTAAAATATGCGATTCAGTTTCAAAGAGTATAACATCCAGTCATCAGTTAATCAGAATACTGTTAAAACAAAAAACTGGATGCTAATGCATTAATTGTTTGTTATTATGGACAGCAGTGGCGAATCGACGAAGATTTAATCTTCTATCGCGGAAACATATACTTAGTGTGTTTAACTGCAACATTCTGCAGTAGGAAATGTTTGAACAGAATGAAACTACCCTATGAAAAATGACCAATAGAGAACAGAAGAAATTTTCTATTGGTTTTTTTGAGGTTTGTACTCGGTTATTGAACTGGTATATACCAATACAGACCAATAGAAAACGACTTACGTAAGTCGGTTTCTATTGGTAAACTCCAATATAGACCAGTACAATAACCGAATACAAACCGAAAAAAAACCAATAGAGACTCGAAAAACGTATTATTGGAAATTACCAATACAATCTTGTGTAAGTCGTTTTCTATTGGTTTATAATGGGCTTTCCAATAAAATAACCGATAGAGACCAATACAGACCAATAGAGAGGCATACAATGTATCTTATTGGAAATTACCAATATAATTTGTAGAAGTTGGTATATTGGTTTATATTGGATTTTACCGGTACAATAATGTACCAATACGGACCAATAAAGATAAAATGTATCTTATTGGAAATAACCAATACAACGTTATATATGTCAGATTCAATTGGAATTTTCCAGTACAATATTTTTCGAATATATATGACCCATATAGGTCATATACAATTTGCTGCAAAAAAATCACATGCAACAAACAAACTTAAAAGTCATGTGATTTGTTAACTATTTTTTTTTTAAATAATAATAGTAATTATATACCAAGGTAGAGAAGACATTTTTTATAGCCGATATATATCCAATATAAACCATTAGATACCAATATAAAAAAAATATTTGAAAAAGACCAATACAGACCAATAAGTTTTTGTATTGGTATTTACCAATAAATATAATATCGATATTTCGTCAAATATAAACCAATACAAAAAAGAAGGTTTTTGTACTGGTATTTACCAATAAATATAATATCCAATATAAACCATTAGATACCAATATAAAAAAAAATATTTAAAAAAGACCAATACAGACCAATAAGTTTTTGTATTGGAATTTACCAATAAATATAATATCGATATTTGGTCAAATATAAACCAATACAAACCAATACAAAAATAAGGTTTTTGTATTGGTACTTACCAATAAATATAAAGTCCAATATAAACCATTAGATACCAATATATATTAAAAAAAATATTTAAATAAACCAATACGGACCAATAAGTTTTGTATTGGTATTTACCAATAAATATAATATCCAATTTAAACCAATACATACCAATAAAATAACATATATTGTGGAAAAGAACCAATACAGACCAATACGTTTTGTATTGGTAATAACCAGTAAAAATTTTTTCCAACACAGACCAATATAAACCAATAGAGTTTAATTTTAATACCAATAAAGACCAATAAAACCAATAGAGACCAATAAAAACCAATACAAATTTCTATTGGTTTGTATTTGATTTCTATTGGTCATTTTTCATAGGGTAAGTACAAAAACGGATTATGTCAATTGTCCAAATAAGGCCAAGAGAAGAAGAAGACGAGCGATATTTTAATAATCAAATGTTTTGGTTAATTTCTGAAAATCCTAACTTATCTATGCTAAAAATATATTTCAGGACTGCAGTACATTACATTTAATGGAAATATATTTAGTTATTTTTCAGATTATTAGGCTAATTTGTGAAAATGAACAGTATAGCCGATAAATGCTATTAGATTCTGGACCCAAACTTAGTTCATATATTTTAATTAATATAATAATAAAGTAGGTATTTTAATCCATAGTAAATATTTGCAAAAAAAGTAATTGACTTTTAAAAGTAGGTAGGTACTTATTATTGCAGTACAAAAAAAATAAATTTATGAGAGTAACTAGGCATATGTACTTACTTTCTTTGTTAAACCAATACAGTTTTATGTCGTTTCCGTACTTAAGTTCGTCCATATTTTTAATTATAAACGCAGAATCGCAAATGTAAACTAATTTTGTAGCAGAATAAACATGAAAACCATTAGTTATTTTTTTATTTTGACATTTGACATCTGTCATTCTCTTCATTCGGACCTCTCCCGACCGTTTGGTTCGAATGGCGAGAATGGTCAAATGTCAGCAGTAAAACGATGATTCGGTTCAATCCAGTGTCACCAGTTACAACAGAATGATACAGTTAAACGCACTAATAGAGTCTGAAGAAGCCGTTGAGGATCCAAACATAAATGAAAATGATGTGCTTTGTGAATTGACGAAAGAGTTTCCGGACAAGCTAGTTTAATAATTATTTCTTCTTAGTAAAGTTTCCAATACTGTTGGGTTATTTGTTTTTTTTAATTCTACACATAAATGGGACTCTTCAATTTCAAACAGTACTATGTCCAACCTAGTAAGTTTCAATAGGTGTAATGTCCATTTATTGATCAACCATAATTAAAAAACTATTACGTACTTAATCAAAATCTTATTAAAATTAAGAAATATTACGTCAAAGAAAATCACATGATACAAAAAAATACAAATTTGTCGACCGAGTGTGTTTTAATTCGTTTTTTGCTTCTGGTATAAAATTCACATGAGTGGACATTGCACCATTTGATTCTATACCACTTAGTTATATATATAATTTTAGTTCTTCTTTTTTTATTTTCATTTTTCATGTTCGTATATTATTTGAAAACAATCTGTGATATTGGGGCCACACCTAGAAGCAGCGTTTACAGTTCGGCGTTTGCCGCCGGCAGCTTATCCCCACTATTCTGCAGCAAGGTAATTCAAATATGTTAACTTCAGCGGCAAGTGTTGTTGGTAGAAAAGAGGGGTTGAAAAGACAGGGTAATACAACCAATCAGATGGCTAAACGCGGCTACAAACTCCGAACTGTAAAAGTTACTATATACGTCTGTCATAATAGGTTTGTTTCGGTTCTCGAAAATCGCAGTTCTGAACTGATTCGGAATCGGCGCAGTTGTGACTGAGCATTACGCAGTTGCAACTGCGCCGATTTCGAATCAGTTCAGAACTGCGATTTTTGAGAACCAAAACAAACCTAATATGTGTGGCCGTGTGCACAACACCGACTTGTGGGGACCTTCAGACTGTGCACATGGGTATGTAGAGAAATCTGGGCTGATTCATTAGCTATTTGTAATATATCGATATCCTCCAAAAAACATGCCTTACACTCTTAAAAAACTAGTAAGGATAGCTCACGAATATATTATTATAAGCTATGTGTTTATTTGTACTTATAATTATATCCGAATTCAGTAAGCAAGTAATGCAAATTTAATTTTATGTATTAGATGTCCAAAAAATATGTAATTAGCTAACTTGTGTAAAAACTTTGTCTCACATTTATAGTGGACTAATAAAATAATAAATTAAAACCATCACATTAGAGTATCAAAAAAAAACATTTTTTTACACCGTATTACCAAACACCCTGTATATATCGTATTAAAAAGTACGTCTCATATAATAGTGATTTTTTAAAATTAGTAATAATAATAATAATAAGTTTATTTCATAATAAAAACGGAATATTCACAACATTTATGTACATGAATAGACAATTCTGAACATGAAAATTGTCAACTGGTAATTTAAGTAAATTTACAAATAAACAGTAAATTTTACAAATAAAAGTATAAAAATAAATATTAAGATAATTTAAAATTTGGTATATATAACACATTAAAATAAGTTAAAATAACTATCACAGATAGTCAGATAAAGCATATGGTTCCAATTCAACCAACTTAGAACGGACTAGTGTTTTAAAAGTTTTTAGGTTTTTCGTGGTTTTAATATTAACTGGGAGTTTGTTGAACATACTTATGGCAGAGTAGAAGCATCCCTTTTCAAAAGTTGCTAACCTATGTCTAGGCACGTTGTAGCCGAAGTTCCGGTCACTATGTGAAATCATGTCCCTGAACAGGTGCTTGTTCTTGAACATAAATAACAAAGCTTCATATATACATCATCATGGCGCGGCGCGTATAACGTACACGTAGCTTCGCTCTGATAAAAGTTAAAATTAAGCATTAAATATTCATAAAATATAAGTTTTGTGTATTGTGGCTTTTAGTTTGACCATTAGTGACCTAAATATAGTGTATAGTAATCAATTTCCACAATGGTGACCAACAAGGAAATGGAAAAGAGGTTAGACGACCTAGCCTTGATGTTTAAAGACACAATGGAGTCATTTCAATCCAAGTTGGATAATCATAAATCTGTGGAAGAACCTGTGGATCAAATCCGCGGTAAATTTAATGATTTTAAAAAAAATATTATGCAAGAATTGGATAAGCTTAGGTCAGAGGTAACAAACTTTAAAGAAGAAATGCATATGTCTCGCAACAGAAATTCAATACTTTTACATGGTATACCTGAAAATGAAGACGATATTTATAATTCTGTTATAAATTTATGTCAAAACAAATTGAAAATTTTAATTGATAAAAAAGACATCAATTATTGCAGCCGATTTGGTAAAAAAAATAATAATAATACTCGAATAAAACCAAGGCCGGTTGTAGTGGATTTCAGAAGCCGATGGCAACGTGATATTGTGTTTTACGCCAAAAAAAAAACTTAAAAATCACAGTGTTTTGATGACTGAAGTACTCACTGTAAATAAACAAAAGTTATTCAAAGAAACCCGTGTTAAAATGGATAAACAGTGTTGGACTTTAAATGGAAAAATTATGGTGTTCTATAAAAATGAAAAGAAAGAGATTTCTAATTTACATGAGTTAAATAGTATATCTTGAATGTAAGGTTAATATTTTGTAAGCAATGTTTATAAATTTTCAATAACAGGTATGTTTTCTTTATACATTATAATGTTCGAATTAACATAATAATAATTGTTTGCATACATTTTGTTCTTAAATTGTAATAATACTATTCAACTATACAATACGTAATGTATGTATCTTATTATTGTTTATCTTCCTAAAATTATTTGCTTTAACATTTAATGTATACTATTCCATAATATTTGTTTATTCTCAAAATTTCCATATATGTTTACATATATTTTTCAATATATAAGTCTTTTTCTGATTTTGCAATTTTCAAAAATGGAACTAAAATTTGGATAATATAGTATATACATTTTTTTTTTGTAGTAATTTTTCATTATAAAATTCTTTTAATTAATAATTATTAATTATAATTAATAAGTAATTTTGGGAGATCAGTCGACTGCAGTCGAGATATGTATAACTTTTTTTTTTGTACTAAGTTTTATTTTTTAATGCCCTATAAATATTTTTTGATCACATATTCACGATTTCTTTAAACTTTAATAATATATTTTATTGTTAATTTTTTTTTATGAATATTTTTTAACCGGCATATATTTTTTTCTTTTTTTAACTTGGCAACATATTTATTTTTTTTATTGTGCCGCAATAGGAAAATTGACTGGTCAATTTGAAATGCCGTACTTATTTTTATGTCTTATTACTTAAGAATATATTATTAAACTAATAGTTAAACTATAACTTTTTTTCGTTTAATTTTACTAGTCTAGGTGTAAGGTTTGACAAATGGACTAGTCGATATATTTATTTTATAACTTTTATTTAAGAGCGGGCTTCAGTTTTTTTTTTTTTTTCATATCGCTCGTAGCGATAAGATATTTAGCTTTCGTCGATCTTTTCTGTTTTAGTTTTTATTTTTTATTTTATTTTTTTTTAAGCAACTATTTTTCTTATAAGTAACTATTTCTTTTTTTCTCAGCCAGTAACTAAAGTATTTATTGCTCTGTAATCTGAAATTTGGGTAATTTAACATATCTATTTATTAATAAATAAGTAGGTATTTGCAAATATTTTTTCTTTAATACTATAGTTCGAAAAAAAACATATCCTATTTATATTTAACTAATTACTAATAATGTCTTCTTAAAATAATAACTAAATGTTTTCACATTGTATTTGTTTACAATTTTACTAAATTAAAATGAACGATTTTAATATAGCACATATTAATGCTAGATCTTTATTGGCAGGTTTTGACTTATTTAAGGAATACATTCTGCAAAATAACTTTAGTATAGTCCTAATAAGTGAGACGTGGCTACATCGGGACATACTGGATTTTGTGGTAAAAATTAAAGGATATAAATTGGAAAGAATGGACAGGAATTATAGAACTGAGGATGATGAGAGAGGAGGAGGAGTCTGTATGTATATTAAATCTAGTCTTACATATTCTCTGATTGAGGTAAATCAAAGTAAATCTCTTGAGCAGTTGTGGGTTTCAGTTAAGTTGCGTAAAAAATTATATAATATTGGAGTTTTCTATAGACCACCTAAATCCAGAGCTGACTTTTTTGATAACTTTGAGGATACCATAACCGGTTTAATACCCACTTGTGATGAAATAATTTTCTTAGGTGACTGTAATATAGATTTTTTAAATAATAATCATAGTAATACTATCAAGTTTTTGGCTTCGCTTGAAATGCTTGGCTTGTCACAAAAAATCAATGAACCAACCCGCTTAGATAAAATGAAGCTTATTGACGTAATCATCTGTACGGAGGGGGTACAACTTTCAAATAGTGGTGTGTTAAATGGTCATGGTTTACAAACTGATCATGAACCAATCTATTGTACTTTAAACTCTATAAAAGAAGTCCCCTCTCATACATACAAAACTTTTAGAGATTTTAAACACATAAACGAGGATGAATTCAATACAGCGGTTAACAATGCACCCTTTAATTATATTTTTGATATCAATAATATTGATGGGAAAATATCCGTATTTAATAATATTTTAATAGATCTGTTTGACAGTTGTGCTCCACTCCGTACAGTAAGGATAACAAAACCAAAGGCACCTTGGCACACTGATAACGTAGAGCGCCTAAATAAGCTTAGAGATGATGCCAAAGCTAGATTTAAAAAAAGTAAAAATCCTATTCATAATGAGTATTATAAAGATTTACGCAATTTTGCAACTACTGCTGTGCGAAACGAAAAAAAGGCCTACATTAATCACGAGTTAAATGTAAAGAAAAAGAATTTGTGGATAGTTCTGGATCGTCTTGACGTTCATAGCTCTAAAAAAAAAATTGAAATACCTCAGCACTTGCAAAATGTTGATGAGATAAATAGATATTTTATAAATTCAGTAAGTAGGGGAAACGGGGGTAATGTGGATGACACCATAAATTTTTACTCAAATAATAATTTTTGCAATTTTAATGAAAAATTTAAATTTACAGCAGTTAATGAAGAGGAAGTTTTAAAGATTTTGAACTCAATAAAAAGTAAAGCTGTCGGTAGTGATAAAATTAGTATTCAAATGATTAAGTTATGTATGCCTAAAATTACCCCTTACATTACACACATTGTAAATTTTTGTATTCAAAATAGTGTGTTTCCTGATTTATGGAAGTTGGCTTTTGTAACTCCCGTCCCTAAAAATAGCAAACCCAAGGAATTTAAGGATCTTAGGCCTATAAGTATACTTCCCACTTTATCTAAAGTTCTTGAAAAGGTTATTTGTGAGCAAATGAAAACACACCTAGATAAGTATAACATTTTACCTGAGTTTCAGTCTGGGTTTAGACAGGACTTTAGTTGTACAACTGCTCTCACAAAAGTTTGTGATGACATAATAAGTGCTAAAGATAAAGACTTAGTAACTGTTTTAATACTTTTGGACTACTCTAAGGCCTTCGATTCAATAAACCCTGATATTTTAATTTCAATTTTGCATTTTTTAGGATTTGATGAATCTGCAGCTCTTTTTATTTTTAACTATTTGAAGGATCGCAAACAAGCTGTAAGTCTTAATGGTACCTTGTCATCCATATTATCCTTACTTTGCGGTGTCCCTCAGGGTTCGATTTTAGGCCCATTATTGTTTTGTATTTATATTTGTTATTTACACAAGCCTAAACATTGCAAGGTACATAGCTACGCAGATGATACGCAGTATTATTACTCTTTTAAATACTCGGACTCAAGCAGTGCTATTGCTAAAGTTAATGCGGACCTTGAGGCGTTAGTAAAAGCATCTAAAAATCATGATCTCTGCATTAACCCAAATAAATCTATGCTACTTATATTTGGAAAAAATAAAGACTATGAGGCACAAGCAAGAGATTTTATTGTAAATGTAGATGGAGTTCGATTAAAACCAGTTAAAGAGGCAAGAAATCTAGGACTTATTATGGATGTGGATCTTAGATTTAAAAGTCACATAAAAAAATGTGTAGGATTGGCTTTTTGTAACCTAAAGAAAGTTTTTGCACATAAAGATTATCTCAATCAGAAGATTAGACAAACTCTCTGTGATTCCTTAGTTCTATCTCACTTTACATATTGTGATACAGTTTACGGTCCTTGCCTTGATTTGGCAACCTCTAAGGTTATACAGAGGATACAAAATGTCTGCACACGCTTTATTTGTGGCATTCCCAGGCGGGAACCCACAAGTGTACATATTAAAAACCTGGGGTGGCTTAATATGGCCAAAAGACGACTGTTTCACATGTCCGTGTTTTTTCATAAAATAATAGTTTTTCATAAACCACCATACTTGTTCAAAAAAAATTCCTTTAAATCAGATGTTCACAATATAAATATTAGAAGAAAAAATTTAATAGTATGCCCTGCTCATAAAACTAGCTTCTTTGAGAGATCGTATTCATATAATGTCTGTAAGTTATACAACACAACTTTAGAGGAAATGAAACAATACTCTGTGAGCAAATATAAAGCAAATTTGAGAAGAATGTTATTTAGTGATGTTGTAATATATATTTAATAACATAGAGCAACCTTGGCTGGGTTAAAATTAATATTTTGAATTAAAACTTATTATCATATTTTTCTATTTTTTATTTTTTGTTTATTTTTAGCATGTAGTCTATTTTTAGCATGTAGTTAGGTATAGGAATTATATTCAAATTTCTTGACAGGGAAGTTTGGGTGCCTTAGGGTTAAGTGGAAGAACAGCTTGCTGAACTTCGCCCTTTGCTATATTTAGCATTAAGAAATTTTGTATTCATGTATAATTCCCTATAGCAATAAAGACCTTTATTATTATTATTATTATATGTAGACTCCAGTTAGCGTGAGAATGTTATTGGTTCTAAATAAACCTCTACAAGAATCCGAATTCCTCAACCCTAACATGATTCTGAGTGCTCGTTTTTGTATTTTGAACAAATCCCCCACATCTGTACATTGACCCCAAAAGATTATACCGAATCTTAGTAGAGATTGGAACTATGCATGATATACCACCCTTAGTGTATCAAAGTTGACATAAGGCTTTAGTACTCTAATAGAGTATACAGACCTGTTCAGTTTCTTGGTTAATTCCTCTAACTGTTGAGTCCAACCTAAGTGTTTATCTAGGTATAGACCCAAGAACTTTGTGTCATCGACTGTATCATCAATAGGGACTTGATCAGGTGTTATAAAGTTTGACCTTGATGTTTTAAAGCATATAATATTTGTTTTATTTTTATTTAATATAAGTTTATTTTTAATAAACCAGTTTAGTAGGTCATTTATAGTACGCCTGGGCTTTATCATCAAGTCTTCACAATTTTTTGCAGTTATTATTGAGTTGGTATCGTCTGCAAAATTTATGAGTGTGCCATTACCTATTGCTGATACAATGTCGTTTACAAATATGGCAAATAAAATGGGACCGATGACACTGCCCTGAGCTATACCCAGAAACAATTCCACCGAATCAGAAACATGTTCCTCTCCATCTTTAACGATTGCCACCTTTTGATAACGGTTCTTGAGAAAGGACTTGATCCACTCCAGTGCAGCCCCCCTCACTCCATACCTCTCCAGCTTTTCTATTATTAGATCATGATTAATAGTTTCATATGCTTTTGAAAGATCTAAAAACTTACCTATAATATATTCAAAGTTCTCAAAAGCTGTGAGTATTTCGTGCGTAAAGGCGTATACAGCAGTGTCAATAGATTTATTTCTCATGTAACCGTGTTGGCAATCATTAAAGAGTCGATTTCTGGTAAAAAAGTCAATAATTCTGTTGGCCATTGCTGTTTCAAATATTTTGGAAAAGGAGGATAGTAAACTTATAGGTCTGTAATTCTCCATTAGAGCACTATCACCTTTTTTAAAAATGGGTTTTACCAATGCTACCTTTAAACTACTGGGGAAAACTCCATACATGAGGGAGTTGTTCATAATAAAGCTTAAAGGCTCACAAACTTCCAATATACAAAGCTTTATTATTGTGACCGGGACTTCGTCCACACCACTACTTAGTTTATTTTTCAATTTACGAACAATATCTACCACCTCCAAATCTGTTACTGGGGTAACAAACATGGAGTTAGGGTTGTTTTCTATGTTGCAGCTAAAATCAATGTTTTCTAGGTTACCTACTAATCTTTGAGCTTCATTTGCAAAATAGTTATTTATTTGGTTTGCTAGATCTTTGGCGTTTCCTGGTATTTGAAAACTGCTTTTTTTTTGTATGGCCATTTACTTTGTTTACAACATTCCAAACTACCTTACTTTTGTTGTCTGCATTATAAATTTTCCTATCATATATGTTTTTCCTGAATTTTATAAGAAGATCATTATATTCTTTTTTTACACTATTATATTGCTCTATATATCTCTCATCATGGGACTTACAGGTGTATAAAATGTCTAACCTATTTTTACACTGTTTAATTTCTTCAGAGTTGTAATTAATTTTATCGTGTTTTGGTTTAAAAGATTTTTTAGGAAAACTTTCATTGAATATAGGTATAAATATATTCAGAAAGGTATCAAACTGTTTGTTTACATCTCTTGAATTGCAGTTATAAATTGGATGCCAGTCTTGTTCTTTAATTCTATTTATAAAATTAATTTTATTTTCTGAATTGAAAAAACGTTTAAAAATAGATTTTTCCTTAATTGATTTGTTGTTAAAACTTACCTTCTGTCCCAGATGGTCTGATAAATTGTAGTTGATTATTGCAGACCTAAAATCTACAATGTTTGTATAAATATTGTCAATGCAGCTTTTTTTGACAGGTGTTCTTCTTGTGAAGTCAGTAGTGCTAGGATGTAAAGAACCAGACTGTAGTACTGACAAAAAATCACGTGATTCCCTATTATTCTCCCCAATATTTATATTGAAATCACCCGCTACCAGTATGTTACATTTTTCCCTAATTAAAACCTTAATTAGCTTTTCTATTTGTTTAAAAAAGTTTTTTGTATTGGAACCATTATTAAAAACACATATAACTAAAGTTTTTACATTATTAGACAATATTTCCACAGCCAACACTCAAAAACTTCATTTTTTGATAGTTGAGCTATATCAACTCTTTCTTTTACATTTAAGCCTTCTTTACAGTAAACAGCCGAGCCTCCATGCTCTCCTTCCAAGCGACAGTAGGACGATTCAAGGTTAAAGCCCTGAATTTTATACTTCGGTAGTTCCAATTTTGATCTCCAGTGCTCAGTCACACATACACAGATACAGTCTTTGTTTTCATTGACAAGTAGATTGATTTTATCAATAGGGTTACCTATTGATTGCAGGTTATAGTGAATAATAGCGGAGTTGTAGCTATTTTCTCTATTTTTCACTATTGGTTTGAGTTGTCTGTGGTTTTCTGCTTGTCTAAAAAACGTCTTCCAAGAAGAAAATCAAATCTTTCTATGCATACCCCTTTTGGCCAAAATTGCGACTGATATACACCATCCTTAAATGAAGTAGGCACTCCTACCATAAAGCATTTTTTATTATTCCTTTTAGGATATTTTGATAACATTTCTTTTGCATATATTTCACTATCTTCCAGGTTCGTTTTTAGTACTTTTCGGTTGACTATTTTGTCGTCAGTCATAGTGTCTTTTAAGTTTGAAATTCTAACCCAAATTTTTTTGTTTTCAACGTCTGTCCAGGATTCTTCACTATCACCTTCTCCTACTACCTTTTTGGCTAAGTTTTTACGTTTTCTCCATACAACTTCCCATCGTTCGTTTTTTGGGTCTTGTGAATTGTTTGAAGGCTTCTCTTCTTCATTAATTGAGATTTTATCTTGAGTAATAGAATGTTTTCTCGTTTTTTGTTTATACTGTGTTTTCATTGTGTTTGGTTGTTTTGATTCTTCTTCTTCTTCTCTTGATTCTGTGTTTCGGTCTTTTCGAATAGCTCCATCCTCTTTTCTAGGTGTTGTAATTTTCAGGGCCGGTAAAGGAAAATTCTTTAATGTCGGCGTATTTGTTTTTTGTGTATTTTTCAATTTTTCTTCCAGAAATTTAATTTTTTCAAGTAGCAAATCATTACCTAGTTTTAAGGCATCATTTTTCTCGTTGGATTCGTTTAATAGCTCCTTGAGATACTTATTTTCCATGAGAACTACAGCGGCGTCCATTTTGGTTGATGTTTGACAGCAGATGATTTTTGTTCCATCGATATATTGGATGTTTACGTTTCTTTTAGCACAGCTTGGATGAAAAACCTCATGGCAATGGATGCACACTAAAGTTTTATTCACTTTCTGGCAGCACTTAAAAGCACTTTCACAGTTTAAATTACTATTTAAGTCGGACGGCGTTACAGGACGACTGTCACCGTTCGCCATCTTGTTTTCATACATCATGGTACAAGGTAAAATAAATATTTTAATCAATCAATTATTTTTTTATAATTAAAAAAAAAAATTGCGATCCCTGTACTTATAGGTATATAACTTTTTTGTTACTAAAGAATTTGTTTCAAAAATAAAAGGTTTCTTTCCCTCAAAAAACTTGATTTTCGTTTTTAACCTTAATATCGATTGGACGTTCATTTGTTGAGTTATTGGGTTCACAAAAAACAGGATACACGGACGTACAAACGGAGGGACAGATGGTCAGATTATCTGAAAATTGTTTAGAAATCGAACTCGATTATAAAAAAATTGATCTAGGGTAATTTTTGACGATTTGGAAATTTAAAAACCAACCAGTTTTTAAGACAATAACTTTCTAGGAACTTAAAGCTTTTAAATATTTTCTTATAGGAAAATGTAGAATACACATCTCTAAATAACATTTAGCTCAACTTGCATATAACCCAAGTTGTTTTTCATAATTTAATTATTTAGAGCTTTGGTATCTTTTTAAGATAAAATTTTAAAAAATCTATCGATGCGTTTTTGAGAAAAACGATTTTCATTTGTTTTAGAAAAATAGATATGACATATTTAAAAATTATTTTAAATATTCAGATTTTTGAAATTTTTACTGTAGTATGTAACCAATAAACATTATCATTTTATCACATAAAAAAATAAATGTATAATCAGGGACGGACTTACAGTTTTCATATAAATTAAGAGGCACCCCATACCTACGACCCTGGTGAAAAGTTAATTTTAATAAAACGTAAAATGTTTAGATTTATTGGTAAAGTACGGTAAAAATGTTATGTCAACAAGCTACCGTTTCTGAGATTTGAAGTGATAAATATTCTAAAAATGTCCTTTAAAAGTACGCTAACTCCATTAAAAAAAAATAAGCTCAAACGTCCACTAAAACTTTTTTCTCACTTTTTGACTTAAAATCTGGATATCTAAAATAATTTTTAAATATGTCATATTTTTTTTTGTAAAAACAAATGAAAATCGTTTTTCTCAAAAATGCATCGAGATTTTTTTTTAAATTTGGTCTTAAGAAGATGCCAAAGTTCTAAATAATTAAACTATTAAACAAAAGTTGGGTCATATGAAAGTTGAGTTAAATTTATTATATATATATATATATATATATATATATATATATTTAGTTGAGTATTTAATTTGGTTTTGAGAATAGTTTAAACTATGCTGCCAAGATCCGAATATTCCTATTTCTTGTACGTTGCCTTAACGTGTCCTAAAGCTTTAGTTAAATCAAAAAAATCCGATTTGTATCAAGTTTAAATTATAACAAAATGCAGTTATTTTTTGTAGTAGGTTTTCTAAAGATTTATTTAAATTTTTATCCAAACGCATAGATTTTTTAATAATATTTCATTAAATTTAGTTTTTCTCGAGCTTTTAATTTTTGTTCATCATGTTCATAAATATATTATTTGAAATAAATCTTTGATGTTTTTTAACTAACAGTTGGGGCCGCATGAAAGAAAGTCTCCGACGTAAGGGGGAGGATTCATTCGCGCTCTCTTCTTTCCGCCAAGAGCGTTATAAGGCGTGCGTGCCTATATCGGGCCTCCCACACATTCCAAACATATTTCCCGTAGCCACAGATCTATGCGTCAAACTATACACCCATATACACTGATAAAAAGGATTTATTTGGATATAGCCAATTAAATTATTTGGTTGTGAGTACCAAATTTTATTTGAGTCAAATAAATATTTAGTTAATGTGAACAAATATTTTAATTTCAAAATGTTTTATTGTCACAACCAAATAATTTAATTGGCCATATCCAACCAAATATTTTTTTGATACAAATTAACTGTTTTATCAGTGTACATACATAGTGTATGCATATACTTATATAAAAAAAAGTATACGAAAAATAAACGTGAAAGCCGATTTTTATTTTCGCACGTAATCGGCCTGTCAGTAGTATCATCTCCAAAGAAATATGTGAACTTTTAAATATGCCCGCCGTTGAACTCGTATATTAGAATAAAGTGGGTAATTTAAAATAAAATTTTAAAGCTGCAAAAAGTGTAATAATTAAATATAAATTCAACTCGTTTTTAACATTTTAATTATATTAGTTTTCTAATTTAGTTAATTTTTTCTCTTTACAGATAAACAATCTAGACAACTTAATTACGGGCAATTTCAGAGGTTAATCAGGAAATTGTGTGAAAAGCGGCCAACTGGGAATATTTTAGGTAATAAATTCCATTTTAAATCATTATACAGCGTGGTATTTTCAAAATATACTGAGCAATTCAAAGACCTAACCTATTAGGCCATTTTCTCCAAATCTTCATTTTGCTTTCCCATTTTGAAAGTTTCAAAAATTTTGGGAAAGCCTTGTATTGGTCCAAAAATGCATTTTTTTGCGTATTTTTGCGTTTTTTATGACGTTTTATGTATACAGGGTATCCCAAAGCTTGCGTCCGTCCTTAAAGGTACGTATACCACATGTATGTATATCATACATGTATACATGTAGTTCTCCGCATGAAAGAAAGTCTCCGACGTAAGGGGGAGGATTCATTCGCGCTCTCTTCTTTCCGCCAAGAGCGTTATAAGGCGTGCGTGCCTATATCGGGCCTCCCACACATTCCAAACATATTTCCCGTAGCCACAGATCTATGCGTCAAACTATACACCCATATACACTGATAAAAAGGATTTATTTGGATATAGCCAATTAAATTATTTGGTTGTGAGTACCAAATTTTATTTGAGTCAAATAAATATTTAGTTAATGTGAACAAATATTTTAATTTCAAAATGTTTTATTGTCACAACCAAATAATTTAATTGGCCATATCCAACCAAATATTTTTTTGATACAAATTAACTGTTTTATCAGTGTACATACATAGTGTATGCATATACTTATATAAAAAAAGTATACGAAAAATAAACGTGAAAGCCGATTTTTATTTTCGCACGTAATCGGCCTGTCAGTAGTATCATCTCCAAAGAAATATGTGAACTTTTAAATATGCCCGCCGTTGAACTCGTATATTAGAATAAAGTGGGTAATTTAAAATAAAATTTTAAAGCTGCAAAAAGTGTAATAATTAAATATAAATTCAACTCGTTTTTAACATTTTAATTATATTAGTTTTCTAATTTAGTTAATTTTTTCTCTTTACAGATAAACAATCTAGACAACTTAATTACGGGCAATTTCAGAGGTTAATCAGGAAATTGTGTGAAAAGCGGCCAACTGGGAATATTTTAGGTAATAAATTCCATTTTAAATCATTATACAGCGTGGTATTTTCAAAATATACTGAGCAATTCAAAGACCTAACCTATTAGGCCATTTTCTCCAAATCTTCATTTTGCTTTCCCATTTTGAAAGTTTCAAAAATTTTGGGAAAGCCTTGTATTGGTCCAAAAATGCATTTTTTTGCGTATTTTTGCGTTTTTTATGACGTTTTATGTATACAGGGTATCCCAAAGCTTGCGTCCGTCCTTAAAGGTACGTATACCACATCAAAAAATATTAAAAAAAGTTTATATAAATGTAGACCCGCAAATCGCTCCTAAGGGAGTTATCGCCTATTAAAGGGGATAGGGGCTGTCCATATATTACGTAACGCGCCTAGGGGGGGTCAGAGAAATTGTTACAGTTTGTGACAGGGGGAAAACGGAATTTAATAAATTTAATGTTTATTTCCTAAGCTTGGCAGATGTATTTTTATTTTAACATAAATTACTATTTAGTGGCCTATAATTTCCTTTTTCACACAAAAATTAACGAAACTGTGCATATTTAAATAATATTGTAATCCGTAAAAAAACTGTTGACATATTAAAAAAAAATCTTACGGCCCTGTTCTTGCGTGATCTTGCCGATGAATCATCGGCGATGATACATTTTCGCGCGGAATGTGTACTCACAGAACACCATTGTGTACTATTTTGTGTACCTGTGCATAAACAATAAACGTGTTATATGTGATACTCAGTGTAAAAAGAGGTACCTAGTATTTTTTCCCTGTGTGATATTGATTATGAATATTTTTTTAAAGTTTGAGTGATTTTTTCCTGTAATTTTTTTTAAGGTTATGTTATACCTACTATATTTTAGGTTCATGTTTGTTTTGTCGAGAAAAACCAATCAATAGTGAGAATACAGTTAAATTTATTGCGAAACAAAATTTTTATATTGTTACGCGCGTTACACGGGGGGGGGGGTCAATTTTTTTGAAAAATTGCGTTACGCAATATATGGACAGCCCCATACCAAAAATGGCGTTTTTATTTAATATCTCTGGAGCCCTTTGAGCTAGAGGGACAAGGTTAGGCACGTGGTTTAGTATTATTAAGGTCAAAGTTATTTTTGTTAGTAAATTTTACCGCGCCTAGGCGTGCGAAATGGCTGTGGCTTACCATATTTTTGCCCAAAACTTTTTTCAGTGTAAATTTCTTGCATTATTTTTAAAAATTGTGGATTCTGTAGGAAAAAAATACGAAAACATTCTTTTTGTGTAATGCCATAAAAGCAACTGTTTTCGAGGAAAATCCATTCAAAAAAAATTACAGGACATGTCCCTAAAAAGTGTTACTACTTAAGAGTCCATAACTCACCTAATATTTATTTTTGGGCCAAGGTGTAACAAACTTTTATTCGTAGTTTTTAATGTGCAATCACTCTGCAGTGTCATATTATTTTATTAGCGCTTTTTTGTGTCCTATTTAAGGGTCCAATATTCAATGGGCCGTAACTCCATTAGGACCGATTTGCGGCCCTATGTTTATATGACTTTTTTATCATAGTTTTTGATATATTATGTGCCCCTTCAAGGATGGACGCGAAAAAGTCCAACATGATCAAAATTTGCGTTACGTAATACTTGAACGTTCCCTAAGGGGAGGGGCTAGTTCTATTGAAAATTGGTTATTGGTTTTTGAGGTTGCTTAAAGTGAATCTAATAATAAAAAAATCTAACTCCACACCCTGAGGGGCGGGGTTAGTTTTCGTAAAAAATAATGTGAGGTGGGGTTTCTCAGTTTGCTGAAAGTAATTCTGATAATAAAAAAATTTTAACCCCACCCCTGAGGGGCGAGGGGTAGTTTTCTTGAAAATTGATATATTGGGGTTTTTCGATCGCTAAAACTGAATCTTAAAATAATTTTTTTCTTAATCCACCCCCTGAGGGACAGGCGATAGTTTTCGTAAAAGTTGGTATATTATGGTTTTTGAGGTTGCTGAAAGTAAATATGATAATAAATAAAAAAATCCATTTCACGCGCGGAGTTGAAATATGGGAAAGCTTTTTAACTGGGCAGTGTATTTGAGTATTATATTGCCTACACATAGACACCATAGTATATTCAACTTCAACATGAATTGAAAGTAAATAAAAGAATCGCGCACGAGGCAGCTGGCGCGTGGTTTTATTGGTTAAAACACTCGAATGTTGCGAGAGTAGGGATGTAGAAAATTAAACAGGTCAGTACGTGAGCACTTGCGATGAAGCGTTCAATGCGTTGCAATGGATCGTTATATAGAAATATTTTGTTTTGAGTCCTACCCTGTCACTAAATCCGTTGTTGTCACGTGCGTTTGTTTACACTTACTCATTTTGAGGTTGAATATACTATATCTCTGTATGATTTAGAAATAAATTTTAAACCTTTATTCGACATGAAAATAGGCAAGTTTGATTTTTTAAAATATGTCCAAATTTTGAATAAATAATATAACGGTTTTTTCCAGAAAAGGGTAAAATTACATGTAAAAATTCGGTAACTGTAATGTAAATATTACATTTAAGTGTAATTATTTTTTCAGTATAGTCCAAAATTAGGTTTTTCTTAAAAACAGCTTCTGTTCATATCTAGTGTTTTTGATTTGTTTTTGTAAATAATTTTTTTTTTTGCTGTGTATACCTTTTAAACTTTAACCATCAAACAAGACCCTTTTTGGAAATAACAATTTCGACGAAAAACACTTACGTAGTAAATTAAGGCTCTTAATTTGAGAGTTGGGGAGAAAGATTGATCTTATTAAACCATAAATTTAGTTTAGAAAGTAGATCTTCAAATTAAACGTGAAAAATATGATAAATTATTGTATCAGATAAGAAAATATATAAGAGCGCACTACACTGAACCAAAACTGCACGTAATATCAATTAAAATTACATTAATCTTGAGCTGTTGAGTTTTTTTTATTTATTAGAAAGAAACTGAAAAAAACTGAAACAAATACTTTTTCCTACGAGTACATATAAAACAACAAATTTCACACAATTAGAGCGAAATATAACACTTTTATACTCTTTAAATTGTGTAAAATTTGTTGCTAAATATTTGCTCATGCGAAATAAATTACTTTCCGTAAACCTTATGTAATATACTCAACTTTCAAACAACCCAAGTTTTTTTTAATAATTTAATAATTTAGAGCTTTGGTATCTTTTTAAGACCAAATTTATAAAAATCTATCCATGTGTTTTTGAGAAAAACGATTTTCATTTGTTTTAACAAAAAAATATGATATATTTAAAAATTATTTTAGATATTCAAAAAGTGAGAAAAAGTTTTTATAGACGTTTGAGCTAAACTGCTTTTTAAGTTAGCTAACGTACCACGGTGGGCTTTAAGCTTACGGAGATGAAAAAATCGAACACCCCATAACTGACAACGGGATATTGTTTCTAATGCTTTCAGAATTACATGTTCGTTGAGAACAAAATCGTAGGTGTAGCCGTTTTTTATTCCATCAAAAATTAGTATATTAGTATATATGTGACCCAAAAAAATTTCAAATTAAAAAGTTTGAGGGTCTCACCCCTTAAATTTGTTTATTGGGGTAAGAGTATCATCCCTAATTATTTTCAAAATTTTTGAAAAAGTCTAGAGGTCGTCCACAGCCATTTTTCAAAAAATATGTTTGCTTAGCTTTTTTTATTTTTTTTAAGGCCTAATGATTTTTTATTAAAATCTTTTTAACACGAAACGGTATAAAGGGATAGTAAATTGCTAACCTCAAAAAAAATCTGAATTTTTCTTTCAAAATGGCGGAGTTGTGCGCTTTAAAGTTTGAAAATTCACTACATTGCTTGATTTTAGGTCTAGTTACAGGCACAAAAAAATGTTTTTCATTGTCTTCGAACATTGTGCATGTAGCCCAATATGTCCTCACATAAAAACAACTATAATATAGTTATAGTTAATATTATTTGTTTTATCGGATATACAGGGTATCCAGAAAAAATAATATATACATTTTTTAAGAGATAAATTCGGTTTTTAGGCAAAAATAATAAAATATATGCATCCAATACAAAAATTAATACAAATTTTATGGGTCCAGACACATCCGGTTGGCCGGATTGGCCTTATAGAACAGTTCAGGCGATTTTCACTCAGACCGGCCCTCTATAGTCTTAGGTGCTTCACGATATGCATGAAATAAATTGACTTGGCGGCCACTCGGCACGCTTGGGCTACGCGCAAAATGTTTGAAGACAATGAAAAACATTTTTTTGTGCCTGTAATTAGACCTAAAATCAAGCAATGTAGTGAATTTTCAAACTTTAAAGGGCACAGCTCTTTGAAAGAAAAAATCAGATTTTTTTTTGAGGTTCGCAATTTGCTATCCCTTTATACCGTTTTGTGTTTTTAAATAAAAAATCCTTGGGCCTTAAAAAAAAATAAAAAAAGCTAAGCAAACATATTTTTTGAAAAATAGCTGTGAACGACCTCTAGATTTTTTCAAAAATTTTGAAAACAATTAGGGATGATACTCTTACCAGAATAAACAAATTTAACGGGTGAGACCTCCAAACTTTTTATTTTGATTTTTTTTTTTGGGTCACATATATATTAATATACTAATTTTAAGCTTAAAGCCCACCGTGGTACTTTAAAAGGGAATGTTTAGAATATTTATCACTTCATATCTCAGTAACGGTTTAACTTATTAACATGAAATTTTTACTGAACTATAGAACCAATAAATGTAAGCATTTAACGTTTTATTAAGATTAAGTTTTTGACCAGGGGCGTAGATAATGGGTGCCTCATAATTTATATGTAAAACTGTAAGTTCGCCTCTGCTTAAATATTTAATTTTTGTCATAAAATGATAAAGTTAATTGGTTGAATACTACAGTAAAAACATCAAGTCAATAAGCTAAACCGTTCCTGAGTTATGAAGTGAATAATATTCTAAAAATGTCCCTTAAACGTCTTCTAGCTCCCCTAAGAAGCCATTTAACAAAAACTTTCATAGAAATGAATATCCAAAAAAAAATAAAATTAAATATTTTTTTGTCAAATAAATGAAAATAATTTTTCTCAAAAACGCATCGATAGATTTTTTTAAATTTGGTCTTAAAAAGATACCAAACCTCTAAATAATTAAAATATGAAAAAAAACTTGGGTTATATGAAAGTTGAGCTAAAAATCGTTTCCAGGCCGGGGTGAGTAGTTAGTACTTATTTTCCACCCGTTGCCATGACGGCTCCACCTAGTAAAAAATATAAGCACTGAAAACTAGGTTCCCGTACTTGGTGCGTAATATACTATAAATCGGAAACTAATAGTTCTTCAACAAAATAATTAAAAATGCTTTTAAAGGAAATTTTAAAATTCTTTTTCACTGTGCAATGATTTTATTTCTGGGATATATGGTAAGCAAGTTGTTGCCACTATTATAAGTTTACCCATTTTGCCCTAGGGACACTAGATCTAGGGCTTAAGTTATTGCCTTACTAAATTAAGGCTTCGTGTCTATACATTCTTCCCTTATCACAATAACAAGCCGTGTAGTTTGGATATTTTAATTGATACGCATTCCATTATATATTATTCACAGTAAATGATATATTGCATTTTAACAAAGCCTTAAAAAAATAATGTTCAAAAAAAAATTAACTTTTTTTTTAAATATCCTTTCTTGAAAAAAAGAAAACAAATTGAAATTATTTCAAAAAAAATCAAAAAAAAAAACTTGAAAATTTTTTTTTTAATTTTTAATTTTTTTAATTTTCTTTTTGTGGAAAACAAAAACAAAATAAAAAAATTGAAAATTAAGTTTAACCCCCCATAAGTTTTTTTTTGGGGGATTACTTTCACAACTGGTAGAATGATATATTAAAAGAAATTTCTCCTGAAAACGTTACGTTTGTCGGATTTTTTTTTCAGCTTTTTTTAAAAGTTTAACCCCCCTAACTTTTTTGATTTTGGGGGGACTGCTTTTAGAAATATACGGACCTTCCCCTCGTAAAATTATTTTTTTTCCTGAAATTTTCATGTCGATCGGATTATTCATTCTTGAGTTATCGTTATATCCAAGAATATTTTGTCTAGGACGATTTTTGAAAATGTTTAAAAATTCGAAAATACCTTATAATAATATTCTAGCGCAGGCGCTTTAAATAATATAATAACAATTTTTTTTTTTAAATTCGCGAACTACAAATGTCCTAATGCGCTTGGTGAATGAATTTTTAAACATTTTTTAACACCCACTTGTTTAATATTTTCTTAACAATTCATGACATTCTAAAATTCAAAAACGCAAAAAATTCTGTCGATTTTTGCCCGTAAATATATTTTCAGATTAAAATGTGTTTGCTTATAATTAAAAGTTTTATTTAAGTTAAAAAGAGAGTTTAACTTAATTAAGTAAAACCAACAGTTGATACGAGTGCTTAATAGCTTTATGAGGAAAAGTAATTAAACATGTTTTAATTAATCTTTATCTTTATACCTGATTTGATAGAATTTTACAGTATTATGGCATGCCATACCAGGGGTGGCTCACTGTAAGAAAAGCGAAATCTCTAAAAAGTTTTTTTCCTGACCAAAAATTTGATGTTGCAATTTATTTTTATTAATATTTATTTGACTAGTATTGGCAGAAGCTTTTTTACATTTTGTACAAAATGACTAAAGTAAAGTCATCTTGATTTTGTAGGAACCCTAAAACCCCTAGATGATTGTTTTGAGAAAATTACGACAAAAACCGAAATATCTGGGGGCGACCGGCCATCCCCCTTAGAAGACCGAGTTTTTAAGGAAAGTAGCTAATTAAAAAAAAATACACTGCCCATTAAAAACGCTTTTCCATTTTTTACTTCCGCGCTTGAAATGTATTTTTTATTATCAGATTTATTTTCAGTAATCTCAAATACCTCAGTATACCAACTTTTACGAAAACTACCTTCCGTCCCTCAGGAGTTGGATAAAGAAAAAATTATTTTAAGATTCAGTTTTAGTGACCTCAAAAACCACAATATATAAATTTTTAAGAAAAATATCCCCCGCCTCTCAGGGGGTGGGGTTAGAATTATTTATTATCAGTATCACTTTCAGCAACCTCAAAAACCCCAATATACCAATATTCACGAAAACCTACCCTTGCCCCTCAGAGAGCGGAGTAAGAAAAAGTTTCGTCGTCCCCAGGAAACCTTTTATACTAATTTTGTCGAAAATATTAAAAACATTTAAAAATATTTACCCCCTCACCCCTGTGGGGGTGGAGTTAGAAAAATTTTATTATTAGAATCAATTTCAACAACCTCAAAACTCTATATAGCAACTTTCAAATTTTTGTATTTTCCCCATTTGCCCTCTTGCCCACCCCAATGTTTACCAAAAACCATCCCGATCGAGAATCGTTGGTAAAATACCTATAGGCCAAATTTCAAGTCTCTAGCTTAAAGCGCTCTTAAGTTATCGTACCCACAAGATTTCCCGAACAGAACGACTGATCAATCGACAGACCGACCAACCAATCAATCGGACGACAATTTTTTTTGATTGAAATTGATTTATTTCAACATAAAACGTATAACACAAAAAATGAAAATTTTTGCACGAATACAAGGCTTTCCGAAATTTTGAAAATTTTCAAAATGAGAAAGCAATTAGGCAGTTTTGCCAAAAAAAAAAAAATAAAAAAGCAAAGCAAAAAAATATGAAATTTAAGTTTGATCATAAAACTTTCTCTTTAGGAGAAAGTAGCAATAAAATTATGCTGCAAAGCTGGATTTATTATCGCTTATTTCAAGAATAACCCAATTTTATTAGAATTAAGTCTCCGCAGCAGATTTCATGATAACTCAATAAACTGGAACGCAATCAAAGAACTTTTACCTGAAGAAGGAATATGATGAAATCTACCGTATGCTTTTTTTGAAGAATGTGTAAACTCACAGTCTAATGTCGTAAAATGACTGACAGGGGTACAGCGTTGCGTATTGGAAACATATACTTTGGAAATTTTATTGTAAATTTTAAGAAACATTAGTTCTGTATGAGTTTTATATGAACTAGTAGTTTAATATTAATAGAGTTAAATATACTATATTATTAAACATAATTATAGTATACATAATAAAGTTTTTTACATTTTTAATTTAAGTATAATGATTTGAATTCATGATAAGGTGGAAACTACGCAACATCGCTACTAGGTAGCCTGAAAGTCGACTAGCGACATCTACATTTTACACCACAAAGCTGTATCGCGTTTCTGTTAGTAAATAAACAAACAAAAGGATGACACCTTCATAAACATTGGTCTGAAATTACTTCTTGAGGTAAAAGTTCTTTAAACGCAATATTAAAAGCTATCCTTTATTACATTGTTAATTTGGACAAAATGAGTGAAAATTCTTACTTCTTGTATAGTTAAGTTAAAGTCCAAACTTTAGAAGGCTTTTCGTTCTAGTTACCAAAGTTTTGGTCATACGTTTGGTATTTATCGTTTGATTTCGGAATGTTATGGTTACGTACAGTTAAACCAATTGGTAGTAAAATCTGTTACCGTGCTTTGAGAGCGGTTATAGCGTTTTGGTTATTATTACATCTCTTTTCTAAAATCTTTTCTCTTTATTTTGTTTATAAGTTTGTCACAGAAAACGTATGGTTTGGATTTTTTTAATCTAGATAGGTATTTTTAATAGATTTATGTGTAGTGGAATTTTAAATAAACGGGTAAGTCTGTGAAAAATTCTGACAAAACAATAAACAAATAGATTATGTTTACTAGTTAGTGTAACCGATTCCGATGCAGTTTGAACCAATCTATTAATGGTAATTACCAAACAAACATAACCGCAACTATGCTAAGTAATCCGAAAGGGCTTTAGAACGCATTGAACTGGAGACTTCACAGGCGTATACCGTTGGACTTACAGACCTGAAATAATTAGTATTATGGTCTGTTTCTTCAAGCAAGATAGTAAATTAAAAATCGCACAGTAAATATTTTTACAACAGGTTTGAATAGTATATGTTTGTGTATAGAATATAGTTATGTTTTATAAAATAAACTACGCAGTATATTCGCACATCCAATATTTGAATCTGTTTTGAAAATATTCACTGTGCGATTATTAATTTACTATCTTGCTCGAAAAAACAGACCATGGTATAAAGATAAACAAGTTTCTTGACGTTTTACCTGTTAAAAGTTATATTTTTGACAAAATGAAGTGATAGAGGCTTGTCTCTTCAGGTGAAAAAAAAATTATAAAAACCTAAAAGAAAGGTTGACTTGTCAAACTTTTAAACGCAATCAATTTAAATCTATAATCTTGCTTATAACCATTTGTCTTTTTATAAATTTAGAATATATTCTATATAAACTTTATCTTCTTATAAATTTAGATTATATTCTATATACACTTTATGGGGCATTTTCCTGTAGATTCAGGCAATGCTGACTGCACGATGGTCATGGATTTGACTGTAATTTGGTTTATGGGTTCTATATGACACCAGAAAAGATCCCACAGAGGATTTTACCCCAAAAAGACCTACTTTGTGAGATACGATTTTTTAATTTTTTTCAAGTTTTTACAAAAATTGATTTTGAAGTTTAATAACTAAAAAACGGGTTTCACACGTTAAAAAACACCTTTTTCTGCATATACACGGTGTATTTGAAATAGACAATATGACAAAAAGTTCCTATAAACATGTCTAAAAATGCGTCTTAAGGGAGCTACGCCCCTTTGAAAGTAGCTAAAAAATTTGGTATTTATTTAATAACTCAGGAACCCTTTAAGGTTTTGCACGTGAACTAATTTTAAGGTCTATCTACGTATGTTATTTTCATGTACTTATTTTAACCAGGGACGTGCGAAACGGGGCACTATGGGACGAACCGGGCCCTAAGCCGGACATCATACTTTTCTTGAAAACGATAACTGGGATTTTGATAAAATTTGGTATGCAGCCATTTTTAGGTACGACAAAGCATTTTAACTAGGTTTCGTTTTTGGGAAAAAATCTGGAAATCTGGAAAATCTGGAAAACTTAAAAAAAAATTAAATTTATTTTTCTTTTATATGGTTAATTACCATTTAGTGTACAAAAAAGATATTTAGCTATGTATTTAATACGGTTTGGAAAAAATCTGCAAAATGTGTGTAACTTGTAAAATTATAATTTTAGCTAATAAATTTGGCTTTTTCGAGAAAATTGTCGAAAAATTTCGAAAAAAAAAAAAAATAAAAAAAAAATTTTTTTTTCAAAAAAAACATTTTTTCGAAAAAAAAAATTCAAAAAAAATCGGGGGGATTATTAAAAAACAATAGGGATCATCCCCTGATAGAACTTGATTTTTCCTGAAAATTTTGAGTCGATCGGATTATTCGTTCTTGAGTTATCTTGTCCACAAAAAAGACATGGCACGGACAGACGAGCGGATGAACAGACGCTTACGGGCTGTGAATAGTATAATAACGTAATTTCCCAATAAATTTATCCACCACAAAGAATATCTGTAAAAGTCTATGTAAAAAGTAATTTTTTTTTTAGTTGTTTTTTAACACAAAAATTTAAATTAAAGGGGTTCTGGGGTCTTCTGGGGTCTGATCTCTACATAATTTTTTTCCTTACTTAGTCCACTATATTGTAGTAATAACAAATGTGCGGGACTTTAACGAAAAACATTTAAATGTCGGAAAATTAAAAAAAAATCGATAAAACAAAAAATAGGAGATGTACATAATATTTTATTTTTTTATATAATACACTTTAATGTTGTAATTATTACGCAATTAATAGGAAAAGATTATATTGTATGATAAGAAAAAAAAAGACTACAAATTTTCGTAGGCATAATTTAGACATCTATATAAGCGCCAGTTTTTCTGGCTAACTTTAATTATACATGAAAATTTTGCCTGCACTCAATGTATAATATGATTAAATATAATAAAACCAAATTTAAACCCCTATTTTTGAATTTTTGTTTTTTTACCCGATGTCCAACCTATGGCCCGGTTCGTTCCATAGTGCGGGGGGGCCTTATCAGTTTTTTGTTCCAAATTTTTTCTGTGTAACTTTTTTGTTATTTTATTTTTTATATGATTCCTCAGGTCAAAATACATAAAAAAGGTACCTTATTGTACTAACCGTTTTCGAGAAAAATTAATTTGAATGTGAAATTTCACGGTTTGTGGACGAAAACTTAAATATTAAAACGTTGAAAACCAAATTTTTATGATGCAGGGCTATACCGAAAACTTAAAAAAAAAGTTTCTATACATGTATGTCGAAAAATCGCTTTTAAAGCTACTATGGCCCTTTAAAAATGGTTCATTTTTACGAGACCATAGTTTCCTTATAATTGATTTTTGGAAGTACCTGTATATGAGTTTTTTTTCTTAGTTTTTGATGTACATTTATACTGCATCATTAAAATTTTGTTCTTCAACATTTTAGTATTTAATTTTTCGTCCTCGTACCGTGAAATTTCACCTTCAAATTAATCTTTCTCGAAAACGGTTAGTCCTACAGTGTTACAACAAGAGTATATTTTGTAATAAAATTACAAAAAAGTTATAGAGAAAAAAGTTTGGGACAAAAAACTCATAATCCCCCCCGTTTCGGACATCCCTGGTTAAAATAAGTACATGAAAATAGCATTCAAAGATGGCCCTTATTAAGATTAGTGTACGTGCAAAACCTCGTTGTTATATCTCAAAGGGTTCCTGAGTTATTAAATAAAAAACGATTTTTAGCCACTTTTAAAGAGGCGTAGCTCCTTTACGACGCATTTTTGGGCAAATGTTTATAGGAACTTTTGTCATATTTCTGATGTAGAATCACCCCTTAACACCCTATTTAAAATACACCGTGTATAACTACTTTTTTCAAATTTGATTGTCTTTTGTTTTTCGAGATATTTAATAAAACATAAAACTCAAAATTTCTCAACAACCACACCCCCAATTTTTTTCAAATTTATAGGACTTTTAAAGAACATTAATGTATCTATTTTAGCACCCTATATTTACCTTTCCCACTATTTTGTTTAGTTTTTAGTTATATGCAATAATATACCTATAACAACCAATTTTTACCATTTTTTCTGAATTTTTTACGACTTATCGTGGTACGCTTTGAAATATTTTTCGGTGTATTTATTGCATATAACTAAAAGTTAAACAAAATAGTGGGAAAGGTAAATATAGGGTGTTAAAATAGATACGATAAAGAACATTTCCTGAAAAATTTTAAAAAATTGGAAGTGGGGTTTTTGAGTTTTTTGTTTTATTAATAATATATCTAAAAACAAAATACAATCAAATGTGAAAAAATTGGTTTTATATGCAGAAAAAGGTTTTTTTTTAACTGGTGAAATTCGTTTTTAAATATCTCAAACCGCTTCTCAGTTATTAAACTGCAAGATCAATTTTTCTGAAAACTTACGATTTCTTGAAAAAACTATCATATCTCACAAAGTAGGCCTTTATGGGGTAAAATCATCTTGGGGATCTTTTCTGGTGTCATATAGAACCCATAAACCAAATTACAGTCAAATCCATGACCATCGGGTAATCAGCATTGCCTGAATCTACAGGGAAATGCCCTATGGCATTTTTACTGTAAACTCGAGTGAGTTTTTACAAGTTTTAATTGGTTTTAGTGCAATTTAATTATAAAAAGTTTATTTGCCTTTTACTTACGTCGCACTATGTCGCCAAATGAAAAAAAAGTGTCCAAAATTATTTTATTACTAAAATTGAGTAAAAACTCTTGTTTAGTCACAATTTTGAGTTTTTACTCCCGAGGTATACACTATTTTTTGCACGGCCGACGACTATAGGCTGATTCAGAATTGGTGAATTCAACAAAAATGGTAGATAAAGGTTGGCCCGGAAATAAGCCCTAAGGGAGCTAGGACCCTCCTAAGGGTACATGTGAAAAGTAATTTTATTTAATATCTCTGGAACCCTATGAACCACAGTAACAAATTTTTGCACATGCCTTAACATTCATAAAGGTTGTCATTTTATGTAACATTTATTTAATAATTTTTACCAGGGTCGTGCAAAATGGGGGGGGGGGCGATGTCACTCTTTTGGCAAAATTATTAGTTTTTCGGCCTTATGGTTACCAAATTGTAGATCAGGATTTAACTAAAATGGGAGTATAACATAACTCAGGGGGGGGGGGCAGGTTAGGGTCAAAATTATTATATTTCTCTTATTTAGGGTAAGAACTACCTGCATATCAAATTTTAGCTTCCCAAAAAGTTTTTAAGAAATGCGTACCCAAGCTGGAAATTTTTGATATGAAATTTTTAAAAATGTCAAAAACGTCAAAAAATATCGCAAAAGAAATGCTTATATCTTGCAATGGGCCAAAATGGGCACTCTTATATTCATACAGTATTACTATTACATATTTAAGAATAGTTTTACGTATATATCTGATGGACAACGATGGACTAAAAAAACTATTCTCAAATTTTATGTGTCATCGACACGTAGATAAAAGGGCCTCAAAATTATCGCTAGAATTTTACGTAAAAAATGTTTTTTGGTATATATTTATAAATATATCTTTAAAGACATATACTTGCTATGCTTATTCCAAATTTTAAGCAAAAATATTAGTTTATTTGGAAATTAGGATGGTTTTTGTGTTAGCATGTCAAAATGGGTTTTTGATCAACCGTTATGCTTCGGCATGAATATTGCATTGGCGCATATTCCCAGATTTATTGCAAATAAAATTAATGACTTTTTCTAATGTAGAAAAGTATAATGAATAACTTTGAATGGCTTTTGATTCTTATTTTTAAATTTCATTTGCCTATTTATGGACACTTTTTTCCCCGTTGGCAACATAGTGCGTCGGAAAAAGTGGGACACTGAAAATTGTTTTGTTAAAATTGGATAATTAAAACGTTTCTGTGAAATCTTATTTATTTTACTAAGGATGTGTTTAACAAAGTGCAGCTAAATTTAACTGGCAGGTAATTACCATGGCAACGCCAATTAAAAATCAGAATTTGCTCTTAACTGAGACTTTATCCGTTAGATAAATTTTAACTGTACATTGATAAACCCAGCCTAAGACAAGTAACTTAGCTTATCAAATTATTTTAACCTAAGTATATTATAAAAACTTAATTTACGCCACTAAAAAAATTTAAAATCGGCTTGCAGTATTCTTTTTGCTTCCCACTTTTTTCCGATATAAGTATAATGAAATATTTTTAAGAACAGTTTATTATTATATTTTACTTAATTTAAATCTCATAATATAAGATTTTTAAATACACTGCAAATATTTTTAATTCGTATTTAATTTGCAATTTTTAATGTCTTTATAACCCTTTAATAATCATAATAAAGAAAAAATATACAGTGCGGTCCAAAAGTCACCCCCCCCTTTTAAATTTAGAACTCTTAAATAAGACAACTTAAACTATTATTTAAGTTCCAAATTTGAAGTCGATATCTCAACTGGTTCAAAAGTTAAGAGGGGGGGGGTGACTTTTGGACCGCTCTGTTAAGGGGCTCACAGAAAAAGTATTTATAATAAGAAAAGTAAATTTTAAATAAAATATATATAGTTTTTTCGGGTAGGAATCAGTAAAAATTTTAAGTTTAATGAAATAGTCTTTTATAAAAATTCCTAATGTATATATTGTATTGATATATATATATATATATATATATATATATATACATTAGGATTTTTATAAAAGACTACTTCATTAAACTTCAAATATAAATAAAATACCTTTAACTTCGAAATTCTAAAATATAAAAAAAATAGTACATGGTAACACAGTATAAAACAAACAAATAATCTTGGAACTAATATTTTGGAAAAATTATACAGGTCAACATTTAGTATGGAAAAAAAAAAACACCGGACCAGACCTAGGTACCTAAGGGTTTTTGGGGTCACTGATTTCGATGCCGAGGTCGGTCAAGATCTATCACATCAGTTTAAAGGTCATTTGAAGGTCAAAAAAATCATACATAAGTTTTTAGGGTCTCTGATTCCGATGCTAAGGTCAGTCAAGCTCTATCATGTCAGTTTCAAGGTCATGGTACTATCAAAATATGAAAAAAAAGTTAGCCTGAAATGGCACGTTTTTGAAAAAACTTGGTTTAAATATTTTGATATTTTGAACTTTTTATATAAATTATTTCAATTTTTTTGACATATATCCTCACAATTCGAAATTTCCTAGTAATGACCTTGCAATGACCTGTGAATGCCTTTTAAGGGCAAGCAAACACCGGATTCGAACTCACCTACCCCAAAAACTTATATATGATTTTTTTCAGAGTTTTCTCACTTTTACCTTCAAATGACTTTAAAACTGACGTGATAGAGCTTGACCACCCTTAACATCAGAATCAGTGACCTCAAAAACTTATTAATGATTTTTTTCAGATTTTTTTAACCACCTTTTCTCCGTTTGACCTTTATATGACCTTGAAACTGACGTGATAGAGCTTGTCTGACCTTAGCATCGGAATCAGCGACCCTAAAAACTTATGTTTGATTTTTTTCAGATTTTTTTAACCACTTTTTCTCAGTTTGACCTTCAAATGACCGTGAAACTGATGTGATAGAGCTTGACCGACCTCGGCATCGAAATCAGTGACCCCAAAAACCCCTGGGTACCTAAATCTGGTCAGGTGTTTTTTTCCATACTAAATGTTGACCTGTGTTATTAGTAACTTTTAAATTTACGAGGAAAAACATAATATACTGTGAAAAATAAGAAGCATAAAATATCTTTACAGCTTTTACTTTTATAGTTTAAGCAGATTGGTTTGCCCTACACGTACACACAGATAAACACACCTTTAATCAAGTTGGATTTCATATGCAAATCTTCATGTACACTTGAGAGCAAAAAAATCGATCCACCTAAAAAATTGCCATTTTTTAAATTCAGATATTTCAAAAACCACTTAGTGGATTTGACTGATTCTTTTTTTGTTTTAAAGCTCAAACATTCTCTACTTTTATTTTTATTTAGAATGACTAAGAAAAGTATTTTTGGATTAAGTTTTTGTGATTTTTATATAAAACACAAAAGTGAAAAATAATAAAATGGATATATTTTGACACCCAAAATTGTTATTTTAGTACCTTATTTTGATTCGCCTAAGAAGGTTTAAATTCTGGGGGTGGGGGGAAAGTGGTAAATCTGAGGGGGCTTTCCAATTAATAAATAAAATCACGAAATATAACCTTTTTGTTTTCGATTTTTAGCAAATTTTTCTTGAAGACATAGATATTCTGGGAGGTAAGAAATATAATAGGCTCCCTTAGCTTTCCTTTTGGCTTCAGATTTTATCGCCAATTATAGTTTTTTTATATATTTTGTAATACGTCTATAGGTATTACTTATTACTTTTTTAAAAATCACCAAAAAAGCGTGGTTTTCAAACTTTAAAAACAAGGGTGTGGTTTTCCCTTATATCTCGGGAAACAAATTTTCTAATTCAAATCTGATTTCAAGAAATTAATGAGTATTAAATATGAAATAAAGTGAGCTATTAAACAATTTAAAAGCTTTAGTATTAACTGAGTATTGGGCATTTAAAAAATGTTTAACTTTTTTTAGTTTTCAGATTTAAAGTGATGTATCACACGACCCCCCGTTTCGTTTAAAAAATGTCCTCCCATGCCCCCTGCCTATGTTTTAAGAGCTGAAAGTATCAAATATATGCTAAAAGATAGATTAAGTTGTCTTATTTAAGAGTTCTAAATTTGAAGTCGATATCTCAACTCGTTCAAAATTTAAGAGGGGGTGACTTTTGGACCGCTCTGTATAAAATACAGCCAGGGGAAAATATAGAAATGAAAATGGTCAACAGCTCACCGACTAAAAGTTGGATCGTTCTGTACTCTGTCTTACACGTGGAGCCATAAAGGTTAAAGTTAAATATAATTTTATAAAAAATTACAGAGGTAAAAATTCTACTTTGATTTTTGTTCAAAATAAAAAGAACAAACCCATGAACGAAGCCCGTCGACATGTCAGCAGATTTTATTTTGTTGGACATATTTTTTCCTTTATGCCAAAACAAATGAATTTAAAACAAAAGATAGTAGAAATATAATAAAATATAAAAAGAGCATATTTTTGTCTATTATTTTTTTTTAGTAAATATAAAGGTTGGTCCCGAAACGAGCCCTAAGGGAGATACGGCTCTTTAAAATCGTAATAAAAATAAGGTTTTTAATTATTAACCCTTGTACCCTTTAAGCTAGAGCGACGAGCTTTTGCATGTATACTAGTATTAATAAGTGCAATATGTGTATGTTAATTTATTTTTTTTTAATTTATCCATAGGCGTGCCTAGACGGAAAAAGTATGTTAGGCTTAACACATTTTTGCCTCAAACTTTTTTATGTATACAATTTTTGGTTTTTTTGTAATAAATACAGATTCCTTAAGTAAAAATACATAAAAAATTTCTTATAGTGTAACACTGTAGGAGCAACCGTTAAAAAAAATAAATTTAAGAGGAAGTAACATTTGTGTCACTAAAAATGTTACTTTTTTAAAGGCTATAACTCCTTAAATTTTTACTAAGTTTTAAATGAAGAATCGTCTTGCAGCATTAAAATTTTATTGGTGCTCTTTTTTGTTCTCCATTCAATATGTCCATCTTCGAAGGGCCGCAACTCACCTCTTAAATTTCTCGAACTTATTTCTGAATAACCCTGTATAGTATATACTACAGCATATTTATTATAATAAAAACGACATAGACACATAAAAGGAATAAACTCAACATTTTTACGATATCTTTCTTTTTATTTAAAAGTAAGAACTTTATACGAATTACAAATATCCATCTCTGAAAAGCAGATGAGGGTGTGATAAAAATATCCCTTTGAACGTAATATTTCGTGCCTTTGCACGAAAAATATAGCAGGTGCTATTGATTATAATATAATAGAATAGTCAAGATGTTCCGTTTTCACTTCGAACTTTTAAAACTGATGATTTTTTAAAAACAATTTTTACTTGAACATTTAAGTACTCGGAAAGAGGTTTCTTTTAAATTTAAGATTATCGGTATTCTTCATATTTCATTCTATAGTAGAATTATATCCCGAATTTTAGACGTTTAATTAAAAATCATCATTAAACCTGGGGTTTTAGAGTGGAAACTGAATTTACAGTTCACACACTTTAGACATTTAGAATATGTGACCCTGCACAAAGAAACCCGCCTAGTGTGTCAAATTTACGTTTTTTTTTTCGGGTTCTTATGTCAAAAACTTGTTACAAAAGAATCCGAAAAAAAAAAGAAATACGTAAATTTGACACACTGTTTTCTTTTGTGCAGGGTCACATATAGGGTAAATCCATGGTAACTGTCGTTACAGCCCCAGAAAAAATGACACTTCCTTTTAAATATTTTATTAAATTATTACTTTTTAAGAAACAATCTTTAATAATAATGTAATAAAATATTTAAAAGAAAGTGTCTTTTTTCTGCGGCTGTAACGACAGTTACCATGGATTTACCCTATAGTGTTCTTCTAAGTATTCTGTATCAGTAAACAAGATCGAGTCTAAACTCACTGATAAAGTCTGACACACGGGAAGAAACCTACGACAAAGGGGGAGGTAAATGCAAAACATAATATTAAAGTACTAACATTGCTACAGTACACTATGGTCCAAGCGATACTCAAAAATGGCATTAATTCGGCTGTTTACGCTACAGATATAAAAATTGGTTTGGACTTTTTTTTTGAAAATTAAAAAAATCTATCTGGCACTTTCTTTTTAATTTACGTAACATTATATTTTTTAATAATTCACGCATTTGTGCCCCATTCTCTCGAGTAAACCGATTTTCGATTGAATTACCATTGTATTAAGCATAAGAAAAACCTTCCTAACCAAGTTATAAAGAAAAATCTAAAACCCTACAGTGTAACGTTTAAGGCGGTGCCGTGAATTAGCTATAAGTCGTACAAAAAAATACATGACCCAAAAAATGTTGAAGATTTGGTCCTCTTTATTTTCATATCAAACGTTTTTTGTCCTAGGATGCACCGATCTTGAGATATTTTAAAAAGTCCAAACGAAAAATACGTTAGAAAAATAACAGTTCCAAATCGACTTCAATGTCGCAAAATTGTTTATTTGTGGCCTTAAACCCTACCCAACAAACCAAAAATCTAAACTTCCTGAATTATTTCCACGTAAAGCCTCTTTTATTATTCGTAGATTTCGGGCTTTTGGGTGCCGCGATTGGCTGTATAAATCTTCCAACCTCTTTATTGTGGCTTTGCTGAGGAGTGACATTCTATGGCGTTCCAATCTATGGCAAACCTGGAGTAGAGTTTTAATGGGGGGACGGTAGCTCTTTTGAACTTTTGTATATTGGCTAATTATTAATTTTCTTGTAGATATTTTGTATGTTTTGTATTTTTTTGTATATGTACATTAAATTTTCAACCATAAGATATTGTTTTGAAAAAATATATCAAGAAACTCTAAAATATATAATTATAAAATATTTGTCGATGTACCAAACCATGTTTCAACTTAATCAAGCAAAAATCTAACAGAAAATATGCAGATAATTAGCAAACACGTGGAAAATGCCAGCATGTGGAAGTTTTACAAAGTTTTAAAATTTTTATAGAAACACATGTAAGTAAATGATAATAAAGCCTTTTATGTAATATTTATCTTGCCCGTTCTTTAATTAATAGAGTATAATAAACTTAAAACGGCTAATTAAGTTAATATTTACGTAAGTAAAAAATATACGTCAAAAAATCTGTCATAAAATTATATTTTTAAAAGCGTTTTTCTCCGAAACTGGTCATTTAATTTGGCTGCAATTTTCCTAATTTTATGTTTACCCCCGAAATTACAAAATATCAAAATTTGAGGCAGTTTGACTGAGGCCCAGGAACCCCCCTATATGTGTGCCAGGTTCTTTATTAATATTTTAAATTTATTTACCTTACGTGGGTTGATTATAATAATTATTGTTGTGTTAGGTATTGCTTTCCTAATTTGAAACTTTTCAAAATTTCGGGACAGCCTTGTATTCGTGCAAAAATTTAATTTTTTTTGCGTATTTTTGCGTTTTATGACGTTTTATGTCGATATAAATCCATTTCAAGCAAAAAAAAATATGTCGGTCGATTTGTCTATTGGTCAATTGGTCGTTCCTTCCGGGAAATCTTGTATCCACGATAACTTAAGAACGCTTTAAGCTAGAAACTTGAAATTTGGCATACAGGTATGTTATCAAAAGTTCTCGCTCGGGATTGTTTTTGGTAAATATTGGGATGGCACAAGGGGGGCAAATGGGGTAAATACAATAATTTTTCACAAAAATTTAAAAATTGCTATATAGGTGTTTTTGAGGTTGCTGAAATTGAATATGATAATAAAAAAAAATCTAACAACACCCCCACGGGAGTTAGGGAGTAAATATTTTCGTCAAAATTGGCGTATAGAGGTTTTTGGGGTAGACGAAACTGAATTTGATAATAACATTTTTCCAGTTCCACCCCCAAGGGGTGGGGGTAGTTTTCCTAAAAAATGGTATATAGGGGTTTTTGAGGTTGCTGAAATTAAATCTAATAATAGAAAAATTCCAAGTCCTCCCCCTGAGGGGCGGGGGCTAGTTTTCGGGAAAATTGGTATATAGAGGTTTTTGAGGTAGTTTAAAGTGAATCTGATAATAAATAAATTCTAACTCACCCTCTGGAACGTGGAGGGTAGTTTTAGTGAAAATTTGTATATTGGGGTTTTTGAGGTTGCTAAAAGTGAATCTGATAATAAAAAAACCATTTAACGCACGTAGGTAAAAAATGGGAAAGCGATTTTACTGGGCAGTGTATTTTGTGTTAAGTTATTAGTATATGTAATATTTTTTATGTTTGCAAGGTTTCTTAGTCCCCTGTCGTCTTGTTTCTGCCAGGGGACTAAAAAAATACTGTATTGCTTATTTAAATAACATTTAAAAATAAAATAGAATGCGAAAAAAGAAGAACTGTTACAAAAAAGAAGAAGAAATAGTGAGCGGTTAAGGTGTCAGCACATTTAAACTAGCTTAAAAAAATGGTAACAAATGAAAGAAAAAGACAAAAGTACCAACAAAAAAAGAAAAAGGGCAAAAAAACTTGTCAAAGACATGATTCCAAGACAGAAATGAAAAAATTCTTATAATTTCACAACTGTTTCAATATAATGTAAATTAAAGATAAAATAGTACGGCCCTTTACCATTTCAAAGATCCTCGAACGAATTGCTTATAATAAAATGATAAATTTTATATCCAAAAATAATATTTTTCATAATTTTCAGCATGGATTTAGGAAGGGAAGGTCAACAAAATCTGCT
The DNA here is from genome assembly GCA_958510825.1 of Brachypterus glaber. NCBI lineage: Eukaryota > Metazoa > Arthropoda > Insecta > Coleoptera > Kateretidae > Brachypterus > Brachypterus glaber. Next base: position 32,881,021 of record OY294046.1, read on the forward strand.
CTTTTACATTTTTTAGGCAAATTGTATAAATTATTAGATTCTAATAAAAAAATTTTAGCATTGTTCTTAGATCTCAGTAAGGCGTTTGATTTAATCGACCATACTTTGTTGTTACGTAAATTATATAGGTATGGTTTTCGAGAAAGGATTTATTTTTGGATAAAAAGTTATTTAGCTAATAGAAGGCAACTTGTGGAAGTGAATGGTTTTTATTCGGAAGAAACGAAATTTTAAGGGGAGTATCACAAGGTTCTGTCCTTGGGCCTTTATTGTTTTTGTTATTTGTAAACGATTTGCCACAAATACTAAATATTGATCTTTTGGTAATATTTGCTGATGACAATAATTATATTTCTAGTGGTAATAACATTATGGATGTTATTAAAGAAACAGAGCGAATGCTGCAGAAATTTTTAACTTGGTTTCAAAGTAACAAGCTTTATTTAAATACAGAAAAGACTGTTTTCATAAACTTTTCGACAAATAAAAGTACGCAAAATTGCTCTTATTTAATAAAGTCCAATAATAAATCTGTACATCAGGTAACCTCTACTAAGTTCTTAGGACTGTATATAGATAATAATTTGAACTGGAATATCCATATTGATTCTTTATGTGAAAAGCTTCCTTCAACCTGTTATGCTTTATACAGACTAAACAAAATATGTAGTAGAGATGTTTTAATTATGTATTATAACTCTATTTTTGCATCAAAAATTACATACGGTTTAATTTTTTGGGGTTACTCCAGTCAGTCCGACAGAGTCTTTAAAATACAAAAAAAAGCTGTAAGGAACATAGCAGGTGTTTCTAGGCGTGCCTCATGTAGAGATTTATTTAAAGAACTTGGAATATTACCACTAGCATGTTTATATATATATACGAAATTTTGACATATATTAAAGGCAATCTACATACTCTTGGACAAAATGATACGTTTCATACGTTCAATACTAGATGTAATCAGGACATTGCAATTCCAAAACATAAATTAACGTTAAGTGAACAAAATCCTAAATATATAGGCAGCAAATTATATAACTTATTACCTATACATGTTAAATCTACAGAAAATTTAAATGCTTTTCGTTTGAAGTTAAAAAAATACTTATCAGAAAAAAATTTTTACACTGTTCAGGAGTATATAGATGCCAATAACTTTAGAGTGTTTCATTAACTTGTCATTAAACTTGTCTATTTTTTTTTAACTTTTGTAAATTTTCATTGTATTTTTATATTTACATTTGTATTTTATTGTAAAATTTAATTACAGAAACTGTTTTATGACTTGTTCCACACCTTTGTAAAGGTTTTTTGAACAATAAATATTCTTATTCTTATTCTTATTCTTATTCTTATTCTTATTCTTATTCTTATTCTTATTCTTATTCTTATTCTTATTCTTATTCTTATTCTTATTCTTATTCTTATTCTTATTCTTATTCTTATTCTTATTCTTATTCTTATTCTTATTCTTATTCTTATTCTTATTCTTATTCTTATTCTTATTCTTATTCTTATTCTTATTCTTATTCTTATTCTTATTCTTATTCTTATTCTTATTCTTATTCTTATTCTTATTCTTATTCTTATTCTTATTCTTATTCTTATTCTTATTCTTATTCTTATTCTTATTCTTATTTACAGAAGTTAGTACATTTAACCATTACTCTCATCCCTAGTCACTTATTTTCTCTGTTTAACCCGTAGCTACTGATGTGGAGTCTGACAGACTCCACGTTAACAGTTGATACTTACATAGAGATAATTTTAAAAACATTGTATAACATAGTATTTATTCTTTTTTGCTATGTATATTAATTCTAAAAATATACTTTAAAATAATTAAAAATAATTGAAATTTTATTCTTTGCACTCAGTTTTTATTTATTTACGTTTTTACGTTTGCGCACTTTATTAACTCGATTTAATAGTGGGAGTCTGCGAGACTCCGCCTCAGTAATTAAGTACCTAATTTTTACGTCAGTACTACGGGTTAAAGAAAAAAGTCTTCGGGCACTTTTGCTATCCCTTAATTGAGAAATACCTATATGGATAGTTGAACCACTTAGAAAAACATTATGATTTAGAGGTTAGGTTTTGCATTTTGGAATTCTGAAATAGTATATTAAAGGACAAGTTACATGAGACACTATTTAGGCGCACACGTCCATGTTTGGAAAACGAGCCGCGAAGCGGGGAGTTTTCTAATGGACGAGTGCCCCAAATGTCTTATGAAAAGAGTATTCATCTATTTGCGTGTTTTATTTTGCTTACAAATGATTAAGTTTTGAATAATTTCAATTACCAAATTAGGTAAATTTAATGTATTTATTGGTATTGGTATTGACACAATATAAAAGTTTTGGTTTGTTTTTTTTTTCATTACGAATTATAATAGTTTGGACAAACTTTTAAAGTTTTAAGTGTATTTTTATAGTTATTTTGTATAAAAATGAACGAGAAAGAGTTACTCCAGCGTACAGAGTTGTCTCAAATGCTTTTATGCTGCCAAACCAGCACCTTCACTTCTAGCGTTTACCTTAGAATAATTTGAACTTAACTGACACAAAATCAAACACATGTGTTCGGGAAATCACACACAAAATAACACAAAACATACATATTTATTAATATTTTATAAGAATTTTATCTGTTTTCTATATATTTAGATACTGTGGGATATAGAAACCAGAATTGTTGGAAATGTCTAATTTTCAATTGTTTCGTTACTTTGTTATCAACTTATAAACAAAAAAATCCCCAAAACTGTTTACAATTAATAAATAAGTTACTAAAACTATATTTGGTGTTTAGTGGGAAGTATGACGGCGTATGTGTTAACAAATTTTTTATATTGCCCAGGTTTCGGATAGGGTTTTATCCTTCATCAGGGCTGAAAAATAAATATATAAAAAGTCCCCAGCTACTGATTTTACAAAATTATAGAAGCTTTATAATTATAAAATTCAAAGTTTTTATAATTTAATTTAATTTTGAAAATAGCAGTTATGACATTTATGCTGATCAAAGCAGTCTAGTGATTTTTACTACAACATACCAACAGAACAAAAATAAAAGTCATTATAATCTTTCAACGGTACATGTGCTTCGTACCGAAAATTGTGTTAAAATTATTAATTAAATGTTTTTATTGGTAGTTCTTGGCACGGTTTATGTTAATTTCGATTCTGAAATATATTTGCAACAAATAAAATGTGCCACGTAGATATTTTCAACACTAAACCAAATACAAAATAAGGTAACCTTAAAAACATGCTTGTTTCAATAAATATAGTCAAATTGTTTTTTAACTCAAGGTTTGGAGTTTCAGCTTCAATTTTTAATAATTTCCCAAAGGTCGTTTCCTTGTATTTGATGTATTTGATGTCTAATAATTTCAGAAAGGTGAGTGCATTTCCTCTCTCGTAGAGAGATTTTATAGTTTCGTGCAATTTTTCAGCCCTGATGAAGGATAAAACCCTATCCGAAACGTAGGCAATCTAAAAAATTTGTTAACACATACGCCGTCCCACATCCCACTAAACACCAAATATATTAATTGGCAAGGACACAAACTCGCTTCAGTTACTAAAACTGTTTTACAATCAAGCTTATTGTAACACGCAAACCAAAACTACAAAAACGTAAATCTGAAACGCATATAGATAAACTATAGTATAGTATAGTATAATACTTTTCTATACAATAAACTGCAAAGTTTAATGAATTAATTGTTGAATTTGAAATTAATTTATATTCATTTTTATTACTTTGTGAATTTTCTGTTAAATGTTTCAAATCAATAAATGTAACGTGGATATTTGTTTGTATTTATTTTAATACCTATAAATTAAGTACGGCTTTAATTACTTTATTTCATGTTAAGGAATCGTTTTAAAATGAATTAATCCCTAAGAGCATGTTGTGTTAAACGTTCAAAATCAACTTTGGCCAAGCTAGCTTTTAGTAATTATACACGGTGTATTTGAAATAGCCTCAATAATGTTAAGGGATGATTCTACATCAGAAAATATGAAAAAAAGGTCTAACTTACATATCGCCCTGTAAATTTCGAAACTTCTTATCTCAAAAAATTTATTTTGGGTTGCTAATCAACTCTGTACATAATGACTGATAACTTATACAAACTCCAATTTATTTCTTGAATATAATGTAACTTATAAACTAATCGGAATAGTTAACTGGAAATACGATGTTTCAAAATTTATAGGACGATATGTCAAAAAATGGGGTGAAAGGGTGCTAAAAAAAAACGGTTTTTATTTAATAACTCAGGAACTCTTTGATCTATAGCAACAAGGTTTTTCATGTGATCCAAGCCTAATAAGGCCTAATCTTAGTATTTTGGTACGGTTACAGAGGGCGAGTTGTAAAAAGTGGAATTCTGAGTACAACCATGTATAATATATCAATCTTTGACAAAACGTGTCATTTTTTAATTTAATTTTAATTTTAAATCTGGTTAGCTTTTTTGCCCATAAATTTTGATTGAAATACAATGACATGGGTATCAATCTTTAAAAAAAAATATGTGATTTAATGGTACTAGGGTACCAGTACCTTCCCATTAAAAAAAAGAGTTTTATTGACAAAAAAATGATTTGGCTAGCTTTAAAGAGCTCCAAATTGGTTAATAACTAAATAAAACGTTGTTTTATATTTTTCCTAAGAATATTATTAAGCCAAGAATAATTTTGCATAAAGTATTTTCTACTAGTCTCTACAAGTTTTCAGGTTAGAGTTAGGGTAAGGCTTTAAGGTTAAAGATTTTTTTTGCAAGAAACTGGTAGGATTCTTAAAGAGTAAGGGTTTTTTTCTAGCGCAAGTAAACGAATGATCAATGTGCGTTGTTTTATTATTTATACTATTTCCCTTATTGGGTCCCTTAATTACATTTTAGACAAGAGTGATAGAACCTAAATTGCAATCTTTGACCCGTTACCTAATGTGCGGGATTAGGGTGGATCTTATATATTTTTTATTATCTTAAAATTTTTATTTAGGTGTAAATAGAAAATTCTAAAAATCTGAGAGTAATCAAACTTCACTAAGGGTCCTAATTGGGCTCCTAAAATTTGTAAAATACCCATAAATCGTAAAAAGTCGATGAAAATTGTCTATAATTTTTGTTTAAGTGAAAAATTTAAAGGGCTTGAAACCCTAATTTTTTTCCTTTTGAGCCTTCAAAATAATGTGCCAAATTTCGAAATGATCAAACTATTCTAACCCGTGCCGTAAATCCGCCAAACTTGTCCCTAATACTAAAATTTAGGTTTGGACTTTTATACACGGTGTCCCACGGTAGACAAATCAGTCAAACTGTGGCGTTATTAACAAAGATATCAACATGAAACTTTTACCAGTCAATATGGACCTAATTATCTTCAATTGACCCAAAACAAAAGTTTTCTACTATTTTTTGGTTTTGAGCTAGAGCTCCACACATGCACTTTTAAAAGCATAACAATACTTTCAAATGCCAAAATTAAAAAAAGTAACAATTTTTCTTTATCATATGATAGTTTTTTTCACTAAAAACAATAATTTTCGATTTAAATTCTTAATTTTATAAAACCTTTAAAAAGGGCAATTGCATAATGGAATGACCCCGCTATGGCAAAAGAGTAGGATGCCTTGAAATTAAATTTTTTGAATAAGTCGTATATGATGACAATAAATGTCAAATTTGATTTTACATTATAATCAAAAAATTAACAAAGCAAGATTTTTATAAAACCAAGTTTTGAATGCCAAAATGATAACTTTAGAAGTAAAGAAAGAAATTATTTTAACTTATGGAGAATGTGCTCGAAATTTAAGAGAAACAACGAGAAGAATAGTAGAAAAGTTCCCCGATGATAGTATTAGTTACTTTAGCTGCAACTTCATGCAACTGCGAGGGAAGGGGGTTCTTTACAAGCTAATTAATTATGTTTTTTAAAATCTCATAATTATAAAACATGTTTTATCATAAGTTGTCCAATAGGTTTTATAATAACTTGCTTTACCAATACTTTCATTATGATATAGACTTGACTTTGTAAAAAAAAACTGCTAAGATTAATCTAAGATTAATCCAATCATACCAATTAAAAAATTTGATTGAGCGCAAAAAATCAAAATTTATTAGTAATTAAGTAATACACTCTGTAGTATAAAATACCCTAGTCCACAAGGTCCTTACTAAGTCTAAGTAAAAATCTAATTTATAACATTAGATTTGACATTTATTTTTATCGTGAACGTCATATTTGCAAACATTTATTTTCATAGCATCCTCTCTTTTACATTAGCGGGGTCATTCCATAATGCACTTACCATTTTTTACCGTTTTCTAAAATTAAAAATTTAAATAGAAAACTATTGTTTTTAGTAAAAAAAACTATCATATGATAAAGAAATGATATTATTTTTTTAAATTTTGGCGTTAAAAAATGTTATTATGCTAAAAAAAAATTCTGTTTGTTGCTCTAGCCTAAAAACAGAAAAAAGTACAACACTTTTTTCTGGCGTAAATTGAAGGTAACTAAGTCTATATTGACTGGTAAAAAATATATTTTAATAGCTTTGATAATAACGCCACAATTTGACTGATTTGTCTACCGTGGGACACCGTGTATATGTTTATTTAATGCATTCTAACAATTATTTATAATATTAAAATAATTTAACTAAGTTAAATCATTTTAACATTATGAATAAATGTTAGAATGCATTAAATAAATTCAGTCCGATTTTATACAATTTTAAAATGTTTGTTTACCTTTTGACTCACATTTATGGTAGAAATTAGTAAATTTTAGTGTTAGGCGCAACTTTGGCGGATTTTCGGCAAGGGTTACAATCTTTTGATAATTTTGATATTTGGCACATAATTTTGTATGCTCAAAACGAAAAAAAAAATAGATTTCAAGTCTTTTAAATTTTTTACATATAGAAAAATTACAGACAAGTTTCAACGATTTTTTACGATTTATGGTTAATTTAGGACCCTTAGAGAAGTTTGATCACTTTCATATTTTTAAAATTTTCTAGTTACACCTAACTGAAAATTTTAAGATAATAAAAATATCAGGTCCATCCTAGTGCTGGATTTATAGTATCAAAAGACAGACGACCAAAAATAGAGTAGACAGTGAGTCTGACAGAGTAGATTTAGAGAAAACAGTATTAATTTAGCCACTTTCCATTCAACTGAGATCTAAGTTTATAGTATATAAGTAAGCTTACTACTTTTGACGTTTCTTTTGAAATTCAAACTTAACCTAACTTTCACACAACTAAGCCGCTTATCACTCCTCTTTTCCCTGCAGCATGTGGTCTCGACCATCTCGACCATCGACCGTGAATTGCTGATGGACGCGAATTTCTACCATGTGGAAGAGGGTAAGTTATAATTTTAAAAGGAACGTCAAAAGTAGTAAGGTGGCTTACTATAAACTTAGTTTTTACTTGAATGGAAAGTAGCTCTTTTGTTACATTACAATTAAGTATTTCTCAATTCGAATACAATCAAATTATTTTTTTTTAATAAACAATTACCACGTTTACATATACCACTAATTACCAAGATTTATCAATCTATCTATCTCTTTTTCTCTAAAACAACTTGAGAAAGACAGACTGCTATTTGAAATTATAAATCACGGGAGTTATGTGTAAACGTTGTAAATGTTTTAACTCATTAAGGGCCTCTTGCACCAACGATGGTTTCACTTTAAACTTGAATTAAATTGAGGGTCGATCAATCAGAACAGAGCATTTTTAACTTAAACTCAGTTTAGTCGAGAAAATCCCAGTTTAAAGGTTGGTGCAAGTGGCCCTAAGACCCTTACAATTAATAAACTTAACAAAAAAAAAAACAATATTAACTTACCATTTACAAATGTTTGTAGTTTACATTGTTTCTTAAAAATTTAACTTAAAAATATTTTTAATTAAACAGTTTATAGACACAAAACAACAAAAAACTACCCGTAAACCTCATTCACTCGGAGTAAATAGCATAAACAAATAAATAAAATAATTTTTTCTATTGTAAATAGAAACGACCTCGTGCAGGACTGTAGTCAGTCGACTGACTAGATTTTGCTGATACATAGTTTGTATGCAAAAAAGTTAAGTTTTTTTGCAGAATTCTTTATCCACAGATTTGTTACATGCTTTTTATTAGATTAATAGGTATATTTATATAAAATTAAGGTTTAATAAAAAGCATGTAAATTAGAATCTGTCGATAACGAATTCTTAAAAAAAATCTTGGCTACGAGAGTGTTTGGTTAGATTCGAAAAGCCTTGTATTCTAGGCAAAAATTTTCAAACATTTTTTTGGGTAATTTTGCGTTTCATGACGTTTTATGTATAAATCAATTTTAAGCAAAAAAAAATTGTCGGTCGATCGGGCGGTCGATCTGTCGGTCGGTCGATTGGCCTGTCCGGGAAATCTTGTGAGCACGATAACTTAAAAACGCTTTAAGCATACAGGTATGTTACCAAAAGTTCTCGCTCGGGATTGTTTTTGGTGAACATTGGGGTGCGGCAAAGGGGGCAATGGGGAACATACATTCTTTTTATAAAAATTTGAAAATTGCTATACAGGGATTTTTGAGGTTGCTAAAATTAAATCTTATAATAAAATGTTTCTAACTCCACCCCCCCCCCCCTGGTTAGGGGGTGAATATTTTTAATATTTTAAATATTTTCGTCAAAATTGGTATATAGGGGTTTTTGGGGTCGAGGAATATAAATCTGATAATAATTTTTTTTTAATTTCACCCCCGGAGGGGCGGGGGTAGTTTTCGTGAAAATTGGTATATTGGGGTTTTTGAGGATGCTGAAAGTGAATCTGATAATAAAAAATTCTTACTCTACCCCCTGATAGGCGGGGGTATTTTCTTGAAAATCAATATATGTATTGGAGTTTTTGAGGTCGCTAAAACTGAATCTTAATATATTTTTTTTCCAAATCCACCCCCTGAGGAAAAATGTAAATATCGATTTAAAACCAAAATAGTATATTAAAGTACTAGTTTCATAACATACGTTTTTAGCGCACGACTAGAAGCAGCTTGTGGCGAGTTTTCTAAAGTACTAGTGCTCTAAAAACGTCTTATGAAACGAGTGCTTTATACAATTTTTTCTATTTTGCTCTAAAATTTTAAAAGCTTACATTTACATTGATGACTGATTTGGGAATTTTTGTTTCGGGTTGGCATTACAGTTTAAGCCATGTTTAAAATTCTAAGAACAAATGATATTTATATGATAATTACCCCTCGTATTAGTCAGATATTACAGTACTTACTAGAAGCCTAATAATTATTATGTACTTAGTGCAACTGCAAGGAGTTCATATTATCATATTTTTATATCTGCTATAAAAATAGGATAATGTTGAAGCAATTTTTGCCTGCGATACGATTTTAAAAGATAAAAGCCTTTTATAATGGGCTAATGTATGCTGCATAATTCGTATTAAAGAGTATATTTACATTTTAAAAATCATTAAATTAAAAAATTAAATAATGACGTTTGTGTCAAATATTTTTATCTGATTTTAGGTGGCTTCAACATTCGACTGTCTCTGACTGTACGATAGTTATCGCTCTCGCTTAGGTCTCGTTACAGGCTAGGGGCCTCTCGTTATCCTTACGATACGATATTTTTCCACCTATCGCTATCGTTCGGTTCAACGATAACGAGACGATAGGCCTTAGGCGGCAACAATACTTAAAATTGTTAAAAACAAAACAAAATAATATATAATATACTTGTGTTGTTTACGAAGCTTTCTCGTACTTTTAAATACTTTAATATGAGAAAGAAATTCACATTTAATTAAGGTTTCTTATACCCAAATCTCTTTCAGATTTTGCAAGGGCTGCCTGAACAATAAAAGATTCAATTATATAATTGAGAAAGTTTTGAAAAACAAGAGATGTTTTTATGCCAAAGTTATCCCAATTATTCTACCTACAATTCCAATTATCTAATTACTTTGCCCCGGGAATTTTAGAAATACATGTAAAAAACATCTCATACAAAAATATTTATTACTATCTCCGAGAAGTATTGCGTTGGTAAAAAAAAATGAAAAAAATGTATTACTCTTTTTCACGTTTCTCGACGTTTTATATCCGAAACAGATGATATCCGTCAAAATAATTTTTGTCTGTCCAGGAAATTTCTGACCACGATGACTCGAGAACGCTTTATCCAAACTTTTAGGCTGAAATTATTTTTGGAAAAAACGGGTTGGGGTAATGGGGTAAAAATAATTTTTTTATTTTTTTTTATTTTTTTCGTTTTTTAGTAAAAGTTTTTTTGAAATTTTTGTTGTTTTCAAAAAAAAATTTAAAAAAAATTCTTTTTTATTTTGATGAACCTACAGCCTACAGGTGAAAGGATTATCTTTGTTGGCAGCAGTATTTTTTACTTCTCACAAAAAAAAATATTTTCAGGGGTAATATCATAAGTGATACTAGGTTAGGTATCGGTGTTTTTACATAAATTTTACGAATATTAATCCATTGACGAAAATGCAATGACTGCTTTAGCAGGAGTTGCATTTTCCAAATGAGTAAAATTTGAAAGAAAAAGCACCGGTACCTAACCTAGTATCACTAATTTATATTTAGGGAGAGAATATAATTTATATTTAATACACATACCTCTTAATTATAATGTATTAATCCACAAATAAATTATATTTTATAAATTAAAAAGCAAACAATAAGCACGATTTTAGATTAGAGAAAAGAGAGGTAGAAAAACCATCGT
>OY294046.1:32892023-32969353 GCA_958510825.1 Brachypterus glaber
AAGAACACTTCGAGCTAAAGACTTAAAATTTGGACCATAGGTTGATTATAATCATTAATATAATATAACACAGGCCCACAAAAAAAAAATTCTGAGTCTTGGATTCCAATATGATATTCCTATGTATTTTTTCCCGCTGAAACTGAATCCGCAACCCGTTTAACCCCTACACGTCAGGATTTTGACATAACCTCAAAAAACACCCAAAAAACTACTGAAACCTCTAAAATCATCTATCCCATACCACTGTCATCCCCCTGTCCCCAAATTGCTAATTTAAAACCCCAGAAACCCATAATCCCCTAACCTCATAATACCATAGCTAGAATCCTAGACTCACAATTTTTTTTTTTGTGGGATTGTGTAATTATCCAAAGTTCTAGGCTGGATTCTTTTTGGTAAAAAACCCCTTAAACAATTTTTTTCAAAAACATTTTTTTTCAATTTATTTTTCGTTTTACAAAAAAATAAACTTAAAAAAAAAAATACTAAACACTTAAAATTTTGATTTTTTTTTGAATTTGGTGTTTTTTTATTTTTTTTGTTTTTGATTTTAATGGATCTAGGCCTATATGGAAAAGTATTATTTTGTTGGCAGCAGTATTTTATTTTCTTTTACTAAAAAATGTGATTTTTTGAGATTTTTTTGTAAAATTTTATTTATATCATTCAAAATTAGTTTAAAATGAGGTTTAAAAGTATATTTGAATAATAAAATAAACCATTTTTAAAAATTGTCCAAACGAAAATTCCCATATACACTGTTGGACAAAAGTAAAGAAACTTTTAAATATTTAGCATATTTAAAATGTAAATAATATTTGAATACCCGTTTGTTATATTATTGCTGTATCGTATAAATACTTTACTTTTATCGACACGCTGTATTAATTTTTTATCAGTTTTAATTTTTTTTGGGCGACAACAGTTTTTTATACGGACAAAAGTAGAGAAACCAAAATATAAAATTAAAATAATAAGTTGTGAGTCGCATAAAGTTTAATTGCTTTGTGAGACAATTCAAAGTAAAATATGCCCCGCGGAAAATATTTGTCAGAAGATCTTCGACAAAAAATTATGGAGGCCCATAGAAAAGGAGTAAGACAAGTAAATATTGGAAATTTTTTTAATTTGAATAAATCAGTTTTTTCTAAAACAATTTCCATGTTTAAAACTCGACAGTCGTTAAAATGTATTAAAAAAACTGGTCGTCCCTGAAAAACAACCAAAAGAACTGAACGCTAATTAAAAAAATTGCACACGCAAATTCACATAAATCTGCCCAACAAAATTTAAGTGAACTACCGGGTGTCAATATAAGCTACAAAACCGTCCAAAGAAGGCTAAGGGAAGTTGGACTGTTCAGCAGAAGAGCAGCAAAAAAACCACTGATATCTAAGAAGAATCAGAAGGCCCGACTTGTTTTGGCGAAAAAATATTTGCATTGGTCGTCCAACAATTGGAAAAAGGTTCTTTTTTCTGACGAAAGCAAATTTAATATTTTCGGATCTGATGGAGCAGCTTGGGTTCATCGTCCAGAAGGTAAAGATTTGACCCGAAATATACCAAAGCCACGGTGAAGCACGGCGGTGGATCGTGTATGGTGTGGGGTTGCTTTTCTGGTTTTGCTAGGGGACCTCTACATTTCATAGATGGAATAATGGATCGATTTGTGTATTTAGATATATTAAAAAATGTTATGCTTCCATTTGCAGAAGAGAATTTGCCGCTGGCCTGGATTTTTCAGCAAGACAACGACCCAAAGCATAAATCTCAGGTTATCAAAGAATGGTTTTTGCCTGAAAAACTTAATGTTATGGACTTCCATGCCCAAAGCCCAGATCTGAACCCACTTGAAAATTTATGGGAGCAGTTGGACCGGCGAGTAAGACAACATACAATAAGCAATATGCAAGATTTGAAAAGGGTTCTGCAAGAAGCTTGGAATTCAATTCATCAAGAAAATATCACAAAACTATTAGAATCTATGCCGAAACGTTGCCAAGAAGTAATAGCTAAACAAGGATATTCTACGCATTATTAATGATACATGCCATTCTTATTTAATTTATACCTTATTTTTAATTTGTATGTAAGTTTCTCTACTTTTGTCCATGTGTTACGTATTAAAATTGAATAAAATCTTATGGTTTATTTCTACAGCTATTATATTTATTTAGTACAGATGCAGTAATTTATCACTTGCTTGTATAATATATTAAAATGTCTTATTTTCATATTTGATGAAAAAATAATTATGAATAAAAAGTTTCTCTACTTTTGTCCAATAGTGTATAACCCTATAAAAAAAAACCGAAAAAAATCTTCGAAAAAATAGAGAATTTTATAAGCTTTAAAATAATGTATTACACGACCCCCCTTTCTATTAATTAATTATTAATAAACAATTTCCTCCCTTGCCTCCTGCCACCATTTTGCCCCTAAACATAGAAAATATATACCAAAAAGTTATTTGGGTTATGCTGTTTGGGTTTTCCAAATTTCAAATTGATATCTTAAGCTGTTCAAAATTTACACCTATATACAGCGCGTCAAAAGACTTTTGAATGGCTACAAATACTTCAATATTTGTTTGCAAAAATATGTTTCTAATATGGATTTTATTTTTCAGGAAAAAATTAACATTGCCCCAGAAGAATGTAAGTAATTTATGTAACTTATATACGAAATATAATACTAAAAATTGTAATTTAGGAAAATATTATAGTTCAGAGCTATGGCTATAATTTACAACAAAAACTTTTTCTAGTGTACTTTTTTGTATAAAGAATCTTTAATTTTAGTCCGCAAAAATCCAAGCTGAAACGATAACATTGGGCTACACTGAAAAAAAGGATCCTTTGCGGTAATGGCATATGAAATTAGGCCAAATGCTTGGCACTCTTGAATACGTCCAAAAGCGCTTTCTCTTAACATGAAAATATAATTCACTTGCCAAGATCTTTCTGATTCTTTAACTTAAAATTCTTTGATCTTGTGTGAAATTTATTTATTTATTTATTTATTACAATTATTACACTTCGTAAGTTACATTTTTATTAATATAATACTAATATAATAACACTAATAAATATAATTACTTAAAAATTAAAGTAGACTATTTATTAAGTGAGACTTAAAATTTATTGTTCTTTTCTACCAATTAAATTGACATTTAAGGCCACAAAAGCTACTTGTAGTTTGTGCGTGGCCCTCGGATAGTATACATTATTTTTTATGTTAATGTCGTCTCGCATGCGTTTTTTCTTAATATTTTTATTTTATATTTAAAATATTGATAAAAAAAATAAAGGATTAAATTGTATTATTCTAAATTTATGTTAGTATGTTTAATCCAGTTTTTAATTTTTTTGATAAACGTTTTGTAAGGACTATAATTTTCTTTTAAATTTACTGGTAATAGATTATAAATTTTAAGTGCATTGTGTACAAAATTTTTTTGTCCTATAGACTTGTTTTTTTTTGGAATATTTACATTCAGATTTATTTTAGAAAATGCAAGTGATCTTGCCCCAAAAGAAAAATTCTTGGGCCAAAGTATTTAAAATTATTTAATTTTTAACAATCTTAAAACAAGATAAATGGTTTTTGCCTCAAATGCGCCAGGCCCAAGAGAATTTTAAAAATATTTCAAAAGCGACATTTTTATTGGGACAAGATAAATACTTTTGTTTAAAGATACACATCTTTTAAGCTAAAAGAATAACTGCCAAGAGTGTTGACTACTTTGAGCCAAGAACCTCATTTTTTTCAGTGTAGGCTTCCGAGTTAACTAAAAAGTTTTTAGAATTAAAGCTTTAATAGTAAGCTATGTAGTTAATTTAGTCTGTCTAAACATTTAGAATACATTGTTCTAAAACTAGTTTCTAAAGTAAAATCACGCAGAAGGATAAAAGTATACTGCTCTGGATTTTTATTATTGAATTTATTTTTTTTTAATTAAAGCTTGAAATGTTTTATTTTTATCATCTCTATTTCTATTTATGAGCTTTTAAAGTATTAAGCATTGAAAATACTGCGAAAAAGTTTCTTCTTATAAGGTTTTACTTTGCATTGCTATCTGCTGATTTTTTATGTTTTAGATTAGTTTAATTAGTTTGTTTCATTAACCTTTTTTAAAATTTAACAAAGTAAAAAGGGAAAATAGATTGATGAAATAATAACGTAAAAAGGGGTTTAAAAAAAGTCAGGCCCCCCACATAGAAAAAAGGATACCTTAAAAACCAATGACAGGTGTCTTTTTTTTTAATTAAAGAGCCTGGATCCTTGTTTAAAAACCGTGTTCTTAATTCTAGGACATTAACTTACCTTAACTAATTCTAGCCTTGAAACAAGAGAATATGGCTTTAAGACACGTGTTCTTGATTCAAGGAATCTTTTTTTTTAAAAGTCCAAACTTGGTAGTTTACTGGTATCTACCTAAATCTTATGAGTATGCATCTTACACCTCGAGTGTTTCATTTTGCCCCAACGTCTTTTACCCTAGATTACCCAAGTATATTTTGGTTTGTCAGTTATAATTTTTCTCACGTATGGCTTTTACGTATTAAAAGCTTTTTTCGCATACTCCACGGAAATATATAAAGTAGGATTAAATTGACCAAAGATAATATAAAATTTCTACTGAAATAAAGATTTATTTCAAAAGGCGGGACTCGTGTAGATGAAATTAAATTTGTATTGAAAACACGTTTGGTCGCTCTTTGAGGCTAGATTGGAATTACTAATGCTTCAGGTTTAAGATATCAATTAAAGTCCAGTCAAATAACGAGAAAATTCTTATATTAAATTGAAATAAATGTATACGGCTGATATTTTAAAGGGTAGTAGTGGATGGTAACAGAATACTCCTGTTCGTTTGTCACCAGGTGATTTGCGTAAGGGGTGTCCGCTATCTTGAATTTTGGGGGAGAGTACGGTTATCTCGCTAAATATACATGTTACGATAAAAATGCATATAACCAGTTTTGTTAAGGAGAAAATTTCCAACAATTTTTGTTTGAATAATTTTTTTTTGACATAATAATAATAATCGAGTTACAAATATTCCAAAATGGCCATGTTGGAGGTGAAATTGTTTTTTTTTTCGATTTTGGAGCCAAATTTTTTATCGTTATGGGCAAACCTGTAGCTCTTAAAATTCTCTATAAGTTTTATATATTATGTATTTTCATAAGTATTTTTTTAGGGTTACAGTGGGCGCTGAAAGTCGAGTTACGCCCTCTGTAACCGTACCAAATTACCTATTAAAATTTATAATAAATGAAACTTATAGATAATTTCAAGAGCTATAAGTTTGCTCATAACCACTTTTATCGTCCGATAAATAATTTGACTGAAAAATGGAAAAAAAAATTCACCTCCAACATGGCTATTTTTGAATTAACTCGATTGTTATTAATATATTAAAAAAATGATCCAAACAAAAATTGTTGGAAATTTCCTCCTTAACAAAATTGGTTATAATAATTTTTATCGTATATTAAGCAACTCACCCATAAAATAAAAGATAGTGGACAACCCTTACGCAAATCACCCGGTAAAAAACTAACAGGATTGTTCAATTACCATCCACTACTACCCTTTAAAATATCAGCCCGTATACATTTATTGTAATTTACGTATTTTACTGGACTATTAGTAGTTTGCATAATATATCAGACCCACCGACAAACAGACCCTTTCAGTCACTGTTTTTTTTTGCGGTAATCTCTCTAGCTCTAAGAGTATATTATACGAAGGTTATAAAATTGTCAATAATTACCCTAGATCAGATTTTTATACACAAATGATTTAAATTGAATTCCAATAAGAATTATTCCACCTGTCTATCTGTTCGCCGTGTTTTTTTGTGTACGATAACCTAATAATAGAATGTCGGATCCATATGGCAATTTTAGAAAAAATCAAGTTCTATGAGAGCAGCGTCGGACTGGGCAGCCCGAGGCTAGTGAGATTTGTAACCTAGTATATTTTTTTCTCTCCCAAAAACTTTGATGGCCAAAAAAAAGTTCTCATCCCCAAACATTTTTTATCCCTTCTAGAAATTTCGATGACAAAGAAAAGAAAGATCCTCAACCTCAATTTATTTTAACCTTGAAAAAATAAACATTTCCCAAACTATGAGGGCTACCCAAACTATGAGGGGCCCCCAAAAGTAAAGGGACCTCGAGAGATTTTTCTCACTATTTCACTTGTCCAGTCCTACACCGTATAAGAGAAAGATCACTATTATTTTTGAAAATATTTCCCTCAAAAATATATTCTAGGTTAAAACTTTTAAAAAATCGAAAAAAGCTAAAGAAAAAGTCTGACTAACGTACTTGTTTCAGGAAAAACACTATTATTTAAAAGATTAATCCTACCAATGACTGTAGTAAATAACAAATTTGAAAAAAATCGCCAATATTTTTCAAAAAAAATCGCCAATATTTTTCGAAAAATTGAGGAAATATTGTTTGTTTGTTTGTTTTTTTATTTTTTTAACCTCGTACTGTTCTTCTTAATTAAGCATCCGCGAAGTCCAGGACTTGTGTGGGCTAGTAGTAGAGGGAACCACCGGCTTTAACTGACTTTTGAACCAGTTTATAGGGAGTATCTGCTTCACTTATCGCCTTTGCCAAATTTAAATTATTATTTAACTGAAAAAGGCAAATCGGCACCAGTGAGAATAGAATTCCCACTAGTCGGCTTGTCATGTAGACGCGCTAGCCCACTAACCATGCCTTTCATATGTTTTGTATATTAAAATTTATTGTAGTACTTAACCAAATACTTGATAAATACTTGTTGGATCATTGGTATAACTCTTGCCTAGTAAGCCTGAGGCCCCTGGGTTCGAGCCTCAATTCGAATACCTATTTTTTATTTTATAATTTTAAAAAGTTTTGACAACTCATGGTAATTTATTGCTAACTTAGAAAATTATGTTTTGGAAAGTATGTCGAGAAAAAACGTAAAACGTAACATACACGGTGTATTTGAAATAGGGTCCGAAATTTTAATGGGTGATTCTACATTATAAAATATGTCAAAAAGTTCCTGCAAAACAAAGGGGCCTTATCAGTTTTTTGTCCCTAACTTTTTTCTGTGGAACATTTTTGTAATTTTATTTTTGGAAGATGATTCCTCAATCTAAATACACAAAAAAAGTATTCTTGTTGCAATACTGTAGGATTAACCCTTCGTTAGGCGCGCGGTCTACGATCGTAGACCATGCTTTTTTTTAGCTGGGTAACTTTTTACACGGAGTGTTTACGCTTGCGCCCCTTCGAGTAGCTGTGCATTATGCATCAATCTATTAGATCAGTAATAATTCACACTTTGAATGGGTATAATATTGTTTTTATTCATATTGAAACCTGCCTGGTCTACAATTGTAGACCGCGCGACTAACCACGTTACTTTTTTTATTTTTGCATTTTTTTATTTTGTGTAAGTTTTTATGGTTTCTTTTTGTGAATATTGTTTTTCAAAGTTAATTTATTAGTTTAAAGATAAATTAAAGATACAATATGTCTTTACCACGAAAAAAAATAGCGGTTTATAGGAAGACACTGGCATGAGTCTTTTTGGGCATGAAAGAGCTCATACGTAATGTTTTTGATAAATAAGGTAATTTTCTGTTCTATAAAACTAAAAATTACTTTGAACACTAAATGTGCCTAAGAAGGGAAAATAAATCGAAAAAAAAAGTGCTTAAAATATCATAACTACGATTGCAAAGAGCACATGTACAAGGCGCATGAGTTACTAAAATATTGCATGATTTCGAGTCAAATTTTATAATATTTTTTTCTTTTAATTTAGGTGTTTTTTATTTTTTTTATAATCGTACATGTTAAAAAAAAACAAATGTTTTAGTTTCAGAAAGTTTTTTAAGTTATTTTTATTTTTTTACAAATTACCGTACAGATGTAAAATATATGTTAGAATTGTATATCATTTTTCTTTTACCCTTAACACTTACTAAAACAATAATAATTTGAAAAAAATATGTAAATAACTTTTAAATACAACCAAATAAATAACATAAGATATTTGGTTTTTAAAAATATAAACGTGTTTTTTTTTAAACAAAATAAAAATGGTCTACAAGTGTAGACCGCGCGCCTAAACACGTTACAAAAAGAGGCGCGCCTAACAAAGGGTTAACTGTTTTCGAGAAAAATTAGCTTGAAGGCTAAATTTTACGGTTCGAGGATGAAAAATTAAATATTAAAATGTTGAAAACCGAAATTTCAATGATGCTGGGTACATAAAAAAACTCAGAAAGAAATCTCATATACTTCTAAAAATCAATCCCTTAGTAAGGGAGCTATAGTTTCCTAAAAATGCACAATATTTAAAGCTAGCTTTAAAAGCGATTTTTCTTTTTTTTTCCTGGTTTTTGACATATAGAATAACACTGCATCATTGAAATTTTGGTTTTTAACATTTTAGTATTTAATTTTTGGTGAAATTTCAACTTCAAATGAATTTTTATAGAAAACGGTTAACCCTAGAGTACTTTTTTTTATGTATTTTGACCTGAGGAATCATATTCCAAAAATAAAATCAAAAAAAAGTTACACAGAAAAAAGTTTGGGACAAAAAATGATAAGGCCCACCATGTCGCATACCCCTGTTTAAATTAAGTACATGAAAGTAATATACAAAGATGGGCGTTTTTAAGATTGGTTTAAGTGCGAAACCTCGTTTCCATATCTCAAAGTGTTCCTGAGTTATTAAATAAAAACGACGCATTTTTATATGAATTTTTTGTAATATTTTATGATTTAGAATGATCCCTTAAAATTTCGGAACCTATTTCAAATATACCCTGTATATTATATTTTATTATATTATATTAGGTAATTTAACTTTAATATGGAATATAAAGCACTGAATATTTTCACGGCTGCTTATATTATTCTCAAACGATTTCACTTGCTTGGCATTAACCTTCAAACTCCACTCAAATTCTTAAAAAGATTAATTGACTGTAAAATTGATATTTGCTCTTTTCACATTTTGTCCTAATAATAACCTTCTTCTTCCATTGTAGAATTTAATTGGCGTAAATGGGCCTTTCCGCACGAGGCTTAATTTTCCAGCAGTGGAAAAGATAAATGAAAATAATGTATTTTCTTTTTATTACCTGCCTGAAAATAACAAATTACCACATTATTTATAACGATTTAAATTATTGCAAAATATTTTAGACTATAAAAAACTTTTTTTCTATTTTGCGACTCTTATAAGCTCATAATCACACGCATTTTGCTTGTTCTTATAGGCCCATAAGAGGTCTGTACTTTTTGTTCTTTTGAGTTGGCAACAGAGCTGGCCTATTGCTTGACGTTTTCCGTGCAAATGTCAATGTCGCTTTAAAGTTGAATTTTCTAAGAAATTTTGTGTTTAGGTTATTTTTACCATGTTAAAATTGTGGCTTGGTTAATTGCAGTAAAAAAGAGAAGAGATGACAGAATATATCAAAATATAATTTTTTCTTAGAATTTTAAACATAGTGTAAACTGTAATGCTAATCAAAAACAAAAATCCCTAAATTAGTCATCAATTTAAATGTAAGTTTTTTTTAAATTTTAGAGCAAAATAGAAAAAAATTTATAAAGCACTCGTTTCATAACACGTTTTTAGCGCACTAGTACGAAACTTCTACTCGTGCGCTAAAAACGTACACGCTGTTCTAGAAGAACTTCTAAATGACATGACAATTTCCATTTTTTTTTCTTTTTGGAATTTGTTATATGAGCTCTAATTAAAAAAATAATACCAAAATTTTAAAAATCGTTAGAGATATCGCTGATATTTCACGCTAAAATACTCGGTTTGCCCTCGAAATCTCGGATTTTGACCAAACTTGGCATAGTGGTACCACTATGGTACCTGAGCACTCCATCTAATTTTTTTTAAAAACGGTCCGTCCGTTCACGATACCGGGTGTCCCACCAACCAGGTTCTTGACAAGTTATATCTCCGTTATTTGAAAAGGTAATTTTTTTGTAAAAAATAGCGTTAAATGGGAGCCGAAAAAGATTTTATTGACTTATTCAATCCCCCCCTCCATTGCTTACTCACTCCCTTGTAACCACCCCAACCTCAGATTTTCAAATAACACCTCCAACCCCTATTTTTATCTAAGAATATGAAATTACATTTCATTTTGAATTAAACCATGTATTATAAATAGTATCTTATTATTTTAAGGGGCTTTCAATAACAATTATTATTTAGTACTAATAATGTCCCACCAGGTTTTAGACGGGCTATATCTCCGTTATTTAAAAATATAAAAAAGTTAAAAAAAAATAAAATAAAATTGGAGTCAAAGTAGAATTTACTGACATATGCAAAACTACCCCTTATTAACCCACCCTCTTGGAACCACCTCCACCTAGTTTTTTAAATAGCACTCCCCTATTTTACTAAAGAATATAAAAGCACATTTCATTTTAAATTTAACCAGAAAATTTTCCAAAAACTTACGTTAAATTGTACCCAAAAGAAAATTGATTATAATATTCAAAACCATCTCATAACAATCTCCTGGAACTACCCGCAGTTTTGTTTTAAATAGCACCCTTCTATTAATAAATAATAATTGTTATTTAGAGCCCCTTAAAATCTAAGATACCACTTATAATAAATGGTTGAATTCAGAATAAAGTGCACTTTCATAGTCTTTAATAAGAATTAGGGGGTGCAATTTGAAAAACAGAAGTTGGGGGTAGTTTTAAGGGAGTGGGTAAGTAAGGGGCGGTTTTGAATAAGTCAGTAAAATCTTATTTGGCTTTGATTTAATGCTATTTTTTGCAAATTTTAATACCTTTTCAAATAACAAAGATAAGCTATTTCAAGAACTTGGTGGGACACCCAGTATAGTTAACGGATGGACCGTTTTGAAAAAAATTTGGATGGAGTGCTTAGGTACCATAGCGGTACCACTATGCCAAGTTTGGTCAAAATCCGAGACATCGAGGGCAAACCGAGTATGTTAGCGTGAAATATCAGAGATATTTTCAAAAAAACACATTTTTTTCAAAAACGGCTCTAACGATTTTTAAAATTTTGGTCTTATTTTTTTAATTATAGCTCATATAACAAATTCCAAAAAGAAAAAAAAAATGGAAGTTGTCATGTCATTTAAAAGTTCTTCTAGAACACCGTGCGTATGTTATGAAACTAGTACTTTAATATACTATTAATTTAGAATTTTTGGAAAAAAATCTTTGTGAAACATTTACAATTTCGGCGAAGGCGCCGCTGCACTATGGTTCAGGGAGCCCTCATTTTTGGCATTAATTTGACTTAAAACCAAGACTTAAAAACCATGTCTTTATAGTTATGGATAATATGTTTATACGAAATACATTTATTAAGTACTTTATGCCTGAGACTTATTCAGACTTAAAAATTATTTAAAAAAATTTCATTTAAATTCTGATTTTGAAAATTTTATATCCTCTTACGCAATAGTTGTACCTCCCCTTCTTTTTGTTGTAGATTTACATGATTATATGAACTATAATTTACCATAATAATATATATATAAAAAGGAATTTGTGTACTTAATTCTTAGGCTATTTTTTTATTGATCTTTGGGTGTTTTAGCTTAACACATACTTTCGTTTAAAAGTTCCTCGAAGTTCCACAGGATTTTTTAGATTTTTTTGCACCAAATTTTAGCTTAAGATATACCGTTTCTTAAAAGTGGTGGTTTTTTGTCAATTTTTTGGTTTCGCCTAGAAAAAAAAAATACGTAAAACGATGCACGGCTAAATATTAAAAAAATGGACTATGCATTTATCTTAGATTTTTCGAACGGGAGGTCATAAAAACTCGAAATTTAGTATGTAGGGGTACAATGACAAACTAAAATCAACAAAACCAAAAAACAAGACGGCGGACCTGTAAAAGTGACATTTTTTAAACTGGAGGTCGTAGAAACTTGAAATTCGGTATTTAGGGACACAATGAAAAACAAAAATCAACAAAACCAAAAACCAAGATGTTCGACCTGTCAAAGTCATATCTTTCAAACGGGAGGTCGTAGAAAATTTGGTATCTATATTGGTATTTATTTTGTATTTAATAAAAAACAAAAATTAACAAAAAAAAACAAGATGGCCGATCTGTACATGTATATACTTCGAACGGGAAGTCGTAGAAACATGAAATTTGGTATGTAGGTAATTGGTAATAATTAAAAATCAATAAAATAATAAAAATTAAATAAAGCTGTAATCAAAAAAATATATTTATGTGCAAGAATATAAAAAAGTTCCAAGTTTTAAATTTAAGGATTATTGACGCCATTTTGGATTACGCCATTTTATATTTTTTATTCTTATTGTCAAATTAAATTTAAGCCACCCAAAAAAGCACATTACCAATTTAAAGTAAAACTTTGTTTATAAATTTAACTATTATAGAGGCCATATTGGACCCGCCATTTTGAATTTTTACGTTTTAATGCCATAATCGGTTTTAGCATTCTAAAATACCTTCCTACTCCAATTTTTATACCTGTAGTATGAACAGCCGAATTAATGGCATTTTTGGGTATCGCCCAGACTATGGTGCACTGCAGTGCACTATGGTGCACTGCAGTATCTGGTTCGAAGTTTTTTTTTACATAAAACTTCTATTTATCAAAGATAAAGTGCACGGAAAGTGACTTTTTTCGGCTCAACTTTAGCCGAAATCTGTTATGGGAAAACATAACATATAGAATTCAGTGACGGATATAAAGCAATATACCACCTACCTTTCCTTGGGGAATTGCGCCGTTTCCAAAATGTGCACTTTAGTTTAGCCGAAATCTGTTTTAGAAAAAATTAGCATTAGCATATACAATTTCTTTTAGTTTTGAAAAGTTTGCCACCCCGATTTCCTTGCGAAAAAAAAAATTCAAAATTGTGACCTTTTGAATAGCCAAAATCTGCTATAGAAAAAAAAATGAGTGTGTTTATTTAGATTCGAGAAGTTATTTACCACCTTACGTTCCATTGATTGATTGATTGATAAAGAGAAACAAGATGAGGATTCGTACTTCAAATACTGCGGCCACCTGCAGCCTATTGTGTTGTTCTTGGGTCTCTTGCTAGTCAAACAGCTTCGTTTCCTTTATCAGGCTTACTAGGCTGTTTACTAGATTTGCTTTGGAGAGCATAGCTTCTGTTTACCATTTCCCGGTTGCCGGTATCTCCAGCGATGTAAAGCCACGCAGTCAAAGAGAACATGAGACGCTGTTTCCGCCTCCCCATTACACAGCCTGCTCATCCCTATACACACGGATGGTATGCATGTGTTTCCTCAAGTGGCAGTGACCAGTTCTTACGTTCCATGGAAAAATGCACCGTTGCAATACGTTGTCAGCTTGTGCATTTAGATTAGTCAAAATATCTTATGGAAAAATTCGAAATAAAGATGATTTTCAATACTTTCAAGAGCAATTTATCGCTTTTTATCCCTAAAGTTATACGAGGTTTGTAATTATTCGGTGGTTTACATTAACGTTGGTTTAGATGGTATGGTTTTGTGATGGTTTGGTGTTTTTTTTTTTATGGGGATTACGTTAACGTTGGTTTTGCGCTATTTATTATTTTAGTTTTCTTGACATTCTCCGGAGAATGTCGACATTTCCCAGATTTCGGTCTTTCATAGTAACATACACAATATTATTTTTTCACTACTAGCTTTAGATCATACCATTATTTATCATGTTTTCAGACTGTGAAATCATTTTTTTTTTCATAAATTTTATAAACAATTGATTTCTGTCACTTTGGATGTTGCAGTTCTTTGTGAAATTTTTACTTATTAAACCCAAGAGTAGTTTTAAATAACTTTCTATTTATTAAATATAATTAATTATAATTATTACCAATTAATACAATCAATAATTAGCTAAATATTATGAAAAAAAAAATAAAACTAAATTTTTAAACGTCAGTTCAAAGTATTTATTTGAGCAAATGTCATTGAGGCTACTTGATTTTTATGAGAATTTCAATAAATATAATTTCTGTTAATAATTTATTTTATTATTTGAATAAAAATAGTTAAATAGTGCTAGTAGTAAAAAAACTAATATATAAACCACGGTAGAGAAGACTATTATAGCCTCGAGCTCTTAAATCACTCACTGCTACGCAGCTCGGGATTTAATCGCTCGGCGATAAAAAATGTCTTCTCTACCTTGGTATATAATTACTATTAATTTAGAAGCGAGTTGGGCTTGGGCAGTGACATTCACCTGTATATTAATTCTTTCGTTACAAATTTTTACTAATCTAAATGAATGCAGAATTTGGCAACGGTGCATTTTCGCAAGGAAAATCCCTATACATTAATTTTTTCTATAGCAGATTTCGGCTATTTTAAAGTGCGAAATTTGGCAACGGCGCATTTCCGCAAGGAACGTAAGGTTTCAAAGTTCTTGGAAGTAAAGAAAATGATCTGTATATTAATTGTTTCTACAGCAGATTTCGGCTAATCTAAAGTGCGCAATTTTGCAACAGCGCATTTCCACAAGGAAAGCAAGGTGGCAAATTTTTTATTGAAAGTAAAGGAAACTCGTAATCTGTGCATTTTTTTTCTATAGCAGATTTCAGCTAATCTAAAGTCCACGTTTTGGCAACATCGCATTTTTTCTAATAAAAATAATTTTTTTTAGTTAAATTATATTCTAAAAATCGTTATAATACGTAAATTTTACTACAAAACTGTAAAATAATACTCTAAAATTACCAAAAATGTCAAAAAAATAAAATAAAAAATTTTGAAAACCTGGAATTTTCACAAAAAATAGTTATTTATATACCAAGGGACTAAACTGGCTGTTTTAGTCCCGCTGCATTAGTGTTTCCTGAGCGAGCGTAGCGAGCGAGGGAAACAGAAATGCAAGGGACTAAAACAGCCAAGTTTAGTCCTGAGGTATATACACTATTTTTTGCAGGACCAAACATAATTTAGATAGGTAAATAAAATTAAAATTAAAAACCACGCGTCTAAAATCGGTTGTTTTATTTTCGTAATTTAATCAAGATCAGGCGCCGCAATGGGATCCCCATTATCACCCCCTGCGGCCAATGCTTTCATGGAATACTTCGAGAAAAAAGCTATTGAGTCATTTCCATTAAAACCTAAAATTTGGCGCAGATACGTAGACGATGTCTATGCTATTTGGCCCCATGGCATGGAAAGCCTTCAAGGTTTTCTAAATCACCTCAATTCCCAACATAAATCTATACGGTTTACGATGGAAATTGAGAACAACGGATCACTTCCCTTTTTGGACGTTTTGGTTTACAAAACGGAAAATGGCTCAATAGGACACTCGGTATACAGGAAGAAAACCCACACTGACAGATACCTAAACGCATTTTCACATCACCATCCCTCTCAAAAACGCTCGGTAGTTAATTCACTTGTTCATAGGGCTTTCATGATTTCAGACAAGAATTCCGTAGGCACAGAACTCCTTAAACTAACCAAAGCCTTGACCATGAACGGTTATACCAAAAAAGACATTAATAAGACCATATACAAATACAGAAATCCCAGACCCAAACAACAGGACAATAGTGACAATGACAGACAGACACAAGTTATACTTCCCTATGTAAGCGGTATCACGGATAAAATAGGTAAACTTTTGAAGAAGTCAAATATTAAGCCTATATTTCGGTCCAACCAAAAATTAGGTCAATGTTTGACTTCAACAAAAGACAAAATACCCCTGAGTTCAGAAGGCGTATATAAAATACCCTGCTCCTGTGGTACGGTTTACATAGGTGAAACTAAGAGAAAAATTTCTACAAGACTTCAAGAGCATGAGCGCAATATAAGAAAGAAACAAATTTCCTTATCGGCAGTAGCCGAACATGTACATGAAACAGGTCATAAAATCAATTTGTCTGAAACAAAACAAATATTAACAGAAAACAGAAAAATGCCAAGGAAGATACGGGAATCGATAGAAATCATCAAGCATCCTAACAATATCAATCGGGACACTGGTTACCACTTACCTGCAATATGGAAGTCTTTGATAGGAAAAACCTCGTCACGGGTGAATAACCACAACTCGTCATAAATAGTGACACAAGTTGATTCGAAACTTAGTTTCAGATTAATCCCTGAAGATGTCTCTAGTAGTAAGAGGCGAAACGTCGGAAAGTGAAAATCCATTAACACGGTCTAAACCCGAAAGTGAAAGTTCTTTATATCTTAATGGCCGTGAAAGCTTAAAATCTAAAATAAGATGCCTGTAAATTGCGAAAAGTCAGTTTCATGGCTATCGCGACTTCAATTGTTTTTTAATATGGTTGACACAAACGTCAAAAAAATGGACGAAGATGATAAATTTTAAGTTATGTATAAATTGTTATAACAATGTTATTTTTAAAGGTTTTCTTTGTTAAAATCAAATAAATTGGTTTGAATCGCTAATTTATTACAAAACACCACCAAACCTAATTTTTGAATCAGCAAAGCACATAGTAAGTATAATATTTTAATATTATCAAGGTTGCCGTGATATTTATTCCCTAGGGAGAAAAACGGCAAGTTTAGTCGCGAAAATGAAAGCGTAAAATTAGGTCTTAGTCTTGGTCGTGCAAAAAAGTAATTTTTGACATCAGGGGGGTCAAAGGAAGACCTAAAAATTATTTTTTTAATGTAGCAGATATCGGATAAACGAAAGTTTACCCCTTACTTCGCATGAGTGAATTTAAGGAAGATACTTTCCGACAAGTTATGTACACTATTTTTCCTACAACCCCAACAAAGATATAAATATTTAAAATAAATATTTTGTTTAAATAAAAATAAATCAAATTATCATTATTTAAAATGTGTTGTTTACCCACAGACCGAAAGGAAATTTTGAGAATCCTGACAAAGCAAAGTCTTAAGCAATTTTTAATTTCAATACGTTAGACTTTAACCTACTTTTTGATTAATGAAGTATGCATATAAATAAATTTTTGAAACAGTTCCAGAAACCAGCTTACTTGAATTTCATTAAAATTTAAATAATTGCAAAAAAATTTAAATTCCAAGTGGAATAAAATTATCTTTAGCATAATTTTTCACAGAGTGTAAATTGGTATTGTAAATTTTATAATATAAATTTCTTTCTTTGTCAAAAAATAATTTATGTATGAAAGGTTCCTGTTCAAAAGGTTATAAGTTTCATGCCTCCCTGGAAAGGGAACGTTCAAGTATTACGTAACGCAAATTGTACCAAAATTCATTCACTTCATACCCCGGTTCTCGCCTTATTATATATTATAGATATTTTGGCTACCCCCCTAATAGGGGGTGTGTTAGGGGGGGTAGTCAAAATATGAAATCTCTACAGCGTTGAATAACACTAACGGAGGTAGGAAGTGTATGAATTTTGGTACATTTTGCGTTACGTAAAACTTGAACGTTCCCAAAGGTCATTAAATTGTTAAAAAAAAAATGTTTGCAGTCTTATGGCAAATATTAAAGGGGACGATTCTACATCACAAAACATGAAAAACCAGCATGGGAACATAGGCCCGGAAACGAACCCTAAAAGAGTTACGACCCTTTAAAATTGTACTAAAAATAAGGTTTTTAATTAATAACTCCGATACCCTTTAAGATAGAGCGACAAGGTTTTGCATATATACAATTCGTTTATGTTAATTTATTTTTTGTATCTATCCAGAAGCGTGCCTAGACGGATGTGTACAATTTAACAAATTTTCCCCCCAAATTTTTTTTTGTGGTGTTTTTTTAGGTTTTAAGTTAAAAGGAAGTAAAATTTTGAGCCACAAAAAATATCACTTTTTAAAGGGCTATTACTATTTAATATTAAATTTAGGTGTTTCAGTGAAGGATACTTTTTTGCTTAGTTTTAAATGAAGAATCGCCCTGCAGCATTACAATTTTATTGGTGCTTTTTTGACGAAGTGTGACTTGGTCGAGTGTGACGTCACACCAAACATTTTACTGACCTACTCAAAATGAATCGCTGCGCAACGTGCCACGGAATTACTCTGTATTATGAACAATTATCGGAATAAATTCAGTTATGACTGTTGAACGTTGAAAATAAACACAGAAACATAGGCTTACGGAATAATTTTGCCGAATTATGAGGGAAATTTTTATAAAGGTCACTAAATCGAAACATTTGACGACTAATTTGTTACACACAACAATATTGAATATACATATTAACTATAAATATGTAAATATATCGGTGTTTTTCGAAGAAAATAGAAATGTAAATATTTAAAACCTCGCGTCAACGATAGAATCGACGCGGCGCCTATGCGAGTACTGGAAATTCGCCGATGACTGATTATGAATGACACAACTAAGTTGTTGAAGATGCAATATGGTTGAAAAATTAAAACGTGGATTCCGATTGCATTCCTGACAAAGTTGAACTGGTATTCAGTGATTCAAGATATCCAAAAATTGATTTGCCCTGGAGGAAGATCGATTAAATACTGCCCAGTAAAAGAGCTTTCCCATTTTTCACCTCCGAGCGGATTTTTTATTATCAGGTTCACTTTTAGCAACCTTAAAAATATACCAATTTTCACGAAAACTACCCCCGCCTCTTAGGGGGTGGAGAATTTTTTTATTATCAGATTCTCTTTCAGCAACCATAAAAACCCAAATATATAAATTTTAAAGAAAACTACCCCAGCTACTGAGGGGGTGGAGTAACATTTTTTTATTATCAGATTCACTTTCAGCAACCTGAAAAACCCCAATATACCAATTTTCACAAAAACTACCCCCACCCCTCAGGGGGTGGATTTAGAATTTTTTAATTATCAGATTCACTTTCAGCAACCTCAAAAACCACAACATACCAGTTTTCACGAAAACTACCCCCCACCCCTCAGGGGATGAAATTAGAAAAAAATTGTTATCATATTCATGTTCATCCACCCCAAAAACCTATATACCAATTTTGACGAAAATATTGAAAATGTTTAAAAATATTTACCCCCTCACCCCCTAGGGGGTGGAGTTAGAAAAATTTCATTATCAGATTAAATTTCAGCAACCCCAAAAACCCGTATATAGTAATTTTCAAATGTTTCTAAAAAACATGTATTTTTCCCCATTTGCTCCCCTTGCCGCACCCCAATGTTCACCAAAAATAATCCCAAGCGAGAACCTTTGGTAACATACCTATATGCCAAATTTCAAGTCTCTAGCTTAAAGCGTTCTTAAGTTATCGTGTCCACAAGATTTCCCTAACAGACCGATCGACCGACCGACCGAGCGAATTTTTTTTTTGCTTGAAATTGATTTATATCGACATAAAACGTCATAAAACGCAAAACTACGCAAAAAAATGTTATGAAAAGGCTTTCCAAAATTTTGTAAATTTTCAAAATGGGAAAGCAAAATATGGGATTGGGGTGGAGAAAATTTTGATCTCAAGGTTTTCCAACATTTATATTTTACTGCTGTAGATATTCTACTATATTTATAGCTATATCACTAGTTATATAATTGCTGTATGACTGATATATTAAACCATGTTTCTAGATCATTAATTAAGATATCAAGGTAACAGCTCGGATAACATGCATGTACTTTTATCTATCTTTTAAATCATTGAGTTAATTTAAGGGGAAGTTAAATTAACCTTGTAGAGGACTTTTACTAGTGGTAAACAAAATGTTGTACCTTTAGAACTAGAATTAATATTAGAAAAATTAAACGTCCTTGTCCTCAGCAAAAAAGTAGTTCCAATAGTCGGAGAGCTGGTGACCATTTTTATTTCATTATTTGCTCCCGGCTGTATATTATATATGTAAAAGTAAATTCAAATTCAGCTATTTTCAAATTGCTAGACTCCGAATCCTATTCTGTTGGGTGCTAGAAGCTCTAAAAGCTATGGCAATGAGCTACCAAAAAATCTATTTTTAACTTGCCGAGTCATATACATTTCATTTAATACATTTAGATTATAAAGAACTTTCACTTTCGGGTTTAGACCGTGTTAATGGATTTTCACTTTCCATTTAGATTAAGCTATTTTCATAGTTATACACAATAATTCTGGGACCAGGGGGGTGAGAACAGTCTTTAAAAAGTGCCTAAAATATGTAATAATTAATTTTTTAAAGAAATGAGAATTTATGAAACGAAATTTTGATTAAATG
This sequence comes from Brachypterus glaber, assembly GCA_958510825.1. NCBI lineage: Eukaryota > Metazoa > Arthropoda > Insecta > Coleoptera > Kateretidae > Brachypterus > Brachypterus glaber. Next base: position 32,912,222 of record OY294046.1, read on the forward strand.
AAAATTATTAACTTTTCAGTGCTGATATGTCAGATAAAGTTTTGAATGTCTTTTTTTAACTATTAGCCTATTGAATAATTGTGTTAAACTGTGAAAATAGACTAATCTAAATGTAATAAATGTAATTTGTTTGACTCGGTAAGTTAAAAATATGTTTTTCGGGGACCCCATTTCACCACCATTTCGAGGCTTCTAGCATCCAAAGGAACCCGATTCAGGGCCTGGCGATTTACAAGTGGCCTAATTTGAATGTACTTTAAGACATATATAAAATACAGCTGGTAGCAAATAATGAAATAAAAATGATCACCAGCTCTTAGACTACAACTAAATATGTACAGAAGGGTGCCCCGGACCTACGGAATTGTTTGGGTCCCACTCCTCAAAATTGTTCCGTTAGGTGAAAAAATAACGATGTTTTTTTAGATTTTTTAAAAAATATTGAAAGGTCATCCCGACGCTTTTTTGAATAGAAAATCACGTAGAGGATTTTTTTAAGGATATAAAAACTTTAATATTGGACGTTTGTGGAACAAAAAAATGTTTCTGGATAATAAAGGATTATTCTCTTATTTTATTCCTCTACAAAAATATGGGGTAAAAATGCTAAAAATTGACACATGGGGTTAATAAAAAGCTAGAAAAAGATTAACTTTTATCCAAAGTTCTTTTTTCTATTGTATTCTTTAATATGTCCGAATTCAGGTTTTATTTTACTTTAAAAAAAAGTACAAAACGTCCAAAAAATAATTAAATACCTCAATAAAAGTTAAAAAAATGCATTAAATTGCAATAAAATATCAATTTTGTAGAAACTAAATAAAAAATGATTTCAAAATGCCTTGTAGTATGTTATATTATCCAATAAAACACACCAAGTAAAGTTTTTTATTTCAAAAAAAAGTGTTGGACGTAATTTATTTTTAAAAATCTGAAAAAAAAACCGCAACACCCAGTTATAAATATTAACATTTCAAAGCCATTTGTATATATTATTACGATTTTTGGCCAAATATAGTCTCTTTTATCAAAATAAAGTGATTTTTTTTTACATTTTATGAGATTTGTGATTTTTTTGTACATCCTGTTCTTAAAAGAAAAAAATAAATAAATATGGGGCCTTAATTGGTATTTATGAATTCCTAAAAAAAATTACCCATGAGAAAAATTAAAGTAACCTTTTTTGTAGCATAAATTAGCTTCATACGTCAATGTTTACAATGTGTTTACCCTGGTAGAGTAATTTTTGAATGTAAAAGGATAATTTTTGTTGTTAAATATTTCCTTATTATTGTTGGTTGGTTTTTGACCTAAATGAACATTTATAGGGGATAGAAACTAAAAATATCCAGTATTTAATTTTGACTGGGCACCCTAATACACAGCCATGGTGCACGTTATTACAAAAGAAGCACCATATAAAAACAATTACGGGTATGACCATCGAAATACACTGCCCAGTAAAAAAGCTTTCCCATTTTTCCACCCCGCGCGGAAAATGGATTTTTTATTATCAAATTCACTTTTAGCAACCTCAAAAACCCAATATACCAATTTTTACAAAAACTACCCCCCGTCCGGACGGCGCCCCTCCCCCCAGGGTATAGATTTTCATTTTTTTTATGCTAAGATTTAGTTTTAGCAACCTCAAAAACCCCTTTATAACAATTTTCACGAAAATTAACCTCCACCGCCTGGAGGTGGAGTTAGACCATTTTCATTAAAAATCCTAAGTACCGCGACCACTTTCCCCGTGATGGGGATAGTTTTAGCAACCTCAAAAACCCCTTTATAACAATTTTCACGAAAATTAACCTCCACCGCCTGGGGGTGGAGTTAGACCATTTTCATTAAAAATCCTAAGTACCGTGATGGGGCACGTTGTCACATTTGACAAGCCGTCACCAAAAAAATCATAACTCTGAAACCATATATATTTTGACATATTTTTTATTTAATTATTATTACTAAAACATGCAGCTAGAATTACCTTATGGTCAACCACACGTTAGTGGTACTATGTGCTTGAGACACACAAGTCTTCAACTTGCTACCATTTAAAGTCTCCAGACTGGGAGAGGTATGATTAGTTGTCTACATGTAGCAATAGATGTCGCACAAGTCTACATCAATCTAATGACTATATTCCGTTGCAAATAAAGTCTAAAATAGTTTTCTTAATCAGCGTGCAGAGTTGACTCTCGGTACTGAAGAGGGCCAGCAGCCCGAAACTGTCAGTCTACCAATATCACTGTACGATGATTATAAAATAGACTCATGGAATAATAAATTAATATTTTCATAATTTTGTTTAAAATTAAAATTTTCTATCCTTAATAACTATTTGTTGTTTTAGTTTAAAATATTAAAGGAAACAAAACTAGAAAACATTAGATTACTTTAATAGCTTTCAACCGAAGTATGGTGTATAAAATAAAGTTTTATCATAATAAAACCCGGTTTTATCGTTCAAGGATATATTTACATGAAATCCCAACTCTCATACATTTGTTTAATATTATTATTTATTTTATTAGCAAATATATAACCGTACTATAAATATAAACTTCAGATAAACTCTCGAATAAAATGATGTTTTTCTGTAAGATTTGCCCAGAGGCATTTTGCGCTCAAATGGAATTGTAAACTTGAAGAAGGATCAAAGTTTTATTTCGTATTATATTTGTCATTTTTAAAAATTAAGTTATGAAATAGATGTGGAATAGTATACTATAGTATATAGTATATAGTATACTATACTATAAGGTAAATGTCCCAAATATCGGACATGACCCAATTATCACGTCTTTCAAAAAACATGATATTTAAGTAATAAAATCAAACAAATATTTTTTATTTGAAATTACGAACACATTTGAATCTTAGCGTTGTATCATTTGCCACTTATATCGTATTTTTTAAGCCCTAATAACTAATAAACATTCATGCAACCACGAAATATATAGTCTCTTTCTAAGCTAAGTAAGTAAGCCAACGTTTAACTGAAAAGTGATTTTTTTAATATTAGTTATTGTTAAACTGTCTATCAAACCCTTTCTAATTCATAATATTGTAGTTTTATATCAATTTAAACCATTTTTGATGTTATTTTCAAGATATTTTTATATTAATATGCTGTCCGATAAATAGGACAATAAAATAAAGACAGTTCCATATATAGTACATTATAGATGTATTTTTAACTTCCAATATATAAAAAAAGGAAATATTGTTTTAAAACAAATGTTGTATACAATGGCTTTAATGAGTTTAAAGCTTTTTCTACCCATTTATCGGACTAGCTTCTTTCAAATAAGCTATTTATTAGGCATTATAACTGTCCGATATTTGGGTCTATCCTATAATTTTGTAAGACCTAAATATCGGACACCATAAATTAATGCAAAGTCCATGGACTTTCAATATTATCTGGATGATTATTTGATTGAGTATATCGCCAATGTTTTTTGTAGATCTCAGCTATAGTTAATTATAATCATGCAATCGTTATTTAAATTCTCTCATTAATTTTAAATACACATATTATTCAAGTAAAAGCCTATGGGTGGTATAGGTATTCTATAATAATAATAAGGGCATATCCACAGTCTCGCATAAGAACGTAATACATAAGAATGCTATGCCGTGATTGACTTGATGTGCCGCCATGTTTCTTGCAAACCAATCACGGCATCGTATTCTTATGTTTTATGTTCTTATGCAGGCTTCTGAATAGGCCTTAATATAAAATTTTATGTTTTGTCATAAAACCTGCAGCAAGTAAGTTTATAAAAAATAATGAGAAATATATACGTTTGCATTATATTAATAATTTATTTTTTTTAAATTTATTCATTATTCATATTTAGGACACTGTGTACGATATTTGGGACATTCGTAGTTTTTTTCTTATTTTACTCAATATTAAAAAACTATCAAAAATTTGTATACACGGTGTATTTGAAATAGGGTCGGAAATTTTAACAGATGATTTTACATCATAAAATATGACAAAATGTTCCTATAAACATATGTCTAAAAATGCGTCATAAGAGAGCTACGCCCCTTTGAAAGTGGCTAAAAAAATCGGTTTTTATTTAATAACTCAGGAACCCTTTGAGATATATCAACGAGGTTTTGCACTTCAACTAATCCTACCAAGGCCCGTTTTTATGTGTTATTTTCATGTACTTATTTCAACCAGTGGTGTGCGAAACGGGGAGGGCTTATCAGTTTTTTGTCCCAAACTTTTTTCTGTGTAACTTTTTTGCAATTTTATTTTTAAAATATGATTCCTTAGGTCAAAATACATAAAAAAGGTACTCTTGTTGTAATACTGTAGGATTAACCGTTTTCGAGAAAAAATCATTTGAAGGTGAAATTCCACGGTTCGAGGACGAAAAATTAAATACTAAAATGTTGAAAACCAAAATTTTAATGATGCAGGGCAAATGTAAATTAAAAACTAAGAAAAAAACCTCATATACAGGTACTTACAAAAGTCAATCCTAATGGAGCTATGGTCTCCTAAATATGCACCATTTTTAAAGGGCTATGGTAGCTTTAAAAGCGTTTTCGACCTACATGTATGGAAACTTTTTTTCTTAGTTTTTGATGTAGAATAACATTGCATCATTAAAATTTTGGTTTTCGACATTTTAGTATTTAATTTTTCGTCCTCGAACCGTGAAATTTCACCTTCAAATGAACTTTTCTCGAAAACGGTTAATCCTACAGTATTACAACAAGAGTAACTTTTTTATGTATTTTGACCTGAGGAATCATATTTCAAAAATAAAATTGCAAAAAAGTTACACAGAAGAAAGTTTGGGACAAAAAACTGGTAAGCCCCCCCCCCGTTTCGCACACCCCTGGTTTAAATAAGTACGTGAAAATGACATACATAGATGGGCCTTATTAGGATTAATTCACGTGCAAAACCTCGTTAACATATCTCAAAGGGTTCCTGAGTTATTAAATAAAAACCGATTTTTTTAGCCAATTTCAAAGGGGCGTAGCTCCCTTATGACGCATTTTTAGACATATGTTTACAGGAACTTTTTGTCATATTTTATCATGTAGAATCACCTGTTAAAATTTCCTACGCTATTTCAAATACACCCTGTATATTTAATAAATTTTTTTGATAAATGAATAAATTTGAAAACTAGAAATATATGGGACCGTTACCTTAGTATTTTATAACTAGTACAATGTAAAGATATACACAATATTACGCGCGAGCGGAAAGTTTGACATACGAGCCGTTAGACGAATTAAAAAAAAAAGTTATTAGTTGTCTTGATTTTTTTTTTCATTTTGACCGTTGTCAATAAAAAATGCTTAACAACGGTCAACAATAAATGAGTTCACTGATTTTATTGTTTTTAAAGGAAACAAGCATTGATAACGATAGATAATATGTAAGCTAGCACTTGATTAGGTAGGTATCTCAATTGATTATACGAGATGGATCATTGTAAATTTTAAACGGGAAAGAAAAAATAATCCAATTTAGGCTTTAGGAAAAAACGAAAAATGGGATAAAACATTTTCTAAAATTGAAGTACTTATCAGTCCTTACTTTTATCTGGTCATATAGTGCAGACCTTTTTTATCAGCGGGATTCCTATAAAATGAGAGATCCACTTTAAGTTCGGCCTTAGCTGTGTTCATCATGCGATAAATGTGAAACAGTTTTCCAATGATACTTTCAACACGAGGCCAATCAAGTTGGCTCTTTTTACTTTTCCCAAGGGAAGTCCTAACTTTGAAAAAAATATGTTTTTTTTTTAATATTAGCTTAGCTTAAACATCCGGACAAATTATCCCCTTTTTGCAAATATAACCTTAGCATCATGATTTGTATTTAGGCACTCTTTAAAATATATTAAAAATTTATTTTCTATACGTCTGACTTTTTCCCATATATTTTTTATTTTAGCACTTAGCCTACGTATAAGTTGTTTTAGTTGTTTAATGGACTGTTAAACTTATCCTAAAGCCTACGAATAAGTTGTTTTAGTTGTTTAATGGACTCTTCTTCTTGATAAAAATTGATTTTTTTCATTAAATATTCAAATATATATATTTTTTTTTTCTGATTTTTTATGCTTTTTCCATATTTCAAAAAATTGTCTATTTGTGATCACTAAAAATAATTATTATCCCAAAAAAAGCAAAAAGAAGTAGCTGATAACTTAACAGTATTTTAAAGGGACATTTATAGATAATTAAAAATAATAATTCGAAGAGGGGCAGAGGGAGGCATTTTTGAAACTCTAATTTATTAAAAAAAATAATTGGAAAAAATAGTAATAAAATTAACCTAATTAATCGTACCTTATTCTGTACTATCCATATATTTGAATATTATTATAATTTTAAAAAAATGTCAGTAGAAGGAAGATATTTTTTTCGGGAATAATTTAAATGGACTTATTCAAAATACCTTTATATAATTAATAAAAAAAAATTATATAAAAACCCATATAACGCTGAGCAATAGTAACTTATCTTTTCATTTTTCGTTAGTAATTTTTTTTGTACCCGTTTAAAAAAAAGAATTGAATTAAATAATAAAAACACTGTGCGTTATCAGTTAGATAAAAGATACTTTGTACATTTTTAGTACCCCTGCATCGTTTTAAAGCTTATAAAATTCTCTATTTGCCCACATGGTTTATTTCACGATGCAAATACGTCAGTTATACTTTTAAACTTATCTTGAATGATACAAATAAAGTTCTGCAAAAAAAAAAAAAAAAAAAAATTGCATTTTTTAGCAAAAAAAAAATTGAAAAATTAAAACTTAAAAAAAACTTCAAAAAAAACAAGTATATGGTCGAATATAGAATTTTGAGCTTTAAAATGATGTATCACACGACCCCTTTCTATTTAAAAAAATGTTCCCCCTTGCCTCCTGTTTCTACTGTGCCCCTTAAGCATATCAAATACATACCAAAAAATAAATTGGGTTATGTGGTTTATGTGTTCCGAATTTCAAGTTGATATCTTTAGCCGTTCAAAAGTTAAAGGGGGCGCGGACTTTTGACAAGCTCTATATAAAAATATTCATAATTTTTTATTCATTTTATTATTAACCCTATCTTACAAATAATAATAAAGAAAATCATGCTGTCCAAGAATATTTGCTCACAGATAACAAGGGGTGTGGGATGTATAAATTTTATGGAATTAAAAAAAAATGTCGAGATAGATGAATCTTGGAACTACTGAACTTTTAAAGAGTGGTTTTAAAGTTAATATTTCTCTGTACAAATATATTTTTATTTTATGCTTAGTACAGTTTTATTTATTAGGTTGCTAAAAAAGGTTAAAAACTTTTGCAACAGATAGTATCTTTATCGTAAAGTAATAAAACATAATCTTAACTACTTGAAAACATGAAAGACTTCTTGATCTTTAAATCAACCAACTTTCGTTCTCCATGACTGAAATACATGAAAAGAACCATAATTGTTAGAAACTTTTAACAATTGAATTAAAATATACATTTGTGAGATATAAAAAAGTAAATAAAAATTAATGAAAAACTGATAAAAATAAAAAAAATAACTATTAACTTTTTATACAAACACCACACAGTGCAAGATTAAATCGACTCTGTATACAGGTTGCTAAATTATTTATTTTGCTGTTTTTTAACTATAAATTAATTTTTTCAATACAGGGTGATTCATAAATAAGTTACAAAAATTTGAAAATTGCTATATAGGGGTTTTTGAGGTTTGAGATTTTTGCACATGCCTTAACATTAATAAAGGTTATCATTTTATGTAATTTTTATTTGGTAATTTTAAACAGGGACGTGCAAAATTTTCGTCAAAATTGGTATATAGGGGTTTTTGGAGACGACGAAACTGAATTTAATAACAAAATTTTTTCAATTCCACCCCCTAAGGGGTGGGGGGTAGTTTTTGTGAAAGTTGGTATATAGGGGTTTTTGAGGTTGCTAAAAGTAAATCTGATAATAAAAAAAAATTATTTAGGGTTATTTTTGATAAACAATCGGAAAATTTGGATAAAGTGTTGTTCCAGTGTTTAAAATAATAATATTTTGATATATTAATTAAATATTTTTGTAAAATTATTTAAATCCACAAATAGAACATATATCATTTAATATTTTTAATTAAGTTAAAGTAAATACTACTTAAATTGCAGGTGTCAGTTTTATAGTTAATGGAGTTCGGATTTTTTTTTATGTACTACATACACTGTAAAAACTGCATTTAAAATAATGTAAAAATACATGAATTTACATAGTACGGAATAGTAAATTTACTATTCTGGACTATGCATAATTCATGAATTTATGTAAAATAATGTAAAATAATGTAAAATAATGTAAAATAATGTAAAATAATGTAAAATAATGTAAAATAATGTAAAATAATGTAAAATAATGTAAAATAATGTAAAATAATGTAAAAGAATGTAAAAGAATGTAAAATAATGTAAAATAATTCAAAAGAATGTAAAAGAATGTAAAATAATGTAAAATAATGCAAAATAATGTAAAAGAATGTAAAAAAATGTAAAAAATATATTTACATTGATTTACATATTTTTACATGATTTTACAATGGGTTATGTTATTTTAAGGCGAGCGTGCGCTTTGGACAATAACCAAGAATCATGAGACGGACCGTTTAATATTGTTATTGCGACGCATGCTGCTAGGTTAAAGTGTAAAAAAGGTAAATAAATAAAATATCGTACATAATTTAAATTCTTTATTTGTGGCCTAAAATTTACATTCATTATAAATTACGATCTTTATCAACAAATAGATCCTTAAAGAAAGATGTAAGCAGTTTATACTCGTATTAAGGGTGAAAATCTTTGGTTTATTAAACCAAATGAACTTTACGCTACGATATTTCAAAAAAGCTTTGACACAGAGACTTGTAATTTGGAACAAACATTTTCTAAGTAGTAAATATTTTTTTTCAAATTCCAAGTCTATGCAAAATATTACCATTCTGGACTATGTAATTTTTACCGTTCCGATCTATGCAAAATATTACCATTATGGACTATGTAATTTTTACTGTTCCGGTCTATGCAAAACATTACCATTACGGACTATGTAATTTTTACCATTCCGGTCTATGGCAACATATTACTATTTACGGACTATGTAATTTAATGTAATTTATTTTTACTTTTGCACTTTACAGTTGAACACATTCTTTGTCATGTTTAAAAATTAAGGAACAAATTCAGTACTTATTTGGTTGGATGAAAAGTATACGTCAGTGCAAGAAAGTGCAGTCCCAACCAACAAAACTATATATAAATTTGTATGCTATTTTGGGCTTTACTTTTCTCAAAAACACTCGTGGGGTTTCCTCGCTCGCCTGAGGGCTCGTTCGTAAACCTTCCCACGCGTGAAAAATGTCACATTCCACACTAGTTATGTAATATACTATTACCACTATACCATTTTTTTCTGCACATCATATGACATGTGAATCGATACCCAAATATTTTTTTTTCGGGAAAGATTTTAGTAAATAATATGTTAATAAAAATATTTCTTAATAAAAAAAAAATTTTTACTTTCCCCAAGAAAGTCTTGCTTTAATAAAAAAAAATCGAAAACAAAATATTGCCTTTTTTACGTTTCTGGACGTTTTATATCAAAAAATTATGATTTCCGTCAAAAAAAATTCTGTCTGTCGGTCGGTCTATCGGTCTGTGTCCGGGAAAAGAATTATTCGGGCTAAAGACTATAAATTTGGAACACAGGTTGATTATCTAAAGTTCTAGGATGGGATTACTTTTCGTAAAAATCGGGTTGAGGTAAGGGGGTAAAATAGGGTAAAAACAATTTTTTTCAAAAACATATTTTTTCCAGTTTATTTTTCGTTTTACGAAAAAATAAACTTTTTTGAAAAATTTTTTTTTATTTGAAAAAATATTTTTTATTTTTTTTATTTTTTTATTTTTATTTTTTTGTTTTTGATTTTAATGAATCTAGGCCTATAGGGAAAAGTATTATTTTGTTGGCAGCAGTATTTTCTTTATAATTTTACTAACAAAATTAAAAAAATGTAGCTTAATAAGCTATTTCTTTTATTTTAACATAAAGCTATTATCTTAATCAAAGTGGATCATGGGACGAATAATATAAGCTTGCCGGCCATATTGAATTGTGTGGCTAGTCCTATGTGATTTTTTACCACCAGCCTAAAAGCACATCTTTATTGCTGTTCTTTTCATTGGTAGAAATATTATTTCTCTACCTATGACGTCAGAGGTTCTAAAAATAATGAAATTGCACCATGGTTAATAATGAATTTTTATTCAGCTGTTTTGCCATTTGACGTTTCACATAATTATTAAATCACATTGCTATTACAAGTGTCTTTAGGCACCAAATTTATTTATTGCATGATAAATTAAAAAATATTAATTAAATTAGTACCTATAAAACATGTTTTACAAAAAACACTTTGAAAAGTGAAAATCATTGGTCCATCATATTCAACCATAGATTATACAACCCAAAGATTACCGTAAAGATCATAGATTACTAGAGGTACAACCCCCATAATATATTATATTAGATATTAGATATTCAACTCGTAAAACGACAATGTTTTCTAGGATGAATATGCATTGCTCCTAGCCTTGCGCAATTTGCGCAGCACAAATAATCTGGTCTTTTGTTGATATAACCTTAAAATAAAATTGTTTATTTTTTAAAATGACATATTTATTAACAAAAATTAACAAAAGTAATTAGTAATTTTGTAAACTAATTATAAAAATTATAGTTAATTTTACAATTTCGGCAAGACATATTTTATGAGCAGATGATGTTATTGGTATATTTATTTCTCTTTTTTACTGTTAAATTATTATGTGTTAATGTTTCTGAGTGTTCTGTATGAGGTGAATTTGTATCAAAGATGTACGGTACTGTGGGGTTTTCCGGTTCATTAAAATCAGTAGGCAGAGTTGTATTGAATCGGGAAGAACTTGAAGAAAAATTAACTAAAAAAAGTATGTTTTTCATTAAATTTTAGTAAAATAAATAAATAAATAGCTAGTTAATTGTACTAGTAGTAAAAAAATACTATATTTTCCACGTGAGTGAAGATTTAACATTTTAGACCGCGACTTCCGGGCTTCACGCTAGGGCGCCCATCCCGCAATTTGACGCAGGTCAATAATGTTAAACTTCTCTCACTTGGTAGATAATATACTATTTAGGCACTATCTCTATTTAACAATATTTTTTTAGGGCTTGTGACGATGTAATGTAAGTTCATATGTAAATAAAAATTTATTTGAAAATGTTATGACCCTTGTTCCTTCGAGTCCTAAATATATTTCACCAAAACTGATTTTAACGACATGTTCTGATCGATGTCTCTAAAACTGAAAAAGTAATTTCAACTATATATAAAGTTTCTCAATAATAAATAAGTTTTTTTCACGAAGCAGTGCTTCTATAATCCATATTGTAGAATATAACTTTTATAAAGCATTTCAAAATTTCCTTGAAACTTTATAAATTTTTGTTTATAACTAAATGAAAGTTTTTAATAAAAAGTAAGTATAATTTGCCAATTAGGTTTTGAAATATGCTTTTATGAGTATAAGTTAATATTCGTTCTTCAAATCAGGTTTAAAAATTATTTCTATCGGTGGTCAAAAAATTTTAAACTTAGAGTTAGATATTGGTAACCGTAGTCGTCCAGGCTACCCCCCTGGAGCAGATTTTTTTTGTATTACCTAGTTGCCAGTTCGACATTATATTTAATTTTTTATATCCAACTTTCGAGAAAAAAAAAGTCAGCCATTCTGTCTGTCGGTCTCGAAAAAATTGTAACAACAGCAATACTTGGAGCTAATAACTTTAAATTTGAATCATAAGGTCTCGGATGGGATGGTTTTTACTAAAATATAGGGTGGGGGTAAAGTTGTAAAAGAAGCTAAAAACTATTACTTTTTGCAATGACTTGCTCGCAGTACAAAAAGTTTTGTTGTATTTTTTTTTTATTTATTATTTTTATTTTTATTTTTGTATTAATGACGTTTTATGTCGATATAAATCAATTTCAAGCAAAAAAAAATTGTCGCTCGGTCGGTCGGTCGGTCTGTCCGGGAAATCTTGAGGGCACGATAACTTAAGAACGCATTAAGCTAGAGACTTGAAATTTGACATACGGGTATATTACCAAAAGTTTTAGCTCGGGATTGTTTTTGGTGAACATTGGGGTGCGGCAAGGGTGGCAAATGGGGAAAAATATTTTTTTTTTTAGAAAAATTTTAAAATTGCTATATAGGGGTTTTTGAGGTTGCTGAAATTGAATCTGATAATAATTTTTTTCTAACTTCACCCCCGAGGGGATGAGGGAGTAAATATTTTCAATATATTCGTCAAAATTGGTATATAGGGGTTTTTGGGGTTGGCGAATGTGAATCTGATAACAATTTTTTCTAATTTCATCCCCTGAGGGGGGGGGTAGTTTTCGTAAAAACTGGTATATTGGGGTTTTCGAGGTTGCTGAAAGTAAATCTAATAATAAAAAATCCAAACTCCACCCCCAAAGAGGCGGGGGGTAGTTTTCTTAAAAATTGGTATAAAAGGGGTTTTCAGGATGCTGAAAGTGAATCTGAAAAATAAAAATTCTTACTCCACCCCCTGAGGGGCAGGGGTAGTTTTCTTGAAAGTTTAAATATTGGGGTTTTTGAGGTAGCTAAAACTAAATCTTTTCATAAAATTTTTCTAATTTCACCCTCTGAGGGTAGGGGGTAGTTTTTGTGAAAATTGGTGTATTGGGGTTTTTAGGGTTGCTGGGAGAGAATCTGATAATAAAAAAGTTCTAACTGCACCCCCTAAGAGGCAGGGGGTAGTTTTCGTGAAAATTGGTATATTTTTAAGGTTGCTAAAAGTAAATCTAATAATAAAAAATCCATTTTAGGCTCGGAGGTGTAAAATGGGAAAGGTCTTTTACTGGGCAGTGTATTTTGGTATGAGATAGGTAAGAGTATTCTTTTTTGCAATATTTAATATAAACTTGCACTTTAATTTTAATTATACAACCAGGACAAGAATCAAGAGCCAAACCGTAACATTTAATTCTAGAAGATTTTTGCGTTGTCATTACATGCTCGCTTGCCCTTAATGTTTGTGGAAATTTCTTTGGAAAAGCTGAGGGAAAACGTTTTATTCCCAGTGGAAGAATATCGTTAATCTCAAATCACTCATTCTCGAGCACGTTCAAATAAACTCTTCTTTTTAAATGTTGATTGTGTCACTTTCTACTTCTTATCGGTCTTTTGAGGTCAACTACCGTAAATCCGAGTGATTTTGGGCAATGGAGCTCTCTACAACTAGACTTATGAAACAAAAGACGTCTACCCTATCTCTATCTCATTTGTGCTACACTTTCCAGCCAACCAAATAAATACTGTATTTGTTTTTCATACAACAAATACAGTATTTATTTGGTTGGCCGGAAAGTGTAGCAGTGAGCGGCACGTACGGACATAGCTAATGTGAATCTGTAGAATAAGATAATTCTACTAAAATTTAGATGGCGCCAGTAATTTCTTTAATAATGCACTTTTCGCCCGGCCAAGTAAATATTGTATTTGTTCAACAAAGAATAAATACAGAATTTGTTTGGTTGGGTGGAAGTGGGAGTGTATGTATGTCTTCTATCCTTTTTGGGTAGAACTTTTGTCCCTGTCTAATCTAATGGGAGAATTCTCCATTATGTTCGCTTTGTAGACAAAGAGAAATAATTGCTAAAAAAATAATTCAGATCAAGTGGCTCAAAGGTTTATATATCCACATATTTTAAGTACTTAAATCAAATGTTTTGCATAATTGAAGTTGAAAACATATCTTACATGGCTAGTTTTAAAAATTTTCACCTAAGCGGTCTGGCAACTCCCACTTTTTTTTAATTATGATTCTGAGGTCTATTTTATGCATTCTTTGTTAAAATTAAAAAAAAAATCGTTAAATGGCTTTTTCTGCAGCCTCGTCTTAAACTTAAAACTTTTACCAATGAACAGGGATTCATCTTTGACTTAATAAAAACAAGCTTCCTTATAGATTTTGAACTGCTGTTCCAAAATTATGGACTCCCAAACTTGGGCAAAATTTTAACTTCCTGAATAAAAAATATATTTCGCAAAAACTACACAATATAACTAAATTTTAAGAACATAATATGTTATATATGATATTATTACATAATGTGTTATATATTATATGGATTCAGCAGCTTAAAATCTATTGGGAAGCTGATGAATCCATGTTTCTTGGTAAAAGTGTTAAGTTTAAGACGAACAGCCATCTAACTTTTTTTTTAATTTTTAAACAGAATGCGTAAAATACACAATAGAGTCATAATCCGAAAAAACATCGGTGTTGCCAGACCTTTTAGGCCTTTAAGCCGTGCTTACTTAGAGAGCCTTGATGCGAAGTTTCTGGCAAGGAAAAAGTGGAGACTATAAAATATGGTAATAGTTATTTATGGTACTAGTGGGTAAAGTAAGATATTGCCCATGAGAAAATTAACCTGCGAGGAGTCAGCCAAGCAGGTTAATTTTCGAGAGGGCAATATCGGATTACCCATGAGTGCCATACAAGGTTTTATGCAATAAATAGCTTAGGAATTCATATTTTTATTTAAAATTTTAATGACATTTACAAGAAAATAATTTGACAAGTGACAGTTGAGTGGGTAAAATAAATAATTATCCACTCAATAAAGTAAAAGCCACGCGGGGGTTATTATTGTCTTATTATCTGTATGTATTGGATAAAAATAGTTATTTGTTAGTTGGTAACTATGTTTTGGCATTAGGTGTCACAAATTACATGTGCACACATTTTCAAAGAAAATATTAATAAAATGTTACTGTAAGTCGAAAGAAAATGGGTTTCATTTATTTAAAACTATATTTGGTACAAACAGAAAGAAGAAAAAATATGATTTATCCCAACTGGAAAACGAAACAAGTTCAAAAATATGCGAGGTGTGACAAACAAGTCTATTTTTGCATACGGTAATGTAAAAATATATCATGATAAATAACCTGACAAATATATTTTGTCTGTAAAACTAGAAGATAAACCGGAAAAGGCTATAAACCCGTTTGCGGGTTTGTCATTTCCCTAGATTTTAAATTATGTCTCCACTCTTATTTTTGACAGAACACGTCACATATTAAGGCGCTCATATCTTACCAATATCTAACCAATAGGTTGAAACTTAAATTAAGTAAAAGTGCTTTGTTTGAAAAATAAAATTTCTTGTACTGTGTTTTAAAGAAACAGTATTTAAAATATTAAAAATACACTGCTCAGTAAAAGAGCTTTCCCATTTTTCACCTCCGCGCGTGAACTAGATTTTTTATTATCAGATTCACTTTTAGCAACCTTAAAAACCCCAATATACCAATTTTGACGAAAATATTGAAAAGATTTAAAAATATTTACCCTATCACCCCGGTGTTATCCAAGTCAAAAACAATCCCGAGCGAGAATTTTCGGTAAAATAACTGTATGCCAAATTTCAAGTCTCTAGCTTAAAGCATTCTTAAGTTATCGTGCACACAAAATTTCCCGAACGACCGATCGACCGCCTTTTTTTTTCCTTGAAATTGATTTATTTCGACACAAAAATACGCAAAAAAAAAAATTTGCACGAATGCAGGGCTTTACCAAAATTTTGAAAATTTTTAAAATGGGAAAGTAATAATAAAAAAATAGTTCTTATTTCTTGGAAACAAATTAAAGATTTTTTTAGAACTAGATAAATCGATACCCCCAAGCAACAAAGCCGTAACTCATTTTTCACGACAGCTAAATTTCTAAAATATTTTTTTTTGTTATTTAAGGGTGGGTAAATGATTGAAGTGGAAAAGGAAGTCATGTGATACATCATTTGAAAGCTTATAAAATTCTCTATTTAACTGTTTAAGTATTTATTGTTTATTTACTGTTTGTTTCTGATAATATTCAAGTTTAGAATTTCTTACTTTAGTGATTTTAAGTAAACCTTTGCTTAAAGTGGACTATGGGGAAACCTGAGTAGTACCACCATGTGCGTCTTTTTTCAAGGAGTTTACCTATGAGTATAACTCAAAATGGGTCTAACTTGAGTTACATCCTTGTTGCTTGGGAGTGTCGAAATATATGTATATCAAGTATTTTTACACTTTACACGGTATATTTGAAATAGGGTATGAAATTTTAACGGGTGATTCTACATCATAAAATATGACAAAAAATTCCTAGAAGCATATGTCTACAAATGCGTCGTAAGTGAGCTAAGCCTCTGTGAAAGTGGCTAAAAAATGCGGGTTTTATTTAATAACTTAGAAACCCTTTGAGTTATAAGAACGAAGTTTTGCACGAACCAATCTTAATAAGACCTATCTTAGTATGTTATTTTTATATACTTATTTTAACTAGGGGCGTCCGAAATTAGGGGGCTTACCAGTGTTTTGTCCCAAACTATTTTCTGTGTAACTTTTTTGTAATTTCGTTTTTGGAATGTGACTTTCAAGGCCAAAATACATAAAAAAGGTACTCTTGTTATAATACTGTAAGATTAACCGTTTTCTAGAAAAATTCACTTGAAGGTGAAATTTCAGGATTCGAAGACGAAAAATTAAATACTAAAATGTTGAAATGAGTAAATTTAAATCCCAAGTAAAATTGCAGCTAAGGTTGGATTAATTTTAATTGTTTTATATAAAATAAAGTTTAAAATTGTTAAATATTTGTAAAAATATTTATTGTAATTTATTTTAGTGTTTTATACATTGTTTACTGTTGACTTTTTGCTATGTTATCTACATATATATTTTTTCTTTTAAATTGTAATTGAATTACCTTTAATAAATAAATAAATAAAAAAAAACAAAACTTCAATAATACAGGGTTATTTTATATCAAAAACTAAAAGAAAAAACGTTTCTATGCATGTAGGTGGAAAAATCTTTTTTTGAAACTACTATTATAGTAGTTTATAATATATTACAGTAGGCTATAATAGCCCTTTAAAAATTGTGTATATTTAGGAGACCAAAGCTATAGGCTAATTCGTCTAAACGGGATAGTGACTCATGCTTAAAGCAGCCTCTCGCTTTACGCTTCCTTACCCGCCACGCCTATACTTGGACTCCCCTCTTACGATCCGTTCCCCCCGCGGCCCATACTTTCAATATGAGTCACTATCACATATAAACGGATCATACTTTACCCTAGGATTGATTTTGGAAGAAACTGTATATGAGATTTCTTTCTTAGTTTTTAAAGTACGTTCATCTGCATCATTGAAATTTTGGTTTTTAACAGTTTAGTATTTAATATTTCGCCCTAGAACCATGTTTCACCTTCAAATTAATTTTTTTTGAAAACGGTTAATCCTACAGTATTATAGCAACAGTACCTTTTTATGTATTTTGACCTGAGGAATCATATTTCAAAAAAAATACAACAAAGTTACACAGAAAAAAGTTTAAGACAAAAACTGAAAGGCACCCCATTTCGCATACCCCTGGTTAAAATAAGTACTTAAAAATAACATACTAAGATAGGACTTATTAAGGTAAGTTCACGTGTAAAACCTCGTTGATATATGTCAAAGGATTCCTGAGTTATTAAATAAAAACCAATTTTTTTAGCCACTTTCAAAGGGGCTTACGATGCATTTTTAGACATATGTTTAAAGGAACTTTTTGTAATATTTTATGATGTAGAATCACCCCTTAAAATTTCGGATCCTATTTCAAATAAACCCTATATCTTACATAACTCAGACTCCGTCCAAGATTTTATAAAATAGTTTAATTTTAATTTTTTTTTGTCTTGGAAATTGGAAATTTTGAAGTTGCACATATATGGTTAAAATTTATAAAAAATTGAAATGAAATATGAAATATGAAATGTGAAATGTGAAATGTGAAATGTGAAATGTGAAATTTTAAATTTGAAATGTGAAATGTGAAGTATGAAGTATGAAGTGTGAAGTGTGAAGTATGAAGTATGAATTATGAAGTATAAAGTATGAAATATGAAATGAATAGATTTTTAACAGTGTATAAATAAATTAGGGCTATTAAATCCAGATTAGATATAAATTTGTTCCGCTCTAAGTGATAGCAGGTGTGTCTAATACCTTATTCCAACTATTAATTTGATTTTAGTACAAATAATTGAATCTGTAATTCCAAAAATCAATTTGATTGTGAAGTATAATAATATTTTGTAATCAATTCCGATTTGACACCACAAATTATGAAGACTAATTAATTACTATTATTGTTAAACAGTCTAATATGGTATAAAATACCTTAAATAAGGTCTCAGAATGACTAAACGTAATAAATATCCTAGGATTGATATGAAAATAAAGAGGACCAAATCTCCAACATTTTTTGTGTCATGTATTTTTTTTTTGACGACTTATACAGCTGTATAGCTTGTATAGCTAATTCACGGCACCGCCTTAAACGTTACATTGTAGGGTTTTCGATTTTTCTTTATTACTTGGTTAGGAAGTTTTTTTTTATGCTTAATATAAAGGTGATTTAATAGAAAATCGGTTTACTCGAGATAATGGGGCACAAATGTGTGAATTATTTAAAAAAAAATTAATTTTACGTAAATTAAAAAGAAAGTGCTTGATAGATTTTATAATTTTCACCCAAAATGTTCTAAGGGGTATGCCTAACCGACGATAAAAAACAATTTTGATTTTTCGAAAAAAAAAAAACAAAATTAAATCTAAAAACGTACCGTTTTTTTTTGTGAAAAACACGTTAAAAAAATAACAGTTTCAAATCGAGTTCAACATCACAAAATTGTTTTCGTTTGGATATATAATATATATTATATCAGGCGATTTTGTGAGAACTATCCTTAAATAAAAAAACGAACTTTGTTTAATAAAATACATACAAAGATGGTATGGGTATTATATACAGTGTGTTTGGACCTATCCGGGGAAACGACTCTTGTAAAAGGTAAAAAATTATGGATTTATTTTTTCATGTTTTGGGGTTCATAGCTTCAGTTTAAAAAAATCAAGTATGCCTTGGAAGTTCTTAAGAAACCTATTTTTCTGTAGAGTAAAGTGCCTTTTATGTGGAAAATACAAAAAAAAGTTATTAAGAAAAGTTGTTTAGAATCAACATCTAGTCCCCTATACCAAATTTCAAAATCCTCAGCCAAATATGATTTTTCATTATTTTTTATTTTTTTTCCAACATAGCTTTTTAGTAACAGATATGTCAAAAAGTTATTTAGAAAAGTTGCTGGAAATCAAAATCTAGGTCCCTATATCAAATTTCATAATCCTCGGCCAACTTTAATCTCTCACATTTTCTTGTAATATTTCATTTCCAAATCAAAGAATTTTTACTTTTAACAAAGTTGGCCGAGGATTTTGAAATTTGGGACAGGGACTTAGAATTTGATATCAAGCAACTTTTCTGAATAACTTTTTGACATATCTGTTACTAAAAAGCTGCTATGTTGGAAAAAAATAAAAAAAAATGCCTTGGAAGTTCTTAAAAAAACTATTTTTCTGTAGAGTAGTGTCTATTATGTGGCAAATACAACAAAAAGTTCTTATTAAAAGTTGTTTAGGATCAACATCTAGTCCACTATACCAAATTTCAAAATCCTCAGCCAACTATGATTTTTTTTATTTTTTTTATTTATTTTATTCCAACATAGTAGCTTCTTAGTAACAGATATGTCAAAAAATTATTCAGAAAAGTTGCTTGAAATCAAAATCTAGGTCCGTATACCAAATTTCATAATCCTCGGTCAACTTTAATCTTTCACATTTTCTGTAATATTTCATTCCCAAATCAAAGAATTTTACTTTTAACAAAGTTGGCCGTGGATTTTGCAATTTGGGACACGGACCTAGAATTTGATATCAAGCATTTTCTGAATAATTTTTAAAAATAAAAAAAAAAATTGAAAAATCACAGTTGGCCAAGGATTTTGAAATTATGTATAGCGGTCTAGATGTTGATTCTAAACGACTTTTCTTAATAACTCTTTGTTGTATTTGCCACATAAAAGGCACTTTACTCTACAGAAAAATAGGATTTTTGAAAACATTCAAGGCATACTTGATTTTTCAAAACTGAAACTATGTTACAAATTAATCTTTAATCAAGCAGGGCTGAACCCCAAAAAAATTAAAATTTTTTACCTTTTACAAGAGTCGTTTCACATATCTGGGGACACACTGTACAATACCCATATATATATATTCTTGCTAACTTTTGCCGCGTTTTTGCTGAGTAATGGAAGATGCCACGTTCTTACTAAGTATACAACTAAAAAGTAAACAAATACGACAAACTGGTTCTGTTATTTTGAGATTATAATGGTCTAAAAGGCACTTCTAGTGTTTTTAATGAATGGAGTTTTAAATTTAATGAAGATTGGTACCAAAATCTCATTTTTCGAACTTTTGGATTTTACGGCATTTCTATTAAGGAAGATAGTATTGGTGAACTTTCTAGTATTATTTAATTTAATTCATTTAAACTAGTTGTCCTATTTAAAGTTAACTTTCTAAAAATAGTTTATTTTCTAAATATAGTTATCTATTGATTTTACTAACTTAAATGTAGTTGTTTGTTGTTTAGAATCAATAAAGGAAAAATTAATTTGTGAAAGCTTTCCAGACTAGTAGTGAACAGGTGAATGCGGAAAATATTATTATTATGATGATGATTATTAAAATATAATAAAATATAAATGACAATAGTAAAAATAGTTTGCTTATAATCGATTTGTCCTTAAGGACAGATTTTATGACATTTAAAGGCCTTTAAAGGCCATAATAGTATATTAAAGTACTAGTTTCATAACATACGTTTTTAGCTCACGAGTACAAGTTTAGAAAACCAGCCGCTTGCGGCGAGTTTTCTAAAGTACTAGTACGCTAAAAACGTGTTATACAATTTTTTCTGTTTTGCTTTAAAATTTTAATAAACTTACATTTAAATTGATGGCTGATTTACGGATTTTTTTTCGGCTTGGCGTTACAGTTTTCACCATGTTTAAAATTCTAAGAACAAATTATATTTTGGTATATTTTATAGTCATGTCTTTTCTTTTTCACTGCAACTAACCAAGCCACAATTTTAACAGGGTAAAATATAATTTAAACATAAAATTTTGTATAAAATTAAACTTTAAAGCGACGTCGACATTTGCACGGGAAACGTTAAGCGATAGGCTTTTTTCTGTTACCAACCCAAAAGAAAAAAAAGTACAGCTCTTATGGGCCTATGAGAACACCCAAAATGCGTGTGATTATGAGCTTATAGGAGTCGCAAAATAGGAAAAAAATCTATAAACGTAAAATTTGCCACAAACTGTTTTCTACTACACGTACTACTTTCTGCACTAGACGAGAGTTTTCGTACAGACTTATTATACAAAATTTTCCAAAATTCAGCCAAATTTGACTTAAACCACTATAATAAACAATTTCCCAAAGAGCCAGGTCCGCTGGGGGTAAGCTAGCCTTTCATAGTAAACTTTGTCAAAAATATGGAAAAAAATACATTCTGCTTAAGTAAAAAAATCATTTATTTAATTTATTTGTAAAAAAAATAGTAATTGATGTTTATTTCTTTGTGGGCCTGTGTTATCTATATTACTATGTTAACCGTAGCCATTCTGCAATCATTTTATGTACCCTGGCCTATACTACTTCTTTGCATACAAATATTTATTTTAATAAAAAAAAAAAGAATACACTACCCAGTAAAAGATGGATTTTTTATTATTATATTTACTTTTTTAAAAATATATAAATATTTTCAATATTTTCGTCAAAATTGGTATATATGGTTGGCGAATATGAATATTATATATATTTTTTTTAATTTCACCTTCTGAGGGGTGGGGGGTATTTTTCGTGAAAACTGGTAAATCGGGTTTGGAGGTTTCGAGGTTGCTGGAAGTGAATCTGATAATAAAAAATTCTAAATCCACTCCCTGAGGTAGTTTTCGTGAAAATTGGTATATTGGGGTTTCTGAGGTTGCTGAAATTGAATCTGATTATAAAAAAAATCTAACTCCATCCCCAAAGGGGCGGGGATAGTTTTCGTGAAAATTGGTATATTGGGGTTTTTCAGGTTGCTGAAAGTGAATCTGATAATAACAAAAATCTAACCCACCCCCTGAGGGGCAGGGGCTAGTTTTCTTGAAATTTTATATATTAGGGTTTTTGTTGGTCGCTTAAACTGAAACTTTTAGTAAAATTTTTCTAATTTTGAGGGGTGGGGGGTAGTTTTTGTGAAAATTGGTGTATTGGGGTTCTTAGAGTTGCTGAAAGAGAATTTGATAATAAAAAAGTTCTAACTGCACCCCCTAAGAGGTGGGTGGTAGTTTTCGTGAAAGTTGGTATATTTTTAAGGTTGCTAAAAGTAAATCTAATAATAAAAAATCTTTACGCGCGAAGGTGTAAAATGGGAAAGCTCTTTTACTGGGCAGTGTATTTTTTACCGCGTTCCGTTATAAAGCGCTTGGTTTGGATGGGATGACGTTTCTTATTTTTGAGTTGAACGCTTTTCATTAATTTGTTTGTAAATGTTCAAAGAGTTTTTGTATAATTGGCATTAGAGTTTATAAATTAAATTAAATTAGGTAAATTAATTTAATTACAATACAAAACTTTATATATTTTACAATTTAATACAAAAAAAAAAACACACAGTAGTAACTCCTTAAAAATATATTTCTAATAATTTCACAGCCACACAAAAAGAAATAAAAACTTTTCGCAAAAAAAAATTAACCGACTTCAGTCTCTAAAAAGTAAAAAATAAGTCGGTGCCAATTATTTTTGTTGTTAAATTGATTGCTGTGAAATTGGCACCGACTTATTTTTTATTTTTTACTTTTTAGAGACAGAGTCGGTTCACTTTTTTTGCGAAAAGTTTTAATTTTTTACTTTTTAGAGACACATAATTCGTATATATGTAACGTTATCTAAGCTAAATTATAGTTGTCCTTCCATCTTGGCAGGCTGCTGACGTCACAACTATTAGTGCCTTAGTTCTTAAAGCTAAATTTCTAAAAAATAAATTTAGTAGTATTTTTATTTCAGCGCCCGAGAGTCCCACCAACCTTATTTTAAACGAAATACTAAAGAATATCTTTGTTAAACTTTAAGCGTTAAGTAATAATCAAATAACGCCTTATGGTATAAACACAAATTTTATAATTTTCTCTTGGTATTTTAATATTACAGGTCCACAGAATCAAGTTTAGCGGCATTTAAAAGATTTTTAGCCTGTCGTAATATTTAAGTAACCCCTTAACCAAATTAGGGAACGTATTACGTAACGCAAATTTTTATCATTTTGGACCCCCCCTCTGTAACGCTATGTAACATTTGCGTAACACTCCAAAATGACCCCCCCCTAGGAGCGTTACGTAATACTTGAACGTTCCCTTGTCCGGCTTACCCGAGTTATCCGATCATTTTCTAAAAATTTGGTTGGTAGTAGAACCAAATTAAGCCGCTTTTAAGTAAAATTTCGTTAAAACGATTAGATTTATCTTAATTATTCGGCTTACCCGGCATTATCCGAGCGTTAAATTGAAACGGGACCACCTCATGAATGCCCTCTTTAAGCTGCAAAAATTTTCATCAAATTTCGTTAATCCGATCCAAAGTTATGTGGGAACAAACATAAAAAAAACACTTCGAATTGATAACCTCCTCCTTTTTGGAAGTCGGTTAAAAAAGGGCCTGATTTTTTTAGGAGACCATTGTATTCCTATGTATTTTCAGGTGCTGAATCCAAATTTGAGCACCTCGTCAGATTAGTTTTGAAGATAACCTCAAAAAAACTTATTTTCGAGTATGAAAATCACCTTTTTTGAGGTAATCCCCAAAACTTATCGGATAAGGTGCTATTTTGACCACAAATTCAGATTTAGCGCCTTAAAATACATAGGAATACAATTTTTTCTTTTTGTGTGGCTGTTTTTCTTGTACCTAGTATAATAATTTTCCAAAATAATACTATTTAAAAAACTACTACCCGTCTAGAAAGGATATCCGTTTCTTTATTTAGAGATTTAATTTTAATTTTTAGTTAACTAAATAAATATTTAAGTTTAATGAACCGTCAACTTGAAACGTTGCGTGTATTCGTTAAAACTGCACTTTATTCAAACTCGAAAGCTGTAATTGCAGCCACGTAAATCCATCCAAAACCTTTTAGCTAAATTCTGATTAAAAGTTTAGTCATATAAATGGTTTACATTAAAGCCTTTTTTTAGTTTTTCTAGTGAATGCAGTTAAGACTACCTTCATTTGGGTAGGCGACTGTTCTGAGTTCACTCACTTTTCCTCTTTAAGGTCATTTAAAGACCCTTTTTGTAGTATTATACTTGTTTAGATAAGTTTAATCAGGGCCTTAGCTATGGGGGGGATGGGGAGGGTCCCCCACTTATCTTGAAAAGTTGTATATGTCATTGATCCAAAACAAAAGTTTTTTATTTTATGGACTTGAAAAATTGTATATTTTATTGATCCAAAAGAAAAGTTATACATTTTATGGATTCAAAAACCAAATGTTGTATATTTTACGGATTCAAAATACAACAGTTGTATATTTCACGAAAAGATGAGAACTTTTTTTTAGTCATTAACTTTTTTCTCAAGGAAAAAAGTTGTATTCTTAGGCTTAAAAAAGTTGTAATTTTTGACCTTCTTCCTCAAAACAAATCTTCTTCGCTATGGCCCTGACTTTAATTGTGTATAAAATAATGTTCTTTTTTACGTTTTATAAATAATTTTTGTTTTAAGGTTATATCTGTATATTAAGGTGCATCGTTTTTTAGATATTTTTTAAATTCACTTCTAATAGGAATTTTCTGATGCTTTGAGTCATAAATAGAAAAACTGTGCAAGAAGAGGGTCCACAACTGACTTTTTGAGATGGCGCCATGACCTCGAAAGTCGCCATATCGCGAAAATTCGACTTTTTCGTAACTATTTCATAAATACCCATCTTTATAAAATCTTATCAGCCAAATATCATTTCACAATTTTTTTTCCGATTAAAGTATATTATATATACTATGCGAAAAAAAAACGAAAATCACTTATTCTAATTTTTGCACGATAATTTGGGTAGTTTTTAGCATTTTTTTTTCAAATCTGTGAGAATATCGCTCTTTCTAAGAGATCACGTCATGTAAGTGATTCAATTATTAAGAGTTTTTTATAGTACTATTTAAAACCTTTAATTTAAGAGCTTGTAGAAGTATCTCGGTGCTCTGGATCCAAAGTTATGGCAGTTTTAAGATTTTGTAATCTCGAGGGATACAAATACACCTGCACGCAAAAAAAAATCTCGAGTGCGGCAGACCAGACGAGTCAATTCTTAGGTATTTTGGGTCTGAATCTGAATCCGAGGTCAGAATTTAAAAGTTACTGTTGAAAATGTCGGATTCAATATGGCAGATTAGAGTTTTTAAAGTTGCTCGGATTTGCTTGAAACATGGTACTCGAGGGTTTTTGGGGTCGCAGATTACGAATCTGGTTCGAGTTTTCCAAAATTCAAAATGGCGGATGCAATATGGAGGATTAGATTTTTTAAAGTTGCTTGGATTTGTTAAAACTTGGTACTCGGGGATTTTTGGGGTCGCTGATTATGAATCTGTTGCCAGTTTTCCAAAATTCAAAATAAAGGATCCAATATAGCTGATTTGATTTTTTAAAGTTTCTCGGATTTGTTAAAACTTGGTACTCGGGGGTTTTTGGGGTCGCTGATTGCGAATCTATTGCCAGTTTTCTAAAATTCACAATGGAGGATCCAATATGGCGTATTAGATTTTCCGAGAAACTTTAAAAAATCAGAAAATTACTATTAGAGGTAAATTAAAAAAAATATTTAAAAAAAGATGCACTTTTTAAAAACGTGTTATCTTAAATACACTAACTTTTTAAGGTTAACAAATGATTGTTTGGAATTAGGTATTTGGTAAAATACAAAACAAAGCCACCTAATAGTGCAATAGTTGCCTTTTTTTTCTAAGAAATATAGAATTTAGAAATTTTGAAAAAAAAATCTATTCTAATAAAAGTTGTGAAAACATTTTCAATTTTGGTGGAGGCGCCACTGTAGGAACTTCCGTTTCACTTAAATATCTGTTAGGTAACCATCGAGACGATATAAGTAGCTCGTAAAAAGGGCAAAGAAGAATTTTGGCTATAGCACAAACAAATTCATAAAGGGACCTTTTGACTTTATACTTTAAGAAATTAAGAATATATCGCGGCTCGTAAATCAGACTCATCCGGCTCTTAAGCCCTTTTTCTTTCTTCTTATATTGCCTTCCCATTACGAAAATTTTCAATTTTCTCGTATTTTTGCGTTTTATGACATTTTATGTCGATATAAATCAATTTCAAGCTAAAAAAAAATCGGTCGATCGGTCCTTATGTCCAGGAAATCTTGTTGATAACTTAGGAAAGCTTTAAGCTAGAGACTTGAAATTTTGCACACAGATATTTTACCAAAAGTTCTCACTCGGGATTGTTTTTGATGAACATTGGGGTGAGCCTAGGTTACCCCCCTTTGCTCACCCCGGTGTTCAGCAAAACAATCTCGAACTATGGGGTAAAACAATATTTTTTTACAAAGATTTCAAAAATTTATATAGGGGTTATTGGGGTTGCTGAAATTGAATCTGATAATAACAATTTAATGACTCAACTCCCGCGGTAAATATTTTTAAATGTTTTCAATATGTTCTTAAAAATTTGTAGGGGTTTTTGAGGTTGCTAAAACTGAATCTTGAAATATATATTTTTTAAATCCAAACCCTTAGGGGTGGTTGAAGATTTTTGTGAAAATTGGTGTATTGGTTTTTAAGTTTGCTAAAAGTGAATCTGATAATAAAAATAGTCTTACTCCAACCCCCGGGGGTGGGGGTGATTTTCGTGAAAATTTGTATACAGGGGTTTTCGAGGTTGCTAAAACTGAGTCTGATAATAAAAAATACATTTCACGCACGGGGGTGAAAAATGGGAAAGATTTTTTACTATGCACTGTATTTTTTAATTA
Organism: Brachypterus glaber; assembly: GCA_958510825.1. Lineage (NCBI taxonomy): Eukaryota > Metazoa > Arthropoda > Insecta > Coleoptera > Kateretidae > Brachypterus > Brachypterus glaber. The sequence continues at coordinate 32,939,360 of OY294046.1, forward strand.
ACCCAAAGGAGCACCTAAAAAAATATCGTTTTGTTAACAGCAGTATTTTTTACGAAAATTAAACTTTATATATTTTTCTCAAAAAATTAATATAATATTCCACATTTTTTATTCTTTTAGTCTCAATCTTTTAATCTAATCAATCTTTAACCAACCTCTTATTTACTCGGGGAATATCTTACTGATTTGGGAGCAAATATTAGTTATCGAAACTAAATTTTACCTTCGTTCGATGATGTAGAATATTTTATATAAAAAAGTTTTTCATCGAGTATTCTGGGAAGAAAAATAAAGTTCTTCAAGACTTACTTGATAAAAAAAGTTTTATAGTAGTTTAGTCAACAGTTCACACAGAAACTTAAAACTAGTTAACAACATACTGGAAAGAATAAAACGCTTTCCTGTTCGTTCACCTACAACATACAGTGCGTTTCTTAAGGAAATGTACCAAGTGTGCCAAAAATTATATAACTTGTAAATGACTGTATATAGGGTAAGTGTAGGACAGTTGGACCGGTAGGAGAGACAGACCACTGTTCATAATTCCAAAGTTATTCAACATTATGACGTTTTCTCGGCGGAGACCATTTTCGTTTTAGCACATTACTCAACGGTATTAGTTTAGTCACTTTCCGACAGAAATTAAGCGAAATTTAAGCGTTTGTTGAAATTGGCGGGTCGAAAAGTTTAAATAAATTTGTGGTGATATTGTGACTAGAGGTGTCACTTAAAAGTATTTTTTTCACAAGTTTCGCATAATTGCATGCCAAAAGAATGTGTATAACCTAAAAAAGAGTGGATGTAATGTTGTACCCGGCAAAAATAGACTGGTCGGTCTCTCCTCTCAGATGAGGACAGATGGACCATATGTATCGAGGGCAGATGGTCCATCACGTAATTTTATTCAATAGATTGCCTAAGATGCCTAATGTGTATTAAAGAAAACAAGGGAAAACAAATGAATCAGGGCCAATAATCTTCATAAAATAAATTATGCCTTAGTCAAGAGGCAAAGAGAAAATTTCAGGTTGCTGGGTGCACATCCTTTTTTTGTGTCTCTTGTGCCGAAAAAACAGCCCTAGGTATAAATAGGTTTAAATTAATATTTGTCCAACTCTCCTCATAGACCTGGCCCTTCTCTCCTACACTATAGAGTAGAGATGGACTTTAGTAGAGTTGTACTTTTTCTTTTTTATTTTTGATTAAATGTGATATATCGACCATGAACTTGCAATACCTCCTAAGTGCAAAAAGTCAAATTTTTCAGGAGCGACGAAAAAAAGTTCTTAGAGTTGCTGTTTACTCTATTTTTAATATTTATAGTAACATAAATAAAGTGGTGTAAGGTTACTTATTGTCCCTAAAGAAGTTTTATTCTTACATTTAAACTATTCTAGCTTGTATTTTAGTTAAAAAGTTTGTATGTTAATTAGTCAAAAATGTCAGTTAGGAGGTATTGCATGCCCGGGAAGAAAAGACCTTTTTTTCCCGGGTGTTTATTTACGATATGTTTAGTTTTGTTTATGTCCAATATTTTCCCAAGAATGTTGTTGTAAGCCTCCGTTTTCATATTAATGTAAGAGTACAAAATAAAGAGTTTAGATTCAGATTCAGATTTATTTAATTCGTACATTACAATACTTATAGTTTATTATGTTATTCCTCCTAAACATAGTTTGTGTGTGGAATTCACAGAAATATTTAGAGAGAGAGAGAGAGAGAGAGAGAAAGAGAGAGAGAGAGAGAGAGACAGAGAGAGAAATTGTTGGGTAAAAGATTAAAAAATTTTGGGGCATAGAAAAACAATGAATTTTCGGAACCGGCTTTTTTGTACAGTGGAATACTTAAATGATAATTAATGTTTTTCTTGTGTTCATAATGTGTTCTTGTGTTACATTTAGTTTTCCAAAATATAGTCCATCTCTCCTCCACTTACACTAGAAAATTTTTTTTGCGAACAATTACTTAATATAATAAGGTAGTACCGTAAAGGTACTCTCATTCAAAATTTGAAGAGGAAACATGATGTGGGGTAACCATAGTCAATGTGGTTTTCATCCCTTTCCCCTTTTAATTAAATAATTAAAAAAGGTCAGAACTTTTTTATTTCTTTTAGATATTTATTAAAGCTAAATGACTTAAAATAATAATAATAATAATAATAATAATAATAATAATAATAATAATAATAATAATAATAATAATAATAATAATAATAATAATATATATTATAACTATATTTTCATCAAGGTTGCTATGCAACAGCGAACTTCATATGACGTCAGTCAAAATCGTGCCTCTAGCAAAAATATGATAATTGGCAAAGAAAGTTGGTTTAAATACACAATTAGGTACTATATATTTTCAATATATTAAAAAACGTAAAATACCGAAATGTGAATTTGTCTATTTACCTGTTATATTTCTGCTGAAATGACATTTAAACGTATTAGTTTGAAGTTTGTCTACAAATCTGTGTTTATTGTATTATTACAGCGCCTGCGCTAGAATAATATTATACGGTATTTTTAAAATATTTTAAAATCGTCCAAGACAAAAAAACTTTTTTTTCCGTCTATCCGTCCGTCCGATGTCAAGATTTTTGTGAACACAAATAATTCGATTGACTTGATATTTGCAGGAAAAATTAACTTTTCTACAGGGGGAAGATCCCTATTGTTTTTGAAATCCCCCAAAAAACAAAAAAGTTATGGGGGGTTAAACTTCTTAAAAAATAAACGTTTTTTTCAAAAGTAGAATAAAGCAAAAAACATTTTTTTTAAGTTATTTTTTGATTTTTTTTCAGTTTTGTTTGTTTATTAAAAAAAGATCTTATTTTAATTTTTTTTTGAAAACAATTTTTTTTTCGCAAAAAGGAAATAAAAAAGTGTTGAAAGATGTTTGAAAGTTTTAATTTTTTTTATTTGGGAAAATGCACTCTAGCATTTACTGTGAATAATATATAATGGAATGCGTAGCATCACATAACTGTACGGTTTGTTAGTTTTTTCAATTTCTTTTATCCAAAGGAGCAGGTTAAAAAAATTGCACGTTGCTCCTAGCGATGTAGGATAAAGTAATAACAAAAGAAAAGTCCAAATGCACTATAGCATTTACTGTGAATAATATATAATGGAATGCGTAGCATCACATAACTTTACCGTTTGTTAGTTTCTTTGATTTCTTTTGTCCAAAGGAGTAGGTTAAAAGAATTACACGTAGCTCCTAGCGATGTAGGATAAAGTAATAACAAAAGATAAAGAGTCATATAACTTACTCAAAATGGCTGCAGTAAACCTGGATTTATAAGGCGTTGGATAAGAAGTATTTATTCATCAAGGTAACTTTTATTTTTGTTTTTGTTATTTAAGTACTTATTCATCAAATATAAAATCTCTACTTTGAATGGCTTATAGGGAGTTCCTATTAAGGACTTTAAGGGGTGGGAAATCCATATAAACTCCATTTATAATGAAAATCTCAAATATACACTGAATTAATAACACTAGGCAACAAATCTCAACTTTTTTTTGCCCCGATCGGAAAGTAAATTTTTCTTACTAATTCGAGGGCGTAGAAACCGAATATGACCTTAGAAAAATTTCAGCACCTAAAATTTTTGAGATATAAGTCCAGGAAATAATTACTTTTTTTTTTTCAAAATATTTAAAAAAAGAGAAGGATTTTGAAAATTTTAGAGTATATTAAAAAAAATACGAGGAACTCAAAAATATACATGCCAAGGACCTACTGTCAGAGTAAGTACGCGAAAAAAAAATAAAAAGCTTAAAATGAAAGTGCAGAGTTTACTTAATTGTTCTTTTGTGGCAAAACTATCAAATCTGTATTAAAATTTTATAGGACTTAATTTGTAGATTCTAAAATTCTCTACAAAAATATCTATACAAATATTTTTTTATTTTGCTTAGATTGTTCGTAAAAATTAAATAAATGAAAAAGAAACAAAATTAAAGTACACAGTGTAAACTTTTTTCCCGAGCCCAAAAAATATATTTTTCTTATCAATTTAAAGGCGCAGAATCCAAATTTGACCTTGAAAAAAATCCAGCACGTCTTGTTTTTTAAATTTTAGTTCAGGCAATTATGCCAATTTAAAAATAATTTATAAAACAAAATATTGTGTATTTTGTTTTGTTTTTTTAATGGTTCTACATCATAAAAATGTTACTTTATTACATAAGAACCATATTACGTAACATTTTTTAGTTCATTTTTGACCGCCTAGTAATGATTTTTGACAATTTTTAGCATGAGTACGTGGCGATAAGCTTGTCCCCTCATGCACCCTCCTTCTTACCCTCCACCCCTACTTAGTTTTGTCACATTATCCATTTTTTTTTAAATATTTTTTTCATAATATCCCTATTTATTCTACCTATGAATTTAAAGTTTCCATGTTTTAAGTTGGGTATTTTTTAACTAATATTGAGTCGTCGAATCTAAATTTGTCCTTTGAATATTTTTATCTCCCATGATTTTAGAACAAAAGAGGGATAAAATAATGATTTTTTAACATTTTGATCTCATTTCTCTCAGAAAACTTAGGTAGTAGAAATATTCTGAGGCCAAATTCGGTTTCAGCGACCCAAAGTTAGTTAAAAAACATATGACTCCAATCGGGGCAAGAAACCTTGTTGCCTAGTGTAATTTGTTAATTCAACAAAGTAGAATATTAAATTGCATTGTACCTAAATTATGGAAATAACAATTTCTGGTTTCAATTTCTCTTTTGAAATATAATTTTCTGGGTCCTGTTGATTTATTATCAGCATATTATATACAGATCTCCATATAGAGATTATTTTCATTGCATTTTGTGTAAAAAAGAACGTTTTAGGATAATTTTATTATTTTTAAAAGAGTCAAAGTTTTTTACCCTGAGAAAGAGGAAATTCGTAAAAAGAAATTTGTTTTGATAACGTCTTTCTTAATTTATTTCGATTTTGATTTATAAATTTAAATTTATAACTTAAAGTCGAGGGGCGTTTCACTGACCTATTTTTGTACATGTATTGTAAATAATGTACATTATTTACAATATTGTACGAATAATGTAAATAATGTAAGAAAAATGTAGTACTGTAAGGTAATCTCGAAATAATGTATATAATGTCTAAAAATGTAGTACTGTAGAATACTGTCGAAATCATGTCGGTAATGTAAGTAATGTCCACTTAATGTAAAGTACTGTAGGGTAATGTACGAGGCAGACACGGACTGGCTTCTTACGGCACAGTCGAAAAAATATTAAAAAAGGCCCCTAAACGGCTCAAAACCCATAAAAAATTGGAAAATCGAGGGCCCGGTATAGCCAAATGGCCGTGTGAGGGCCTGTTTAGTACTGAGGCCCGGTCGGCTTTTGACGACCCTGCCTTACGGCCAGTCCGCCACTGGTACGAGGTAATGTAGGATGTTAGGTTAAGATTAACATAAATTTAGGTTAATATATGTATAAAAATATATTAATAAACAAGCCGTGAAGATATGTAATGATACGCATTCCAGTATATATCATTCACAGTATATGGTATAATTTTCTCAAATACTTAAAAAAAAATTAAAACAAAAAAAATAATTTCTTTTTTTAAATAAAAAAAATTAAATTTTTAACTTGAAATTTGTAACACGTAAAAAATACTGCTGCCAACAAAATATTATTTTCCCCTATAGGCCTGAAAAATTAATTTAAAAAATTATTATTTTGAAAAAAAATTACCCCATTTTACCCCCGTACCCCAACCCGAATTTTACCTAAAACAATTTCAGCCTAAAACTTTGGATATCACTAGTTTACGAATTTCAACTTTTTTATGCCCAACTTTATTTACATGTTTTCTAACATAATTTTTGATAAGGAATTCAAATTCGTCAAGAAAAAAAAGGTTTTATAGGGGAAAATTATAGAAATCATATATTTTCGTTTAATATTAGTAAAAATTGGTATCTGTGGGTTTTTAGAGTCCCCAGTAACAAATTTTATATTTCAAAGTATCTAACCCTTAAGGGGGTGCAGCCCCCCTTTTTTATATTTTTTAAATAACCCGATAAGAATTAGATCCTGGGGGTTTTCCGTCTCGCTCAAAATGAATTTATTCTTTATCTTTATCAATATAACCCATATGACCACCCATATTTACATTTTTTTAATTAACCTGATAAAATTTTATACAAGACAGAGAAAACAAAGACAGAACGATTAGATCAAGGCTGACGTGATTGTAGTGGGATGCGATGCGCTGTGTTTTATAAAAAAAACACGTCAGCCTCGATCTTTGTTTTTTCCGTTTAGTATAATTTCAAACGGGCTGTATATTATATTTTTAAGTAATAAGATATAATATATATATATATATATATATATATATATATATATATATATATATATATATATATATATATTAAATACACCATTACATACATACAATACATTACCCCATCTTATTTTTCCAAAAACAATCCCAGGCTAGAACTCTGATTAAGCATGCTTAGCTTGCTAGCAAACTGTGATCATAATATAAAACGTCAAGAAGCTTAAAAAAAGCAATACAAGGGTGGAGATAGATTTTTTTAAATATTAAATTGTTTTCCCAAAACCCCTATGTGCGAATTTTTATCACTTCCCTGCTGAGAATGACGGGTCTGGGCGGGTATAAATGGTGCATAAACCGGACTTGAGCATAAACACGACTGAGAGATTTTTTTGACGGTAATCAAATTTTTTGGATATAAAACGTCCAGGTTTTTGTAGGTTTTATTTTTTTTAATTTATTTACTAAAAAATGCGATTTTTTGTTTTTTTTTTTGCAACATTTTATTAATATCATTTAAAATTAGTATAATTGACATAAAATAAACCAGTTTTCAAAAATTGTTTAATTTTTTTAAAGAAATTTTAACAAAATTTCCCATTTTTAAACCTATTTTAAAACCACAAAAATTGCTCCCAAAAAATAAAAAAATATTTGGTTAAATAGAGAATTTTATAAGCTTTAAAATGATATATCACACAAACCCCCTTTCTAATTTAAAAAAATATCCCCCCTTGCCCCCCTGTCACCATTGTGCCATATAAAATATGTTATTTAGGTGTTTTTCAAGTTGATACCTTAATTCGTTTAAAACTTAATGGAGGGGGCGGACTTTAGACATGCACTGTATAATGTTAAAAGTTAATGGGTTCGGGGATCGACAAACAGGTCAGGGGAGCTCAACAAAGATTCCAGGGGACCTATTCTTCAAAACCGGGGAGTAGAACGACTGATAGAACGAGTCTGAGGTTCGTTCTACTCCCCGGTTTTGAAGAATTCTTCGAATCTAAAAATGAAACTCTTGGAATTCGACAAAAAAAAAACTAAAAAAAAATACATTTTTGTTTTCTTACATGACAGACATTTGAAAACTACTACATAATATTAAATTCCGTACTTTTCATTACACATTATACATCAGGTACACAAAAATGATTAAAAATAATATTAAAACCACCAGAAGTAAACAACACTGCCGAAATTTTATAGGTGTCACGTGGTTTTTGAGCGATCTGAGTAGACGAAATAATGTAAATACTGTAGGAGAGCATGCGCATTAATAAAAATAATGTAAATATTGTAGGTACTGTCGTAATGTCAATTAATGTCAGGTACTGTAGAATAATGTAAGTAATGTAACGTAATGTACGGTAATGTACAGTATTGTAAGTAATGTAAGGTAATGTCAATGTAATGTAAAGTACTGTCGATGAAAACGTACATGTATTGTAAAGGTGAAACGCCCCTCGCTTAAAGTGTATTTTATAGAGATTTATAAATGTATGTTCTTTAGTTCAGATGTTTAAAGGATTTGACAAATTAAAAACAAACTTAAACTTACTTTTTTTTTAATATGCACCCCTCCTAGGTTGTTTCAATTAAATGGTGGTATAAAAATGTTAGCAAGAAAATTCTCTTACATTTTAACCTAACGAGCCACCTTCTTTTCGTTTGAAAAAGATGGTTTATGGACTTTATTATGATTTCCGAACCTTTAACAGCCCACCACATTTAGAGTTTTGGGAAAAAAATCAAAATAGTATTTTTCTGAAGATACTAGACCAACAATTAAGAGAATAAGCTAATTTAAGGTACTCTAGATTTAAAATAAAAATTTAAATAAAAAATGACATGACCTGTCAAAAATTGACACAAGCTTGTCATCAGAATTGATTTTTAAATATGTAAAAATATACAGGGTTCCATTTAAAAATCGAAAATTTGATTAATTTCCGGTGAAACCGGAAGTGCCAAAAAGTGTCTAATAATGTCAAAAAATCCTAAATTATACATAATATAGCTCCTACATAAAAAAGTAAAGGGGGGTGATCCACGTTCCTGAAGCACTCGGTATAATGGAATGCATGGTATTACATATGGCTTGTTCATGGCTTGTTTAGTCTTTGAGACTGTAACAATGTAGTTAAGAAATTAAACAGTACAAATACCTCATTATTATAACTGAGTTGGGCGGGGGTTCAAGAAATGTTCAAGTAACCTGAAATTTGGTATGCAAGCATAGTTTTTCAATTGAAACAACAAAGGAGTGGGGCATATGAAACATTGGAAAAAAGTGTTTTTTTGGAATGCTCTATTGTTCATAATAGTTGCGCCTTCGCCAAAATTGTAAATATCCAATTATGAGCTTTCTTCTAATAATAAAAAAAGACATTACATTTTTTACATAGAGAAATAATAAAATTGTTAAAAATTGTTTTGTGAAATTACTAACAATATCGTTGGTTATTTAATGCCACCGATTTTGTTAGTAATATTACATATCAGCTTTGTAATTTAACTAAACTGCGTTGTAATCTTGTAAATTCATAAAAATGATTTTTTGTAATTTAACATTTTCCTGTGATATTACATAATAATTTGTGAAATTATTTTTAATTTTTACAATATTACAATACGTCTTTGTAATTTTAAATGTTTTTTTGTGAAAAGCTAAAACATTTTTATTTTTTTGTAAAATCTTCAAGTATTTTCGCAAAATTTAGTAAATCTACAATAATATTGCGTTTTTATTAAACTAACTTTTGATTTTACAACATAACAATATAAAATCGCTGCAATAATGTTAGTTTTTTTTTTGTAAAAAACCAACGTTTTTTTCAGTGTATCAAATTGACTTCACTTTTCCTGTTTTTTTGGATCATATCCTTTTGTTTTTTCTTTGTAGCTTTATCGAATTGTTTTTCTGGCGCACCATTATCAGAAATTTATTAAAAAAAAAAATAATTAAAATTAATTTTACCTATGATTAAAATTTTACTAGTGTCAAAATTAAAAATGTTAAAATATATCAAAATTTATTATAGTACTATTATAGTCCTATGATAAAAATGATCACATAACGCCAGGTCAGAGTTTTTTGGTTTGTTTGTTTGTTTAACCTTGTACTATTCTACTTAATTAAGCATCTTCTAAGTCCAGGACTTGTGTGGGCTAGTAGTAGAGGGAACCACTGCGGTGCACCGGCTTATACTGACTTTCGAACCAGTTTTTATAGGGAGTGTCGGCTTCACTTACGCTTTAGCCAAATTTCAATTATTAATTAAGTGAAAAAGTCAAATCGGCGCCAGTGAGAATCGAACTTACGTAGTTGGCTAGTAGACTTCTCATGTACAGACGATGTAGACCACTATACCAATCCTCCCATAGTTACAAGGTCCTATACGACATTTTTGTTTTTTTTTGAGGTTTCGGAATATTTGGGTTTGGTTTATTAAACCAAACCAAAGTAAAATACGAAAATCTAAAAGGAATGTCGTATAGGACCTTCTAACTTTGACCTGACGATATTCTTTTGTAGGGAATTATACATAATTTTCATTTATGCAAAAAAAATTGTCCTACTATAAATAATAAGTGAGATATCTCTAAAAATTAAAGTTTTTGTCCATTCTTCCTCCTTGCCCTAAGCTAATGATAACCATATCAATTATTAAATTTTAATGACACGCAAACAGAAAAGGTCCTCAATAGTTTGCTGAAAGAATTTTTAAAATCGGACATTCCGTTCAAAAGTTATAAGGTTTACAAACTGGCCGAAAGACAGACAGACAGATATATATTTTTTTAACACCCACTTTTTTCACATTTTCTCAAGTTTCATAGCATTCTTAAGCAGAAAATGTATTTTTTTTATTTTTCGGTCGATTTTAATAAGGGGTGTTTCAACCCGTAAAATCAAATTATCTTTTACTAGTCCAGTCAAATAACGAGAAATTCTTATTTTAAATTTCAATAAATGTATACGGGCTGATATTTTAAAGGGTAGTAGTAGTAGTAGTAACAGAACACTCCTGTTAGTTTTTTACCGGGTGATTTGCGTAAGGGGTGTTTGCTAGGATTTTCTTCTTCTTCTTCTTCTTCTTCTTCTTCTTCTTCTTTTTCTTCTTCTTCTTCTTCTTCTTCTTCTTTTTCTTGTTCTTCTTCTAGAGTTACTTCAGTCAGGAGTTATGTAAATCTTTGGGGTTATAAATACCGTCATATGTTAACGGTTCAGAAAAGGATTTATAAATACAATGGTTATAAATACCGTAGTTGTTGTAACTATAATACAATCAATAATTTCTAGAAACAGCGTTCCTGTTAATATTTTACTTAATTTTTATTACCTAAATAAGAATTGTTAGTGCCAAAAAATAATATGTAAATCACGATAAAGAAGACTGTTATAGCCTATTAAGAATATAATACGCTCGGCTATAAACGTCTTCCCTACCTTTATGATTATTATTATTATTATTTACAACAGTGAGCGGCATAACAGATGAAACTCTATTGTACAATGAATACAATAATAAGTAATAAAATATTTCTTAATTCTTCTACAGCTAACAACTTTTAAAAAATTTTGATCCTTAAACTTAGTTCCTCGCACCTCCTCCATTTTTACAGATTCCTTGCTGTACGAAATCACATTTTTCAATATAAGCCAAAAATTAATAATTTCTAAACGGGTCAAAAATTAATTAAAATTGTAGCTGATTCTGATAGACAGTAATAAGTATACAATATATAGTTTGACGCACGGATCTGTGGCAACGGAAAATATGTTTGGAATGTGTGTGCAAGTGGGAGGCCCGATGTAGGCTCTTGACGGAAAGAAGAGATCGCGAATGATTCCTCCCCCTTACCTCGGAGACTTTTTTCATGTGGAGAACTATACATAATATCAGTTAAAACAAAATTTCTGTAAAACACTAGATAATTTAAAAGCAATTTGAAGATGGGGGTTTTGATGCTGCAATTTTGGAGAAGATTGCGGGATTTGATGCGGCAGCAGAATTTTAAATGTAAATTAAAAATACTTAAAGTACCCTTTGGCAAAATTTATTTTAGCAGAATTATTTAGTAGTCCCCATTATTGCCTAAGCCATCAATAACTCTTTTTTTTAATGCAGATGTACCCTTTGATTATAATTTATTTTCAAAATTTTATGGTACTGCATATTTTTATCGGGGTTGTATAAAAAATGTTGTGTGCCACATTCCTAAATTTGCTACTGACAAAATATTTTCGGTTATCTAGGGGAAAAACGAGTAAAACCTTTTTTATAGAAAATTTAATATTATTTTTTCGTGCTATATGTAATAAACTTGTTATTACAAAAAAAAACTATTATACTACTTGTTAGAAGAGTATTTATACGACGGTTTTAAAATTTCCAAAATCAAAATTCTATTTTATTGAATTCTAAACAACTTTTATTTTTTGTCCATCTACCCGTGTCACAAATTTTGTGTACACTATAACTCAAGAAAGGAATATCCAATCCACATGGGATTTTTACAAAATATCTAGTTTTATGCATATGTGACCCTGCACAAAAAAAAAACAGTAAGTGTGTCAAATTTGCGTATTACTTTATTTTTCGGATCCTTATGTAAAAAGAATCTGAAAAAAAATGTAAAGTAAAAAAGTTTTTTACATAAGAATCCAAAAAAAAAGTAAAAAGTAAATTTCACACACTAACCGGGTTTCTTTGTGCAGGGACACATATATAAAAAAGAACCATACTATTAAAAAAAAATCCCTTTAAAAATAAAAAATTATAGCAAATTTTCACAAAACTATAGAAAGTCCGATAATTTTTTTAAAAAATATTTACTTTTGATACTGATATTCAATAACGCATTATACTATCCACTATGATAATGTATCTTCAAGGCTTGTTTATATATCCTGTACAGTAATCTAATAACAACAACATTGTGCTTAGATCCTTGAATTTAGGGCACAAGGATAAGGGGTTACGCTTAAGTAACCTCAACTAATTTTCAATCAACATTTAATCTTATCCATAGCCAATATCAATTACAGTTACACGATACCACAAATAATTTGTTACATTGTTTTAAAATGTTTTCTTAAAAAATAACATTTAATCCTAATTTCGTTTAATAATAAGAAATAACAACAAGTCATGAAGATATGTAATGCTTCGCATTCCATTATATACAATTCACAGTGGATAATATATTACATTTTCCCATATATTTATTTTACCCAATTTAAAATAATTTAACTAAAAGCCAAATAAATTAAAAAGTAAAAATAAAAGAGTTCGGGGTTGGGCCTCGAACTTGGGACCTTTCGGATGGCTTCTGATTTAACTAAACTCTACAGTGTAGAGTCTATACCACGAGTCGGCTGTTAATAGTATATTATTTACCAAGTGAGAAAAGTTTAACATTTGTGACCTGCGTCAAATTGCGGGATGAGCGCGCTAGCGCGAAGCCCGCAAGACGCGGTCTAAAATGTTAAATCTTCACTCACGTGGAAAATATAGTGTCTTTTTCACTACCAGTACAATTAATTAGCTATTTATTTATTTTACTAAAATTTAATGAAAAAGCTTATAAATTTAAAATATCACGCTGGCCCTTCGCGGCCATTAAAAAAACCATTTCTGGCAGAAAATTTCTGGTGATCTGCTAAAATTATTAAGTTAGAAAGTGTTTCCGTGTTAAGTTTAATAAAATATATAAACATGGAAAGTGAAATGCAAAGTGATGATTTTGGTACTTCCCCAGAAATAAGGGGACAGGCGAAAACTGTGAGGGAGAATCTACTGCCTCAAAAATCAATATATGGGGGTTATACCTCTAGTAATATATGATCCTTACGGTAATATATTTTTATTATTATTATTATTAATTAATATTTATTAATTTATTATGCAATAAATAAATTTGGTGCCTAAATAGCAATGTGATTTAATAATTAAGTGAAACGTTACATGCCAAAACAGCTGAATAAAAATTCATTATTAACCATGGTGCAATTTCATTATTTTTAGAACCTATGACGTCATAGGTAGAGAAATCATGTTTCTACCAATAAAAAGAACAGTAATAAAGATGTGGTTTTAGGCTGGTGGTAAAAAAAATATGTTTATAAGGTTTAGTACCATCATCATCATCATCATCATCATCATTATCAGAAGCGGTGTTGTAATTAAAAGTAATAGTCACGGAACTTAGAACATTGTGCATGTCGCAGTCATCTAGGATGACACATCATTTGATTAGGATGATATTCCATGGGAGCGGGCATCTAAAAAGGCGATGGAAGATTGACTTAATCGCTAGGTTGCACTGAGGATGTACCTAGAAATCGCAGTATTTTCTGTGAAAAGACAGAACAAAATGTAAGATGCAGTTTCTTTATAATTATCGCAAAATATACAGGGCTCATTCCACGCCAAATAGGACCCAAAAAGGGCAATTTTGGACATCGACTTCTTTGATTTTAATCATTTTTGGTATACTTGCTCTACGTAAGCTTAATAAGAACTTATATAATTTTCAGATTTTTTTGGCCATTATTTATGGAGTTACGGCCTTTTGAAATTGGCCAAAAATGCAAAAGTCACTAAAACAGCCTGTTTTTAAACAGCTCTATGTCAGTAACGCTAAAAGATACAGATTTAAAGAAAAATATATTTTAAAGCCATTTTGTTGTGTTTTAATATATTTTAAAGATATGTCAAATTTGGTGATTTTGGTGATGGTCACCAAAGTCGCCAATGACGATTATCTCAGAATACGCCATCTTTGATTTTTTTAATAAAAAGATATAATAATCTGTAGATCTTTCTTTAACCATGTACCAAAATTCATAATGGGACGACCATGGGATTGCTTTGGGCAAAATATTAAAGATATAAATGTCAGTCAAAATTTCATTTCCCAACCACTTTTTAACGCAGAGTTTAATAATACTACCCTGTATTTTTGAAATCTAAATGCTGATATATTTAATAACTATTTTATATTTATCTGCAACATTTTTTACTACGTCTGGTATATACTAGCAGTGGACCCGTTATTCGCACGGGAATTTGGTTTTAGGAATTAATCAAACTAACATCAGTTCTTTTAATGTAATAATAAGATACTTAGATAATATGTTTTGGAAAACCTTAAAATGAGTTTATATACATATGTACTAGCTGTGATACACAATCTTCGCATGGAAAATCTAAATTAAATTTTACTTTCCTCTTCTGCGTTAGTAATTTTATTTTTTTTTTTTTTATTTTCTCGTCGTTTAATATACAAAAAACAATAGTTTACCAATAGAAATCTCTATGTCGGTCAAGAAAATTTGTGATCACTATAACTTGAGAACGCTTTGAGCTAAACACTTCAAATATTAAATATAGGTTCCTTATTCAAACAATTCGGCTAGGATTTTTTTGAACCCCCTACTCCACCTCAACATTTACCAAAAACAATTCCAGCTGAAAACGTTTGGGCTCATTCCATGGCAAATGAAACACAAAATATTCAATTTTAAACACAGACTTCTTCGATTTGTCTGATTTTTGGCATAAGTACGTATGCTATGCATGCTTAATGAGAATTTGCCTTTTTTAGATTCTTTTGACATTAAACAATGTTTAGTAAACATAGTAGGCTTTACAAAATATGGCTAGTTATAATTTATTGCTTATTGAAACAAACTATAGAATATTATGAATGTCTAAAACATTCTGGAAAATGCAAAAATAATACCTTGCCTAATTTTAATAAAAATCTAATTATTAAATATTCCATGCGAAAAACGGGTGTCTTGGCTAGTTATATTAAAAAAATTAATCAATTATAATAATTCCGTTTTCAAAAAAGTTAATTTTAGTTTAAAATTGAGGTGAAGTTAACATACAACATACATCAAACTGTGGTCATAATATTACCAATAAATAAAAAATTGAGTTGCTACTATATTTTTAAAAATTTACCAAAGACGAATATATGGCGGTCCCATTTTGAAATTTGGGTAACTGTTAGAGAAATGTCTGTAGTTTAACATATATTTTTTTAAAAACAATCAAAGATGGCGTATTTTAAGTAAAATGTCACCAAAAATTGGTTACTTTGGTGACTATCACCAAAATCACCAAACTTAAATTTACTTTATTATCAAAATAACTTCCAACTAACAAACTTTAAAATACACTTTGTCTGAAGTCTCTATATCTTACCGTTATAGAGATACAGCCGTTTAAAAATTATACGTTTTAGAAAAATTGGTAATTTTTGTCATCTTTAAAAGGCCATAACTCCAAAAATAAATGTCAAAAAAATCTGAAAAAAAATCAAGTCCTTTTTGGACAAACATAGCACACTTGAGCAATTCAAAGAAGTCAAAGTTTTCCTTGGGTCCTATTTGGCACAGAATCACCCACAGGGTTTACTCTGGGAGATTTTCATTTTTTAAAGAAGATTGTTAAAGGTACCATGACCAGTTAGAAAACTGGTAATAGTTCTTAGTTTTTTCTTTTTAAATTTGATAATTAAAACTACTCATCAAAGAGCCCTCATTTTCTAACACAAAAATGCTTTTGTTCAACACTGCAGTGTTGGATAAAACTTCGATTAAGCCAGGTTTTTATAACCAGTAGTCGGCGAATTTCCAGTACTCGCATATGCGCTGCGTCGACTAGCGTTGAGGCAAGGTTTTAAATATTTACATTTTTATTTCTGTTTATCTTGATTTTTTTAATGATTTCATTTAAACTAGTAAGGTGGGAAAAAAGTTATCGATAAATAAAAATTAAAAACTTTCGTATTCTTAAAAAATAAAAATCGAATGTTGATTTTTTCTTTGAAAAACACCGATATATATACATATGTATAGTTAATATGTATAGTCAATATTGTTGTGTGTAACAAATTAGTCGTCAAATGTTTCGATTTAGTGAACTTTATAAAAATTTCCCTCATAATTCGGCAAAATTATTCCGTAAGCCTATGTTTCTGTGTTTATTTTCAACGTTGATGTGTCATAACTGAGTTTACGCCGACTACTGTTTGTAACCCTTTTAATGGCGCAAGCTCAGGTCCAATAAATGGACTGGCTGAACCCTCTCTAGGAAGTTGGTATGTTTTAATTTCCTCCTTGTATTTTTTGACAGATAATATTCTTGTTGCCTGAGGTAATTTATTAAAGAAAACTGGGGCATAATAGTTTGATGCTAAGCGTGATTTATTTAGCCTTTGATAAGGGACATAGAGGTTAGCGTTATTCCTCGTAAAATGCTGGTCTTGGTTTGATCTGGTTTTATAACTGTGTAGATTCACTTTTGCAAAAAAGAGACATTCAAAAATATACCTACAAGGCAGGGTTAGAATATTTAATTCTGAGAATTTCCTTCTAACGCAATCTTGGAAGCCAACATTGCAATGTTACCAATGCATTGGTAAGAACTCTAGTTGTTAGTTGCAAGTCTGTTTAGGACTTGTTTACAGGTTTAGTACAGTATATAATGTTATTTTCTCGTCAAGTGTGCCCTTATAACTTTTTTGTTTTTGAATGCATTTTTTTTTCAACATCGGGCAGATTGATCCTTAAAATAAAAATAATTTTTCCTAAAATAATAGGTCAATCAGACTTTTTCTTCTGATTTTTTCGATTTTTTTAGGCCCCATAACTTTTTTTTGTTTTAGGTGGAATTCTTTTTTAAACAATAAGGATCTTTCTAAAAATTTCGAGTAGATCGGATAAAAATTATTACGAATTATTCATTCTTAAGTTATCGTGTCAACAAAAGACGGACGGACAGACGTTTTTAAAGTTTATTATTTTTACACGAAACATATTTGTATCCAAGTTTTTTTCTCTAGGACGTTTTTGGCGATTTTTAAATATCGAAACTACCGTATTATACCATTATAGCGCTTACAGGTTGTCAAATAGTTCATATTGCATAACGTGTACGGAAAGTGATTTATTTCGCATGAGCGAATGTTTAGCACGAGCCGCGCAGTGGCGATTGCGGAAACCTCGAGAATGCACTAAAGATACTTTCCGACAAGTAATACACTTTTTTACCTACGACCCAAAAAATATAATAATTTAATTAAATATTATTTTCTTTAAAAATAAATAAGATTATCATTATTTAAAATTATTAGATTGAATAAAATTTAGTTAATTGAAAAAAAAATACCAGTACTTCACAGAAAAATAAATAATCTGGAGGTGCAGTTTTGCTAAAAATCTCGTATCTGGATGCATCAACCTTGAGAAATAAATTCATGTTCACCTTGGTCTCTTCTAGGATTCGTTTGTTTTTTTTTATTAGACTTTGACAGTTAAAATTAGTTACGTTTTGTTCATTCAAATCGTTGTTAACTAGTTAACTCATCAAAATTAAAACGAAGTATAATTTAAAATTAATGAAAAAGTAGAAAAGTGGAAAATATATATCCATATACATAATGGAAAAACTTCAAATAAAATGGTAACTATTTTGAAAAAAGCAAATCAGGATAGCTTTGCTCTTCCACACATTTATGATATTTTTCCTACAACCATCTATAAAAAGGACAAATTTCACACCGTTTAGAGAATAGGAAAGTCACATATCACACGCGTGTGAAATAATATCATACATGTGTGGAAAAGCAAAGCTATTCTGATCTGTTTTTTCAAAATATTTACCATTTTATTAGACGTTTTTCCATTATGTTTATATGTATCTGAATATATTTTTCGTACGACCTAGTGTACATGAAATAAAGAAAAATGCCTGTTCACTATATATCCTCGTTAGGATATATTTCTATCTCACGTGTACATAGTGCATATTTGAATGAAATGACATCTATGCACAATTATTTATCCAAACGAGTACACATAGCTTTCATTTTGACAAAAGTCGTTTGATGTTTATAAAATTTTGAAATGTCAAAATTAAACACATGCCACTCTTTAAAATATACATTTTTTAAGAGTCTAGACTGTAGATCAAACGAAAAATGTTCGCAACTCGTTTGCACTCGAATGATTTTTTGACTTCGCTTCGAGTCGTCAAAAAAACTTAATTCTCGTGCACTAAAGACTAAAGTCTAAGTTACGAAAACTACTATTCAAATTTTCGACTTTTTTATTAATTACTATAATTTTAAATTATAAATCGTTTTAACAACAACGTAACTAATTTTAACTGTCAAAGTCTAAAATAAGAAACAAACGAATTCTAGAAGAGACCAACATGAAGTACTGGTATTTTTTTAATATTAACTAAATTTTAATCAATCTAATAATTTTAAATGATGATAATTTTATTTAAACAAAATAATATTTATTTTGATTATATTTTGGTTTTGGTCGTAGGAAAAATAGTGTACATAACTTGTCGGAAAATATCTATTATGCATTCGCGACGTTTCAGCACTCACCGCTTCGCGGCTCGTTCTAAACATTCGCTCATGCGAAATAAATCACTTTCCGAACACGTTATGTAATATACTAATTTCGCACGCGTATGATATATAACACTTCCATATTCTCTAAATCATTTGAATTTTGTCGTTTTCGTAAGTGGTCTTAGGAAAAGTATAATAACGGTGGAGCCACCCTTTTTTACAGTGTTATTTTTTTCTTTGCACTTGTTTACTTGCTGAAACTATTAGACGAAACTTAGGTTACAGAATTGTAATCTTAGTAAGCAAATTGTTTGTCTTAAGTTTATTTGCACGTGCATAGTGTACTATGGTTTTAAGCAAGTTATTGTATATTTGATTAATAAACACAATCACCATTTCAAATATTGTGTAACAAAATCTTAATTTTAGGAGCAAAATAAACAACACAGGTTAATTTTGATTAGGTTTTCTTAAGTACCAAAGACTAAATAGATTTCTTATTTACAGGGTGATCCAGAATACCTGCCCTCGTAATTTTTCTCGGAAATGGTAAGGGATATTAAAAAAAAAATTATAAACCGTGGTTTATAGTCTCACCTGTACTACAAGTTAAATGCCGAATGACGCTTTCATAATAATACTCTTTGGAACTGTGGCTACCTCTATACTTTTTTCCCTATGGTAAACGATATTTTATTTATGAAATTAAAAGATCCTTAGATTAGATTAGATATTAAAAAAGTATTATGTGTTATTTTTAGCTTTATAAATACTAATTAATTTTAATAGTCAAACAATTTAAAAAAGGTCCTAAGCGCTATCCCAATTCCAATTATTCATTATTTAAAAACTGAATTACTTCATTTGTGATTTGTAAGATGCAGGAATACATTATATTAATTCTTGCATTTTCGTTTTGTGCCTTATATTTATTTAACTATTTTAAATAAAATAAATATGTATTTCTTTAAATTTGTTGATATGCCCTCGTATTATTCTCTTGATATATTTTTGATTTTTATTTAAATGTCATATCAAATTCTTGGTAAATATTTCCATGACAACGGTTTATTGTTGATACTATACCAGGGTTTGTTAATAAAATTAAGCATATAAAAATTTACTTTTATTTAAGAAAGAGAAAGATATAATAATAATAATGGCAGACTAACATCTCTACTCTAAATTTCTCTACTCCCTAACATCCCTACTCCATAACATCCCTACTCCACAACAACTCTACTCTGTAACATCTCTACTCCATAACATCTCTACTCCGTAACAACTCTACTCCGCACTATATGCACTCGATTAGCCACTTGTCTTAACTGAAATGAATATTTGTCATGCTAAGTCACTGTCAAATATGAATTTAATTTATTAATTACTTACTTATTAGTGCATATTAAGAGTACACGGTCATTGTGGCTTTTAGAATAATTCATTTATGATTGTTCTAGATTTGAATTTAAAGATAAACGTTTTCTACGAAAAAAATAAAATAACCTAGAAGAAGAAGATTCTTTGTTCTTTGAACTGCTCATTTATTATTAAGTGGCTAATAAAGTCCTTATAGTGTGGAGTAGAGTTGTTACGGAGTAGAGATGTTATGGAGTAGAGATGTTACGGAGTAAAGTTGTTGTGGAGTAGGGATGTTATGGAGTAGGGATGTTAGGGAGTAGAGAAATTTAGAGTAGAGATGTTAGTCTGCCATAATAATATCTTTATTGTGTTACAAAATAATTTACATTCGTCAAAATAAAGGTATAATAATACTCTATAGATTAAATAAATTAAATAATACTATCACAAAACAGACAGGAGTTTAAAATAGTTAAAAACAGTTAAAATATAGTTTAGAAATATAAAAGTGGTATACAAAAAATAAAATATAAATTAGTGTACAAAAGTCAGAAATAGTTTTAATGTAGTATAAAAATAATTTAAAAGTAGTTTAGAAATAATTCGTTTTAAAATAATTAGGTTAAGTAATAAGTTAAATGTCATTAAAATTATTGGATAAATAAGCTTCAAAACTATAAAATGCCTTTGAGATCAGGTATCTTTTAATAGTGGATTTAAAAAGATTTAATTTAAGTTGTCTTACTCTTGATGGAAGAACATTAAAGAATTTCACACAATAATAATTTGTGCCAGTTTGGGTTCTGGCAAGTCTGTTAAACTCAGGCAAAATATTTTGCGCATGACGAGTATTAATGTTATGTACTGACTCATATGTTCTGTAATTTGAGGGATTAGATTTGAGGTGGACTAAACATTCAAGTATGTATAGGGATGGAAATGTTAATAAATTTAAATTGATAAACATTTGCTTGCAGTCATCACGATACGCAAGTCCACCAAGTATGCGCACGGCTCGCCTTTGAAGTTTAAATATTCGATCCTTTACACTTGCATGACCCCATGCCAAAAGGCCGTAGGAAAGCAAGGACTACACCAGAGAAAAGTATGCCGTGCGTATAACATTGGCAGATAGATTGTTTGATAGGCATCGAAGCAAATATATGTTGGAACTTAGTTTGTTAGCAAGAGCATCACCATGACTATTCCACAAAAGCTTACCATCAATGTGCACACCTAAAAACTTTGCACTTTCAGATAATGGAGAAACAGGGTCTCTTATCTGGCGCAAGGTAAAAAGAATTTTTATGGTTTTATTCTCATTTAGGCATAGCATATTGCTATTAAACCACTGCATAGCCTTTAACTCTATTTCTGCGCTCTTTTGCACAGCCAACTGAAGACTTTTATGCCTTGAGCCATAAGTTGAATCGTCTGCAAACAGTTTTATAATGTCAGCCAATTCTAAGAAAAAGGTAGATCATTTATGAAAATTAAAAAAAGGAGGGGTCCCAGAATTGAGCCTTGTGGTACTCCAAATAACATATTCACGTTTCCTGATTTGAGATTATTTAAGAGTACAGATTGAATTCTGTCTGACAAATATGATAAAAGTAATCTATAACTATCAGGGTCAAAATTGTAGTAGTAAAGATAAGTCTGTCGCCTTGAACAAATAAGCAAAAATTTATAAAATGCTTGCCTGCATCTCACAAATCACAAATATAGTAATCCCGTTTATAAATAATGGATAATAAGAGTTGTGATTGCACTTAGGACCTTTTTTTTTAATTGTTTGCTAATTAAAATTAATTAGTATTTATAAAGCTAAAAGTAACACATTTGAAACTTTTTTAATATCTTTAATGGTTAAAAAATTAGGAACAATTAATAAAGTAAATTTTGACAGCCCATAACTAGAAAACAAATGAGCATAGAAAAAAAAATATGAAACTGAACTATTCTAATTTAAAGATCTTTTAATTTCATAAATAAAAAATCATTTGCCATTGGGAAAAAATATAGAGGTCGTACAGGGCCAACGAGTATTATTATGAAAGCGTCATATGGTACTTAACTTGTAGTATAGGTGAGACTATAAAACAAGGTTTCTGAATTTTTTTAATGTCCCTTACCATTTTCGAGAAAAATGGTGAGGGCGGAAAATCTGGATCACCCTGTACCAGGGCCTAAACAAACCCTAGGCAGTTGAAATTCAAAACCCTATTTCACGACAGTTTATGAAATATTTAGATTAAGTTACCAGGGTTTATAACCCTTGGCATCGCAAGGAGTTTTTTTTATTTTCTTTATTTTTTTTGTCAATTTCTTTTAATTTTTTTTTTTTTCAAAATCATTTTTCCCGAGGAAGGCAGTACAAAGTATAATATGTAGCTGTAATAGAAATGCATGAGATGTGGGATGCTTTAAAAAGCTGCACTCACCCAAAACGTTTTGCACCATTACTGGCAGCGTAAATGATCTCGGGACTGCGGGCCTCGCCCATTAATAAGGTCTCGGAAAAGTATTGTTTTCCTAGTCGACCTGACGTCTATTTTATTGTCGCCTGTCCATAACCTTAAACAAGGTTTAATTATTTAGAAAAACACTATGGCTCTATCTAAACCTTTTATTGAACTCGTTCTCTTTCTTTCCAGATCAACGTTAATAAATGAGGATTACACATCATCACTATGTTACACAGAAGCTCATCTTCGCGACGTAGGCGGGCGTCACGCAGCTCAGCTTCTTCACCACAAACCAGGGGCACTAGATCCGCCGCAACAAGTCCCGGCCGTCGCGCCAGTATCGCTGTCTCACCTATTGACAGCGAGAGAGCAACCCGTAACACACTCGGCCTTGAAATCAACCGCAGCCCGCGACACAGCATCATACCGGATATATCGTTAGAATGTCAAACCGTTTGCGATAACTTTTACGAGAAACAGCGTTCGCCGCGGCATAGTCTCGCGCCGGATGCCTCCGTGTTAAGCCCGCGAAACAGCCTCGTTCCAGACACGAGTAGTTTACGCTCCCCGCGACACAGTCTAGTGCCAAACGACAAACGAAGTCCTAGAGGTAGTTTAGTGCCAGATGTAGCGCTGAGTCCAAGAAACAGTCTAGTGCCGGATCAGTTTAATCGAAGTCCGAGAAATAGTTTGGTGCCGGACAGTAACCGGACGCCTAGACATAGTTTAACGCCTGACAATAATGGTACTTATGGTTCCAGATTAAGTATAAGCGAGTATAATAGAAGTCCGAGGAATAGTCTAGTCCCAGAAGTGAGTATACTTTTAATGTGTATTTTTTTCTGAAAATTATACTCTTCTACTAAAGACACGAATAGTGTATAACAGGTTGATAGCTTAAAAAAAAAATAATTCTGGATTTTGGACTGCTGAATCCTAATCTGGCCGCAAGATATGCCTATCAGCTGGTTTTTGCAAAAAACCTTGTAACTTAATAACAACATTCTGAGATCGAAATAGGATTCAGAAGCACGAAATCTATAGGGGCCCCAGGGCTAAAATATAACACAATCCTATTGGAAACCGAATTTATTTTTTTGGGGAGCTGTGTAACCTTAAATTAATTAATAATAAATCAATTACACTAGCCGGCCGGCCGGTCCACTAGTTTAATTACTAGTAACCAGGCTATATTTTTCTTACGTATTTTTTGACGCTGAAAACGAATTTAATAATGAAAAAGTTCGCTAACCTTCTTATGGCTGAAGTGTTATACTTTTGATTAAAATATTGAGAGCTATGACAAAAAATCTAAAAATTAATACCTTAATACATTAAAAATCTTATGCGCCGGTAGCCGTACTTATGGAAAAGTTAGTCGGTCAGCGTGGGCCGTTCCTATATAGGTGTTTTATTTATTTTTTTTTTTAATTTGAAAATCCAATAGGGGGGGGAAAGATGCCCCCTAAGTACACAAAATATATACCAAAAAAATATTTGGGTTATGTTATTTATGTGTTCCAAATTTCAAGTTGATATCTTAAGCCGTTCAAAAGTTAATGGGGGGAGGCGGACTTTTTGCACGCTGTGTATACAGGGTGTATTTGAAATAGCGTAGGAAATTTTAACAGGTGATTCTACATGATAAAATATGACAAAAAGTTCCTATAAACATATGTCTAAAAATGCGTCATAAGGGAGCTACGCCCCTTTGAAATTGGCTAAAAAAATCGGTTTTTATATCTTTGTATGTCATTTTCACGTACTTATTTAAACCAGGGGTGTGCGAAACGGGGGGGGCTTATCAGTTTTTTGTCCCAAACCTTTTTCTGTGTAACTTTTTTGCAATTTTATTTTTGAAATATGATTCCTCAAGTCAAAATACATAAAAAAGGTACTCTTATTATTAAAATTTTGGTTTTCGACATTTTAGTATTTAATTTTTCGTCCCCGAACCGTGAAATTTCACCTTCAAATGAACTTTTCTCGAAAACGGTTAATCCTACAGTATTACAACAAGAGTACCTTTTCTATTTATTTTGACCTGAGGAATCATATTTCAAAAATAAAATTGCAAAAAAGTTACAAAGAAAAAAGTTTGGGACAAAAAACTGATAAGGCCCCCCGTTTCGAACACACCTGGTTTAAATAAGTACGTGAAAATAACATACAAAGATGAGCCTTATTAGGATTAATTCACGTGCAAAACCTCGTTAATATATCTCAAAGGGTTCCTGAGTTATTAAATAAAAACCGATTTTTTTAGCCAATTTCATAGGGGCGTAGCTCCCTTATGACGCATTTTTAGACATATGTTTATAGGAACTTTTTGTCATATTTTATCATGTAGAATCACCTGTTAAAATTTCCTACGCTATTTCAAATACACCCTGTATATTACAAGTGTGAAAAAATACGATATTTTCATTAATATTAAATGCTTTGTAGAGGGCTAAAGACGACCTTTAATCTAATTCTGCTTTTGCACACACATTAGGCATATTAGAAGACATATTTTGGCGGGTATTGCATTTTGAAATTCCAGATTTCAATTTATTGGCCCACCCTATTGGATATGTTATAATTTTCGACTTTCTGATGGAAAGTGTCTTTGGGTACAACTCCCAAAATTCAATAGTTTAGAAGCTACAGAATTTTAAAGGTCTCAAGCCTACTCGTCGAATATCCTTTTTTTTAAATTATTTAAAGGCCAGCGAGCTTTTTCACTCTTAAATTTATTTTTGGCGCTCAAAAATTTAGTCTGGTTAGGAGTAATTGTCATGCTTTATTTTTTGTAAGCCTTTGTTAGGTAAAAATATTAATTTTCAGTCAAGATCGCCCCGCCAAAGTATTACTCCCTCCGAATCTACGACATGGAACGGTCCGGAAGAAGTGAGCCGCAATCCTCGTCACAGCATAGCCCCGGATATCAACAGAACTCCCCGGGGCAGCATTGCCCCAGACAGTCTTGGATTAAAAATAAGTTCAAGGTAGGGATAGCATTTTTTTTTAATATAAAAAATTCAATTGTATTTTCAAATGTTTCCGGGCGTGTCCGACAGACAGATTTTTTTCTCAGAATTTTTTTTTGCATTTACTATAATTTGTTATCGTTCGATTTAGAATATTTTCACCGGTCTGGAAAGGGTATTCTTTTTAGCTTATTATTATTATACTATTCAGAGCCTGTGCTAGAATGGTATTATATGAAGAACGAATAATCCGATCGACTCAAAATTTTCAGGAAAAATTAAGTTCTATGAGGGGAAAGTTCCTATTGTTTTTGAAAGAAATCCCAAAAAAAAGTAACCCCCGTTTTTAAAACTTTTAAAAAAATCGAAAACAGCTGAAAGAAAATTTCGACTAACGTAAATTTTTCAGAAAAATTACTTTTATATAAATATAAATTTTTCAGGA
This sequence comes from Brachypterus glaber, assembly GCA_958510825.1. Lineage (NCBI taxonomy): Eukaryota > Metazoa > Arthropoda > Insecta > Coleoptera > Kateretidae > Brachypterus > Brachypterus glaber. Next base: position 32,965,329 of record OY294046.1, read on the forward strand.
AAAATTACTTTTACCAAAAGGATCAATTTAATTAAATCATACTTGAAATATGTGGAAATAACTGCTGATACGAAAAGAATGTCAAATTTAAGTTAAACACCAAAAAAATACGTAGGGGTACTCCACAAGGTGGGATACTTTCCTCTCTGCTTTTCTTAATCTTTAGGAATGATTTATTGTCATATACTGTAAAAAATCTATCTTTAAAATTTAGAAAAAAAAATAAGCTTTGTCAATTTGCTGACAATTCCTCAGCATTTATGCTGAGAAAAACGAATATTTAGAATTTTTAAAACTACTTGCTAGTATCATGCATAGATGGGCTGAAAAAATTCCTTAATTATAAATACACAAAAATCTGCAATTTTACAATATAATAAACTTAATAAAGATCAAAGTGTATTAGTATACTTCAACAAAATATCTGTGCTTCAGGTTGAAAATTTTAAGCTTTTAGGGATAAACCTAGATAAAAATAGTTCATGGGAGTTAAACATAGACAGTATTGCCAAAAAAATAAATAGCAGTCGATATACCGTTCTCAACCTCAAAAACAATGTTTCAAAAAAACTTCTTGTGACCTTTTATAATGCAAGTGTTAGGTCTCACATCGAATATGGAATCATAATTTGGGGGGGTTCTGTTCACTGTGATAGAATTTTAAAAATACAAAAAAGAATTATACTTACCTTGTGCAATGTAGGAAGACTGATCATTGTAAACTACTTTTTTCAAAACAAAATTATGACAGTATACTCATTATTTTTTAACAATCTTTTAGTTTTTGTGTATAAAAACAAATCTAATTTTTTAGCAAATGAGGACTTACATGATATTGGTACTAAGCAAACCCACTCCCTATGTACTCCCAGACATAGAACGGAAAGCTTTGAAAGAAGCACGAGGTATTTGGGAGTTAAAGCTTTTAATAAGCTATCTGTTTCATTTAAAACCTTAACTTTTCGTAGCTTTAAGTTAAAACTTCAATGCTTCTTTCTAGCCAACTCTTTTTATTCTAAGTCTGAATTTCTCGAGTGAAATTTTGAATTTTAAGTTGATGCTATTTTTTGATGTAATGTTAACTTAGTGTTAATTGTGTAAGGTAATTTATGAAAACTTAATTGAAATATTTAATTATTTATATCGGCTGCCTGTAATTTGCTCATGTAGATTTAAGTGGCAATAAAATTCTATTCTATTCTATTCCACCAATTTTGTAAATAATCCCCCCAAAAACAAAAAAAGATATTTTTTTTTTCATTTTTTTTTTCGTTTTTTAAAAATGGTTTCATTCTTTTTATTTTTTTTTAAGCACATATTTGGGAAAATGCAGTATACCATTTACAGTATAGCATATAATGGAATGCGTAGCATTACATATCTTCACGGCTTGTTATTAGTTCCAGAGGAAGCATCGTCAGCGAGCATGTGCCCGATCGCAGTCCCAGGGGAAGCATTGGTCCAGAAAACTTGGACAGAAGTCCGCGCGGAAGTATTGTGAGAAGTAACTTAGCCACGGAGGAGTCTGGGAGAAGTCCCCGAGGAAGTCTAACCCTTACCTTTCAAGAACCTCCAGCGAGTGAGCGACGGAGTAGCGCTGATAATCCTGCAGGTATTATTAGAGTGCCTTAATGTGATGTTTTCCTTGACAGAAACATCAAGTTAAGGATCTCTATGTATTATAATAAAGACCTTGGATATATTCTGATACTTCTGTATTGACAAAACTGTCGAGGATCTCTAATAATAGTGGATACCTTTTTGCAGTGTATGATTTAAAAAAGTGAAATAAACAGACAAAACTAGGGACCCTAAATAAATGACATTAAACGTTACATAAAGTTAAAGTACCATAATGTGACGTTTTCTGTCAACAGAAAGAGTGAAGACAAACAAATCTGGTAAAAGTTGTTATTTGTTAGTTGGTAACTATGTTTTGTCATCAGATGTCACAAATTACATGAGCGCACATTTTCAAAGTAAATGGTTTTTATATCTTACCATAAGTCGAAGTAAATGTGTTCCATTTATTTAACCCGTAACTACATACGTAAAATTTGAGTCACACTGCCACAGACGTGATGTATCTCAGATGGTTAGTTGCCTTTGTAAGAAAAAAATACTAAAAATTGTTTTTTTGAATATTTTTTATTTTTCACGATTTAATTGGTCATTTGACTTTATTTTTATTTTTCACGGTTTTATTGGTCATTTGACTTTAATATGAAATGAGTTTTATATGTATAAATCAAAACATAACAATTGCATAAATGGTTTTATTTAAAAACCTACAAAAAGTAAAAAATAAAACATAAAATATGAAAAATAAAAAAACAAAAAAATAAAAAACATGTGAAAAAAAATAATTAATATAACCATATATCAGTCCAAAAAAATATAACTTTCTCAAAATAATAAAATGGGTGAAAAATTGCAATACCTTTTTTTGGATAATTTTTACACTGCAGTGTGCTCAGAATGCAATAGAAAATTTTTTCTAGTACTGGCCTTATACAAAAATGGCGCTTTATTTTTTGTTATTGCCAGATCATAAGTAATAAGCCTTTCTTAAGGCTAACTTTTCTACCGTTCCAACTCCAAGTTCCTTTTATGTCTAAACTCAGCTTATGCATTATCTTACCTCCCGACTTATGCGAGGGTTATTAAATCTTCTTTCAGGAGTAATGAATTGTAATTTAGAAGGTTCAGGTAAACTGTTATATTTTCTGTAATAAAACCCTCATATTATTACTAATAAATACAAATAATTATATGTTTTTTTTGTAGAAAGAAACTGCAAAAAGTTGTCCAATTAAAAAATATATAAAGTTTAAAATACTTAGTGATTAACCCTTCGTTAGTCACAATATAAATTTTAGTCGCAATGTATCATAGATATACATGTTTTTAAATGTTTTTTTTTTATATAAATTATTTAATTTACATACCTTAAGAACTTCTTGTTAATGCAATAGGACTTGCAAAATAATAAGAAAAAGTTTTATTAGTATATGAAAGGTTTTAAGAGGTTGTTCTGATTTTTAAGGCCAAAAATTGACGATTTTTGGATATTTTTTTCAGACAACCTGGATTATTTTTATGTACAAAACTTTTTACAAAGTATTAGGCAACTCTTAAAGTTCATAAATAAATGTGCAGCACGCGCTGAAGTTAGACACCTCAAAAATAACATGGCAACGGTTCCAGCAATAGCTCGGCCCCCAATGGTCCGAAACACAAAAATCAAAAACAGTCTTGTTAAAAATTACGTCCTTTACTTCGCTAGTGTAGACATAAGTCAACATTCCAAAAAACACAAATTCCACGCGTATTTTAGTGAAAAAAACAAAAAAAATGCCATTTTTCCGACCAAAAACGGATAAAAAAGGGGGAATAAAAAATAAATTACTAGCCTTTGAAAAAAATTACACTAGCGAAGTAGCCAACATGATTCTCGGCAAAATTCCGAAAGATTTAAGTCAATATGTTAAATAGTTTTTTTTATCGCTGGAACCTTTTGAAAAATGGCATTTTGTGAAAAACGCATTTAAAGTTTGTATATTTTAAAGTGTACAAAAAAAGCACCAATAAAATTTTAATTCTGCAGAGCGATTCTACAATAAAAACTGAGCAAAAAAGTATTCTTTACCGAAACAACTAAATATAATATTAAAGGAGTAAAGTAACATTTTTGGTGGCACAGAATGTAACTTAATTGCCTTAATTGCATTTTTTTTTGAAAACGGTTTCTCCTACAGTGTTACATTACATAGTTTTTTATGTATTTTTACTCAAGGAATCTTTATTTTTTACAAAAAATCAAAAAAAGATACACATAAAAAAGTTTGGGGCAAAAAACTCATATGGCCCCCCCGTTTCGCAAGCCCCTGGTTAAAATAAGTACATAAAAATAACATACGAAGATGGGCCTTGTTAAGATTAGTGCACATGCAAAATTTCCTTGCTGTATCTCAAAGGGTTCCTGAGTTATTAAATAGAAACAGAAATTTTTAGCCACTTTCGAA